>OX465420.1:9094795-10294795 GCA_950005045.1 Agrotis exclamationis | reverse complement strand
GTAACACATGCAAGTACTGAGGCCCTATCACAAGATTTTCATATTTTATCTACAGCATGCTTGAAGTATTTAAGGCCTTTATTGTATGGAAAATGAAAAAGCACCACTAGTGTTTGATCTCAAATTTTAGTTATTCGATCCCAATGTTGATCTCAAATTTTAGTTATTCGATCCCAATGGGTTCCATTTTCTGTTTCCGTTGAAACCCATGTTATGACAACATGAGTACTTTTCAGAAGAAAAGTGTTTTATCTTTATTTAAACACCAATCTTTGCCGGCTTGGCAATATATCTCATGGATATTCGGATTTCAATTCAGTCGCGTTATAGGTAACATGATATTTCGCGAGATTCTCTGTATATAATATGGATAGAACGTGTTACGTACGCCATATGAATTTATGAGTAAATCTATAGGTACATGTCTGGTCTATTATTATATCCGATTAAAACCGATTTCATAAGTAACACATGCAAGTAATACTGAGGCATTATCACAAGATTTTCATATTTTATCTACAGCACGCTTGAAGTATTTAAGGCCTTTATTGTATGGAAAATGAAAAAGCACCACTAGTGTATGAACAAGAAACTATTTTTTTTCATTTATTTAACGACAAATTCAAGTATCGTTGTAGAGCCTCGGAAAACTTAAGTAACAAAGGCTCTAGTATGACTTTAATTTGATGGATGAAATTAGTTCCTCGTAAAGGCGTTTTTATAATTTTTCACACAATTTACGTTGTAATACTTCAAGTACACATTACAGCGAAATATGTAGATTTCATGCTAGGGCTTCTGTCTGTTTTTGATGTGCTGTTGAGAATGCCTTTTTTCCACTTTTTCCAACATGTATAGCACAGTTTCCTTTTCAAATGCTTTAATAGCAGTTTTGATTTTTTCACAAAAAGTCAGATGATGAACAGAACTATATATAAAAGAATGCACGATTTAAATTTGTAAGTAGACAACCTTATATTACCTTTGTGAATAGTCTCCATTTGAAGAATCTCGACCCGTTGCTCATTTGCTACGTGAAAGAAGGGCACACGAACGCTTTCGTATCTAGAATTCAGTTTTCCACTTTAATTTCCCGGAGCTAAATAAAAGGTGCTAACAGAATCAGCTGCAGCGGTCTCATCTCCGCGTCTCTCCACTGTCCTGCCTTAATTAATTATCTCATAGAATTTTTAATGTCATCTCTATGTGCATTTTCATTTTACAACGCAATTGAAACAATTAATTTCCGCGAGGGAAACACTTGCTATTTTATAAAGATAAATGTTTCGTGTTTCTGTTAGTCTCTGGAATTAGGTAGCTTATTCTCACATCACGTCTAAAAACAATGTTCGTTAAGTAAAGTACTTTATGGAGTATGTTACGTTTCTACTAAATGATAGTATTAGCATAAATTCTGTGCTCATTTTATATTTTCCATTATTTTTTATCGATTCTTCGTGTAAAAGGATTCGTAAAAATAACAAGTTTTATATTCAAACTTTAGTTCTGACTACTAGATAATATCGGAGAGGGAAGGATTGTTCTACTTTATTGAAATAATACTTCAGTATTTATTTGCAAACTATTTATAGACTGCTCCGCGCTCTTATATTCGTACTAAATTCTACGGATTTAAATAATAAAGCAATATAAAAACAGGGATCTCCTTTATTTTAAAGTTCTTATTTAATGTAACAGTTACGTACATAAGGTTCGTCGAAGCGAAACATCACTATCATCTTAAAAGTCTTAGTACAAGATAATTATGTACAAGTATAAAATTCACTACGTTCAACTCACGTTGTTGATAAAATAACTTTACCTGCATCATTTTCATGTAATTTTTCAATCACTAAAGTCTAACACTGATTTTAGATGAGAAAATGACAAGTTCGTGGGTTTTTAGTCTTCTGATCATCGGACAGTCCTGTGAACAAAAATATGCTATTAATATTAGGTAATTTATTTAAAATAAATACACGGAAATTCGCTTTTCAGAAATCCGTTAACCGATTTGTCGATATTTTAATCAAACTAAAGTTTGTGTTTTATTCAATCATATTACAAACTAACACACCGCCATGTACCATGAATGTTGAGGCTCACAACATTAAACCACGGTGCGATACATTTTCAATCCATTTCCAATTACTCCCTGCATGGACAGGACATGATTGGATGAGCTATATTATATGTATGCATGTAAAATAAATGAATTCACCTCGTAACTTATGTTGTGAACAAAAAAGTGTGGTGCGAAGGAAAAAATACATTTACTTTGTAATTTATTTCAAATTAAAATTGTATATATCACTTTTCCAAAATGATTAATGTTTTTTCTCATTGTTTTCTTTTAAATGTATAGTAATAGTATAGTAATAATATGTACAGCTACTCGCAAATTGCATAAACAAAAAAAGTTAAATCGTTGAAATGTTTTTGCAATAAAACTTGTCGGCGCGGGCATGCGGGCGGCGAGTAAAGGGCAACTCGCAGCCCGACCATGGACCATGCCCGGGTCGACGGCGCGTTGTGTTCCACGCGCGCCTCAAAGAGCGTCAGCATAATGACGGGGCCCCCTCTCTGGAGGGCCAAAGCCTGCCGGGGTCGCGGGACTTATACCATTACCTTGACCCCGGAACATAAAGGGCTATTGAAGGACACCGTGGATTTTAGTCAGTACAAGTCTGACAGTCCCTCCCGCCCTGCCCGGGGTGGGAGGACTCATTTGATGATTTTACCACGATAAAAAAAAAAACAGTATCGTTACGTTACCTTCGAAAATACCTTTTAATAAATATGTAAAGGTTTTTGCAGGAAAGGCATTTGGTAAATTCGTAAAAACGTTACATTACAATATATAGTTTTCACATGTTACAATTCAGGCAAATGCTCCGTTCACTTCCATGTAATGTAACATTCTTGCGAATTGTCGACAATGTGCATATACCTGTAACATTACTTTCTACATTGCGTACACTCTTTGTCGAAATGTCGGACCTAAAAGTCGATAATTTACTCGCTAAAATGTTACAAATGGTTTTTAAAATCAAATTGTAACAAAATATCGAGCGTCATATCGAAATGTCGTTCGAAAAATTTAAAAACAACGAGTGCTCGATGTTCTTTTTTCAAATTTAATGCTCTGGTCTATTCCCACCTCAATGTGAACTCCTTACCAATGCCTGTACAACAAACAGTTGAGTACCGCCAGGATGCCGACGTGCGACGTCGACCGACGCAGCCCTGAAACAATAAGCAACGCGTTACCGCCATACTAGCTCCGAATTAACGTCATCATGCCCGTTTTATAGTTATCATAAAGTTGGGATACTGCAATCCGGGGTAATAATTTTGCGCGCGGCCTTAAATTGTTTTTATATTGAGGTTACGATAATTAAATAGGTTAAAAATATATTATAACTAGCAGTTGCCAGCGGCCTGGCCCGCTACTACTGGAACATTAACCCACAGGAACATAAAATTGGGATAAAAACTATCCTATTTGTTAATCCAGGTTATAAACTATCAATAGTCTTCGCGTGAAAGAGTAACAAACATCCATACAAACAAACTTTCACGTTTATAATATTAGGAAGAAGATGTACAGTTAACAAAAGAGATAAGTATCCAGGCAGTAATTTTTAAACGGTTTTCCTGTATGTTATATGTATGCTATACTCTGTAAATATATGCTACTTGGTTGTATGCTACTTACAGCAAAAGAATTTGATTGAAAGTTTCTGCCAGAATCTGTTATGGAAGTTGTAATAAGAATTAAATTCTAGGAAAACCTACGCCTTTTCCCAAGGCGCCATCGACACATGGTGGACATCCCTCCGGTTCGTACAAAGCGTTTTGCCAATACCTTTATTGTACGCACAGCTAAGGAGTGGAATTCCCTGCCGGCATCTGTATTTCCCGTCAACTATAACCTTGGGGTCTACAAGTCAAGACTTGTTTTTTTAAATCCAGTCGATTATCTTCTTTGCATAATTATTCTTTTGCTTCGTCCAACATCAATGTTAGTTTATGTTCCTCTGCTAGGGCGTCATTCCTTGTTTAATATTTTGATAATCACGTTTCACCCTCAACATGTTAATTTATCTGAACTTCTTTTCTCTATTTTTGTCGCTGTTAGCTTAATATGTTCCACATAAAATACCGGGTAGTAAACTTTTTGTTTACGTAATATTAAAACATTAAATTATCCTAATTGGGCCCACCTGTCAGGCCAGCCTGGGGGTTATTATGAAAACGTTATAGTAAAGGTCAGCACTTTGTTAAATAAATGTGTTTTTGATTTAACCACAAGGGGAAATGTCAACAAGACGACTACTTAAAGCATGATATATAATTATACATTGTAAACATATTTCCATGAATCAATTAACGTTTTGTTGAGTGCTTGAATGTGTGTTTTGAAAAGCTTTTTCGCGGAAAAAAAATTCAATGGGAGCAGGATTCTAACCTGTGTTCTTTTAAATGAATACTTCTGGTAAGCAGTCTGCTTACCAACAAGGCTAATTTACATTTAATGATTTACCACAGTAAAAAAAGTTAATATATTCTTATTTTTTTAATGTCGTGTAATCATCAAACGATTCCTTCCGCTCCGGGTGGAGCGGGAAGGACTGTCAGATTCGTACTGACTAAAACCTAAGCTATCGCAGCCCTGGCAAGGCGGTGACGTTGAAAAAGCAAAAAAGCAATACGATTCGCGACCCAGATGATAATGCGTTTAAAACATAAAAAAACATTCTTTTGAAACATTCTTTCTTTTTATCAAACGGTATATACAAAATACACAACTGATAGACCACTGGATCCTTTTAATTAGGAAAATTGGGAAATAGATGCATTTCACACGCGTTCCAGGATTTAAATTACCTATCTCCCAAATACCATGATTGCTATTAATACAATTCCTAACACTATTCAGAATTACTGTTTCAATTAGGTAGGAATGGAAAACGCGCAGCCGCGATAGTAAAGCGATTAATGATTTGATGCCTGGACATTTGCGCGCATTCTCCTTACCCTCACTTGTGGAGCGCAACCATAAAATGTCAAACGAAATTTCAGAAGTCCGTACTTGGAATCTGCCAACAACCTATGGAGCGAAGTATGTTAGTTGTCAAACTTTCGGACCGCATCAGAAATTCCATGCTTCGCTCAAAACCCAAATAGCTGATGCTGGCGTTACAGCTGCAAGGTGGAAGTGGAACTTAGCTGGACATATCTGCCGCATGTCGAAGGAGCAGTGCGCATATCCACTCAATGGAGCCCAACTAGCAGGAAACAACAACGCGGCAGGTCCAGAAGGAGATGGCGAGATGAATTGGACTTATTTTTAAGCTTACAATCGCAATGCATCGCGAAAGGTGGAAGGAGGGAAGGGAGACCTTTGCCTTGTAGTGGGACTAAATAGGCTCATAATAATTATTCTTAATTACGTCGCGTCGTCGCCGTCGTCGTGTCGAAAAACTATCAGTTCTGCATATTATATTTTCGCATGTGATGTATACAGGTGACTTTATACATCACCGTCCAAAATTTTTCTAGGCATTAGGTATCATCACTAACCCCATTTTTGAAAAAACCCCGCTGCTCCTGAGCGACACATCACTTATAACTTTGTGACGTGATATCTCAATATTTTTATATTGAGTGATACAAAAAGAAAAAACACGTATTCAATGATTTTCGCCAAAGATTAATATATCAAAATTTGGATGGTGACTAAAAAAACATCCTGTATACAAGACTCGTTATTATAAAAATAATCTGAAATTATAATTTCCTTGTGAACACACACCCGTAGGAACCGGTGACATCCCTAGATGTGACAGGCGCGTGGGGAGTAAAATATCCAAAATGTTTAGTCATTACTAAGACCTTCAGCGCTTTTGAAATGCGTGAAATTCTCCTCCAATTTCTATTTCAACGATTGTAAGTAGTCTTAAGTACTTGCTTATTCAGTGCAGAAATCCTTTATGGGTTCTTATAACGCATGCCATTATCCAATACGCTTTTCCGGGACACATTCAATCCTGCTTGCGACTCAAGTTTGTATCGACCCTTAACATCTCGAAGAAATATTACCCTATTTATAAGAAACATTGTTACTGTACGGTGACGGATATTCTGAAGAATGCCTATGAAAATGTCAGAGTAGGCAATAACCTCCTCTTTATTGCTACGCACTTATAATTCTGGTGTCCCCATGACTGAAAAAGTCTCTCTATGAAATAAATTGTTTTGTTAGTGTTTACACTTTGGTAAATAGTGATTGGTGTTTTTTCAGGAAATGTACTGCTCTTTCCATTCCATTTAAGAGTGTTAACACGCTTGTGTCTTGTATTTATTTATAGTGTACCATTACATGCCCTCTCTAAATTCCATCCAAGAGCTGTCTAGAAGATATCGCTATCAGCGCTAAGACTGCCGTTGTACCCATGGAATTAGTTAATTGTATTATATAGGCTATGTATTCATTATGTTAAATAGGTAAAGTATATTCTATCTATTTATCTAACTTTATTTATTGAGGTTCAAATTAAATACTTACTTTTCCTTGTTTAATTAAATTATTTGTATTGTATAATAACAGAGCATATAACAACAAGGTTAATGTAAATATTCAAATACAAAAACCAAACAGAATAAGGGACTGTTATCTATCTAACTACTTGAGTAAGTTTGGTAAGTCAACAACCAAACGATATGGCCGAAAGCAATGGGTTAACGATGACCACGGCGGCGGTAACAAAATAAACATTGGGGGAAGTTCTAACTTAATTATCGTAACATTGTTTTCAAGTTTGTTTACATTACCTTCTAATAACCCGTTTTGTGTCTCAATTAAAATGGAATGTTGGTTGGTGTTTCGATCCCAAAAGGTCATCAAAACAATGAAAATGAATTGATACTCTATATTTATAACTAAAAACGATATTTTCTGTGTTTATTATTTTATTTTGAGTGCCAGATATTTCAGTATTGTTGCAAACGCCAAACTCTATTCATATCCACTTTGTGTATTTGAAGAAAAACCATGAATGCACACACCACGAATGCATAAGATTGACAATGTGATCTGCACACAATCATATTTGGTACACATCTCAATGTAATCTCTCGCTATTCAAAATAAGCTCCTTCGTACACAAGACGACGCAAGTCTCCGTTATCTTACGACTTTGGCATCCACGCGACTATCGCAGTACACATCCATAGAGGTTCGTAAACAGGCGTGCGCCAATGGATACCAAAGTCGTAAGGTATCGGAGACTTGCGTCGCCTTGTGTACGAAGCCGAGTGATTGTGCGGAAATAACATATCTACAATGCGAGTTAAAGATAAATTAGTTATGTACACGTGCTAGATATTCTTGAATATAACCACACCTTTTTGATGGACGATTTTTAAGTTAAATCTGAAAACATGCTGTTCTTAAGAGAACAACATGTTTTCAGATATAACTTTGGTAAGCCAAAAAAATATTATTACGCAACGATAATGGAAATGTCAATGTTCATTTCGCTCTAAAAAGTTATATTTGACTCGCAAATCAACATAAATTAAGTTAGATTATAAGTCCCTTAACTCACCGAGTCCCAGACATAATCACTTCCAGACAGAAAACGCTGAAACTTAAGATTGGTTAATAAGAACTGACAGGTCAGAGTCTACCGCCGGCGACAGTTTTACAACTAGAGTTCGAACAAATTTTCGTCTACGGTTTCGGCTAAAACGGACTTAGATCAAAACGGTCTGAATTATTGTCCGAAATGAAAAGGTTAACAAAAGTATTATAATTGATAAATACTAAAATTAATATTGTTTATGAAGGTTAATTTTTGATAAGCTGCAAGGTAATTTGTATCATCTTGTTTCAAATGTAGTTAGTTTTATATATATATTCTTTATTGTGTACCATTTTCAAAAATAAACTTAAAAACTAAATTTTATTCAACTGACATGCTATAGGAGGATGTAAAGATCGCAGAAGGTAGTGTTCTACAGATTCGGCCTACTTCCACGAGAAAAGGGATTGTTATAAAAGTATTTATAAATATTTTACATAAAAATTACCTATAAGCCAATTTAGAACAGAAATCTTACGGTAAATATATGGGGAATTAAGCTTCGGCTTTCACTTCGGCTTCGTCTTCGGCCTTGGTTTCGTCCTGGGCTACGGTCTCGGCTTCGGCTTCGGCCAAAAACTACGGGCACTAATAAAGACCTATCTGCATAAGCACAGTTTATGACCAACAAACTCAAAACTGCCATTAAATTAGCACATACGTAGGTAAGTTTTGTAAGTGCCATGTATCACTTTGCATCCTCTAATCTAGACTATGATTCATAACAATAATGGTCGCTGAAGTACGGGCACATGCGATTTCTCGACGCTGTCGTTGGCCATAGAGAATACGTGAAATGAATATTCATTGGTAGGATCTCATCGATTTATCTCTTTAGCGCGGACCGGTTACGTCCTCGTTTTAAAGTAGATGGATATTGCTAATTGCGTATTAAAAGTCATTTAGTCTTAATAATAATTTGGTGAGATTTTCAAAGAACTTTTTGGCAAAAAATATGCATGTTTCTCTCTTTACTGCCTGTTCATGTTTGGTCTAAGGGGTGAGCAGGGCGGTGGGTGGCGCGAATAAGTACGCGATTTCGTCACTAATGGCGCTTCGTGGCGTGTCTCAAACATTTCATCTTACCTCGCGCCCCGCACTTAGTCGCCGCGCGCCGCTTTGAGCGGCAAGGTCGTGAACGGGCCGTTAGGTCGCTTTGTTTCGTACTATGGGCTTATTTTCATTATAAACAACTTATAAGGCTTTTCTCAAAGCTTATGGTAAAGCGTATATTTGTAATGAAAGATTCTGAACCAAATAATATATTCTTCCCTTTTTTTTCGAAAAATGCTACACTGTTAAATAAAATACCCCTTGCCATATCGCTGATACCGTATCGTAAATAATCTTCTGTTCTCTAAAAGGATGACAAGTCGATTGCGATACATTGCTGCGTCACCGTGACGCAACAGTAAACCGCCATAAATTGTTGGCGCAATGAGAAAGCACGAATACTATCGTATGTGCAGTTAAATGAATCAGAATTTCATCTCTCGTATGTAGACCGCATGCGAAACAATTAAAACCTAACAGTGTAACGCAGCGTGCGTTTAATGTATTTTAGGGGAATTTATGTAAAACTGCATAATAAAGTGACCATGCTATTCAGTACGAAAGAAATTAGTTCAATCACAATTCTGTTCTAAAAACCGGAAAAAAAACATCATGAGGTAACTGGCATGATGTGGATTCAAAAAAATCAACGACATCTGCTGACAACCAATTCCCAATCAGTCCCCGTGGTCGACGACTACAATAACTTATCGTTTTTTGACAAATTTTGCCGATGGCATGTCTATTGTGACACCAGAGGCTCTATCATAACTTTTCCCGTTTTTTGTGACGTAAGAAAAAAAATAGTTCCTCGTCGCTGTAAATTAAATACAGAAATCTTGTGATAAGGCCTCAGGTTTAGCGGGAAAGCTTCACAATAATCTGTTTCCCCTAAGGGCCTGATATTCTCACGTAATTCAGAAACATGCCACTGCATTGCCTCCAGCCAACTGATAAAATGCCTCGCAAGTTGTCGATGTTTACGTCACAATGGAATTGCAATATCGTCCCCCGTTTGTTTTTTAATCATTTTAATTAGAGTGACTTTACAGACGATTCAGTGACGGGCAGCATTGTTCTCTTGAATTGCTACTTTTTTGGAACTTAAAAAATATATTCGACAAATAAAAAAAAACTTTTTCAAAAAAATGTAACCGCCTTCAAAAACAACCACAAAAATGGGTAAAATAACCTACAAAATAACTTTTCTTTCAGAAGTCGGTGCCTTTATTTTTTTTCATTTCATTGTCTTTTTAAATAGGTTTTTGAACAAAAACCTGTGGTACAGGTCACCAGGCCCCATCAGCGGCTAGTTATATGTATTTTATGTTTATAGAAACCGTGTAAAAGAGAAGAGTACGAGTAATTAAAATGAAGAAATTAAAATTAAAAGTTATGAAAAGTAAACCTAAAGTAGCACCAGTAAAAGTAAAACCACCCAGTAAAAGTTTGCCCACCTAGGACCTAGATCCATACCGCATGTTAAATCAATAAGGAATCGCATCAAAAAACCACCTATTTCGAGGGTTATTAACAAAAATAATAATAGGCTACCGCACGCTTTCATATTTTGTGTAATCCGTTTGCAATAAAACGCATTAGTTTTCATTGTTTTTTTAGATTCCACTGTTTTTACCATAGCGCCGGGTTATTGATTTAAAAAAATACATACGGGTTTAGTTGCAAAACTGATTTTAGCAGAAAATCTGACGGTGCCCTCATCTCATAGAGTGCCAAAGCCTGCCAGTGTCGCGGGATTGTTTTAACAGGTTACCGTGACCCCGGAACGTAAAGGGCTACTGTGGAACACCGTGGATTTTAGTCCGACAATCCTTTCCGCTCCACCCAGGGTAGGACTCGTTAGATTTAACAAAGCTAAAAAAAAGGAAGTGAATATCAAAAATCTTCTTTAAAAAAGGTTTTATAAGAGCTTCGACACTAAGTAGTAATTATTATTCCAACGTGCGAACGTTGCGGGTTCCAAAACAATATTTAAGCTTCCCTTGAGAACTACAAGTCTCCGAAGGGTAAGGGTCTCTGATAAAGGCCTCGAAGTCGCAAAGGTCTGACACCCCACTGACTCTGATGCCCTTATCAGTATTTTTACGTGGAACTTTGAACTTTTACTCCGAACAACTTATCTACTTTATAAAATCTTTAAGGGATAGTTTTGCGTGGCAGATTTTGTTATACGAAGAAACGATCTTATTTTTCAGTTTTATTCATAGACGTTGTTCTGTAGAACCGCGAACACACGTTGCATTACCCGCAGTGGATTCAGCGCCGTAACCTGTAGCGCCGAGAGTCGGATTTGGCTTGAACCGTTTGCGGCACACGCGGGCCACGCCTCCCCGACTCCTATATAAGAAGCCGCGTTCCGCGCCGCGCGATGCATATAAATTCTGAATTTTGATGCGAGCGGACGTGTCCAGTGTGGCGAGCGGTCCGGTCGTCCGTGGAATTAATACTGTATGCATGTAATTTTAAACCGTGCTTTTCAGCGCGACATTTTTGATTACTGTTCCGATCAGTTATTTGTAAATACAAGGTCGGAATTACTATGAAAAAAATACTTACTACAGAACGCGAGCTCAACAGCAGTAGCTCAATAGAGGGATCTCCTTAATTATTATAGGCTTAGCCGTATTTGCATCCAATAGATATTTATAAGATGTCATTGTCAAAGTTACTCAAAATGGAGAAATTAACCATCCACGCGAAGACCGACATTCGCGCGGACGAAGTCGCGGGCGGAAGCTAGTATTGCAATAATCAAAATATTACAATGAGACTTGATTTCCAATAAACATAGATTTAAAACTGATTAAATCATTAATAAGTAACAACGAATACACATATGCTCAAATATCTGTGCTCAAATGTAAATCTACAATCTGCGTTTTAATTCGGCAGTTCAGACAAAAATGTTAATCTCACTTTTTTTTTTTTATAAAATTGATAAACTGTATACTTATGCCTTTGTCAACCTGACAGACGAACCGAATCCGTGGCGTAGCGTTTTTGTTTGTTATAGTAGCCATACACCATACTGCCTATCGTCCAATCGGCATGACGATCGATTTGATCAAACTTCAAATTGGCAGCAGTGATGGCAACTTAGCAACTTTATAGCTAGATCTAGCTATAAAGTTGGCATCACTGCTGCCAATTTGAAGTTTGATTCAATCAGAAGCATCAAATCGGCATGATCAAATCGGCATGATCAAATTGGCATGATCAAATCGGCATGATCAAGCCTATCAAATTTAACTGTCATGCCAATTTGATGGATTCCATGCCTAGACACGGTCAATTCTAATTGATTCAATCGGCAGCGTCATGCCGATTGGACGATAGGCAGTATGGTGTATGGCTACCATAATGTATGGAATTTTTTGAAGCCTGTCACATAGACTATCGGATCGCTTTCGCTTTTTTATATGACAGGATTCGGTTCGGTTCGCTATCGCCTGTCTGTTTAACAAAGGCCTTATGGCATAAAAAAGTTTCTCGTCAACGATGTCGGCTGATGTGCCCAAGAGACTGGCGGCTTTTTCCCAAGTTGTATTTATACTATATATATTTATATAAAGGAAACAGGCAATGATGCCTTTTTTTGTTTTAAGCGTGGTAAAATCATCAAGTGAGTCTTCCCACCCAGGGCGGGGCAGGAGGGACTGTCAGACTTGTACTGACTAAAATCCACGGTGTCCTTCAATAGCCCTTTACGTTCCGAGGTCACGGTAATTCGTTAGTTCCAAGACCCCGGCAGGCTTTAGCCCACTAAAGGGGGGTCCCGTCATTGTGCTGACACTCTTTGAGGCGCGCATGGAACACAACGCGCCGTCGACCCGGGCATAGTTCATGGCATAGTCCGTCGCCGTGGGCGTCTACCACTGCGGCTGGGTTGTGAGGTGCACGCTGTCCTCTCCCTCACGCGTCCCGCCTCCTCCTTCGCTAGCATGATTACTTCGCAGAAGGAGGCGACCGATTCTCTCTCCGTCTCGCCCTGCATCATGGCATCGACCAATGCCGGGCGCGAGAGGTCTATAAAAATATCCGCCGCTTGTCTCAACTCCCTCTTCATTTCTTTATCAAATCCATCAGAATTGGTTCAGTGATTTAGATGTGGAAACATAGCAAACAAACGAATGTATACTACTCAAAACAAAATAAGGGCCACCTGGTTTTTATCGATTTATTAAATTATGTTTAAATATTACTAGTTACAATGACTGAATCTGATTAATATTAATGGTTTTAGATAGAAATACACAAAAATTAAATATGTATTCCAATAAATCGTTAAAATAAACCAAATTGAATGAAAAGTGAGGAATTGCAGGAATATATCAAGTTACATAAAACATAAAAAAATCGAAATAATAACGTCTTTAATGTTCCAAAGTGTTCTTTTAAGCTTCTCTTTTAACTCTGTTCTCTCTGTTCTGCTCATTTTATGGGAGTTGGAATGGTCTGGATTAAATACCGAACATTTTCTTTTGGGATACTCTACCAGCAAGTTTTCAGACAATTTATGAGATCCAGCTGCGTGTTGATGGGAATTTTACTTTCTTTTTCACTGTTTTTTTAACTCATCTCTTAAATGCTCAATAGAACTCAGGTAAAAATCCTGAGTGTCCACTGTAACCTCGTAATTCGAGCGTAAGGGAATGTGTGCACTGTTAGTCGCGTCGTGTTCGCTCGAGCATTATCCTGCTTCAAGAAGAACTCAGGTATTCCTTGCTGTGCGAATGGGATAATGTGGAGTTGCACCACATTCTCTACGCAATTTTGAGGAGTTACATCACCCTCGTTAAGAAGTGCGAGCTCAGTTTTGCGTGATAGAGATAACCGCCCCAGAGCATAACTCAGAACTCGCCAGAACAGTCTGTTTTAAGAGTGCAAGGATCTGAAACCTGTTGTTTAGATCTTCTCCACACTCTTATGAATCAGTTTTTATTGAAAAAAAATAGCCCACCAGTCATCAATAAAAAGCAATGAAGCCAAAACAGTTCAATAAATTTTCTCCTTCGCAAATGTTTCACGATTTGCACCATACGCTGCAGTTAACTGGAGGCGAACCAAGCATCTTCTTGAGTATTGTTAGTCTGTATGGAGTCGATTCGGAATAGTGTAGTCAATTATAGGGGTGCCTGTAGCTCGACGCAATGGAGTTTATACGGTCCGCGCAGTAGATTTTCGCTCTATTTGCGCGGTTAAACAAACTTAATGGTCTTCTTAGGCTTTACTTACTTACTTTCTTCCTTGGTCACGGTGTCTGGTGATATTACCTGTCTATTAAGAACAGTTTCAAGCATTTTGAACAACTCGTTGGGAATATTCCACCATTAAACCTACCTCTTCTGGCTACAGGCCCCCTGGATTAAGGTGACACCACAAGTGGCTGTTTTTGCGTCCATATGTCTCCGAATACATGACATTATGAGATTGAAAGATCATTATAGCCTGCTTGCTGTATTAGTCGAAGAAAACTCCGTTACAAGTTTAAAAATTAAAAAACACCATACCGTAAATTCTAAGTAATCTCAAATATCTAATTAAAAAAAAGTTATGAAATTCCAATTATGCAGTAGAAATAATATTAATACTTGAAAGAAACCATAACAAGATATTTAGTATTTATTATGTACCCAGAATAAGAGCAATAGTTGTTTAAAGTGCAATTTAAAAAGTGGCCCTTATTTTGTTTTGACGAGTATATAATATTAGTTAGGACTGTGTACATTACGAGTGACGTGTGTCAATTTAAACGGGCGAAATCGCGGGCAGAAACTAGCATAAAAATTACTAGTATCATAGATGTTGGTACCTGAGTTTGAGTCTCGGCTGCCCATAACGGGTGCGATCTGCGGCCTCTCTTCATCCAGGATGAGCACGCCACTATTCGACCACACCGACAGCACGTGTGCCACACACGTCACGTTCACCCGCCCCTGTGACAAACAACCTTAATTATAACACCACCCTTTGCAAATTGAACCTTAAATCTATAGCGTAAAAGTCACATAATATAGCTCTGTCACGACAACCCTAATTAGACCGTCAATCGGTACAAATTGAACCTTATGTCGATTGTGTAAAAGCCACATGATTTGGGTCTTTGATAGCAACATCAACGTCATTATACCGCCAATTATTGCAATTTAAACCTTACGTATAGTCTTAAATCACTTATGGGCCTATGACTTAAAACCCTAAATAAACATAAATTGCAGCTGGCAATTTAAACCAATTCCGTGGTTTAAAATCACATGTAATGGGCCTTTGACAGCAATAAAAAAAAAAATTATACTGGAAACAAGTGAAATGTAAACCCTATGTCTATGATGTAAAAAAACGAATGATGTGTGATACTGACAAACACGTTAATTACTACTTAGTATCGATGTACTGCCAGCTTAAAATGTTTGCTATCTGACTCCCTTTATCTTGTTCGTAGAAAACACAATCAATTAGAACCCATGTTAAAACATGTATGAAATAAGAGGTATTCCTCGTAGCGTTCCCGTTTTGAAACGCTCCCATCTAAGCGCTCCCGTTCTGTTCCACGAAGCACTCCCAAAAGGAGCGCTTTGAGGAACGATTAAAAATATTAAAATTTATTTCCTCGAAGCGCTCCCACGTTTAAAAATAGGGAATGGCATGAAGTAAACGTAATGAATTATATCGATAATTTTTAAAAACTCATGTGTGCATCATCGACATCGAATTTTGACCTTTGACCCCGAATAACTTTTGAAGCACACATGGGATCGATGGGGACTTTTAAAACTTTATTCGTAATGGTAAACCCGAGCTCTCCATCAATATTTAGTTTTCCGGGAATTTTTATGATTTCAAATGTCTATATTGACCGGGCAGATTATACCTATTCATCTATTTGGTGGACTAAAGGATATACAATAAATCAAAAAATAAATAATTACCAAACCCGTGCGAAGCCGGGACGGGCCGCTAGTTGTATATTATAACAATGAGTTCTACTTATTACCTAGTTATTATCGATAATTTCAGTTAGTATAGTCCCATCTCTATCCGAAAGTTAATCATGGGAGCGCTTCGAGGAAATAAATTTTAATATTTTTAATCGTTCCTCCAAGCGCTCCTTTTTGGAGTGCTTCGAGGAACAAAACGGGAGCGCTTAGATGGGAGCGTTTCAAAACGGGAGCGCTACGAGGAATACCTCAAGTAACATTTAATAATGAAAAATAAAAGGAATAATTTGCTCAATAATTGCGTACTTTTTTTTTAAACGTTGCCCCACTCTATAATTTCTCCTGTATCGTGGGTGCGTTCACAAACATATAAATTCACATACACAAACACCCAGACCCAGAAAAACTACTTGTGGATCATACAAATATTCGCTCCGTGCAGGAATCGAACCCGCGACACGCAGCGCAGCAATGCAATCGCTCAGCCACTGCGCTAACCGTATCGTCAAATTAATAATATTGATCGATTTCACAGAAAAGTTACAACAATGAGCTATTCAATTGCTGCCGTAAACGTCTCTCGTGAAACAGATTGTTTCGTTCGATATTCTCTATAATAAAATATTTAATGTTTCATAACAAATTCACGTTTGTACTAGTTTGAAATTTTGAACAGTCTGTAGTTGCGAACAACAATATGGTTGACAACATACGACCCGTCCCAAAACTACACTAACATACGTAACTTACGTACGTTTCATAACCTAATGTTGTTAGTATTTTACGTCAATTGTAAACAAAGGCTTGGTTTATCTCTATCAAATAACAACATTCTGCATTCATTGTGGCTACGGATCCAGCAATGTAAAAATCAAAGTGTTGACAGTACAGACTAGTCATTTATAAAACAAACACAAATACGTAACACACTGAGCTACCAACATAATTATCTAAATTATAAAAATATTTAGGTGAGGACAATCAGTGTAGATCGAAAAATCAAAATCAAATAGATACTTATTTTATCCAACCAGTATTTATAGAAGCGACAACATAAACACTAGCATCGTTAAAGAGCGTACGAGTAACTTACTTTGCGAAAGTGTACCGACTGTACTCTTATAACAAGCTGGCTGAACGACGATGATTTATTAGATTTCTCTTCTTCAATACTAATGTTCAATTTATTTGCTATTTGCTCTAGTCTGGGTGCAAGGAGGGTGGTGCTTTCCTCTTTGTTTTTCCGATTGCTATCAGCGTGGGGAATGCCCAGTACGCTGTCGATATTGCCGGGAATGTCTATTACATTGTCGGTCACCGGTTCTTCGTAACCCGAGATTGCGTCCCACGGACTGAATATAATTCTATTTGCATCTTCGAGCGACGTGTCGGTTATCACAGGTTTTCTTTGCGTGTATGATGTGTCGTGCTGCGGAATATCAAGCCCTTTCACCTGCAATGGAATATGATATTAGATTTTTTATACTTATCTATTTCTTGACACAGAAAATGAAACATGTTATGCACGTATGCATTTATGATATTATGCTTTTATAAGCATAATATCATTATTGTTGTAGTAGATAGAAAGGACGAAAACAACGCATTCAAAGATTTATTAATCTAGTGAATTGTTAAATGCCTCTTTCAAAGTTCTTTTCTGTTTACAAAAAAGAGGGATCGAGAAAACGAAGCGGAACTGGAAAATTCAATGTTGTCCAATAAATGCCAAATGAATTATTTGCCTTACAATTAGCAGCCTATTAAGCACATTTTAGGGTCGGGTTCACAACGTTCCTTTATGCATTGTAAAACAGAAATTAAATCTGTGTCTTTGTAAGATCAGCTCCGTCAATTACATAGATATTTTGATGGTGACATTTAAATATTGCATTTTACATGAAACAGGAGATTTTTTTTATTCTCACTTTCCTTTCCGATCTACTTAAGGCGGTAGGACGCATTTGATGATGTAACAAATTAAAGAAGGCTTGCGGAAATGTTTAAACAAGTTACCGCGGCCTTAGAACCACAATTCAAAGAACACAGTGAGTATTAGTCAGTATGAACTTGACACTCCCTTACACGTTGATCGCTCCACACAGAGCGATCTACCAACTCTAAAAAAGGGATAAGCAGATAACTAACAAAATATTAAGCCTCTTCGTTAACAAGGCGACGGAAGCCTACGATACCTTACGACTTTGGTATCCAGGCTACCAGACGGACTATCGCAATACAAATTCATACAGGTTACGAACTTCTATGAACAGAAAGCGTCTATGGATGCCAAAGTCGTAAGGTATCAGAGAATGAGGACTAATCTGAGCAGTTCCAAAAATGTCCGCTTGGGCAGCGCCACTGCCTCTGGAGACCTGTCAAACTATCAATCAGATTAGTCCTCATTGCGTCGCGTTGTGTACGAAGGTGTTTAAAAGCATTACCTCTTGGCCATTTAGAAGCCACGTAAGATTTGCCGCCGGGTCTGCAGGGGGTGACGAGCAGTTAGCTCTTAGCATGTCCCCTATCGAGTACCAGCTCTTCTGTGCCCGCACACTGGGGCCAGTTTCTGGTAGTTCTGGAAACAAAAGACTGTTTAACATCATACTTCAAGACTAGATGGTTTTTGTGAGAAAAATCCGGCACAAAAAGGAGGAGGTATTTAATCAGTAGTGGGGGAGACCAGGACTGCCAATAATGATGATAGTGATAAGACAGTAGATCTTTATTTGCTGGAAACAATAGAGCACAGAATACCTGTGCCTTTCATGGATTGTATCGTATTGTGTGAACACTCATAGAAACATCAGTGCATTATCTGGAAGAAAACGGTGTCCAGCCTCTGCAATCTGACTTTAACGGTTAAACTCTAACCGGTAAAGTCTAACCGCTAGGTACGCCATACATAACACCACCCGCCCGCGTGGAATACATTTTCATTAATAAAATCATATAGCTTCGTCTCTATCGAAACAACGATAGCTGTAAAACGTCAAACGACTTCTGTTTTCGAATGCCCATAATGAAGAATGATTAGTATTGTTAGTTGAATGAAATGATAAAAGCATCTTTTGACAACTGATTACATTTAAAATGACTTAAATAATTAAAGCCATGTCAATTTAAAGTACTATAAATACAGTTTCTATTAAATTCCTCCCTTTATTGAAAAGTTAAGACTGCAAGAAAATTAAATGGATAAATATTAATTATTTTGAAGGAGGAGGAGTAAATAAATAGGACACAATAACAAATATCCAATTATTAATTATTTAGATATTAATTTCATACTAACTAAAAGATTTAGGTATATATAGTACCTATCTATTATTAAATAATCAATGTAAAGTCAGATGAAAGCGAACTCTTTTATGAAAGTTATTATACAAAAAGGAAATGCAAATTAAGCCGAGATTTTCTCCCATTTATAAAAATGCCAGTTTCCGGAATGAAAAGAAACCAGAATTTGATAATTTCCTTGTTATGTTCTTCGTTAGCTACGTACAGTCGCTAATTCTATTCAACGAAGTCATTATAAATGTCGTTGCCGTCTTTATGCACCCCGGTACAGTAGCACACACAAATTCTGCCCCTGCCGGTTACTGCATATCCCGAGAGCACTGTGACTGCGCAAGGTGATTTACGAAACAGCTGACTCTACAGACTAATTAAATTGCCAGTCCAACATGAAAATTGAACAGAATTATTGTTTGTTTGTTCACTCAACCAGACTTGTACACAAAGATACTGCAGACAGTGAGGCACGGTAAATAGATGGCAATAAATCACATGGGTCGCGGTAGCACGCGTTTCAATGCGCGTCGCAGTCAACGTTGCATATTCATCTTCTATACGCGCGGTTCCATTTTGCCCAGAATTTCGTAGAAAGCGGTTAAAACGCCGAACAGACAAAATGGCGGCTCAAACTAAAACTCGGCATGCTTTTGTTTGCCAGCAGCGCCCTCTATTACGACGAAGCGGTGGAACTCCGCGCCGAGCAAAGTTTTAAGTGTTTACATTCCTGTTCTGTCGCTTTTTGCCAATTCTACTTAATGGGAACGCAGGGAGTTTTCCAGCACCTCGTTTAATTTGGCCGCCGTGGGTATATTTTAGTGTTTATTTAATTCGTCAAGATCTCACTAAAAGCTGACTTACTTTATTGAACTAACAAATTCTGCTTTCGTTTCGTATGTTATTCGATGTTTAGTTATTGTAGGAGGGAATGTTATAGATTGTCTATTATTCCACGGTTACAAGAGATATAGGGGACTACATTCATTCGTTGGAAAAGATATACAAGTTAAAACCATCTGAGATGGATTACTTTTCTTATACATATAAAAATAAAACAAGGTATATATTTTATGTAAACGCTCAAATCTAACATCATTAATATAAAATGCCGGTCAAGTGCACCTCTAACATAACGGTCATCAAAAGTTGTCTTCTGAAACAAACTTAAAATAATGAAATGAAATATACCATGGCATTAGTCAATGAGCTGAACAGAACGTGGCTTCTATCCAGAAAGCTGTCAGCAGGACATCTAGTAGAGCGACAGGCGACAGCATCCGATCCTACGTGCGCACGTACTAAATTCTTAAATCGTAGACTTACGAAGTCGTGCCAAGTAACCCGCGACGATGAAAACAAAACAAGAACTTGGTTTGTGTGAAATATTAAAGTTTTCCTCGGTTTTTACCAGCTGTATGTTGTATATTTTTCAAAAATGAACTCCGAATGTAAGAAACCGTGTGATTATTATATGTTAGAAAATGTTTGACGTAATAAATGGTTGAGTAGGTACATATATTTAAAACTTAAATGATAGAAAAAATGTGTTTCCAACCTTATTATAAGATTATTTTTTATTAGCACCACGTTTCTATTTTTTTGAACCGCTTAAACCTAAAGGTCCCTTTGCCTACTTTAAATTTCTACCTAGTTTGAGTTTTGGGTCATGTTTTAAAAATCATGCCCTTCTGTGCTAATAAATATTACTAAATAAATAAAACGTTATTTCGTAAGCACATTTTTTCATGACCGATTAAGCCCTTGGGATGACATTCGCAAGTGCCAACACCGTTTATAATATTACAGCAAAAAGAATTTTTGGCAGGATTTATTTCATGCCAGTGGCATTATTATTTAGTAGATATTTAACTCTGAATGCGAAAATAAGTTTGTATGTTCGTTTGTTACGCTTTCACGCCTAAATCGCAGAAACAGTTTTGACTAATTCAAACAGAGATATATTTATGAGTAAAACTTGAAAATAACGGAATTACTCAATGATTAAACCCACAAATAAAACTTAACTTTTTCGCAATCAGTGAAAACAGAGCAGACTTGCAGATGACACTTCGACATTTACAGAAAAAATGCGTGAATCGCAATTAAACCCGCAATAACCGCACTAATTCTGTTGTTCAGGCTCTCGAGACAGACGAATTCATCGGAAATGTATCAACATCAACACGCATATTGCTTCCTCACACTTGTCTATTGTATTCCATGGTTTATTTATGCAAGCTCCGAGTACGGGGGAAATGTATTCCATACATTCATTGTAGTATGGAGCGGTGAGAGTAGTTAGCTGAATCGTGTTTCAATTTGCCAGTGGTGTCATGATTGTGTAACATTTTCGTGCATGTCTGTACGGAGTGAGGTTGCTAGAGGCGATTATTGAGTATTATGTTGACATTATGTTGGTGATGTTTGATAAAAAATTTTGTTGATACAAATACTAACAACGCGTTTTGTAAGCGATATTACTATATGTTTTAGAATCGGAATGGATAATTTATTATTAATTTTTAACTAGGCAATCTAAAGTAGGTAGTCTACAAAAAAACTTAAAGACTTCGTGAAAAGTATTTTTTATGTATACACCGTGACTTTTTAGTCGTCTTACAAAGGCAGCCCAGTTCATGTCCCCAATGACTAGAACACGTTTATAATAAAAAAAATAGGGATTTATGAGATTTTAATAATTTAAAAATAAAAATATTATTCATTATTATGATGCAAGGTGTAGTTAAAAACACCCTTGTCTCATAGAAAATGGAGATGGAATGATCTGCTCGACTCGTGCGCTGGGTAGGTATACTCTACAGTTCGATACGTATACATTTTTACAGGGTGTTTCATTTTTCTAAAGTACCTATTTATTTATGATAAAAATTATTATTAATGAAAAAAAATTAAATAATTACGCCTAGAGGTATTTTATGTCGGATACATTAAGTGGACCTCTTTTGTAAGACGACTAAAAAGTCACGGTGTATACTATATCAGTTTTTTTTTTTTTTTTTAGGGTGGCAAAATCATCAAATGAGTCCTCCCGCCCTGGGTGGGGCGGGAGGGACTGTCAGACTCTTACTGACTAAAATCCACCCGTGTTCCGTCGGATGCCCTTTACGTTCCGGGGCCACGGTATCCTGGATTAAGAAAAATCCGCGACCCCGGCAGGCATTTGGCCCCATAAGGGGCCCCGTCGGTGACGCGTGAAACACGACGCGCCACCGACCCGGGCTTGGTCCTTCGTCGGACGGCGAGCATTCCCATTACTCACCGTCCGCAAGCCCGCTCCGCCGCTGTGCCCTCTGCTGTTCAGAGGGACACGCGTTGGAGCGTCCACCCGACAGGCCATTTGCATACGGGCAAAGAAACCCCTTAGGCACACAGTGCCTAAGGAGAGTTTTTGCCCGCATCCCAGGGTGCACCGGCCCGAAAAACTGGTCCTCCCCCCGGACGTATCCGAGAGGGAACTCCAGTCCACGGGCGCACGTGGAGGTTTCCTGTCTTAGCACCCCATATACTATATCAGTGGCCAAATATAAACTTTCCACAAATAAAATTAATATTATTGCTATTTTATTTTCAATTTTGTGATAAAGACGAAATTATTTAAGGTAACGATCTTAGCTTATAAATCTGTCTGTTTCAATTCAATAACACATTTAC
This sequence comes from Agrotis exclamationis, assembly GCA_950005045.1. NCBI lineage: Eukaryota > Metazoa > Arthropoda > Insecta > Lepidoptera > Noctuidae > Agrotis > Agrotis exclamationis. The sequence goes on along the minus strand of OX465420.1, from coordinate 10,272,168 downwards.
ACATATAATTAGGTATAACAATTATGAGGAAAGTTTCAGAAAAAACTATATGACGGTGCTCTAAGAAACAAGAGATTCGATGCGGGAACTAAACGGTTTTCAAACTTAGCAAGGATTTGCAATAAAAACAAAATATTTTTTTTTTGCGAAGTCGGGTAATTAATAATTAAGAATAACGGTTTACATCCGGTTACATCGTGTACCTATAAATATTAAAAGTAAGCATTACAAAATATAATAAGTTTAAAAAGAAAATAATTGTGTAGTCAAATGGTTAAGAAAGTAATTAAGCCTCTTCATATTTCAGCCAAATAACAAAGCAACGAAAGAGCCTTATGAAGTTTATTTTTCAGTTAAATTTATTTACCCCAAAGAGACCCTTATTATAAAAATAAAAAGATTAAATTATAAGATTTCATATATATTATACTAGCTTTTGCCCGCGGCTTCGCTCGCATTACATCTACCTGCATGCCATATTTCAGCCTGATCCGTCCAGTGGTTTGGGCTGTGCGTTGATAGATCACTATGTCAGTCAGTCAGCTTGAGTTATACACCGTGTTCCGGACGATATACATAAACTTCGACCAGATGTTCAAACCACGGAAGTAAGCATTTTTCATTATGGACACATTAATAAATTCTTATTTTTTATTTTTTGTTAATTTTCATACAAACTAAATACCTAGACGTAAATAACCCGATATGCATGCCTCTTTATCCGAATTGGCAACGTCATTCATAACATTTGGCGGGCTGAAACAAATGAAATGCAAATAGTATTTGATAGATTTCAAATTAAGATACTTTCTCACTGCATAGCTCAATTAAATTTCATTAAATGAAATTACAGATATCTTTGTAACGAAGCCTTTTTAAGTACTACTTCCTTTGTTGGATTTGATTTGTAAAAGCCATAGAAGTATTTGCTAAAGTTTATGGATAACGTGAAGAACACGGTGTATATATTTGGATTAATTTTTCTAAATTGTAAAAAATCTCGATTAAAAGATTGTTACTTAACAGGTCAACAGATATGGCAAGCAAACTCCAAATATTTAATTGTGTTAAAAAAAGTCATTCACACTACAATAAAATATAAAGAAGTTGACTCGCTTCTCACAGAGAGGAGGCCTGTGTCCCAGACGCGGGAGCATTATAATTTATAGGCTGTTAATGATGATGAAAAAAGGAGGTTCTCAGTTCGACCCATATGTTTGTATATATATATGTCCGCGATTATCTCGCATTTGGCCGAACTGATTATGATGCGGTTCACAATTTTTTTGTTTTGAGTTACCTCTTGACGTCAGTTCCTTTAAAAAACAAAGATTTTTATTTACCGTACAAGCTTTGGTAACGACAAGAGACTCTATCTTAATCTAACTATCTTGCTAAAGTGAGACCAATTTGCGACGGTAACGAATGATAACTCCTACACACATAGGTAGACCTTGGCTCCTCTATAGCCGTAAATTAACCAAGATAAACCTTAATCAAACATCCCTTGTGTTCGATTCCTAGCATTTATTGCCCAACAATAGTTCTGATTTACGATTTAGGATTGCACGGCGGCGCGCCGGGATTGTTCCTGTTATTTATACCATTGTAAAATGAACTAAGATACACTGGGATATTAAATACTTGTCGCTGCCGAGATATTCTGCATTCATTTTTTTTTAGTTGATGCGAAACCCGTTACACTTTTCTACTATTTTGTGTAAAGAATCTATGTACAAAATTTCTAAACTGTATCATGAAAATCACAAAGTCGTAAGCTTTTATGTTTAACTGGTGTTTCGCGGCGGGGAGTGCAAACCGCGCTTCCTGTGTGTCGTACACTCATTGATAATAGTTTGGCAATAGAGTACATAACCGTTCGGTGATTGTATTGTAATTAATTGGTGATATTAAAGCAATTTTGGAACACAGTAAAACATTGTGTAAAAATTATTAGAATTGATTCAGTTACTGATTTTGGACAAATTAATTACGTATATTCAGGTTTCGCATATACTAAATAGTAGTTAGTTTGAATAATTATATAGGATAATCTAAAAATCTTAACTGGTCCGATACATAAAAATATTTTGTTGGGAAGTCACTTCAAAAGTGAAATAAGTACATACTATATTATAGTCAAAAAACGGCTATAATATAGTACTTTATATATTGATACCTCCTCCTCAAGTGATACTCCACATTACTGAGTGTTGTGATCCATCTCTATTTATCCTTGGCCAAGTGAAACGCATCATGTCTTATCAAAAGAAGAGCTTATTTGGTCGGACCATAGCAAAGGGCTGCTACCCTGCGGTCATAAGACCAAAATGTCTTATTAATAAAAGTCGTTATAATATGCTTCATATCCAGATAAACTTCACAATAATTAAACGCGGACAAAAATTGAGACCTTGACTCTTAAACTAGGAATACCTATATCGGATAGATAACACGAAATTAGCCTCAGAGAAAAGTTATAATTCAATAAATCTCATGATAAATATGATAACGATGGTAATATTGAACAAGACTATCTAAAAGTTATAGCAAAACTAAAGCAATAAGAAAAGCTTTAGTAGTTTTTAACATTATTTTGAGAGGTCATCAATCCTCTTCAATGCATTTTTATGGCTACTTAAATTAGAAATGTCATTCGAAGCCATAATGGAAAGAATTTATTCGACATTAAAATTATATTTGAAATCTGCTTTTCATACAGTAGATTAAATATTCTGTTTCATGGTTGCAAGAACAGGAAAGATCCTAACGTGTGTGAGCGCTATAGTTATTAATTTTTAACCGACTTCAAAAAAGGAGGAGGTTCTCAATTCGGTCGGTATGTTTTTTTTTTTATGTATGTACACCGATTACTCCGAGGTTTCTAGTCCGATTAGTGTAATTCTTTTTTCGTTCGATGCAGTATACTTTTCCATTGGTCCTATAAAAAATTAATCCAATTTGGTTCAGTACTTTTTATTTTGTGAACATTTTTATTGTGGATGATGTGATGTTCTTTACTTTTTTGAGTGTTTGTTACGCGATTACTCCGCCAATTGTGGACCGATTTTCAAAATTCTTTTTTTTGTTGTACGAGGAATAGTTCACTTTAGGGAACACTGCAAGTTTCATCAAAATCGGTTCAGCAGTTTTTGATAGGGAATGTTATTAGCTTATTGAGTACACGAGCGATGTTAATATCGATGCTAAGGATTACCAAATTCTAATGCACATGTAAGAATATGATGTATTTGACAAGAATTTGGTTTGAATATTTAAACTAAAAAGAGTAAAATAAAAAACTTTTAAAAAAAAATTAACCGCCTTCAAAAACAACCACAAAAAAGGGTAAAATAACCTACAAAATAACTTTTCTTTCGGAAGTCGGTGGCTTTGTTTTTTTTATTTCGTTGTCTTTTATGCCACCGACTTCCGAAAGAAAAGTTATTTTGTAGGTTATTTTACCCTTTTTTATGGTTGTTTTAGAAGGCGGCTAAATTAAAAAAAAAAATTATTAGTTATAATTCTTATTCGTGACATCAAAAGCCAGCTTTTTACTAGGATTTTTATCGTTAGAACAGTATAGTATTTTAATTAAGCGTTGGTAAATAAAGATAATGTAGCATTCAAATGATGTGTAATAGATAGTTTGTGTCCATAGTGGAAGCGCGGGGGCCTAGGTCTGTTTGCTAGCTTTAAAGTAACCTTACACGAAGGGACCCCGCCATCCCCTTCGAACCTAACCTGTCCGAGTCGGGGTGCCCCAAGTCCCGAGCTCGCTTTGCTCGGTCTTGCATCGATAGTATGTAATTTGTGTAGCTGAGTGTACAAAAAGTCACGTTTTGGTATTTATTAGTGATAGATTTTTATTTAAAAAAAATGTGGTACTCGTTGGGAATAGAAAATAAATTTGAAAATAAACTAATACCAAATAGTAATTAGCTCTTGATATTGGATGGGAATACACCGTAATTTCTATAAATCTTGTTTTTAAAAATTCATTTTAAAATCTATACGAGCGGCGCGGCGGTTCAAACCATTCAAACATTCTGGACCAATGGCCTAATGGGCAAGGGCCAATGTGTAAATATGTACCAAAAAGTCCTTTCTTTGATATTGTTCGTCGTTTCATTGAGCTCCTTGAGTTATAAGTCGAGCTACACAATTACTGACGAAGGCTTGCACTGACTGGACAGGCTCACTAAAATTTGTGTGGTTCTGTTCTTAAAAAACCATTTCAGATACCTGCATGCTCCTCGTATGACTTGAACAGTATAATGTCTAGACTTTAAAAGAGATAGTTACCTCTGAGTTTGTTTTGGATGTTTCTTCTCAGAGTAGTCAGGTATGAAACACCAACCTCATCTAGCTTTAACATTGTTTTTTAACAATCAACTTGCAAAATGATTACTATCCGATGATTCAGAACGAAGTGAGTAAGACATCAGTACGGTGTAATGAACTTGTTAAAGTGGCTTAAAGAAACCAGTATATTCCTACCCTGACACTGTAGCTATAAGTCTATAAAGGTTGAAGAACGAGACGTCGTATAACTTTACCGTATTGTGTATGGCTGAATGAGTTGTGGAATGACGATTTTCTTTTTATACAAATATTGATTATATTGTTGTTTGTTCAAAGGTAGGCAATTCGGTCAAGCCAAGCCACTCATAAGGCCGCGTTTCCATTATAAAAGTTACTTGTATACAAGTTGCAAATGTATGCAACTTGAACAAACTTTCATACAATAAGTCACAAGTTGCAAGTAGGTAGTTTGAACTGTAGATTGCTTTTTTCCAATTCAAGCAATTTGTATACCAGTGTGACGTCATACTTGTATGAAAGACTTGCCTTATGGAAACGCGCTTTATGTCTGGAATCGTGTGGCTCACTCACTAAAATATAATTTAGGCCCAAACCCAGCACTATCTGGTCTCTGCAATCCAATTATAGGCCAATCCTAACGTTAGACTACGTCGAGTCTGACTTTCAGGCTTCTGGGTACCCGCACGCATAACGATTGTCAAAGGTATACATAGGCTATGTGTAGGTATTTATAAAGGTGTTCCATTGATTACCTCATCTTTCTATCGCTATCCTTGTCTTCCTATTCAATTACAAACCACTTATATTATTATTATGCCTGTAATACCCGAAGGGTTAGACAGAGATGAACCTTTTAAGTGTTATGTATAAGTTCCATGTAATATAAGGCAAAACTATTGCCATCAATCGGGCACAAAGCCAGACTTCGTGGTATTCCAACGCATAAATCTTGTTTTAAACCTGGACTATGAAATCCAAGCTTATCTGCAGAAACATAGTTTAAATTTCTCCGTAATACAAAACATAGATAAAGTGTGAACCTTAGTACCGTCATCTAAACCATTGTTTAAACACCATAATATACAGCACTAGCAAACCCGGCGAACTCCGTTTCGCCACCAGATGGCTTCGTTTTATGTAACATTTCGTTTTGTGATTAAAAGAAGAAGATTTTTTTTTCCTGAATTTTCTTTGCTATAAACCTCACGGAGCCCGAGACCTTTCCAACGAATGCAAAACCGTGGAAATCGGTTCATGCGTTCTAGAGTTATAGCGTCAGGAAGGAAAACCCGACTTATTTTTATATAGATACACAAAAACAAACAATATAATGAAAAAGTTGCTATAAGAAACTTTGACAGCTACGGCTGTTGAACCATGGTTTACCGCAAAACCACAATTTGTAATAACGTTTGTGTAAACCGTAGTTTTACGAGATTTAATCCTGGGTTCCAATCCGAGACCTCATGTTCCGAAGTCGCTCTTGACCATAAGGCCAACGAGTTAGTTCATCAAATTTATATCTAACGTCAAACAAAGTCATTCTTATTTATAACTTAGTCTAGACGTTGACTTCAGTTATTTTTAGTTCAGCCAGTCGTAATACACGCTATCGGCATTACAAAAATAGTCAGTTACCTGTTCATGAATGTTACCGATACATATCTTGTCTTTGCAAGTAAAATATCTGAATTTGACATGGTCGTGAAAAGGCTCAGTAATAAATATACAAACAGGTATAAAGCAAAAAATACGTTTTTTTTCGCTTCTGTCGTGAAACCCACAGTGTTCGGACAAAAGGTTCCATTTTTGTTTTTGTGTAACATGTCGTGCGTAGTTACTCTGATTTGAAGAGGGATACCTATGTGGTAGTTGTAATAAATTAAATTAAATGTAGCCACAACACCGACTCCAAACTCGATTTAAAGCGCCCACCAAAAGCTTTTTATAGAATTTGTATGTCACTGCGAATATAACTGACGAAATATATTTTATATTAGTTCAGCTTCAAAATTCGATCATAAATTGCTTGAAAATAAATGGTACTGTGGAATATACGTGTGACTTCTACAGGGACAATTTCTGATGTATAAATGATCAATCACTATCCTAGCAACGAGGTTCAGACGACCAGACACTAAAGGTACCCTTCAATTTACCTCTAACTGTTACCCACGTAGCAACGACAAAATATACCCAATATTTTGTGACTGAATTATGTCAGAAACCAGAACTTAAATATTTAACAACAAGTAGGAGTATCAATACCTTAGTAATCACACAAAATCCCATTTGGGCTATGACCTACATCGCAACTAATTACATTCTGAGCCTGTAAGTAATATTTATCGATACCCTCGTTAAATTAATTTATCAGAATTTTAGAATTCAAACATTTTGGACCTTTTCGGTAACATTTACATTCGGTACCTGAGTTTACAGATTACTTATGTTGCGAAGCTGTATTTGACATTTGCACTAGTTACGAGCCAACCGTAGCGTCTTTAAGCAGACATTCGTGCTCTTTGGCTTACCCGACACATTATAACCGAAACTTGGCATTGTTAGAATAATGGGCCGCCACTGTTGCTACGAGACGTAGCCGCGCTACACCTGCTACGCTGTCGTAGCTGATATATGATGCGCTACGCGACGAGTTGCATTTATGGACTTTGTAGTTTGTTGTGCAATGGAGTCTAAATAAGGCCAAAGAGATTTCGGATACCATACTGAGGCTGCTAGATAATATTTCATAGAAAAAAAGAGATTTAATGACTCAGCGATTTTAAATATAAAGACAAATGACAGGATTGCTACGATACTCAAACATTTGACACGTTACTCTTGTACCAACAGCTATAATTCGTGGTACGGCTCTTGCAAAGGATTGAATTCACGCTGTCCTGTCTATCGTAAGTAGATCTATTTAAATACCTTTGACTAATTCCCCCAGGCTCTCACCGGTGGTCTCTCCCAAAACGCGATACAACCGCCCATTTTTCCGAGATAAAAAGTAACGTATTCCAGACTTAAATCTAAGTCCGTGCCAAATTTCATCTCGATCCGTTCTGCTATTGCTTGATTACTGTTCAATTCAAACATCCATGCTTGCTCCAAACTTTCTTTAAAGTAAGTTGCTGATGATAAAGTTAATCAAAACAAAAATGTGTACTTACCAACAACTCTCATGTTGGCGCTCTTATAGACGGTGTGGAAGAAAGGCGCGTCGGCGGACACCTCACAGCGGTAGCGGCCACTGAGGCCACGCGACACGCCGCGCAACACCACCTGCTGCGCGCCTGAACGTGACACCTGCACAACAAGGGATATATGAAAAAAAATATCAAGCCTGGTTGCAAAGGTTGCGCAACGGCACGCCACGACTGACGCAATGGTTGAGCGATCGACTACTGCGCAGTATGTTGCGGGTTCAGTCCCCGCACGGAACAAATATTTTTGTTCTGCAAGTAGTTGTTCCATATCTGGATGTTTGTGTAGGTCAGTTTCTATGTTCGTAAACGCTCTCACGATACATGAGATATTCCTAATGTGGAGCAAGGTTTTAATAAAAAAAAAACCGGCCAAGTGCGAGTTGGACTCGCCCGTGAAGGGTTCCGTAGTAGCTAGCATAGATTAGGGATATAATTATATTGAGATTAGTAAGTAATAAACATAAACAATAAAAATAACTTTGTTTTTCATAGTGTTTGTATGAATGGCAAAGTAATATTTGCGGTTTTTGAAAATGTACTATATCTCAAAAACTGCTAACTGTATCTCATCCAAACCAATTTTCGTTGAAAGTTTTTGTTGAGGTCTACATTATATTTTTTTTTTTAGTTTTATCATTCTCTTATTTTTTGGAACTGTCTCTCGTGCAAACTGTTGAGTTTAAAAAAAATTATATTAGTAACCTCAATATAATTTTTAAAGACCTATCCATAGATATCAAACACGTATGGGTTTGGTGAAAAAAAAAATTTTGAGCTTCAATTCTAAGTATGGGGGGCACCCCCAAAATTTGTTTTGTTTTTATTTTTGTGTGAAAATCCTAATGCGGTTCACATAATACATCTACCTACCAAGTTTCAACAGGATAGCTCTTATACTTTCGACAAAAAGTGGCTGTGACATACGGACGGACAGACAGACAGACAGACAGACAGACATGACGAATCTATAAGGGTTCCGTTTTTGCCATTTGGCTACGGAACCCTAAAAACAGATAGGGAATGGTCTACCTTGAGCTACGCCGAAAAGATAAGCCGATAAAGTTTGCAGCACACATGCTTGTGTTGGATAAATGTCATCGAATTGAAAGTAGGTAAGTAAGGACCCATTTCTTTAAGTAACAACTATAACAAAACTATATAAATATAGAAACGAATAAGTCCACTCATTTCACCTCATTCCATTCCACAAATATCTGGGTGATTTAACCCAGGTAAACAAAGTTATGTAAATCATAATTACATTTTGCAAAAGTAAACCAAACTATTTAACACCTTCGAAAATCTTCTCCTTAACTCTGTCAGTTGATAATGTGTCCAAGAGGCTGGCGGCGTTGCCACGTCGTATGGTAACAAAAATAAATAACTATAAAGAAATAAATATTTATTCAGAATTAAATTGTAACTACATATAAAGAAACAATACAATGTGTAAACGGACCCTTCACGATGCCGTCAACCAAATATTCTGTACATCAAAGTAAGTACTACCGTTCAAAAAATGTTGCTGTAAACCTGTTTTAGTGTCTAAAATTACATTTTACGGTAGTGCTTAATGCTACGTACTCGAAACATACTACTGATGGATGCATTGAATAGTACAGGAGCCATGGGAGTTTTTATAGTAAAATTATGCTTACAAGATTTAAAAAAGAATTTAAAAAATACTTCAAAAGTTTGGAACAAAACTATAAGTAAGTTGGAAAAGTATATCTGTAACAAAGGTCCGATCAAATAATAATAATAAAGATACCGTGCCTTTCGCGGCTTCATTAAAACTGATTTAGTAATGTTCAAGTACTTTAAGCTTTTTTTCACGTATTAGGTGCACATTAATTATTTTGCATGTATTACTGTACTAAACTTATAAACTTTCCTCTTGAATCACCTTATTTATTAAACTTCTTTCAAATCCGTTACGTACCTAGTTTGAAAGATTGAAGTGTAGGTACTGAAGGCGGGATACGACTTCGTTTAATAATATGTAGAGATACGTAAGAATGATAATTCCACAAGAGAACCCGTACTTAAATATGTAAGGCGTTTATGTGAACGTTTACAGTTGACAGCAACGGATAGACAATCAGGAAGGGGTCTGACAAGAGTTACCCAGTGTAATTTCCGTCGTTCAAAATGTGTCGAGGTATCATCACGCCTGCTTTCAATCTATTGGGTCTAGCTAGACCAGGGATTCCTAGCTAGTGGGGCGCGCCCCACTTAGGGGTCCTAGAATGGTTAAGGGTAGTATAGGGCGCGCTTAGAACTACAGATTTAAAAGGCAGACAGGAAAAATAACAACCAGTGTCCAACTTTTTGTAATATAAACTTTAGCATTGTCTGGCAGTTTGTGTATAATAATAATAATTAAAATAAAAAGGCTGAGGCTTTCATTAGGAGGTTGCATCAAGGGGCCCGATTCAGAAGGCAGTGCTTCTCGATACGGCTCGCATTGTGAGGAGGTTCCTGTCTCTGGAGCCCTAAGCACCGGTAGCTTGGACCCTGCTCACATACCGGCGGATCTCTATTTTTATATTTTTAAATGTTTTTTATGGTTTTGTATTTTATTTAAAATATTTATAAATGTCATTATATGTATGCTAATTTAATAAAGGAGATTAAAATAAAAATATATTAACACATCTACGGAACCAATTTAAATTGTTAGTGTGGGGCAATGTTTAATTTTTATTTTAATGAACTAAACTCGTCGTATAATAGAAGAAACTTAGGTGAGCATAAAATTACAGAATAGCTGAATCCTGTTTAAAGAAAATTTAATTGTCACTTGTTTGGGCTCTCAGTTTCTCCTAGTGACCTCCTCCCAAAATACAAGCTCATGATTAGTTTGGGATTCAGTAGCAGTACTTTTGTGCAATACATTATACAATGCATACTTTAGTTTGCCATATAAGATGAATGTATTTACTGTGTCAATAAAGATTTTTTATTTATTTATTTATTACCACATTATTTCGGGACTTTTAAAATCTGTCAATTCTTGGTAACTAGATAATTATAATAAATATTTTTGGATTGTTCTTCATTATAAAATAAAGGTAAGTAAACTTGACACATATCGTTGCCGAGAGTCTAGAATTATTTCACATATCTCTGTCACATCGCGCTGCGATTGACTTAACAGTCCGTACCACCAAGTTCGAACATTATAGCGAATAATACTTTGCTTCGCCAAAGGTTACCAAGATTAGAGTTCACATTTATAATTAAAAAGATCGATTTCAATTACTTAAATAATACATTCCTTAGAAGCTTTCCAAATATAGAATGAAGATAACGCCAATCATTTTACAAAGCCATCATTGCGGAAAAGGTTATTATTTATTCGTCTATTGATACTTTGGGGTAAATATTTACAATCGACAATTCTTTGTGTAATAGATATGAATAATTATAATCAAGTACTTTTCCTTCTATTTCATCACAAGTACCTTACAACAACAAAAATGAGTTTGCATCGAAATTGGAAATCAACCTTGAACCGAAGTGTTTCACGAAATCTGTTTTCACCCTTTTTGAGCGAAACACTAAAATATGGTAAAATGAAGGTGAGCGCTCTCTGATACGAATATGATGTTTCCAAATAAGCCCCCGATAAGGACGCTTGTCGTGGAAAATGTTTTATAAACCTGCGATACTTTCCTAACAAAGTTTTAGGAGTTCGATTTCCTTACTTCAGAAGCTTTTAAACACGCACAAACTCCTTGGTAGAATCTTATTAGTCCCTCCTGTTTACAATATTTGTACATTGACAAACTTGTAAATAATGTAGTAAAGAGTAAACAAAGGACATGCAAGAACAAACATTAATATGTAAGCAGGTGTGCGTTTATACTGAAGCTATCTTTTATGACAAGGATTATAGAGACCGTATAATATTTTATGTGCAGAGCCAGTGGTAGCAAAATACTCTCTAATACGCTCGGAATATGGTCCTTCTGTGAGCAAGATCGGTTTGTACGGTGAAGTTTGGCCAAAGCAATGTATCATTGATTTCAGGTGGTGGTCGCTGGAATGTGCTCATGCGTAATTTATACGTGAATCAGCGAGTAATCCCATTACAAGGAGCCGTGTGCACTTCAGCGTACGCAGCTGCTAGCGACTCAAATAGAGCTAAAAGCTTCGATCCATCTTTAGGAAAGTCGGTCCACTTTGAGAAACCGCCGAACTAAATCATGCCCGTCCCGCGCTTAAGAGACGTCTGACCCGATTCTGAAGGGCTGCGTGGCGTTTTGAGGCGTGAGTGTTGCGACGTACGCCCGATGACGACCGACGTCTCGATGCAAACTTTAACTGTACGTTATTCTCCGAAAGGGTTTTTAATGTATTATTTTGGCACAATGTTATAGTTCAGTTATGGCGACGTGCCAGCCGCTAAAGGTTTAACGTGGCGGCCGGTCGACGAGATTCTTAAGTGATTTTTTCAACCCTCTTTACGGAACAGTTTAACGAACTAGCAAGATGTCGCAGAGCCATTGACCTATATATAATCACTGTTATGACGTTGTTTATAGTTTCGCCGTAAGTAAGCCATTTGCGTAAGTAATGTCTTTTATTAACATCGTGGAGCAAGTTAAAAGGCTATTTCGTAGTTTCCTGGATTATTTTAATGAGCTACGCTGTTTTGATTGTATATTTGCATTTTACTGTGTAATTTACAAAACAAGCTGCATTTAAATGTTAGTCGCGTATTCATCATCGCACAGAGCTGTGCCTTTAATCTTGCTCGCACAATCTTCTCTTTGTTCGATTTGGAAATCCGTTTGAGCTGTAATTTGACTTGATCCAGGCAATGTGATTGATTAATTAAATTCAATTTGCGTCAACTTGATTCAGGGATATTAGGAGTAAAGACGGGATTCCTATTGGACTACTGTTGTGTTAAGTAGCAAGACTATGCAGCATGATTCGAGATTTATATCTAAACCATCTGGATTACTAATCTAATACTATCAAAGAGAATCGATATAATTGCATTTAATCGTATTTTGAGCCACTGACACAAAACCAAGTACAAGTGTAATTTACAATAAGTCCATGTTAGATATGGAATAACTTTATGAGTCATGATACTACAATGAATATAATTCTATTCTATTCAGATAAAAAAGTAGGTAGGTACACTTACATCAACACTTATCCCTGTTTGTGTGAACACCCTCGTATTGGGCAGTTCCTTGGGCACGAAGCGGAAGAACTCCTGCGCACCGTGGTACCACTTCACGGTGTACAGCGTCTCACCCACGTCCAGGGCCCACCGGCAGCCCAGGGTCGCGCTGGAGCCCACACCCACAGCCTCCGGCACGCTCAGCTGGATGTCACGGAGACCTAATACACCTGTTCATCGAAATATCATCTTAAAAGGAAATATCGTTGAATGTTTTTCACATGAATTTAGTTCTAGATATTTATCAATAATGCCTGTTTTCGTAGTTTTTCAAAGGTTAAACGTTAGCAGTAATAGTAACCTACATTTCGCCAGTTATATTTACGTTATGTTTCGAGTCGGAGCTATTATCTTAAAACGGGCACAAATCCAAATTCTGAACAACTAATGAGAAATTCTAAATGGGAAACACAAATACTCGTCTCGTGAATCGAACGTAGGACGTCACGCTTCTTAATTTTAACTCTGTTAATCTGTTTACTCGAATATAAAATCGATGACCTAAAGAACTTGTTGACGAACAGCTGAAGTTACCAAAACAATTTCAAGTTAAAGCATTTATGTCAATAGACTTCACAGGTACTTTTGAATTGTCAAGAAGTCGGACAGTTTGAAAGTTCTACCCGCCCCAAAGTGAAGATTCCTATGAATTGGCCAGCATACCAAACTTCCTACAGTAAGGTGGAAGTTTCTAGAACGGAGCATGGTATAAAATTCGATTTAATCCGACGAAATTAATTGAATGTGTTCAAATATTAGCATAGGCAGTAGGACACGAGATGTACCTACAAATGAATTTCGAGCAGCAAGCATGTAGGTAACAATAATGCAATTAGTACGATTAGGATTGGAACCCCGAACAATGCGATATCAAATAATTATGCTATTGTTATTCAAATGATATATGATAATGATAAAACTAATAATATAATGATGTACGATTTGTTAATTAAAATGTATTTCAGTGTGATGAGTAAAACTATAAATTGTTTACTGTTAGATAAAACATGTATAGACATTTTGGCTACATCTACAAAATATACATAATTGCCGCACATCAGTCTCATGTAAAACTAGACAATGCCACCACCGATTTCTTTTTACGTTCGTAATTGTCATGACAATATTTTTATGAAATATGTAAGTTATAGCATAGATAAATGTTGAAAAATAATAAAGACAATTGTACAAGTATGTACAAGTACATGAGTATTCGTATGTTGATTTGATTTTTTACTAGAAATTTTTAAACTTTTAATATACATATATAATACAAACAACCTCTTTCAATTATTATTTTTTGCGTATCTGCACAAGACTTACTTTCCTGAAAGTACTCTGTAAAATTTTAATAAAAACAGTCAACCATCCATTCTATTGGAGTCTCTATTTCACCACAGAATCAGGACATCGTCCTTAAACGAAGAAATGTAACACCCACACAGATACGGCACTTAAGTCTCGATAAATACTATCTAAACGAGCGTGTCATGCATGGCACCTCTATTTTTACCTCTCAAGCGTATAGAGGTCGCAGTTTAACGATCAAAGCCACCGCAATCTGACGTAGGATGACGATCACACGTACATTTCGAGTGGCTGTAATATAGTGTGGTAACTTTGAATACTAGTCCGGATCGCTTCCCATCGAAACCGTAAGTGGCTGGATGGTATTATCGGGAGGATGGTCAAAACACTTTAAAAACAGATATTAGTTTTGTTAGAAGTATTTTGATTACAATTCAGGGTCATATTCTATTTTTCTATTTGGAGTTAGATCGCATGATTATTTTAAAGAGCGTTATAAAATACTACGAATACTAGTCCGGATCGCTTCCCGACGAAACCAAAAGTGGCTGGATGGTCATATCGAGAAGATGATCAAAAATATTTTCTGAAATAGTTAAAGAAAAGTTATTACCTACTTTTGAAGTATTCAGAAGTACTTTGGTTACAATTCAGGGTCAAATTCTATTTCGGGTTCGATCGCACGTGTATTTCAAAGAGCTGTAATACTATTCCGGATTAGAGAAGCGCCCAACAAAATCGTAAGTGGACGGATGGTTTTAGCGGGAGGATAGTCAAAAATACTTTGTACTAAATAGTTTAAAAATAGAATTCCTTTTGGAACATTCAGAAGGACTTTGGGACAATTCTGGTTTTTTTTTCGATTTGTGATTGGAGCGCACCTCTACCTATCTATAAAATAAATGGATGTGGTGTGTGGTGAAATGGTCAAAAATACTCCAAAAACAAGTAAGTAAAATTTATGGAGAACATATTTATTCACTCGTCTATGTCGAGTAGGTACCTGTACTGTAGTGTGGTATAGGAGTCCTTTTGGGGAAAAAGCGGCTTTGAGCTTAATTTGATGGAAAAAATTTGTGAGGTGTTTTTTCATTTTCCATACAATTTTTCATCATAATACTTCAAGTACACTGTACGGCCAGATACGTAGAATTCATACTAGGGCCTCAGTTATGAATACAATCCCGCTCCGCTACCGTAAGTGGAGGGATATTCCGGAAGAATGGTCATCTGTGTCGTACTAGTGGATTATAATTACTATCACAGAACTTTACACGAAGATCTCAGTTTTTCTTTTTGCTGTGGTCTACTTTGGGGGTGGCTGATTTTGTGGCATACATTTTAAGTGTCTGTGAAGTTTGCATGAACTTTTCAGGAAATCGACCAAATACCTTCGGTTTTTGGTAGATTTTCACACACATTTTCGTTGGACCACACCCTCATGGAACATTCAATGCAATAACACGTCTGTAAATTGGTATTCTCTTTAATCTATAAAATATTTCCTAGAGTTCTTGTTTGATAATCAAAAATGATGATGAAATGCTCGTTTAAAATAAAAATAAAAAACAAACAATGAACCGGTTGGAAAAATTTCTGTACTAACAAAGGGTCCCAAACGACTGAAAATAACATTTTGCAAACTGTACACACTCGTATTTTACGAAAGTAAACTAATTTCAAGAAGTACGTGGAAAACACAGAGGCGCTGAGAAAAAGGCTTGAAGCTAGCCTTATTTCACCCTTCTCGGCGTCATTAATTGCAGCACGAAAGGAACCATTTATTTGTGAAACGTGCACCTTAAAGCAATTTTATTTCCACGGTCCCTATTTCTTATAAGTAGGTAAGTTTGCGGTCGATCCGTTAGCGGTTGGCTGAGCAGAATTTCAGCTCGACGTAAGTAATCAAATCTTGGCCTTCAGCTATACTAAAGGTGGTCGGAATACATAAATCAAGTGAACGCTACGTGATCGAATTCAAGATCAAGCGAATACACAATTCCCGTCGACATGAACTCATTACAATGTAACCAAATTCAATTTACGGTACCAGCCACATCATAATATTTCATCTCGGTGCGAGTTTAATATTTATCTGAAATGAATTTATTTCAACGTTGCCCTCTGTTTAAATAAGAATAAAATGTGTATTTAGGTGTTTGGTTCCCGTACGCTTTTGCGGTAAACAAGGGCTTAATTTTCGATTTACTGGAGTGTGTTAAACTGTACTTGTTGGTATGTATTTACATGAATGTGAAACGCTGTGAAAACATATTCATAATAATTTTTCACAACGTTTGAAATAGATTTTTTAATGACTGCGTTAATGTGGTCCAACAATTTTTATGTTACCTTATTAACAGTAAACAATATTTGTTTGGTTAAGATAACGAGCTTCCTCTTGGCTACTTTGTAACGCATTGCATACTCAACATATTTGATTTTATCTTTATTGATATGTAAAGTATTGTCCTTTTGTTTCTGTAATATTCTGAATTCCTCCGAGCAGTGGTGGCTCCTGAGAGCAGTGGTGGCCCAGTGGTATTGGCCTCGACTTACGAGTTGTAGGTCGTGGGTTCGAACCCAGTCAGGCGCATTACTTTGTGTAATTTATTTCAACACCACTGTTCTCAAAACGGTGAAGGAAAACATCGTGAGGAAACCGGCATGTCCTAGAACCAAAAATTCGAAGACATGTGACATCTACCAATCCGCACTGGGCCCGCGTGGTAGATTACGGCCCACTCCCTCTCACAGAGAGGAGGCCTGTGTCCCAGCAGTGGGAACATTTAAAGGCTGATGATGATGATGATACGTGGCAACTAACCGTAATTCCTTTGTTATTACTTTAATTAAAACGAGCCAATAGATTTCAGTTCTGCACATGAGTGAAACTATTCGCATATCATACTTCCACTAAATTCGGAATTAACAAACCCGCATACAGTAAAACTAAAACAATACCGCGGCTACAACATATTGTTTACATTTTCTCCTTATTTTCGTTTTATGAAAACGCTTGCCCTATTTTCTTAACAATTGCTGTGAATAAACAAATTCATTGTCATGATAATAAAGTGTCGGCGGTGAAGTTATAAACTTCTTATTCCAACCCTATCTACATAAATTCAATCCAAAAAAAATAGGTTTATGGGGCGGAACTTCCCGTCTCATCAACAATGCCCATGTCGTAATCTGGTTACTTAATTTCCAAATACATTTCTCTTAGTTGGCCATAAATGTCAAGGAGGTGAATAATTCAGTAAAAGTTTTACGAAGTTCGATACGTTGGTGACGTAGGGAGGGATAAACTAGTGTTCTGCGCCGGACCCACTCGCCTCACTACAAACATAATAAATGAATAGGACTGCGTGTTCCGAACCAATAATTTTACCCAACTTCTATGCCGAGAGAGATTGGTCCATTCCAGAATTTTTCAAGGATCGCCCGGTCTACGGAGGATCCCGATAATCAGCTTTACTTAAGGGATTGGATTCAAACTCGATTGTATCCGGAGTGATTTTAATAATTCATCATTCCGTACAGTTATTCCATGTTAGGAGATGAAAGATTTTATTGAATACATATATACTCACTGTGATGAATGCGGAAATCTTGAAGCTATTGAATAATTTATATTTTTCTTATTTTACATACTTAATGCGTACGTCTCCGGTAAGGCATAAATAAAGCGAAAAAGTGCTGCTTTAATTAAATGACAATGTCAGCAAAAGGATTAACAGAGAGTAAAAAAATACAAAGAGAAAAAGTATTGGCAATAGCAGTGATATTTACGACAAGGAAATTCATAAGTCCAAAGAATGGTTCGAGCAATAAAAACGGCGCTAAAAGAAAAGTGGGCACAGCCAAGGTCAGGGAGCACCGTGACAACGGCTTTTGTTATTAGGGGACTATGGTGAGGGTTTTCTTATAAAAGGACACTTTTAATTACAGTTAATTTTGATGATTCTACATTTTTAAATTATATAAATTGGTGGTTTCTCCGGCTCTTTGGTCGATCCTTAGTATTGCTAAAAACGACGGCCGAAAAAATCGAACAGAGCCATTCAAATTACGTTGTTAAGTTTTTTATAGGAGGTTAATTAATAAAGCAGAAAAGAAAAATCAAAAAGATTGTTTTCTAAATATACTTGTTTAACTTAATGACTGGCAGCTGTGATTAAGGTGACTTACGAGCAATAAAGACGTCATGTTTTGTAAGCGTCCAGCATGGCGAGACCAAGTCCCCGCTTTTAAATGTATATTATAACAATATAGTGTCTGTACTACATAATATGCACTATTTGTATCCTAAACAAGACATTTTGTACCTCTAAAGGAAACTGCCACTTTAGTTTCAACTAACCATCAACATTTCCACGTAAAGATTTCACCAAAAGCGAGTACCAACCCACACAAAAGTGACGTCACAAGCCAAGTATTTAATCTTATTATCCGATTCATACTACGTTTCATGTCTAGTGACGAGAGGCGCAATCCATGTTATCCACGTCTCCACTGCAATACACGCGTTTAGAATTCATTATTAAATGTTCGCTCTCCTCACGATATTATCCGTAAGTGCGAAAAGCTGGCGACTGACATGGATTTAAATACAGACATGTACAATTGTACATGTACAAGTGTTTGTGAGATAGTACTTGTGTACACGCCTCGTTTTGTTTCAATTATGTAGGACATGTTTCTGTTAAGGGTTTTGTGGGTGATTAGGACGGCTAGGTTTAGTTACCAATGAAAATAACCCAGTTTAACATTTGTTGGGTATTGTACGTAACTAGTTGTGACCCGATTTCACTCACCGAGCCCCTCGGATCCTTAGAATCGTAGTGTGATGGTAATTAGGCTATATTTTTCTTAAGCAATTTGACTAAAATATTTAATCTAATACAACTGGCAATTCTTGAGATTAGCGTATCGTGTTTAAATAAAAAAAAAAAACTCTTCAGCTTTATTATATCATTTACTTTTCATTCTTTCTTTTTCGTGTGAGAATGTGGCCACCTTCATGTTTCAAAAGTGCTTTCTACTCGTAAATGCATCCTACTAACCTCGTTAAGGGTGATTACGTGTCAAAGCATGTATAGTGTTAATGAAAGGCGTGCATGTGTAATGTAAAGAGGTGGTACTCACTCCCTCCCAGCCACAGTATGATGGTGGTGAGCTGCGTAGCCATGTTGCAGCGAGGGACGCGCCCACACGTCATGTCACCACCGCCTCCAGACGGCTCTTGCGCGCCTTTCGTATATTCTCCTTCATTTTTAAACAGACTGTCCAAATATTGTACTCTTCTTGACACAGCTAAATTGAGTTACCTCCGGAACGTGGTGGCTTTAAGGTAGAGTTCATCCTTTCAAGTGACCATTAAGTATTCTGGAACAAAACAAAATTCATGTGAAATTCTTACTGCGAAATTGTACATTAAAATTCATAACATAGGGCAAGAAAGTTGGAAAATTGGCGCGTTCGTCACATTGATTGCCCTATTTTTCCATTACCTACACTATATTTTTATTAGAACTATAACAACAGACAAAACTACAAAACAAACAGCATGTTCGTACAAAAGTTTTGCAATTGCAGCGCTACGGAATCGACACTCATACCCACAGGCGTTATTATGTACGTCTGTATATAGTATTTTCTTATATATTTCTTTGAGAAACGAACAAAGTGCCGTTCGATAGTAATAAAACAGGGCGATAGCAGAAAGATCTTTTCATTAAACGTATCGTAGACGTCGGTGATTTATCGCCTCGCGAGACACTCCATTCACGGTATGCGTTTTGTTGTCTCGAGATCGATTGGCTCCGAATAAAATACATTCGCCAATTGAATAGCGCGCCCCGGCGCAATGTTTCAGCGAAAGCGACACTTTTTCAGGCGTGTAGAGGACTAATGGCTTCACGCGCTGCCCTCCGACTTTCAATAAATGGTCTGCGCCCGTCGTCGGCGGCGGCGCGGCTCGGCGCGGCAGAGCCCGCTCCCGCTACCAAATGCCTAATCTATTCCCCTCATAATATATTTTCTTTTTCGTTTTCAATTCCACATGTAATTTGATAAAAAGACCCAGCAACATACTCGGATTTTGGTCGATCAAACATTTTAGCTGGTTAAATCCTTTGACATTCTCATGATTTGAAGTGAAATGGAAATGAGATTGGCCTTTGAAAAGAATGATTTTTATCGGCATAGATTTTGTTTTTTGTACAAATTAATTTTGAAGCTTTACTTATTTTTGCATGAACTGTCTGTCGTGTAGAGGTGACATTGTACAATTTTATTGAAGATGGAATATACCTATTCCATCTATGGATTCCTATCAAGATAAATGCTAAGCGTTCATTTTTGTGGATTAGATCTCCACAATAATTTATTATCATTTTGGTATTAGTACATTCTTAGTAATAACATGTAACTGTTTCAATTGCGCTTTATACATTATTCACAGGTTCCAAGATATTGTAAGAACTACTTACACGTGCTTAGGAATATTCTATCAAGCTCAAGAATCTATGATAAACATAAATGAAAACTGAAATCTACAGTATGAGCGACGCAAAGAAGGCTCTTCTATCGATAGATAATATAAACAAAGGTTTCAGAGCCTTTTAAATAAAGCCCTTAAAATACTTTTAAAACAAACGGGCTTATTCATGTATTGCCGCTTAAAGTTAAGTAATGATCAATGGAAGCGCGGGTTATGCTAATCTTGCTAATTGGCTGTGACGAAAAACATGGAAATTACGTTCTGCCGGGAACACAAGAAAGATTGCAAAATGAAATATAGGAAGGATTGCACAATACCTTAATTTCTCCGGAGATGGTCGCGGGCGGGAGGCGCTGTCGACTGCAGGCAACTGGAGCGCTCTGATGTTAGGTGCGTGTCGTGAGGAACCGATTGGCTTCGAGTGTCAACTGCGGCCGCTTTTAAGCGATCCCTCTCGTACGAAGGCGAGAAGGTATGTGCGGGAAAAGGACGGGGATAGGACGTCACAGCCAATCAACTTAGTCGTTCAATGACATGAAGTTATAGATAAAAGACTTAACCGTTCTTTCTGCGTAGCGTAACCATTCCCCCCGGGCTTGAAGGGATGCCTTCAAGAGTTGAAGGCGAAATTAGTGAAATTAAACTACAATAACTATTATCTATACGTAAATATCAATGAAATCAAATAATTAATTACTAATGCTAACCTAACCTTGGATGACGCGAGCCGAATTTATTGGTTAGGCAATGGGCAAAGACGAACGACGGGACGCAAGTAGGATCCAGTCAATGTCTTAACTCGGGCGATGCGAGTGACTCCTGTGGAGTCAGGAAAAACTTCTTCCACGACACCCAAAGGCCAGTGAAGTGGGGGCGAATTATCTACTATGAGAATCACAACCGTACCGACAGTGACTGGATCGATCGGCGTGTTCCATTTACGACGCGATTGTAAAGTGTGAAGATATCCGCTTCTCCAGCGCTTCCAAAACGATTGTACCAATTGGTCTAACAGTTTATGTCTCGAAACAATTGTTCTCTCGTCTATCTCCTCGGCAGGCAAGTATTTTAAAGGGGTGAGATTCAGAAAGTGCGCTGGAGTCAAAGCTAGTGGTTCTGTAGGATCACTAGAGAGTGTCCTACAAAGAGGTCTAGTATTCATTACTGATTCGACTTGAGTAAGAACGGTATTTAACTCTTCAAACGAAAGGATGGTATCACCAATTACACGGTATAAGTGAATCTTTAAACTTCTAATATTAGCCTCCCAATTACCGCCGAAATGACTAGCAGTCGGGACATTAAATGACCAATTTATGCGATTTTCAGCTAACATGTGACCAAATTCGGTGTTGTAATATTTCGAACAAAGGAAGTCGTGAAGTTCCGAAAGTTTACGCTTAGCGCCAATGTAATTTGTCCCGTTGTCCGAGTAAATCCTACTAACCGGGCCGCGCCTTGATAGGAATCGTTTGAAAGCACTCATAAAACTGACTGTACTAAGATCACCGGCTAGTTCGATATGTACCGCGCGTGTAGTCATGCAGACGAACAGACACACGTATGCCTTGGTAGAACGAATGCCTCGGCCGCGAGACATGGTAACCTTGAAGGGACCAGCGTAGTCCGTGCCCGTGTGAACGAACGGTTTAGTTGATTGAACTACACGACAAGACCGATGATCTGCCATCTCAGGGAAACTTGGCTTGGGACGGAGACGAAAGCAGGGAAGACACTTATGAATCCTATTCCTAATTAAATTGCGTGCAGAAAGTATCCAATACCTTTGACGTAATAGTGACATCAGCAGGTCGGGACCCGCGTGGCAATTCAATTTATGATGGTATTCGACAAGCAAATTCAGAATAGGATCTTTTCTTGGGAGTAGAATTGGGTATTTCGCTTCATAACCCAAATCTGAATTTCTTAAACGGCCTCCGACTCTAATGAGTCCGTCTTTGAGGAAAGGTTTCAAGTGCCGAAGAGAATGACTACAATTCTTGCCTTCTCTGAGTCTGGCAATTTCCTTTGAGAAATAGAAGCGTTGAATTTCACGTAGAATGAGTAGTTCAGCGAAATCGTAATCCGATGCTGACATGCGGTTATTAACCGGTAACAACTTAGCAAAACGACAAACGTAAATTACCACTCTAAGTAATTTACTCCAAGACGAGATACGATCGACTAAACAAAGAATAGGAGATCTTTCGTTAGGTGCAGCGACTAACAACGAATTTTTCTTCTCTTCAGGTGCTTCAGACACTGAGGAGGGATTGAAAGGAACGACAGGCCATTGTGAAATGTCCAAGTGAGCCCACGGGGGTCCCCTGAACCAAAGCGGATGGTCTATAATTTGTGAGGGTGTGAGTCCGCGTGAAAGACAATCTGCTGGATTGTCAGCACCGGACACGTGATATAAATTTTGCGGTGACAAATCACTTTGTATTTTCGAAACTCTGTTGGCTACAAAGGTATTCCAACGATGGGGCGACGAATGTACCCAACAGAGCGCGACCGTCGAATCCGAAAATGCGAATATGTCACGGAAAACTATTCGGTTTTGACAAGCGACCACGACATTTCTTATTAGCTGGGATAATACAAGAATAGCACAGAGCTCAAAACGAGCGAGAGAAACTACATTTTTGGGAGAGACCTTAGACTTAGCTGTTATCAAATTGACTGTATTGCCATCGCTATTGTGGACGTGGAAATAAATCACTCCCCCGTATGCTTTCTCGCTAGCGTCCGCGAAAGCTAAGAGTGTGACCACACTATCAGCGACAATACCAACGTGGCGTGGGATTTTTATGTTGCAGAGCAAAGGAAGCTCTTCCCTAAAGCGAGTCCACAGCCTGACTATATCTTCAGGTGGTGTCTCATCCCAGTCACAGTTGCATAGCCAAAGCTTCTTGATAAGAAGCTTGGCATGCAAGACGACAGGCGCGACAAATCCCATGACGTCCCATGTTTTAGCGATACACGATAATATTGTACGCTTAGTACAAGTCTGAGTGGGAGTGTTTACTCTCATGGCGAAGTGATCTGACGTGGGCGACCAACACAAACCAAGTACTTTATGTTGGTCGGACCCGTCGAACTCCTTGTCAGCTGGCAGACGATGCGAAAGCGGGATAGAATTCAGTACTACTTGTGAATTACTGGTCCACTTGACCAACTCGAATTGACCCGCCTTCATGAGACCAATCATCTCTGAAGCGGTGGAAATGCCCTGGGTTTCCGTGAGGACGGAATGGACAAAATTGTCCATGTACAATCCCGTGGCGACAATGGCTTTAGCCTGAGGGTACGAGTCACCCTCATCCTCCGCCAGCTGCTTAATAGTTTGCAGCGCGTGAAAGGGGCTAGATTTGAGTCCAAAAACGACACGATTGAACTCATAAACTTGCAAAGGTTCCTGCGGCGAAAAACGATACAAGATGCGTTGGAAACGCCGATCAGGTTCTCGGACTCCAATGCTGGGAAACATCTGACGAATGTCTGATGAAAGCGCGATCGAAAACAAACGAAAATTAACTATAATGTTAAACAAATTCCCTTGTAGGTTCTGTCCACCATACAAGAGATCATTAAGCGAAACGCGGGTAGTAGTTTTACAACTACCATCGAGAACGACACGAAGTTTGGTTGTGACCTTATCATCTCGGATCACACCATGATGCGGAATGTAGTACGAAGGTTCCGAAGGATCAGGAATTGTAGGTGAAATATAGCCCTTCTCTAAATATTCTAGGATGACGTTGTCGTACGCGGCCTTTAAATTAGGAGAAGCTTGCATCTTCCTTTCCAAGCAGAGAAACCGGCGTTCACTTACTTGACGTGTGTTGCCCAGGGATTCGACATCACCCTTGAAAGGCAAAGCGACTACGTATCGTCCGTCACTATTTCGAGTGGTAGTGCGGGCATAAAACTCCTCACATAATTTGTCATCTAGGCTGAGTACCGGGGGAAAATTTACTTCTTCCAATTCCCAGAATTTCCGTATCGCTAAGTCTAACGGCTCCGCGGTGCAACAATACGAAACGGTCGAATTGTCATCGATGCGAACCGGCGCCTTACCGACAATTACATAGCCGAGTACAGTTTGCAAGGCGATTGGAGACGCATGTGTAGGCTGACCTTGAACTCTGTTAGATAAGAGTAAGTGCGGGAAAGTCGAAGCACCGATCAATAATTGAATCGGATTTGAAGAAAAATATGTATCGTCTGCTAACTGTAAATTTTTAAAATTATGCAAAAGCGAAACGTCAACCGTGGCAGTTGGCAAACGTTCAGTAATTTTATCTATTACGAATGACTCAATATTATAGTTTATATTACGATTGAAACGAGAATAAAATTTAATTTGTACGGAACCCTGTATTTGTTTACTAGCACCTCCTATGCCCCTGACGGTTGCACAGGCAGGTTTATTATTTATGTTCAAACCCAAAAGTTGACAACAATCCCGCGTGATAAAGTTACTTTGAGAAGCGCTGTCTAATATTGCGCGAACAATATGTTCTTTGCCAAAAGAATCTACTACAATAACTTGCGCGGTAGCAATCAATATGGTTGTTGGGCCTCGATATAAAGAATTAATACGGTTCTCATTAGTCGCGCATAACGATATATCAGTCTGCTTCGTAAGTCTCTCAGCAGAGGGCGTGCGAGCGCCGGTCGACCTTGAACCGTGCGCGTCGCTCAATTTATTGCCGAAACATAACAGTGTATGATGTTTAGACCTACATTTTTTACAAGTGGACTTTGACCCACAAGCGGACACACGATGTTCTGGACTTAAACAATTAATGCATAAATTGTTTGATTTCACAAACTTAAATCTCTGATCGGGTTTATAACTATTAAATACTTTACATTTATATACGTGATCATGTTTCTCCTTACACAAAACACACGCGGTAGGTTCGTTATCAGCTACACAGGTATATGTATTAGTATATTTTCGGTTTGCAGTTGACTTATTGTTAGAGGCTGTTGACGAAGTTCGTTCTAACACCTTTATATGCTCACGAACAAACTCAACTAATTCACTAAAAGATGGAATTTCGGAACTACTTGATTTTAATTGATGATTAGATTCGAATGCCCGTACAGTGTCTATGTCGAGTTTCTTAAGAGCGATATGCAATAAAATAAAATCAGCGTGGTCATGGACCTTTATGTTTTTAAACCCGGCTACCGACGTCGCGAATTTATCGAGAAATGATTCTAAAGTAGCCGGCGAACCTGAAGAAATAGATTTAAATTCAAATAATTGGTCTAGATATGAAGTTGCCGATTGCCGTTTATCTTCATACCTTTCACAAAGTGAATCGAATATAAGAGGGTAATTATCAGCTGACGGAGTAATTCCTGCACATATCGAACGAGCTTTGCCTGTTAATTTCCCAATCAAATAATATAATTTCTCGCATGCTGTTAGCGAACTATTATTATGCACGGCATTTCGAAAACTGGCGATGAACAGAGGCCAATTTTTAATATCCCCATTAAATTCGGGTATTTCAATCGGAGGCAAGCGAGGAGATTTCTTGCATTCACTAGGTGCCTGAACCTGCAATTTTTTCTCTGCCCGCTTCACCCTACCCAGTAAGTCTTCGAATGAAGAAAGTGCCTGATAGTCGACGACATAATCGGGATTTAATTTAAGTTCATGAGCGATTATATCGTCCAGCGCACATTCAAAATCAGTACGCAACGAATTTATCGTTTCACAGTCACACAAGAATGATTCTTTATCGAATTCCTCCGAATCAATATTTTTCAATTTATCACAAATACGTTGCATACGAGAAAATATTCGATCTCTTTTTCCTAATAATCGTTTAAGAGTAATATCTGTAGGCGCCATCTAGCAACTTTCTAATAACGATAATTAAATAAATATGTAACAAACGAAATACGTTGTGAACGCGATTTGAAGCGAATAATAATAATCTACCTAAGTGGATATTTATTTTTACAATAATGCGTCGGTAATTGAGCGCGAAGCGGTAATTCAACGGTAATATTTTACAATAATGCGGGATTAAGCGAAATAACCAGTTATAGTAACGATTACTAGCTGGTGTTACGAATCTACAACGGTTTTACCGAGAATTTAACGATATACCCACACCTGTCGGCGAGACAAGTGTTTGGTACAAAACTAATTAGAATAAGAGTATTTTTTCCGACTACGAATGGCGAATGGTTATTACTGATTTCAATAACTATCCAGGCTCGTTAGGACCAAATGGAAGCGCGGGTTATGCTAATCTTGCTAATTGGCTGTGACGAAAAACATGGAAATTACGTTCTGCCGGGAACACAAGAAAGATTGCAAAACGAAATATAGGAAGGATTGCACAATACCTTAATTTCTCCGGAGATGGTCGCGGGCGGGAGGCGCTGTCGACTGCAGGCAACTGGAGCGCTCTGATGTTAGGTGCGTGTCGTGAGGAACCGATTGGCTTCGAGTGTCAACTGCGGCCGCTTTTAAGCGATCCCTCTCGTACGAAGGCGAGAAGGTATGTGCGGGAAAAGGACGGGGATAGGACGTCACAGCCAATCAACTTAGTCGTTCAATGACATGAAGTTATAGATAAAAGACTTAACCGTTCTTTCTGCGTAGCGTAACCAATCAACGTCTATTCAACCGTACTTATACTTTTTGAAGTTTTAACGCAGCTCAACTTTAATCAGCGATTATGAATAAACTTAGATACAAGTTTTTTTACTTTTTTCTCGAACGAAGATGACGGTCTCTGACCGTGTCAGCCATTTCCTTCAAAAATATTAATTTTACCGAAATAAAATGAGCAGTACTTTCATATCCAGATAGGTAAAGTCAAAGTCGATGTTCTTACTGGTAAGCGAACGCATCATTATTAGTAGCACTAGCCTTTTTCGAACATAACTGAGATACCCTTGCAATTTAATTGCAAGCAACTAAACAGCAATCAGTATCTTACATTGAGCAACTATCCAAACTACACAACCAACACGATACCTCTTGGCAAAACTGATTGACAGACTTTCGGGCTCCTAACTATACGGTATCGGTATCGACGGGCAAAGATCTGCGAATGAAAGTCGAGAATATCAGCATGACGCGCATTGTGAAATACGATGGAGTCGGTATGTAATGCATGGTTTAGGTATAGACTCATCGCCTGCCTGCTCAAAGCCTGCCGAAGTCGCAGGACTGTCTTATAAGTGTAACCGTGACCCTGAAACGTAAAGGGTTATTGAAGGACACCGTGGATTTTACTCAGTACAAGGCCGAGTCTGACAGTCCCTTCCGTCCCGGCCTGGGTAGGAGGACTCATTTCATGATTTACCACGATAAAAAAAACGTATCCACAGACCGATCTTTGGAATTATATGATCGCTTAACTTTGAAAGACGACCTGTAACCTGACCACTCTAGGTAACCACCTATACCTAAAAGAAAAGGGATCGTATCTGACCTTCTTGAACCCACCTCGTTCGATCTTCAAATCGCATTAAATGGAGGTGAAGTTATAAACGAGTGCAATTCAAGTCACCTAGATTCATAGGTTGCGGGGAGCGTGTGAGATGCAGGCAAACATCCAAGCGGCAGGCTGGAAGCCCGGGCTTGTTTGGCAAGCTGTCTAACTAATTGCCACGTTACCGGCGCTACACTACGCCCCGTTGTTTATGGGATCCAGGTTGGTAACGTTTGAAACTTGTGTAAAGTAGTTAAATATATCTTGGACTAGTGTGTGTATTTTGTTGCTGGCATGAGATCCATGTTTCGGATCATAAAGTCTTGTAAACATTATTCTTGCAATATCTTTATATTATCAGCTCGTCTTCTTTCATTTATCTTAGTTAGCTGTAGCCTTAAGTCGATCAGAAGTTTCTTTAGGGTTTTCCTACATTAAACTATAAGGATAAGGACTGGAGCAACCGTCATAGCGCACAAGTAGAATGGGAAGCCATGTGTGTCGAAGAACCAAGTGTTAATGAAACCAACATGTCCTGGAGTGGAGATCGCGTATCGGCAAGCGCAGCATTAGATTCCCAACGTAGACTGACTTAAAAAGGAGGCTAGTAAGACAAGTCAGGAAGGAAGTGTTGGTTCAGTCTGTTTGAGTCAAAGTTCCAGTTTACTTTTTTTGTTTCGTCACAAAATATGTAAAGTGATGCTATAGTGCCCCTGTTCTTTTAACTGTTATTCTTACATTAATTTACAGCGTAAGTGCACATATGTAAGTTTTTCTTTAACATCCTGTGTGAGTCATGTGCTTGGAAGTGAAATAAAATGAACGACGTATTTCTTAGTAACTGTTCCTTCTTGAGGCGTTCAACTTTCCGTTTTTGTAGCAGTGAATAGTTCCTTGTCAATATCTTTCGATTCCTTACCATAGGTATTGGATATAAATCGATATGAAACTAGATTTGACTTTCAAAATTTCTGTAAATGCTTAGTAGCCTGTAGTAGTTTCTGTAGATGCGTAGTAGTGCCGTAGTCGGGTAAAAATAATTTATTTTTCCCATAATTAGCTTATGACTTTATTCATTGTTCGCTATAGCTGATTGCAGTGATGTTCAATGTCCCAGTCTTTTCCCACAAACCTTGACTCAATCTGTTGTAGAAGTTTTAAATAAAATCCAAGCTTTTGTTGAATTTTATTGTTAGGTAGTCTTACTAAATTCCGATTAAACAGTTGGTTTCGTTTTAAAATTAACTTAGTTTTATAATTAAATTGTCCCACCGCTTTCAAAACCAGTTGAGCTTCCATTAACTTTTTGTCCAAACTTTTACTACTTATTTATCTTATTTCGCAGTTAACATTAATTTAACTATTTACTCATTGCTAAAAATGGCTAACACTTAAAGTAAACATATTAATGTTTGTTTTGATAAAGTATACGCATGTGGATGGAATTAGCTTCCAACGATGTGAACTTAGTAATAATATATGTAAATCGATGTAATAGACGTGTTTGTAACATTTAGCCGAGTAAGCCCACTCAGCTCGGAGGCGGTAAATCACGAAGTGTTCGTCGGCGGTATGAGCGGCTAATATTAATGGTCTCCTTTTCCGTGGTATGTCGCCATAGTTCGATTGTCAGTGTTGGAGAAATAGCTGGGGTGTGCGACCCCTCACTCGGTGCCGATACGTCAGCCTCGACACCGCGCCTTTCCTTTGACACTTCATTTTATTGGTCCATTCATGGTTCAGCGAATAGATGATTGTCTTGAAAAATGCGAGCATCCCAAGATATGTTAGGGCTGGCAACTTTGAACTTACTCTGTCCATAGTCCATACATTACAGGTATGTGTCTGCAATATTTGACTTGTTTATGTACATAACTGTTTAATGACCAATACTGTTTGATATTATTGCTCTATTCGACTGCGTGCAGCTAATGATAGCATAAACTAACGCAGTGAACACGAGTTAGTTGACCTGCTGTTGGTTTACCTAAATACTAGTTTATCGGAATTGATCAAAAATACAAATAACCGCGTACTCATTAAATACATCGTTTTAATCTAAACACCCAACAAAAAGAGATAATCATCAATGTTTACTAAAACCATTCATTGTAAAAATCAATACCAACTAACCTAATCTCCACGCTGACTACCGGGGTCCGGAAAGGAGATGAATTCGGAAACTTTTAAGCAGGCCTTATTCGATCTCCAGCGAGCGACCGAGGAAACAAAGATAAAATAAATTGTGAAGTTAGCGTTAGTTAGGGAAAACTTTTGAAAGGATTACACCGTAGTGGGAGTGGTAGGTAGTCGTGTCAAAGTGGGTTATTTACAGGTAAAGAGCGACTCATCAGTGGGTCATAAGGTCGGCTCCGCAGCACCATCTACGTCAGCGGTTAACTTTATTTTATTAGAAGTTCACGCAACTCTCCCGTATCTTGACTTTCCTGCCACGTTTCCCCGAACTTCGAACATGTTGGACATGTTTCCACAAGTTAATTCGCAAGGCTGTCAATACAACATGAAAATGTTAGAGCATAAAAATGTTACGTGCATGGCTCCACAGCCATTTATTAATAAGTTATCATACTCTGCCTACCCTTTTCAGAAATATGTTGGGATCGCCTTTCAGTCTTAACTGCAACCTAGTATTTTCAATGCAGGCAAATTAGGGCTTTACATGCTTTCTGATTCACGGAGGAAACTTAGTCTTTGGACCGACCATAAATGTGGACCGACCTTACCAGGTGCTACATAACCTTATAAGGTTAAATACCGCCTAACAAGATCTTCAATCAAAAGACTTGGATCTTGTTAATTCAAACGTTTTGGCATTTCACAATGTTTAACAATAAACCACCTTATTGTTAAACATCGTGAAAGACCTCCATAAAATATGTAAAATAGAATTAAAAACTTTGTTTTGTTTTTAAAATAGGTAGATAAATTATATTTATGTTAATATAAGTGGAAATATGCTAAATTTACAAGTATTTTTGTCTTCGAGAAACTTTTAAAACGTGTAGATTTCTTTAAATAGAAATCTATATAGGTATGTTTGTTGTATTTACCCGCGAGTTTTTCCTATTTGTTAACTACTTTGAGAGACATATCTGTTACATATGTACCTATATTTCTGACTACGCTTGTACACACCCTTTCGCTAGTAATACTGTTAGGTTCCACCGTGATGGAGTGAAAACCTATCGCAATTTTCGAGCCGTTTCAATTTCCCGTGTTTCGATATACCTACCGTATGTTGTAACAAAATACCCCAACTACACTACCGATATTTGAGAATGAATCGCGTCAAACCACAATTTTAGATACATTGGTAGGAGCCTTCTATCCAGTACTAGATTGTAGAAAGCAAAATTATGTATTTCTTTAATGAACACATGTTTCGGAGCAGCAAAAAGCAATAACTTATGTTAATGACCATCTATTACTATCACTATTTCACACTTTAACTAACAATTATATTACTTACTAGCTTCCGCCCGCGACTCCGTCCGCGCGGATGTCGGTCTTCGCGTGGATGGTTTATTTCTCCATTTTGAGTAACTCTGACAATGACATCTTATAAATATCTATTGGACCCAAATACGGCTAAGCCTATAATAATTAAGGAGATCCCTCTATTGAGCTACTGCTGTTGAGCTCGGGTTCTGTAGTAAGTATTTTTTTCATAGTTATTCCGACCTTGTATTTACAAATAACTGATCGGAAAAGTAATCAAAAACGTCGCGCTGAAAAGCACGGTTTAAAATTACACGCATACAATATTAATTCCACGGACGACCGCTCGCCACACTGGACACGTCCGCTCGCATCAAAATTCAGAATTAATATGCATCGCGCGGCTTTTTTTTTTTTTTTTTGAATGGCATCTCGCAGGTCAATCTAGAAGAGATTGTGTGCTGCTTAACCGGTCTCGGAACGCGGCTCCTTATATAGGAGTCGGGGAGGCGTGGCCCGCGTGTGACGCAAACGGTTCAAGCCAAATCCGACTTTCGGCGCTACAGGTTACGGCGCTGAATCCACTGCGGGTAATGCAACGTGTGTTCGCGGTTCTACAGAACAACGTCTATGAATAAAATTTAAAAAAATAAGTTTTTTTTTTCTACGTATTTTTCCAGGATAAAAAGTATCCTATTTTATGCCCAGGATAATAAGGTATAATTATACCAAGTTTCATCGAAATCGAACCGTTAGTTTTCACGTGATGCCTGCACATACAGACAGACAGACAGACAGACAGACAAAAATTTTTTTAATCACATATTTGGGTTTGGTATCGATCCAGCAACACCCCCCGCTATTTATTTTTTCAATATTTTCAATGTACAGAATTGACCCTTCTACAGATTTATTATATGTATACACCGTGTTCTTCACGTTATCCATAAACTTTAACAAATACTTCTATGGCTTTTACAAATCAAATCCAACAAAGGAAGTAGTACTTAAAAAGGCTTCGTTACAAAGATATTTGTAATTTCATTTAATGAAATTTAATTGAGCTATGCAGTGAGAAAGTATCTTAATTTGAAATCTATCAAATACTATATTATTTGCATTTCATTTGTTTCAGCCCGCCAAATGTTATGAATGACGTTGCCAATTCGGATAAAGAGGCATGCATATCGGGTTATTTACGTCTAGGTATTTAGTTTGTATGAAAATTAACAAAAAATAAAAAATAAGAATTTATTAATGTGTCCATAATGAAAAATGCTTACTTCCGTGGTTTGAACATCTGGTCGAAGTTTATGTATATCGTCCGGAACACGGTGTATAGATAATAAATGAGCAATTTAATAAAAAGAAAAAATATATCATTATCTACAAAGATTAAAATTGCCTCCGTTGTGAATTCTTTCATTCCAGTCTTTCACATTGTCAGCGTTTTTCGAAACAATGAGATAGATTATATTATTCATTTCTCAAAATCGATCCTTATAATTCCATAGCTTCGCCACTTATCTTACACAAGCTTATCTAGACATTGTATTTTTAACAAAACTAACTATTAATAAAATTCACATAGACACATAAAATCTGAAAACATAACACATTTTTTCGAGATATTTATGGAATACTTAAATGAATGAGTCCAAATTCGAGTGATAGTGACAAAGCACTTAAGACATAGCAGCACCCGTCACTTTTAGCTGTTAGCTGTCTGTACGACCTATGGACAAACAAACACGTTTATTTATTAAGACTGAAGTAAATTCCATTAGTTAGATACTACTAGCCGGGGTCGTTTCGTAGAAATCGTTTTCAATGTTTTCTACCCCTTTCCTGTATTTGTTTGTCCTAAGGGCTTGCATCGGGGCGAAATTGTATTTTGTGGACTGTGTCCACAACGTACGAGCATTCGTTTGGTGCACGGCGTACACAAATGTGTACACGCCCTAATATTTTCGTACTATATGAATTGTTTGTGTGTGAGGAGTGGCACTTTAAATCACTTCTAGTTGTTCGGTGTCATTTGAAGAGGTGACTGCATAAGACGATATGTCTTATATAAATAGTATTTTTATATTTTCCCTAAGTTCTTTTCTCATTTTATTACATTTATATTTGTTTATTTTTTTTATTTTTTTATTTATCAAAACTTATTCTATCATTACAAGTTGTATATTATTGTAATAAATTACACCAATATAAACTTTCAGTAGGTACTCACGGCAACTAGCATCACTATTCATTTACTTAAACAATAGTCTAAGTATTGTTTTCCGCACTCTTACTATAAACTAAGTTATTTATAACTTATTTTGATCAGGTTAAATGAGTTCAGTTAGTTAGGCCTTTCATCTATATTGAAGGCCCTGTCATACACTAACGCCACATTTCACCCATGAAGAGCAGAAAAACATAGTGCAGGCACTGACTTAAATGATAAGAATCGAAATCACGGAGACATGAGACATCCACCAACACTCATTGAGTCCGTGAGGATATGGGGGCACTCTCTCTCACACACAGGTCTATGTCCCAAGCGTATATAATATGTTATGAACCTCACTAAAATTCCATTGACAGCACATACAACCTTACTGCGTAATTTTCACTAGCATCGTTTGTCAGAAATGATGTTAGACTTCAAATCAGAGAGATCTAATCCTTAAACCAAAACTACCTTTGTTGTGTGAGATGTCTAAACTGAGTTGAAGGTTTCTGTATTCGAAGTCTAGGCATAAACACACAGCTATAAATTCTAATAACTAGTTACAAGTACTAAGCCTGAAATATTTATGTGTCCCGGGCAGGACGATAGTATACGACCCGGTAAATTCGTTGTCTTTGGTGCGTAATAGCCTTTTTTTTAAGCATCTTTAAGCTACTGATATTTAAGATTCGGAACTCCAACTTCTTTGTACTTTTTTTTAATACCTATCTTTTATAAACATGTGATTAAATACCTATGGTTTTTTTAGCCAGTTTTAAATGTTAAAAAACATTTATTTACTGAATGCTTGGTTGACAGCTTCGTGATGTTGACGTATTTACTTTTTATACTTACCCACAAATCATCATAAACATCATATTTCACAAATCATGGGTAAAAACAATTTTTTTTCTAATCATGTGTACAAATTATTTTATTAATTCGATTACCTATTACTTCTAAATTTAATTAATTATACCTACTTCAGTACTACGAATAAAGTCCGCTTGAATCTGAAACCTACTAATTATAGAAAAAATTATAGAGAATTAGGTAACTAACCTCAAACATAATTAAGTATTTAAAAATATCGATATTTCTGCGTTCACGTCACCAGCATTCTTGTTAAAGTTTGAGAGCCGACCTCGTTTTAATTTCGCTCTAGAATAAAACTTTGTATTGTTAAAAATTGTTTGAAACAATTTGTAACCAATACTACGAGATCTTTTTAAAGCTAAAATTAATCAAATGAGTCCTTGCGCCCTGAGTTTAGCTGAAGAAACTCAAAGACTCGTACTGATTAAAAGCCACCCTGCTTAGAAAATGTCCAGATTCCTGGTAGGTAGGCCACTGAGAATTCAAGCCAAATAAACGGTAGAAAAATTACACCCGTCGTTCGATTCCTACGTAAATAATAATAATAATAACCTTTATTTCAGACTACATAAAGAGGTCCTTAGTTGAGAGGTGTTAGTATTTTGATGTTAGTAACAGTAGTGCTTAAACAAATAGTACTGTTAGTTTACACAAATTATTATTTACGTAGATCAGTGACCATCCCCAACCAGTGTCCCTGAAAGGGACAGTCCAGTCTAGCAGCTACCATTTTCAGGATGCTGTTGTCACTACCATGCAAGCGCTGCAGTAAGGAGACCGCTTTTTTCCGCATGATGGCATGGAATCCGTCAGTGCGAGCCTCAGCGAACATTCCTGCAGCACTGCAACGCCATGGCAGTCCCAACAGCATCCTAAAAGCATTATTAAATTGTACACGCAGGGCGTTATAGGCTCGGCGAGTGTACGATACCCACAGGCCACTCGTAAAACAAATGAAAATCTCCAAGGAAATTATTTAAATGAGTGCGTGGCGGTCACTCACACATTTATAAAAAAGTGGCTTCACTATTATGTTTGTTTCGAACACGGAATCTGGATATTTTATTAGAAAATATTTGTTTTGATTGGAATACATAAGCTCAGAAACTACTGAAGCAATTTTTAGGGTTGCGTACCCAAAGGTTTAAATGGGACCCTACTAAGAATCCGCTGTTCGTTTGTTTGTCTGTCAACAGGCTGTATCTCATGAACCATGACAGTTAGACAGTTGAAATTTGGACTGAAATATGTCTGTTGCCGCTATAACAACAAATACTAAAAAAAAACAGAATAAATAAATATTTAAGAGTGCTCTCATACAAAAAACTTGGTAAACGTACGGAATCCTTCCTGCGCGAGCCCAACTCGCACTTAGCTGACTGATTCATTTCAAACTGCTACTTTTTAAATATTCTATGAGATAAAATAAAATTAGTTAAGTACTCCTTAAATATTTTGTAGTTAAGGTATCAAACTAATTCAAAGATACATTTAACGAATAGCCTAATGCAGTATTCATAGTTGTGCAAATCCTGTGGAAGCAAGAGATTCGTCGAATGTACTCGCTTGTTAGTCCTAAGTCCACTTAGTCGCAGTGCGATAGTTTATAGTCTAGGCGTTGCTCGAGTTTAGACCGAAATAAGCTTGGTCTATGTTATTACACTTTAGACTAATATGAACTTTGCTGTTGTAAATGCATAGCTGTGAATAGATTGAGTCAAGACTATTGTGTAGATTGACGTTTCCGTGATAAGATAGATTATCACTCTACGGTGATCATTTGTCGATGAGAAGTCATGCTTAAGATTGTTTGATTGAATTAAAAACAACTATGTCACGTCCGCAGCATCGCTCGCTTGTAGACGGGAATAAAAAAGTATCCTACGCGTTACATTAACCTTGATAGTTATATACATTTCATCCAAATCTATCCAAGAGTTCTTGAGCTTTGTGTGAAAAAGTAACAAACATACATCTATCGATCAATCCTCAAAAACTTTCTCATTTGCAATTATAGTACTTTAATTAGATTTTGATGAAGTTGGACATCATTATCTTACCCAATTTCTTTTGAAATCAATGCAGCTTGGATTTTTCCTCCATGGTTATTTATCTATTTTTTTGTCATCTTACCATCCTTCACACATACCATTTTCGGTACCTCCTGGATTTCCTTTATTTTTTGTTGACCATATTTAAACTTTCCTCACCGCATTGTCATTCCTCCACATAACAAAAGACGTACTGTTATGTGCATATGAACTAAACTGATTTGTTTATCGCACTGACTAAAGCATAAACTACTTCATAACATAGATATAGGATAAATCCTCATTTCTATATCAAAGGGTCCCGTGATTTATTTATTTTTTGTTGTGAGTGGGGTATCGTTTAAGGAATTAATAATGCATGACAAAGAGCTGGTCCCCTATGGATCTTTGTCAACATTTTGGAACCTTTACGAAAGATGTCACGGTGGAAATAAATTACTATAACAGACAAATAAAACAAACTAGGTAGACTTGTTTTTGAGTGATGCGTACCTAGCTCTGTAGACAAATGACAAGTAATAAACGTAAGGCCTCGTTCAAGTATACTTGCCGCGACAAGCGGCGCGATTTCAGTGTTGAAAGCCGCGATAGACGCCGTTTTGGACTGCACGTTCGACGCCACTGTGGACGCCGCGGTCACCATAAACGAAAAAAAAAACAATTGGCGCCGTGCAGTATGCACCGCTCGACGCACTGCGTGTCCTTGTTCGCGGCCTAAGCTGCGAACGCGTTACTTTACTGGGCGTTTACGCTTGCCTCTTGTCTAGTGGGTCAAGTTTAATACGACTAGCTCATCGCCTCTGAGTTCAGCCTCTTGAATTTTGAATATCGACAACAGCGCCTACTGGGTCCAACTATAGCTATGAACCATCCAGATGTCCATCTGGACCTTTTAATGAAATAAAAAGGAAAACAACAAACTGTGCCAAGCTTCTTGGGAGGAGAAAAATGACTCGAGAATTGCAAGATTAAAGAAACTTGCAGCTAGAAATGGGTATGTATTTGTTTGGCTTCTAAGCTTACTCTATGCAAGTTCAAGTCAAGCGTGTAAGTTAATCAAGTAGATAAATCCGAACTCCATTAGAGGTATCTGGGGCATACAGTAAATGTCGAAGCAGTTATAGAACACAGAGCATTGTCGGTGAGGTAATAGGTAGTTGGTGCGCGTGCATACGAGCATCAGCAGTTGGGTATCATCCAGTACATAAATAATAATGGGGTTAATAATCTAATTGCTTGTGTGTGTTGTGTGAACTCTTCACGTATCTTTGACGTTTCTTTATGATTTATATATATGTATGTTACAAAAATAAATAAATACCTAATCGAACCTTCGACCAATAGGACGGCACGGTTAGCGCAATGGCTGAGCGATTGGGCTGCTGCGCAGCGTGTCGCGGGTTCGATTCCCGCACGGGGCAAATATTTGAATGACCTACAAATACAAATAGTTGTTTCGGGTCTGGGTGTTTGTGTATGTGAGTTTCTGTTTGTAAACGCACCCACGATACAGGACGAAATTCGTAGTGTGGGGCAACGTTTTTTATAAAATAAAAAAATTACCCAGTCACAAGCGCAACATTGCAATTACAACTATGATGACAAGCTGACACACTTTCTCATAGGTAACGGATGGGTCGCATCAGAGGTTGATTATATTAGTAGCGTGCACTCGACGGATGCACACAATTTTCGAATGGACTCTGCGTTTTATCATACTTACAGTATGTAGGGGAACAGTGTATAAACGGGGTCATGAGGGTATGATGGGAAATCACACACCTAAGGCAAACTTAACAAAAAACTAACGTAGCACAAGCGCCAACAGGACGCCATTTGCGTCTGGTCGCTTGCAAATGACGTCCTAATGGCGCTTGCTCTACGTTAGTGTTGTGTTAAGTATGCCTAAAAAGTGTATGTCCCCATTATACCTCGCGTCTTATACACTGTTCCCCTATTTATTTATTTTTTTTCCCTACTGACCTTATTTGCATTAGATTTTAGACCTGAGGCCCTAACACAACGTGGATTTTAGTCAGTACGAGTCTGACAATCTCTTCCCCACCACCCTGGGTGGGAAGTCTTATTTGAGCATTTTACCACCTTATAAAGACCTTAATACCAGGGTCGTGGGACTGTCTAAACACGTAACGGTGACTTTGATTTTGACTAACTTTAACTACTGAATGGAATTGGGGGAAGTTTGATACACAGATAGTTTATAACCTGGATAGCTTTATAACATATAGGATAGTTTTTATCCCGATTTTATGAACTTGTAGGATACTTTTGGAGTTGTAGAGGGTGAAACCACTGCCATCAGTTAGTATTATGCTAGCCATACACCATACTGCCTATCGTCCACTCGGCATGACGCTGCCGATTGGATCAGTTAGAATTGATCGTGTGTGGGCGTGGAATCCACGCAATTGGCATGACAGTTAAATTTGGTTGGCTTGATCATGCCGACTGGAACGTGTATGGGGGTCGGTTTATTTGATTTCAGTAGGACAAGGCTTCAACTGAACGTCGCTGCCGATTTGAAAGTTTGATCAAACTTTCGTCATGCCGATTGGACGATAGGCAGTATGGTGTATGGAGTATTCCTAATGGACGAACTGCCAATTTGATCAAGCCTGAATCGTCATGCCGATTGGACGACAGGCAGTATGATGTATGGCTAGCATTATAGATGCTTATGTTCTAGTGAGTGACTAGATGATGTTAGACACTCAACCACGTGGTAACAGCTGAATGGATCTTGGTGTAGTTAAGTACCGAGATAGATTATAATGTGGTATAACTAAAAAGATTCCGTTTATTCCGTTATTACGTACCGGTGGGATAAGTTTCGAGTTATACGTACTCTATTTCACTAAATATTCTAAATTGCACGGAGGTTACATGTCTAAGAACGCGTTAGTCCAGTAGTGCTTCCTTACTACTTGCCAAGACATAATCTGCCAAGTTTCCGGTTCAACATATAACATCCAAGAGTTCATCGCAAAGCTGAACTATTAATGCACTTCAGCATAAACTTGCTTCCATTCAACAAATTATTGATCAGAAAGTGCTAGGCAAAGATAGATCGTATTACCTGCTTATCATAACTCAAAGTAATTTATCCTACTTTACTAGCTTGGTGCTCGCAGCTTCGCTGATCCATAATTCGTAAACTATCCTTTAGGAATTTTCATCATCATCAACCTATAATGTTCCCACTGCTGGGACACAGGCCTCCCCTCTGTGAGAGGGAGTGGGCCATAATCCACCACATACAGTTTTTGAGTAAAAGAGTAACAAACATCCATCCGTACATCCATCCATTATTCCAAACTTTCTCGTTTATAATCATTTACTAGTAAAACATAGAGTCGCTTACATATGTCTGTAGACGCATAACTATCGAACGAGTGCACCAAAAATAATTATTTTTTGTTGTGTTCTTTACTGTCAAGACAAGGTTTGTATGATAGAAAGTTTTCGGAAAATTAATTGTCGAAAAGAACTCGTGTGAAGCCACGGCAGGCAGCTAGTAGTATAATAAGTAAGGGTCAATTCACACCGAGACGCGACGCTGCGCGCACATTTCAAGAGAGCGGCTCAAAATCTTATTATATTTTTTTACACGGAAAGGTACACATTTCTATTATAGCAGTAGTCGCATCATCGGTCAAATGTTTATCTTTTAATGTAGTAAATAAAGTTGGATTTTAGTCGCTCATTGAAAAGTGTGCACAGCGTCGCGTCTTGGTGTGAACTGACCCTAAGATACATATTAAGCAAAGTATGTAAGTGAAATAGATTACAATCGTGATTGTCGTGTAATCTTCTATTATTTAGGAGCCATTTTTTTTTTTTTTTTTTTTTTCGTGGTAAAATCATCAAATGAGTCCTCCCACTCCGGGCAGGGCGGGAGGGACTGTCAGACTTGTACTGACTAAAATCCACGGTGTCCTTCAATAGCCCTTTGTGTTCCGGGGTCACGATAATGAGATAAGTCCCGCGACCCCGGCAGGCTTTGGCCCTCTTGGGCGGGGCCCCGTCATCGTGCTGACGCTCTTTGAGGCGCGCGTGGAACACAACGCGCCGTCGACCCGGGCATGGTCCATGGTCGGGCGGCGAGTTGCCCTTTACTCGCCGCCCGCATGCCCGCGCCTACGGTGGCCGGAGATCGTCTTGCGACGTCCGACGCCGTGGGCGCCAACCACCGCGGGTGGGGCGGAGGGAGGACTCTGTCCTCTCTCTCTCGTGGCGCGCCTCCTCCTTCGCGAGCATTACTGCTTCGCAGAAGGAGGCGACCGCTTCCCACTCCGTCTCGCCCCGCAGCATGGCCGCAACCAATGCTGGGCGCGAGAGGTCTCCGCCTATCGCCGCCGTGAGGACACGTCGGTGCTCTGCCCAAGCGGGGCAGTCTTGCACCGTATGCTCTACTGTGTCCTCCGGGCGATCTTCGCAGTGGTGACACCCAGGCGTTTCCTCCTTTTTCCTTAGACACAGGTACCTCCCGAAACATCCGTGTCCGGTGAGGACCTGCGTCATGCGGAAGGTCAGGACGCCGTGACTCCTATCCAGCCACTCCTCAAAGAGGGGTCTTACCGCCGCGATTGCGGCGTGCCCGGCCGTCGGTAGCGACAGTCGTCCCCTCCATACTGCCCTGAGATCGCGCCGGAGCTCTTCCCGCCGCGCCTCGACTTCTCGAGGCAGCGGCGATACACCCCGGCGCTGCGCCTCCACGCGCCACTCATAGACGCATTATTTAGGAGCCATGGTGAATAGAACTAGGTTATATCGTGATTGTACCTAATCCATGATTGCACCAGACCTGAGATTGGTTCAAAGAACCTTGATAATGTGATTTATATCTGTAGCGTGCATTGCTTTGTCAGGTCTTCTCGTTGCAATACGGTATCAAAGGACGCTTTCTGCCATGACAGTTGAGTTGAAAATTACTTACAATGTTTGTATTCTTGTTTGTGAATATTTGAAGAATAGTTGCTATAGTTTTAAAAATAAAAATAGTTGAACGAGTGAACTAAAAAATAATATGAACTGGAATTTAAACTTAAACTCTGAAATCTGAATACTATAAAATGTATAATCGTACACAACACAAAGCACATTCATTTAAAGCGACCAAAAACCAAAATTGCATTTAATCTACCCGCAAATTGGCAGTTACATAAAGTTCTAAATATAAATCGATTCATGGTGCGGTTAATTCAACACAGAAAAGAACGAAATATCGAGAATAAAAAAATGTAAAAAAAAAACATAAAGAAATAATCGTTACTCACTGTCTTTACGGTATGCGAGCTAATCGAGGAAGCCAGTGAAGCGATTTTATTAAGGTTCCAACATGTACATTGTACAGACATTCCTTCATGTAAGATGCATGACATTAAAACTCATTCCTCGTGAAAGGTGGGATACCTTATAAGTGCAGTAATCAAATTGCTGTTACTCCATTTCCTTTCAAGCCTGTCATTGATTTATGTGTCTAACCTACGCGCCATTTTTCTCTGGCTTTTTCATACTAAAAGGCAATATTTGACATGAAAACAGTAAACGTCTCATTAAAAACCACGTTTTTCTTAAAGAATTTGGAAATATAGAGCAGAATCTGAAACAAGTCCAATTTTCCCGCAACTTTTTGAGAGGTGTAAACTTAGGTATACATAGCTCTAATGGGTCCAAACAATATACTAAAATGTTAGAAATACGCTGCTTTGCGAATTGAGCGACTTTTTGGGTCCATTATGAGTATGATCGTACTAGATCCATTCCAGGCCTGTTGGTCTAGTGGTTAGTAACCCTGACTGCTATGCCGGAGGTCGTGGGTTCGATTCCCACCCAGGACAAATGTTTGTGTGATGAGCACGATCATTTGTTCTGTGTCTGTGTGTAATTTATCTATAATATTTATGTATTTGGAAATATATAAGTATGTTTATCAGTATTGCATAGCTTTTATTGCGGGCTCTGAGCGTAGCGCGGCGCGGCGACCGAATTCCCAAAAACCTTACGAAAAAACCTAAGGAAAATACCTGACACCACGCATCGTCTAATGTCGTTTCAGTTCGGGAGACTTCGGCAATCGTAAAAATATCCGTCATAAAGACAATTTACTTTTTCTTACTGATTCTAACCGGCCAGCTACAAAAGGAGTTTTCACAATGAAACCTACTTATAAAATTCTCCTACAACAAAGCAGTTCTTTATTACAATGGTACACCACAAACATTTTAAATAAATTATAATTATTCTCGTCAAATATACGCGGTAGGTGATTTTTTTCTTTTAAAATAAAAAAATGTTATGCAATAGCTTCACCGCGGCAGTCTCCGAGTGCCACATGTATTTTTATATTATTCAGTCACCCTATGAAAAAACCGTTATTCAACAGCATTTGATTACACTAGCAGTCGGCCACAAGTTATTTTAGACGGTGAGGCACACTGGTAACAATGGATTAATTTTATTTCATCATCGGCCTATAAATGTTCCCACTGCTGGGACACAGGCCTCCTCTCTGTGAGAGGGAGTGGGCCGTAATCTACCACGTAGGCCCAGTGCGGATTGGTAGATGTCACATGTTTTCGAATTTTTGGTTCTAGGACATGCCGGTTTCCTCACGATGTTTTCCTTCACCGTTTTGAGAGCAGTGGTGTTGAAATAAATTACACAAAGTAATGCGCCTGACGGGGTTCGAACCCACGACCTACAACTCGTAAGTCGAGGCCGATACCACTGGGCCACCACTGCTATTTCTAAATACAACTGGCACACGAATTCTGAAATTGACACAATTCCCAACAATAATATAAATACCGCGTTTTTTATACAGAATGCAATAAATATAAACTACTTTTTTCATTATTAACTTGTTTATTTCGTTTCCGAAATGCAACTATTGACATAAAGGTCATTAATTAACGCCACTTTTAATGATGTTGGCTGAGTGTTTAATTTTAATTTCCTGCTTTGTATTCCATGGAATATGGGAGTAATATTGGATTAATTAAATCTACGTAAATCATTGTAATATTTATTGGAAACCCAAAACCTATATATTTGGAAATGCTACGGTCGTTATAATTTATATCCGTTGATTCGTATAAAAACAGAACATTACATTTTTAAATTAGTTACAGTTTTAATGTACCTAATAGTTTTTAAATAAATACTTCTTATTACACACATTTTTTTTTTTTTTTTTTTTTTTTTTTCGTGGTAAAATCATCAAATGAGTCCTCCCACCCCGGGCAGGGCGGGAGGGACTGTCAGACTTGTACTGACTAAAATCCACGGTGTCCTTCAATAGCCCTTTGTGTTCCCGGGTCACGGTAATGAGATAAGTCCCGCGACCCCGGCAGGCTTTGGCCCTCTTGGGCGGGGCCCCGTCATCGTGCTGACGCTCTTTGAGGCGCGCGTGGAACACAACGCGCCGTCGACCCGGGCATGGTCCATGGTCGGGCGGCGAGTTGCCCTTTACTCGCCGCCCGCATGCCCGCGCCTACGGTGGCCGGAGATCGTCT
This sequence comes from Agrotis exclamationis, assembly GCA_950005045.1. Lineage (NCBI taxonomy): Eukaryota > Metazoa > Arthropoda > Insecta > Lepidoptera > Noctuidae > Agrotis > Agrotis exclamationis. The sequence goes on along the minus strand of OX465420.1, from coordinate 10,227,991 downwards.
TGCGACGTCCGACGCCGTGGGCGCCAACCACCGCGGGTGGGGCGGAGGGAGGACTCTGTCCTCTCTCTCTCGTGGCGCGCCTCCTCCTTCGCGAGCATTACTGCTTCGCAGAAGGAGGCGACCGCTTCCCACTCCGTCTCGCCCCGCAGCATGGCCGCAACCAATGCTGGGCGCGAGAGGTCTCCGCCTATCGCCGCCGTGAGGACACGTCGGTGCTCTGCCCAAGCGGGGCAGTCTTGCACCGTATGCTCTACTGTGTCCTCCGGGCGATCTTCGCAGTGGTGACACCCAGGCGTTTCCTCCTTTTTCCTTAGACACAGGTACCTCCCGAAACATCCGTGTCCGGTGAGGACCTGCGTCATGCGGAAGGTCAGGACGCCGTGACTCCTATCCAGCCACTCCTCAAAGAGGGGTCTTACCGCCGCGATTGCGGCGTGCCCGGCCGTCGGTAGCGACAGTCGTCCCCTCCATACTGCCCTGAGATCGCGCCGGAGCTCTTCCCGCCGCGCCTCGACTTCTCGAGGCAGCGGCGATACACCCCGGCGCTGCGCCTCCACGCGCCACTCATAGACGCATTATTTAGGAGCCATGGTGAATAGAACTAGGTTATATCGTGATTGTACCTAATCCATGATTGCACCAGACCTGAGATTGGTTCAAAGAACCTTGATAATGTGATTTATATCTGTAGCGTGCATTGCTTTGTCAGGTCTTCTCGTTGCAATACGGTATCAAAGGACGCTTTCTGCCATGACAGTTGAGTTGAAAATTACTTACAATGTTTGTATTCTTGTTTGTGAATATTTGAAGAATAGTTGCTATAGTTTTAAAAATAAAAATAGTTGAACGAGTGAACTAAAAAATAATATGAACTGGAATTTAAACTTAAACTCTGAAATCTGAATACTATAAAATGTATAATCGTACACAACACAAAGCACATTCATTTAAAGCGACCAAAAACCAAAATTGCATTTAATCTACCCGCAAATTGGCAGTTACATAAAGTTCTAAATATAAATCGATTCATGGTGCGGTTAATTCAACACAGAAAAGAACGAAATATCGAGAATAAAAAAATGTAAAAAAAAAACATAAAGAAATAATCGTTACTCACTGTCTTTACGGTATGCGAGCTAATCGAGGAAGCCAGTGAAGCGATTTTATTAAGGTTCCAACATGTACATTGTACAGACATTCCTTCATGTAAGATGCATGACATTAAAACTCATTCCTCGTGAAAGGTGGGATACCTTATAAGTGCAGTAATCAAATTGCTGTTACTCCATTTCCTTTCAAGCCTGTCATTGATTTATGTGTCTAACCTACGCGCCATTTTTCTCTGGCTTTTTCATACTAAAAGGCAATATTTGACATGAAAACAGTAAACGTCTCATTAAAAACCACGTTTTTCTTAAAGAATTTGGAAATATAGAGCAGAATCTGAAACAAGTCCAATTTTCCCGCAACTTTTTGAGAGGTGTAAACTTAGGTATACATAGCTCTAATGGGTCCAAACAATATACTAAAATGTTAGAAATACGCTGCTTTGCGAATTGAGCGACTTTTTGGGTCCATTATGAGTATGATCGTACTAGATCCATTCCAGGCCTGTTGGTCTAGTGGTTAGTAACCCTGACTGCTATGCCGGAGGTCGTGGGTTCGATTCCCACCCAGGACAAATGTTTGTGTGATGAGCACGATCATTTGTTCTGTGTCTGTGTGTAATTTATCTATAATATTTATGTATTTGGAAATATATAAGTATGTTTATCAGTATTGCATAGCTTTTATTGCGGGCTCTGAGCGTAGCGCGGCGCGGCGACCGAATTCCCAAAAACCTTACGAAAAAACCTAAGGAAAATACCTGACACCACGCATCGTCTAACGTCGTTTCAGTTCGGGAGACTTCGGCAATCGTAAAAATATCCGTCATAAAGACAATTTACTTTTTCTTACTGATTCTAACCGGCCAGCTACAAAAGGAGTTTTCACAATGAAACCTACTTATAAAATTCTCCTACAACAAAGCAGTTCTTTATTACAATGGTACACCACAAACATTTTAAATAAATTATAATTATTCTCGTTAAATATACGCGGTAGGTGATTTTTTTCTTTTAAAATAAAAAAATGTTATGCAATAGCTTCACCGCGGCAGTCTCCGAGTGCCACATGTATTTTTATATTATTCAGTCACCCTATGAAAAAACCGTTATTCAACAGCATTTGATTACACTAGCAGTCGGCCACAAGTTATTTTAGACGGTGAGGCACACTGGTAACAATGGATTAATTTTATTTCATCATCGGCCTATAAATGTTCCCACTGCTGGGACACAGGCCTCCTCTCTGTGAGAGGGAGTGGGCCGTAATCTACCACGTAGGCCCAGTGCGGATTGGTAGATGTCACATGTTTTCGAATTTTTGGTTCTAGGACATGCCGGTTTCCTCACGATGTTTTCCTTCACCGTTTTGAGAGCAGTGGTGTTGAAATAAATTACACAAAGTAATGCGCCTGACGGGGTTCGAACCCACGACCTACAACTCGTAAGTCGAGGCCGATACCACTGGGCCACCACTGCTATTTCTAAATACAACTGGCACACGAATTCTGAAATTGACACAATTCCCAACAATAATATAAATACCGCGTTTTTTATACAGAATGCAATAAATATAAACTACTTTTTTCATTATTAACTTGTTTATTTCGTTTCCGAAATGCAACTATTGACATAAAGGTCATTAATTAACGCCACTTTTAATGATGTTGGCTGAGTGTTTAATTTTAATTTCCTGCTTTGTATTCCATGGAATATGGGAGTAATATTGGATTAATTAAATCTACGTAAATCATTGCAATATTTATTGGAAACCCAAAACCTATATATTTGGAAATGCTACGGTCATTATAATTTATATCCGTTGATTCGTATAAAAACAGAACATTACATTTTTAAATTAGTTATAGTTTTAATGTACCTAATAGTTTTTAAATAAATAATTCTTATTACACACACAACTGCCCCTGTAGCCATGTAACAAACGATAAACGCAAACGCTGAGTAGGCTTTAATAGATTTTCAACTTTATGTGCTTGGGTGTAACGATGAAGATCTAGTGAAGATTGCTTATCGTTTTCGATCTTTCCTGTCGCTAACGCTCAAAAATCTCAAATAGATTTTCAACTTTAGGCTCTAGACATAAAGTTGAAAATCTATTGGAGAGTTCCGAGCGTTTACGATTATCGTTTGCGACTTGTTGTGACTTGGATAGGGGGCTAGGCGTGGATGGCCATATCTGAAACTGTAGGATACGAGGCCGATTTTGACAAAAACTAAAACTGCATCATTAAATATTATAAAAATCTATAATCCTATGCGGTATTTCTTTGTTTCTATTTAAAATTTAAGGTTCACGTTTAACCACTATCTCGCCTGACGATAAGCATCGATGTGGTGGGTAAAGGTGCCGGTTCGCGCGCGAGACCGCGACAGGAGACCGCGACATTACTTAACACAATGACAAGTGTTGGTTTATTCCACTTTGTTCACCTGGGTGATATCACCTGGGTGAACAAAGTGGACAACATTGGTGTCCTCAATTCACCTCGGAAAAATATCACCTGACCCAAAAAAAGTTTTTCTATTCTGTTCTATTGAAGACAGCGCGGGACAAGAACATCTTCATGATCCTGTTCTCCTAGTACTTTTGTTCAGATTCCACATTTAATTTCGGCACTAACACCTTTTCATGATCCTGTTCTCCTAGTACAAGTTAATATTAAGTTGTCTGTTGCTTTTTACATAGGTGATAAATGACCACAAGGTCGTAGAAGAAAAGGCGGCTTTGTTCACCCAGGTGATATTTTTCCGAGGTGAATTGAGGACATCAATGTTGTCCACTTTGTTCACCCAGGTGAACAAAGTGGAATAAACCCAAGTTGCGGTCTCCTCCCTCTCGCGGCGCGAACCGCCGCCGCGCCGCCTATGCAGAAGAGAGCGCGACAAGTGTCGCGGTCTCCTGTCGCTCTCTCCTGGCGCGGTCTCGCGCGCGAACCTGCACCTTTAAGCACGCTTGCCTAGAAGTAACCTATTCACTCTTGACTTGAAGACCCCAAGGCTATAGCTATCAGCAATCATAGCCGGCCGTAACTTTTGATTACGTTGACTTAGATCTTTGATTTCTTCTCTGCTCAAGATATAGTAAATCTGAATATTTCAAATTCATTTCTGCTTGATGCCTTCAAAAACAGACGGACAATAAAGTGATCCTATGAGGGTTCCGTTTTTTTCTTTTTAGGTACGGAACGCTAATCCATAAACCCTTAAATGAAATACAAGTGCAAGAAGAAGGGTGAGGCGCTTTGAGACATGTCTTATGTAAAATTGAGATTCAAAAAGTGTTGATTTTATCAGCCCATCTTGAATGAATAATTTTCTATTTTAATTTTCAAGATAGCTTCAGGGGCGTGGCTTAGACAAAGCACGTGCTAAGACACATAATTGTATTAGGTATATTCATAAAAAAAATGTTATAACTACTTTTTAACGGGGTGTAAGTATGTACTGTAGAAGATTTTATGCCTTCTATAAAAACATATTTCTTTGATACCAACAAAACCAGTTTTACAAGTCACGTATAAATATTAAAAATTGTTTTAAAAACGTGAACAACTGAACACGCCCGAAGCTGTGTAATACTAATTGATGTTGAAATTATTTATTTACTTTATGATGAAAGGAAACAGACACGGTCCACATTTTAAACTGTACCGGGAAATTATTTCACCATTTCTGAGAATAAAACGGTTGACTTATTTATCATTTCATAGAATAAATTCTCAGTAATTTCACCACCTGCTCTTGTCAACGATTTCACACACCTACGCGAATGTAATTCGAATATTATCCCATGGGAACGTAATACTGAGATAACACGATAACCTTATATGTTATTCCAGATTATAACTTACTAGTTTTTTTCAGCGTCTTCGCTGGTATTTATTTAAATTGTGACCATCATTTAGCATTATACTTATCTTGTAATAATTCATTATGATTTGAAAGACACGCGACGCCATGCGCCACCGATTCTTATAAGAACGTTTTGGGGTTACTTGGGAATAGTACTTTTTTCGGGATAAAAGATCCCGTGCCCGTCTCTTCAGTGTCAAAAAATATGACACGCGTTTGTGACACGTGATACTAGTTTTCCCGAATACGCATACGACTTTCTGGTGCTGGCCAATTTTTCCGGACCTTTTAATTCAACCCTGGAACGCAAAGTTCAACTGAAAAAAGCAGATTGTGTTTTGAGAAAATCAAGTTTCTTCCACTCCTCCCAGTACGGGAGGATGCATTAAATTAAAAGATTTTCAAAAAACAAAACTTAAAGCTATCTATGAAAATGTATTCTATTACTAAAATAGAACGAAAGAAAAATCATAGGTGCTACCATATGTACCTACTAGATATACTATACCTAATTCATTTCTCTGATTTGTATTTACCAGTACGGCTTCAGGGCACGAGCTTGTTCGAATTGAACCCCATACATTCCATTGGGTTCCCGCGCTATTATTACAACTGTATTCGGATGGATTGTAAGCAAACAATAATACACCTTTGCTTACGTATTCTTTTGAAAAGGTGTGAGGATATTGCATTTAAATTGCATTCATTTAAACCTGCATGGATTAAATATTCATTGCCTCGTACTACTTATACGAGTATGAAAGCTTGTCTGACTATTGGCATCATGCACAACTTTAGCGCCACCTAGCGTTCACAACTTAGACGGCTCTGACCGTTCTAATTGAAATCAGATATTTTTACAAATCACTAGGTTTTGGATGGCCATGGCGATCCATCGGCACTGAACAAGAACACAAGAAAAATATCAATTACAGAATTTAAATGAAGATGTATGTAATTTACTTTCTTCACTTCTCGACAGCTAACCATTTCTTGCACTGTTCATCTTTCCAAGAACGGCATGGGAATCAGTAAACGTTAAATTTACTATTATTTTCTGCTAACTTGTTGCGGTTTACAATACAACAACTGCTGTTACCTATTTTTTTTGGCGGAATAATGCGATTACAAAAAGACAGAGCCGTAATTATTTCTACTTTTTGCCACCATGAGCACTGCAAACGATTCTGTTACCCCCATCTAGTACCTACTTCGCAACCCAGCAAATATTTTTGTTAAATTTAAATCAATGCTTTGAAGGTGCAAAACGAAATTTGGCTCTCAAATGACGTTCACAATCTAGGGCCTTACTTATAAACATTGATTAGACGTTACTTATCTTAAATAGCTCTTAAGTCACTTGCCATCTCTATTCATTAAAATAGAAATGACAAGGACAGGTGATATTTAATCGGTAGCTAAGCAACACAAGTTTTTATAAGTAAGGGGGCTAGTGTTTATCGAATAAATCTAAATATATAAAACTCAAAGGTGACTGATATAGTGATCTATCAACGCACAGCCCAAACCACTGGACGGATCGGCCTGAAATTTGGCATTCAGGTAGATGTTATGACGTAGGCATCCGCTAAGAAAGGATTTTGATAAATTCCACCCCTAAGGGGATAAAATGGGGGATGAAAGTTTGTATAAATCTTCTTAGATTTTCAACTGATTACGCGAGCGAAGCCGCGGGCAAAAGCTAGTTATATCTATAAAAGCTTATCATTTTTTTTTCAACTTGCCAAAAAGCCAGCTAAGTGATTTAAACCAAGATTTATAAGAAACCGTATGATGTTGTTCCTTTAAATCATGTCCACATAGCAACACCTTCTTCATAGACTCATTACTTCATCTGTCCCTAACTTTAGCGTAATAATTAATTCCCAATAAGAACACACTCACTGCGAGGTCTATTTTTATCTCAATTAATGGACATTACTCTTTGAGCCGTGTTCTTCCTCTAAGGGTCCCGGAAAGGCCGGCCCAACCTGGCCCAGTATGGCCCAACTTGACATATACGCACCATTAACTTGATTACCTGTTGGGTGTGCCAATTAACCACCTATTCTATGCATTCGAACACAAGTGAAAGTTAGGAAGATATTTCCGTAGATAAAGAAGATTTTTTTTGTTTATTTTCCATGAACAGTCATCATCATCAGCCTATAAATGTTCCCACTGCTGGGACACAGGCCTCCTCTCTGTGAGAGGGAGTGGGCCGTAATCTACCACGCGGGCCCAGTGCGGATTGGTAGATGTCACATGTCTTCGAATTTTTGGTTCTAGGACATGCCGGTTTTCTCACGTTGTTTTCCTTCACCGTTTTGAGAGCAGTGGTTTTGAAATAAATTACACAAAGTAATGCGCCTGACGGGGTTCGAACCCACGACCTACAACTCGTAAGTCGAGGCCGATACCACTGGGCCACCACTGCTCTCAGTAACATTAACAGTATTACTTTATAAAAAAAATCTATTATATATTTTCAACCATATCACAATAATGGAAGGTTAATGTTCGATTGGTAACATTTGACATAGATTGAGGTAGGTTGACCTGCTGGCGTCTGTACTATTTTATAGTAAGTATAAAACCATAAAATAAACAAAAAGAAAACCCCAAAAGGAGGGGTATTTTTGTTGTTTATTTTATGGTTTTTATTTGTTTGTTGTAAAACAATATTTATAGTTAATTTATGTCCTAGAAAATAAATAATCTCTGAATTTCTGTTTATGACATGTATTTATACTAAAACTTGAAACAATACAAAAGAAGTAGTAAAATCAACGTAATATGATGACAAAAAAAAAATATATTAAAGCCTTATAACTACTACAGAATGTATCGGAGAATGCCCGAATATTAAAACGGTTTTTCGACTAATTTTTAATTTGAATGTATAGAAGAGTGCCCACGCACAATACCGCACTTCATATTCATTCGTTCATATTACTTACAATATAACAAGCCCCATTTATATTATGAATGGCTAGAACTTTCTCCCACTCTGTAATAAAGAATTATTACGGTATAAACCTTCAATCTTTGTTTAACAATACCGCTTAATTTCTCCGGGTAATGGACACACTCAGATTTAGATTTAAACACACAATAAAGGGTTGCTAATAAAAATAACATGTGCTTATTTTACACTCGTGAATAGGTCGGTTTAGATTACGTTTCCCTCATATGAGGATATCTAACGGTCCGCGTAGAAAGGTCCCTCGTTGTATAACAACGGTAAAAAGTAAATAAAATTTTATCTGAAAGATTAAAATTGAATGAATTAATTAACTTTTATATTAACAAAATAAACTCAAATATGAAAAGTGTTAAACTTACCTCGAACATAAATAATCCAATTAAACTATAGTGTACGTAAACACAATGTTATTCAGTACTTTAATTGCACTAACAATTTTATTTCGCACGCATCAGTCGAAGCACTTATTATTTAAGTAGCAAGTTCAATAAACACTAGTATTGCTTGTAGCACTCGTAGCGCTACGGCGTAGGCGGCGTAGTGCGTAGACAGACGGGCGAGCGTAGCGATGTCCCGAGAACAACTGAGCGCGGCCGCTGCACCGCTCGGTCGGCGCCCGGATGCAAGCGAGCTCCGATATCCTTTTGATTCTTACTAACTCGTAGTGACCGTTTATGCATGCGGTACTTTATTTTTCTTGTGGCATAGGGATTTAGATGATTAATTCAATCACTAAGTTTTGGTTGATTAAAATTGACTATTATTAACAATTAAACTTACTCTTATACAACGTTGCTGTGTGGTTTTTTGAACATTTATCTCCCATCTGTCGATATGAAATGATTAATTGAATTTGTACGTACAGATGCTGAATAAAGAGACATAAACAATCGCTGCACAATCTGATTAACGTACGTTAACAAATCCGATTCCCGTCGGCCGTATGCAACAATTTTACGTTTCGTCTGTTCAGTATTTAAGTTAACAGATTTGCGTGTTCGATAAAAGCCGCATCGTATGCCCAATAGAATTTGAGCCGCCGTCACAATGTTTGCACAAGAGCGATAGGCAATTATGAAGGGATGTAAAGGTAATAACTTCGAACAAATGGAAATATGACTATGTTCATCTTCGTCGTGAGGTTGAACCGCAAGACAAATGAAATTCCATTACGATATTAAAGAAAATCCCCAAAGCCGTCGGTGGCTTTATGAAAGAATTTAATAATAAGGAGCAGAATATTATTCAATTTTTCTTGAAAACAAAGATGGAGCAGGAAGAAAGTCTGTTCCCACCTGGGGCTCGGGGGCTAGTCGAATTTATTAGCATTCAAATGATTTATAACTAGCGAGCGGCAGCTGAATATTTTCTGATTCGTCTTAAATTAAATTCTTTCTTTCCTTTGGCTGGATTTCATTAAGGGTAACGAAATGCCACGGAGATGAAAAAGATAATCTGTGAGTCGCGGACTGAGTGAGGACGCCGCCGCCAGCAGCCCGCATCCGATAGCACACCCGGACACCAGCCGTTCACATCACTGCTCACAATCTGTACCGCGCTCCTTTATGTAAACTTTCACGCGGTTTTTCCGACCACAATACAACCGAATGAATTGAGGTCCGAAAAATATTCGAGTTTAATTTTTGCAGACCTAACCTGATTTGTGAATTTGAATTCCCGGGAATTTACATAACGGAATTAGTAATTATCTTTGACAAGCGAATATTTATACTTTGTGACGTTTTTTGAAAAACAAACTCATTAGCACATAATTATTATTTTTTTTCAACAATGTTTGCGTTATTTAAATTTTATTCTGTTTTGTAACAGACAGATCTTTGAATAGGAAAACATGAGAAGCAGAAATCCATCCTGGTACAGTATCCTCGTCACCCCTCACGAGATTAACGAAAAGATCTCCACAACACGAACTTGCTACCCACTGTAAAAAATCTATCTCTTTGATTGCAAGATAAGATAAGAGAGATTAGGGAGGGACAAGAGCCCCTCAACAAAGCAATCAGTAACCGTGCAACAAACAATAAAATACATGCAAACATCTCGGTTAGTTAACCCGCAGTCTAAAAGGTGGAGACAGGCCATTATTTTCTATGTATTTATAAAATACATGTACTATCAGCTGGCGGTGACTGTAGTGGTTACGGGAGAGAGCTCTCGCTTCCGCGTAACGTTTTAAAGCTAAAATATTTAACGAGCGCAGAGCAAAGAACAAAGCCTGCTCTGTGTTTAGCTGCACATGTCTGCCGTACCCCAAAGCCTCCGTCATTAAATTCAACGCCCTTTATGCGTTTCTGAGTTTGTTAACTATAGAAGAGCTTGCAACAGAAATAGGCCATCGTTTGGCAGCAAGCATAAACGTTGTTATCGCATTAATATTTAATTCCTTTGAAAATATCATGTGTGTGTTTTAGTCTCTTTTTACTGTTATTGTGGGTTATTGGTAACCCCATAATTTTAAGGGCGGGAAGAACCCTTTCAAGTCAAACAAATAACTTATTATTATTTTATTATTATTAATTTATTTATTAAAGGCAACAAAGCCCATAGAATTACTTAACCTAGTTACATATAAACGTGTTAGTAACAAAGTACTTATGATGTACGTTTTGACATGTCCATCTTAATGTTTCACTTGTTACTTTTTTACATTGTAGAAAACGTTTAAATATGAGGCTGAAATATAAGCCAATTTGATCACTATAAAGTCTTTATTAGTGTGCCTGTGTCATCAAAATTCGTTTAGCCGTTTTTGTGCGAAAGAATAAAAACATTCAAAAATCCATCCTCACAAACTTTCGCAAATCAAAAATTGATTGATTTTGATTTCGTAATTGTAGTAGTAATGTGAGACGACGGATCAAGTTTAATAATAAAAAAATTGTAAGCAGTAGGTAAATTAAAGATATAAATGAGATGGGAATCAAACGTGATTAACATATCTACATAATGATCTACAAGATGAATTCTGAATTTTTATACATATTAACTTTTCAAGGATAAAACTCTTACAAAAACGGCGTAGGCGGCAGAACTTCCGACAGATTTATAAATTACTCTACGATTACTTCCTATAATAATATTTTTCAAATTAGTTGAATAGCACATAATTCATAAAGAACATTGACCTGAAACAAAATATAAATTCTAGACGATCCATTGCTTCGTGACTAACAAAAATAGAATTCCTAATGGAGTTCTATCTAAAAATGTATTTAAATTATTTTATAATGTTCACAGTACAATAAAAAAGAATCATCACAATCTCCTACCACGGTTCACTTAACTAATACAATACAAAAACAAAATACGTTCAGATGAATTGATAACAACCTCTTTTTTAAGTTGGTTAAAATTAGCTAGTTACCACCATAAAGCAAGAGGCAGTTTTATCAAAGCTTCAGGCTGTAAATAAAATCGAATAGTCGCTTTACGGCCGCGGCCGCGTCGACACGCCATACGCAGTCGTCAGCGCACTTTTAAAGTAGTACATTTGAAAAGAAGTGAGCTCTAATTACGTAGGTGTAACACGTCAAAGTATTTGAGAAGAGTGCGAAGCATCAGGGGTGATATTATGAGGTCACGAGAAACTGCTTATAATACCCGTCTGGACCCTTTACCATGCAACCTTTTATAACCTTGCCTTAGAAACGTTTGGATTACGTACCCTATTTTTGTTAAGGAAATTATATGTGTAAACAAACAGGCTGCTGTTATGTTAGGCGTATTGTTTAACATCTAAACACGAACACAGAATTAATTAAGGAAAACGTATTATAACATGTATTATCTGTAAAACACAAACAACATCAATATCTCAAACAAGACATGTTGAACTACAACAAATAATTTACCACACAAATCTAAAATTACTTTCCGATGACAAACGAATTGAATAAAATATGGTGGCGTAGTTTTTATTTGGCACAATTACATGGTGGATTTCACAATTTGGCCTATTTATTTTTATAAAGTAAAAAGATCGTAATTTCACGGGTTATTTGTTGACATTATTGTGCCGACGTCAAATGTTCTTGGATCTGGGCCGCGGTCGGTCTAATGAGCCGTGAGAGTAGAGGAGCCGGAACGAGTGTCGATGTGCACCGCTCATGGTGGCTCACGACCGCATAATGACCCCGCCTCACGCGCACCTCTGCTAAATGTATGTGACCTCAACTGAACTTACCTGCTTAGACCATGTTATATGTGGGGAGGACACAGGATTGTTTTAAACCGTTGTTTTTGGGTGTTATTTACAGGATAGTCACGTATTTTAAACAATTTACTTTATATAATTATTATTGTGGAACCTTACAGCTGGGCAAAGGACATTTTTCACTATCCATCGAGCCTCCTCTAGCTGGTCACGTCCTCACTTATAATTTAAAGTAAGCTTAATAATTTCAGAAACAGTTGTTAAGCAAAAAAGTAAATAAAATCACGCTTTTAAATCTCTGTCTCAATGGAAAAAAGAAAGCACGTTCAAACATTCATCTTCCACGAGCTTAGCTTCTTCGAAAGAAAAACAAAACACAATCGCAGCTTTTCTTTTCGATCGAGTCGTAAATATGTTTTAGTTTTAATTAAGAATTGGCCAGCGACAATTGTATTGTCTATCGATACTAAGCTTGTTGTTTGTCCTTGGTTATAAAGCCAATAGCACTGTATAACGCATGTTTAATATTTGCGATTTACAAACGATATCTGTACAAATGTTATATATATAATTTCTTAATATTCTAGTGTTTGTTTGGCAATGAATTCAATAGAGAATATACACGACTCCCATGTTCAACCGCCGCCGCCGAGCTGTTGCTCTCACGGTCGAATTGGATATTTCAATAATGTTCTCCGTGTAGCACAATAATTAGTGATCACCAATTTGAACACATTTTCCGTAACGAAATATACTTGATCACTGACGCATCCATTAAACAGGAGCTCATTTACTTATATTCATTTCAACCATTCACCCATGGAGGCCTCTGAAAACCAGATGAGCGTTAAAATCGTAATATTTGAAAATAAAGTTTTAATGAGCATCGAATTCAATAAAAGCAGTAACAATGGCGTGTGTGAACTCGTATTGTGACTCTTTTGTTTTACGCCAGCCACGTCATTATAAATTTTTCACCGCAGCTGTCTAATGAGTAATACTATATAAATGTGTATTTATATTTATGCATGAGCCAACCACACTTGTGGTACTTATTGCACCTTTATTTATTTTGTTTCAGAATGTACCGGGCTGTGCAAAATTATGTAGAGCTCTAGTGGCTAGAGAGGGCCACTAGAATCTTTTTGAGTGTTGCTATCGCAAAATGGTCATGTTATGATGGTTATTTTGGCGGTGAATTTCGGCAGGTCAGCGAAGCAGCGCCGAGGGCAGCCGGAGGAGGCATCGCATGGCACCGGAAATAATGACTGCCGCTCTGTAATTGGAACGGGCCGCGCATTTTAGCTAGTGACTCGTCACTGCCTTTGCCGGCCCTTTTATTTTTTATTTTTTCCGGATAAAGGTCCCACTTTAATTGTTTGAAGTATTTTAGCTATTTTGTAAGGCAAAGTGTACTTACATTTTAATATTTCATTTTTTGTTAGGTTACAAAGAGAATACTTAGGTACGCCTTTTCCAAACACTTAGGTGCTTCAAGTATCAAAAACTTTGTAAATGTTAGAAAATTTTGAACGACTGTAAAGAATAAATAAGTAGCTCCCAATTTACAATGCTTTTACAGTTTCGTATTTTAAACGTGACTTGAAAAACTTCATTAGGTACCGCTCAACAATTTTCCTTACAGTAGGTACTTACCAGAGACATTTCAAGAATAAGCGGTTTCATACGAGAAAGATTTTGATGAACGTCATTTAGGTTTGTAATTCTCAAACAAATCTGATTTTCTGTCACCAAAACGTAATTTTAACAACCAATTTTAACCTGCGCTCAAAGACTTTGGGACGAACGGTAAGTCTACATGGCTATGTAGAAAATATCTGCATGTTTGCCAGTGGTGGCTGGCACGGCGCTCAGCATGTGCAGGAAATGATGCCGTCCGGCGACCGCCTCCGCAATTGAAACCCCGCCCGACGAGCACGCCTAAATTACTGCACGGAAAACGATTACGTTCTACGGAAATTAACTTAAATACTTATTACACGAATAATTTTCATCAATCCTGGGGGGTTGTCGGACAACCCAATCTTCAGTTACACATCCAAATATTATTTATTGTACACTCCCAAACTTTGTCAGGTTATTCTCAAAGGAAAATTGTACTTTGTTACTTCAATGCAATTTGTCAGTTGGAAAATAAACTGATTTTGTTGCAAACTGAAATTGAGAAAATGCTCGTATACAGCGCCACTGAAGTTTCAGGAGCAGTGTAAGAGAAATAAAATAGTTTTTTGTAGGTACGTGAAGCTGTATAACTATTTTAAAATGTTGCAGTTTTGTATAAAGTTGTTACAAGGTTCTACTTATTACGAAGAGACCGATGAACAAGTAAAAATATCCGTAGAGATGTTCCCTCACGTGTTTGATGTACGTAGTGGTCAATAAAATACACTGAGGCGACATAAAACTAGAGTCACTCTGTTCAAATTGATAGCAATCAAAGTATTGAAGAGTACTTTTTAAGACTCGTGATTCGATAAAATTGTTTCACAGTTATTCACGTTTTTGACATGTTTACTTCTTAATTTCTCAACGTATCATGTCTTAAAGCTATTGACAAACAGACAGGCGAAGCGAACGCGAAGCGAAGCGGTTTTGTTTGTAATGTACGGAATTGTTTGAAGCCTGTCACATAGACTATGGGAACGGTTTCGCTTTTATATATGACAGGATTCGAATCGCATTCGCTTCGCCTGTCTGTTTGACAATAGCTTCAATGTTTTGCAGAAGACATTATTATATTGAGTTTGTTTATAGTATTCGTGACTTTTACTGATTCACGTTCCAGTTTTTGAAGCGAAGTAAACAGATACTTTATAATTTATAAAGGTTAGGTTAGTTATGGTTTAGCTTAGACTAAAGTTAACTGAAGAAACGTTTAAAAAAAAACAAATTATGATAAGCAGCAAATCATAAAATATTCTTCAAATTAATGAATTATTTTAAATACTTAAACGAGTTAGAAACTAAACCCAAGAGGGGAGCCATCAAAAATGGTAAACAAAAGACTGCAGCAAAGACGATATCCTATAGGTAATTAAATTATACAGTCTGCGGATAGTTTTATAATGCGAGGCAATAACGAGACTGGTAATCGTGACAGCGGCTGCCTCGGGAGGATCAAGACTGGGCTTTAAGAAGCACCTGATCCCTACCAAGCCTGGGGCGGTGCTCCGTAAACTTCTACAAACGAATTAGACTGAGCGCCTAGAAAACGGGATTATCCACTAACTGTTTTACCCTACGAAAATAGGTTAGCGCTGTAATCGAGTGTTTGTAATGTAAGGTCTGGTTACACTACTTGAATGAACTTTAATAATGCCAGCTTTGTTGTAAATTGGGCCGGTTGTGTCAGATCAATTACACAATCAAATCTCATTAACTGTAGTTAGTTTCTAAGTTAAGACGAAGCTCTTCTGTTAACTAATTTGTTTAAATTATTCTAAAAAATATTGGATGTTTGAAAAGACAATGGTGCCATTCCTGGGTAGTGAGTTTATTACTTAAAACTTCACGCAAAACAAAATGCAGTGTTAAGTATATAACATCTCAAAAGTTTTGGCGTTGATATAAAAAATAACGACCAAATTAAACTGTATCTATACGAACGTCCAACTAACTTTTGCCAAACAATTTTGATATCAGTAATTAGGTGATATTTCAACCAAACACGTACACAAATTACAATTTCTAAATTGGATAGCAAACAAAACACGGTCAGTATTGCATTAATTTCAAATATTCAATAATATTTTAGACTCGCTACAATAATGTTATTTGGACCTCATGCCTAGTTATGTATTAAACGTCGAATAGCTATCAAACAATAATTATTATATCATTTTCCGTGAGGAGAATGTATTTACGTGTACACAGGGTGATTTATAATTCGATGCGGTCCTCGGAATGGGTGATACCTACTAGACCTTATTTGAACAATTTTAACCTGGTAAAGTATTATTTATCTATAATATTTATGTATTTATATATATATTAACTTGCCCCCTCTAATATTTCTGCTATTTATGAATATTTATATTCACATTCAAAAAAATAACCAGGTCCGGATAATAACAGTATACAAAATACTTGTTCCGTGCGGAAATCGAACTTGTAACACGTATAGAGCAGCAGTCGTGCCGTCAAGATTGGAACTTGCTCACTTACTTTTTATATTCACCATCTGCGAAGCCTTATCATCATATCACCATAATGTCTAGCACTTTCAACTATGTTGCGGTTGGCTTCCAGTCTAACAAAAGGGATTAAAAACTGGTATCCAGTTATCTTCATCATCAAAGAAACCCACGAGAACAAAAGCAGGAATTTTACAGCAAATAACCTGCTTAAATTCTACAATTCTAAAGTGTCTTTTGACGAATGTGTCTCAGCCCTAACAGCGTATAATTAGATTGTATTAATTCAATTTAAGTTTAAAACTTAATTGAATCTTCAACGGAGCCGTTAGGTACAACGTTTATTACATTAATTAGACGGTACCTTCAAACATCACTGAAATCTCATTTTGTATCTACAAACAAAAAGCGACATTTTCCAGGCCTTTTTAAAGGGAAAGTGGAATGTACACTAATAAATTAACTTAAGTCTAATTATTACTGTATACGTCAAAGATTGAGTACCTCCTTGTTCAAAAATTTTGGCAATTTACTCTTTATAGGTAAATAAGTATCAGATAGGATTTATTTTTTATGAAAATATTTTAGTGATGTATTTAAAAAAAATAAAAATTTTAGGCATTTTCTTGCCTTGACGTCATTTTGTTAAAATAGACAAGTTATTTCTATGATGTCAACTTTCAATGATACTTATACGCTTACATCACACAATATTATAATTCACTTTCCGATATTCTACCGACAATATTCATAAGTGGACGACTCTTTTCGTCGCTAGATCAATTTCCGCACGAAATAATTTCTATAGCCTATAGGTAGTTGTTCCGAATCTGGCTGTAGGTATGTGAGTTTAAATGTTTGCATAGGCATCCACGATACAATTAAATGACGTTATTCCTGAAGTGGGGAATCGTTTAAATAAAAACAACCTAATTTCAAGTATACACTAGTGAAAAGCATAAGAACACTTAAAACACCACCTAAAAACTGAACTTGGTACTTATTAATACAAGCATTTATCTGATACCATCTTAACATCTTCCTGGCATAATCCGGTTCTTGTGAAGGTTGCGGAAGTCAGGCGGTAACACAATAGTGGGCCTTCATTATCTCGCAGTATGAAAACCGACAACTTAGCGATGTAGCCGGAATTACAGTTCACGTGTACCTTCCCCTAGCTCAGGGGTTCCCAAACTTTTTCGGTTTGCAGCCCACTTACAGGTTAATTTTATTCTGGGGCTCTAGCTGTTCAATACCAGATAACAGTGATAATTGGTTGAAAACTCCACCAAATCGGAACACGTTAATCTGATTTTAAAGCTATAAGAGAGTTTAATGTAGTGTTGCCATCCGTCCGGGTTTCCCCGGATTTGTCCTAGTTTAGAGGGCATCCGGGGAGCGTCCGGGGAGGACTTCGTTTGTAGTCCGGGTTTAAAATTTAAAGTCTTGGGCTGCCCGCGACACACGCACACTTTACCGTCCCCCACCTCTCCCGACGCAGTTGCCACGGTGCGCACTGCGACTTATATCCGGGTGCTGGACTCTAAAATCCGGGGTTTTCACAGGTCTTGTCCTGTTTTCCATATTTTAGAGATGGCAACCCTAGTTCAATGAGACTATTTTCTTTTTGAACCAAACTAAAGAATATTGGATTCACGCTTTGACTACTGATGTGACTGTTTGAACTCGCGGCTCACGTCGCCCCTCTGTACTCAGCAGGGCTCAGCAGCGCACGGTTTGGGAACCACTGCCTTAGCTAATTATTTAAACTGAATTTCTCCATAGTTTTAGATCGGGTTATTTCGTTATAGCTTTTGAGATTAAATAAAGGTCTAGGCGTATCTATGTTTGATTTATTTTTAACTGACCTTATTAATGATTTCTTTAGAAGGGCTATGTGCAAAATATTCGCATCCAGCGTGCGTGCATGATCAAATCTATGAACATGGACGAAGTACAAGTGATATGTAACTCAGCGTAGCTTGAATTCTATTATAACAATGGCGGCACGGTTAGCGCAGTGGCTGAGCGATTGGATTGCGCGGATTCGATTCCCGCACGGAATAAATATTTGTATAATCTGCAAGTAGTTGTTCCGGGTCTGGGTGTTTGTGTATGTGAGTTTCTATGTTAATAAACGCACCCACGATACAGGAAGAAATTCCTAGAGTGGGGCAACGTTTTAAAAAAAAATACGAGAAAACCTATGGCTTGACTTTGGAGCATTAATCTAAATATCTTCAAAGTAAGGGTGAACTGGCTTCTTCTGGATAAGCTCACTTCATCAAAGACTTTGTCTCTGACCTAGACTAGGTCAAAAGCAAACCCATCTCAAATAAAAATTATTAATTTGGCTTGGCAAACCAGCTTTCGAGATAGTTAGTTTGCATGCTAAAATAGTGATAGTATGGGTTAAGTGCTTTCGTTGTCCATGACACGATATCGTATTGTTGTATCGCACGGCCCTTGTATAAAACAGAAAATCTGACCGGTCCGGCCCGTACATATTGGCATCATCAGTCATGAATGTTACCGATGCACTTCATAGATTTCCACGACGCAATCGCATCGTGACACGCCACGACATCACAATGTGATACGTTGCGACGACGTGTCGTGTCGTATGTATGAAATTTTGCCCTGACAAGTAAAAAATAAGAAGTGAGAAAATGCGAATGCGGCATAACCGTACGTCTGTACTGTTACCACTTTATCATACCGACTTTTTATCAAGCAAAAAGTTTCGTGTAACGTAAGCCTTCTTAAAGTTAACGTACCTTTTCACATACTCAATAAAAACTGGATTAAGGTCTACAGAACTAAAACGTGTAAGTCGGTGAAACCTGTGAACAAGACTTTGTTATCCCTGAAATCCAAGCAATTTTCAATAATCCTACGAAACTTTTTTGTTTTCAAGTCGTTCTTTGTTCGAGTAAATGGCTTGTATTTGCAGGTACTTTATCGTATGAAAAGACAAGTACTTAATGACCGGTTAACTCTTTTTGGCTGGAAAATCACGAAATAATGTTCTCTAGCTCTGGGTGGACTGGAAGGGACTGTTAGACTCGTACTGACTTAAAACCACCCTCTTCCTGCAACCGACCTTTGCGTTCCAAGGCCACGGTACATTGTGTAGACAGTACCGGTTAATCCTATCAGCTATTAACTTAGACTTGCCATTAAGAAACACAGTTTATTTAAATGAAGCACTAAAACAATATAATCCACAGAATAAAAAGTACGTTAAACTGTGACAAACAGTCAGAATAAATGTGAATAAATCAATATATTTTCCAAACAAATACAAACAAGGTTTATTGAAAACATCGAAGCAGAAATAATCTCCCTGCATTTTCCAATACCTAATAGAAAATAGTGTATGAAAATTGCACCATTTTTACGAGTAATCGTTCCGCAGTTTATTGAACATAATAATATTGCATTTCCAGTCGTTTCCAGCGTTCCCCAGACCCTCGCGATCTGTAGCCATTCCCCGTCCAATAATCACCATAATTAATTTTATTTCAATCCATATCGTTGACAGTCATTCGATTAAATATTATTACATGCAGAAGTTTTATTAATTTTTAAGTTTATTATATTTGTGAGGTAAACAGTAAACATGCATTTATTTATGGAGCCTTAAAATAACGTTGCGATAAGCTGATCAAATACTTAACATTCTGGCTTAAACTATTAAACTTTTGGACAAAAAGGAAGGTTTTGTTATCATTATGTTTAAAAAAAATGGTGATGAGTGTATGTCATTTAACAAAACAGACAAGGACAATCCAAGACTGTTATGATTTGCTTATCATATAATGGCAGCTGCTGAGAAATGTAACAATTTTAATATATTTTTGTCAAAAATGACGGAGTTCTAACAATATTTCATAGAGCCCCAGATACATATTAAATACAGGCTATCCTAAGAACTTTTGTAATAACGCTTTTGCGTCAAGACTTATAAAATCATTGTCATAAGAAAAAGAGCATCAAAACCCGAAATTATAAAAATAATTTGAAGCCAGATCTAGCTAATAAATCACAGAATGAATAACAAGGCCAATATTGCTGGCAGTCCATTGATAAACATAATGATGACAATTACATTAAGTTTATTGCATTAGATGCGGCCTCACGGTGCAAGCAATCAACAATTATTCACGAATATAAACGTCATGTCACACTGGAATTAACTCTGTTAGCTCGTAAACATGTCCTGACATTGATTTATTGCATTAATTCCAGACTCCAGGCCATAATCATTTAGAAACAAGTGTTTACATAAATCACTTAAGTAAATAAAATTGTTTACCGCTGTGTATTGTATAAACAAGGTATAAACTGTAACAAATGCTTATAAAATGCGTAGACGTCTCATTTGCAAAGAGTATTTGAGCACGGCATCCACTAAATTTCATATTAACTCAGAATTATGGGATCAAATTACTTCATTTTATTTTTAAGCGCGTATTATTAGTATTTTATTACTTTACGAGAATTTTTCAGGTCGTAAATTTGGTTTTATTAGACTTATTTGCTTCTTGATAATATACGAATACTGGCTGCTCTTTCAGGGCGGATTTTTGCTCATAAATTAATGAATATTTTCAGAAACATAAAAATAAGTCGACAGCATTAATTTTGTCTAAAGAAATAAACGATACATCAACGTCAGGGTCGCAAGGAAGCTAAGAAGTGATTTCCAAACGATCCTCGACGTTCAGGAATGTTAAGCGATTCCGGGAGAGACTTCGTGCGAGCTAACATCGAAGAGGTTCCAGCTAATTACTGCTGCGAACGTAATACTACAAAATTGCTTCTGTAGTTTTACATTATTGCAGTACAAAAGGGGAACTCCTTTGAGTTTTTTTCTCCCTTGTAATTTATCACATCTTTCATGGCAGCATCACGCTTTTCTATTCGAGATACGATTTGTAGAACAGAAGCATGAATACTGTTAAGTTTATCTATACCATTTTGTTTATATGTATGAAGTTTGTAAATTGTCGATAACATTGCACAGGTGAAGATTGCCATTTAGTTACGTCTTAAATATTCACACACAAAAAGATGAAATTATTAATTAATCTGAAGTGTTAACAGATTTCGTGAAATCGTGACACATAACAAAGAGGTAAGGTGTTCCTCATTTTAATTCAAATTAAATTAAGGCTTGATGTGACTCACGTTGAATAAAACGTTCCTATAAACTTGAGAAAAAAGGGGCTTGATAAGGGCCTTACCATACAAAACACACAAAGTTGAATATTTTTCCTTTTTCATTGTTAAGTCAAAAACGTTCGCTGTCTACATTAAGTTGTAAGTTTAATACACAATGTCTAATCCTAATTGTAAAGAACAAAACAATCAGTAAAACAGAAAAGATAAAAGCATTGTCGCCTTGAAACGTTCACGTTTTTGCCAAGGGTCCGTCGTAAAACTTTATTAGGCGCATTAAGGTCGCGGTTGAATCCTGTTTATGTAATCGCCGGCGGGGACCTTTAGAAGGAAAAATATTAAGTGAAAAAAGAACACACAATGTCACCCTAAGTAAGATTATATTTATGACCACCTATATCTATGGAGAGGGTGGTCAGGGGCACTCAAAATGTCAGGCTAAGCGAAAGACGAGAGCCACATCACACATGAAACATAGGAACGAGTGCGGTGGCGGGGTCGGACCACTCGTAACACAAAGATAAGCATTTGATTGTATGCGGATAATATGAATTTTGTTTTGGACGGTTTTTGTACTCCGTCTCCAATATTTATGTTGCTTATTATTCATACAGAATAACATTCCTTCCCGAACATAACCAGATCAACGCTGAAGATGTAAATCTTAACTATCCTAATAACGGTTACAATTCCAAGGCGTTCGGAAACTTCGCTCGAAATGTAATTCCGTGAAATGTGATTATATGCAATTAAACATATTTCCTTAGTACATCGCCGACAACGGAGCACTTAACGTCTTTGTAAAATCGTTTCTACAGTAGGCACCTTACTTTATACCGCGCCGCCTCTACTTGGTGCTCCGTGCCACGAATAATTTCCTTAATATTGCTCTGCGAAATCTTATTCAAATAATCAGAAGTTCGCGACTCCAATCCGCCTAGATGCAAATTGCATGCAGACTGCTTAATTAACAGCCTAGATACTGCATAAGCTGAACTGATAGCAGGCACCATTGCATTTCAGTTATTGTATATCTTATTAGCTGCTTATGTTAATTTTGGTTTAGCTAACGAAAATTTGATATAGGTATAGGAAGTGATTTCTATTCATCCGATAAGACGATTTTTCGATTCCGAAACCGACTGTTTTCTATCAGTGGTAATAACAATGAATAATGCAGAAAAGAATCAGAACGACTGCATAAAAGATGGGATTGTTATTGCAGCGAGTGTACAGTAAGGACAGTGAGTAGTGATCTGTCAGTGGGTGCCGCCCGTCTTACGAGGGACGTCGGGCTTACACGGATTTGAGGGGGTAACCGTCTCCGGCTCACTTGACTGATGCGCCAACCTCGGCCACATTTCTTCTACCGTTTAATTAAGTCGGTGACTTGCCGATTAACGTGATGTGTCTTCCACGATATTGGATCGTTTTTAAAACGGTAACGATGTGATCTTTGGGCAAGTCTACCTTATGATTATGTATATTTGATTGAACCTTGATATTACCTACTATTTTTTTTGTAATAAGGACTCCGATAATAATTAAATTACCCATTTGCATGGCTCTTAGTATCAAATTAGACGTTTAATCTAACGAAGTGGTAAGTTTAAATTACTTTAAATGAAATTCAAATGAATGAATCATTTTGACTTTTTGCGCATTTGCAGATCGACTTGTCTAGACTTACAAAAAACCCTAGATAAGATTCTAAAAAGTAATCATCCCACACTCAATAGGAGAGAACATATCTTTGACATCAAATGTAAGTGTATTACATCTTCAAACCTCTGCGGTCATCGCAAGAATATAATACAGTCAAGCAGCTCCTTTCAAACATTCATAACAATTTCTTACCTCAAAGGATATATTCGAATATTTCATATAAAGTTTTAACGAGCTCACGTATCAGCAAATAAAACATGATTTGAAAACAACGCAGCCGTAAAATCCGAGCATTTTATGCGACTCCATTATCTTCAGTGAATTCTCATGCATGAAGAAGTGTTTATTTTCACTACGCATGAATCTAGTGTATGTTCCGAATTCACATACGTATAAAGCATAAAGAAGTTCATAAAACTGAAGTTCGTCTCTAGTTCTTATAGTCGTGTCACCGACGTTTTATCACTTAGCTTTAAAAGTATCTCGTAAATCAATGAGGATTCATGCCGTGTCTAGGTCATATAAAAGTTGTATCATAAACTATTATATTGCACGGAAATAATCCATTATATAAAATTGCTTTATGAAAATCAATAAAATTATGTAAGTATTCAGACAAATGCACAGTTATTTTCGGAATTAATATTATTTTGAAGCTCTACTTAACAATAGATTAATTTTTCTATAAGCTTCAGTTAAAATAAAATTATAGTTATTTGCATGTGATTGACGAATTAAAAATGTTTATTTTCATCCAGTCCTTTATCTAAATCACTACAAATAAAAAAAAATACGTAGCGCTCATACACAAAAACAACTTACATATTACGATACTACACCAAACACTCCACAGCCTAACACCCTAAGTAGACATTCGTACGTGGCGGTACGTCAGGCAAGTTATGTTAGTGCTGCAACCATTCCGCTACTCGCTAGGTAACTGTAGTCACATTTACGCTCCTTCAGACTCTCACGGGCAACTTGTCCTCGTGAAGATGTGACTGTAAAAGTTTGATCAGTAAGAAAGTTTTAATTGCTACTGAACGGCATTTCCAGTGTGCCCCGGTGGAGTTCATTTTGCAAGTATTTTATTCGTACAGAGGAAATAATTTGCTAGAACATATTTTATGTAAACACTGAGTACTTAGTAAGGAGTTAATTAAAATGGATTTTTTGTTTTGTTTTAGGCAACTACTTTTATTTTTCAGTTGATTTGAGAAATTGCTGTAGGAAGCAATAACTTATCTACGTAATTGACAGTATTTTATGACATCCTTTTTTACCGACTTCAAAAAAAAAGGAGGTTATCAATTCGACCCGTATGTATGTAATATTATCAGAACTGCCCAGTTTTCACATATGTTAGTCTATATCAGCGTCTGAACAAATGTGCCAAATTTCATAAGTGTATGTATGTATGTATGTATGTATGCATGTATGTATGTTTTTATGTTTGTGCACGCATATCTCCGGAACTATAAGTTCGATTTAAGTAATTCTTTTTTTGTTGTACTAGGTATTGTTCAACTTAGGGTACACTGCAAGTTTCATCATAATCGGTTCAGTAGTTTTAGAGATATAGATTTTTTTATGTTGTGACGGATTACAAGATTAGTGCATATGTAAGAAAATTTTGTATTTTACAAGAATTTGGGTTGAATATGTAATAAATAAACTAAAAAGGGTAAAATAAAAACTTTTTTTTAAAAAAACTACCGACTTCAAAACAAATACAAAAAAGTTTAAATTGACTTTTCTTTCGGAAGTCGGTGGCAATAGTCAATGACACAACAAAACAAAGTCACCGACTACCGAAAAGTTTTGTTGTTTATTTTATTATTTCTGAAATAATCTGGTTTTCAATACTTACAGCTAAATGACACAGCTTGAGGTGCCACACATTTTATTTTTACAGTGCAAAGGAGGCCTGTTGTTCGATCAGTAGTTAATCACTACATAGTATAAAAACTTTTTTTTTTTAAAAGTACCGACTTCAAAAGAAATACAAAAAAGTTTAAAATAACTTTTCTTTCGGAAGTCGGTGGCAATAGTCAATGACACAACAAAACAAAGCCAAAAAACTTTTGAAGTCGGTACTTTTTTTAAAAAAAGTTTTTTTATTCATGTAGTTTTATTGTTTCCCATGTTGATGAACATTAATTTGAGATGGTTCAATAATTCTATATACAATTAATTAAGCTATTTTAGTTATTTTAGCAACACAACAACAGCATTACAAAAATAATAACAAAAAATAAACATGTTTGTGTTTTCTCATCCTAAATAAACTGTAATTATGATCTTGTCCTGAAATAACCAACAACAAAGAAATAATAAAACTCACTGTTCAGGGAGGTGTCATGAAGACTGAAACAAGCGTGTTTTATGTGTGCACAGCCCATTCTGTTGTACCCACATAAACACGCACCTTGACGAACAACTGAGCTGCCTCTAATAAACAACTCTTTAAACATAAACACATACTTCGGGCACACATTTTATTATCAGTGTAATATACGCAAGTAACGTATATCGAATATCAATAAACATTGTTGTGTATCTAGATGGGATGTATCAGGCGTCGTCTTCGAAGACGCGTACGTATGTAGGTAATACCGACTACATGTCACCTACATTCGATTTGTATTCAGAGTTCGTTAACTCTCGCAATGATTACCCTGAGGCAAACGCGATTCTACATCGTACATGTATGTGCTGTAGCTACCTTATACTGTTAGTAATATGTCGTACATTATTACTCAATTATGCTAAATAGTGCAAACTAATATTCAAGATTAGTTTGGTGTAATTCGAGATTGTTTTCCTTTGTTATAAAGTTTAATTGATGGGTTACTGGAATACATTAATCCGTGTTGCCTAATTGTTAATTCATGTTTTCCGTAAACAAAAAGATTTGAAGATAAACAATTCAAGTTAATTTTAAGTTATTAATAATATAATTCAATACGCACACATCGTCGGATATTTTATTTCATTAAATCCTCCGTTTTCAACGCTCGACCGTGCAAATAATTATTGTTATTACGTTTTCAATTCGAAATTCATACGTGAAAATGGTTCGGTTTTGAATTTTTATTTAAAAACTAAATTCGAGTTACAAACCACGTCAGACACTCATAAGTGACATCGACAAGAGGTATAATGGCTCATACGGCGTGCTCGTAAAATTTTATAGACAACTCGGAGGTACAGGATGTTTCCCCGGAGGCAAGCCACTCCGACCTCACATTATGCCTCTTCCAGACACACTTATCTAACCGTGATTAATTATTGTTTTATCTTCTAAACGCTCCAAAAGATTTATTTCACTCGAGCGCTCATGAATGACGTAAAGAAGTCAATGAACCTAATGCCCCGGCACTTATCAATGAACTTTCACAACAGAATTCCAAAATACCTGTGAATTTTAAAGCTCACTCGCATGAATGGCCCGTGACTCATTATGTGATATTTTCGACTTTAATATTTTATTATTCACTAGTGCATTCATAATTAACACAATTACTGATCGGCCACGCGTGCTACGAAAAATACTTATGTATACAACATATAATACTCACGATAGTCATGCAGTTGAAAGTATCCGTACAAAATTTCATATCTAGTTAGGCATATGTAAAAGTCTGATGTACAGAGAAGGTCAAGGTAGTTTTTAATTAACAATACAACAAGATTTTTGTACTGGATGGTCAATGGAGGCTTGATGACCATAAGATAATATTCCTGTTGCAAATCGGGAACCTAGATACAATGACTACAACTCTTCACATCAGCCTTACTCTTGTATAACAAAACAAAAACGGTTTGAAGTTGAACCACTCAGGTATCAACACAGCTCTACAACAGCAGAATCGAGAAACTGCAAATTCAGTTCAAAATTAATGAGGCTCGCAATACCTATCCAATCTAAAGGATGAGGCTCCGTCTTCGTGTGGCGCTGTTAGTCTACAAGCAATTCATATCGATCTAGGAAAAGATGTTATCAAGGAATACGTAACAATAATGGGTATACTAGAACAAGCTGTCAATGTTTTTTGAGTTATTTAACCTATTGTTTATATTATCCTACATATACAGAAAATAATTTAAAAGCTGTCCATGATTTACTCAAAAAAAAAACATTGCTTCACACTAGAAATTTCTTCCTGTACCTATCCGTCGCCGCCAAAACTTTTTACTACTTTTTTTAACGAGTATGCATACGAAAATGCGAAAGTCTGTGTGGATGTTTGGATGTATGGATGGATATGTCATGAAACGCTAAAACTGTCGGTCGTATACTGGCAGACCGCGCGGACGAGTGACGCTCACCGCGTCTTTGCGCGGAGCACCTCTCACACTTCGCCGCCTCCGTTCGACCACGCGTACTAGTGGTAACTAACTCCATATAATCTCAGACTTTCTGATCGCATGTGTTGTTGATATTATCACTAATGCTACTCATCCTATTCACATAAACTTTTACGAGACTAAAAGGTCAAGAAAAGGTAAAAGGGACAACAAGATATTTTTAACCACGGTGATAAAAAAATACTATTTCACTAAAAATAGATTACTACAAAAAAAGAGTCTCATCATCATCATCAGCCAGAAGACGTCCACTGCTGAACATAGGCCTATCCTTGCATCCATCGGTTGTGCGCGACTCTGTAGATATCGTCGGTCCACCTAGAGGCCTGCCTTCGCTGTGTCTTTCGGTCGGTGTTCGCCACTCAAGAGAGAACAGATTTTACTAAAGTAAAGTTACAAATACTTTAACTTAAAAATAATAATCTTTAGGCCTCATCTTTAGATCTTTAGTCTCTATTATTAAATGTTCAAGTAGACTGTTAATGGATTGGTAAGTATTAAACAAATATGTGAAACTGTGTATCTGAAGTTAGTTCCAGTGTTTGATATTCGTGTGAAGGCCTCTCGATTGTTAGTTCACGTCTGTACTAATAACGTTACTTAATAACACGCCGAGTAGTATACTAGAACAAATTGTTCTAACTTGAATTATTGTTTTATGAAAGAATTGAGTGTTGATGTAGGTACCGAACATACTGCTACAAAAAATTACACTAAACAACGCGTACCCACCATTTTTAGGGTTCCGTAGCCGTAGATGTATTATGTGAACCGCATTAGGATTTTCATACAAAAATAAAAACAAAACTTTTGGGGGTACCCCCATACTTGGAATTGAAACTCAAAAAAATTTTTTTCGCCTGACCCATACGTGTGGGGTATCTATGGATAGGTCTTGAAAAATGATATTGAGGTTACTAATATCATTTTTTTCTAAACTGAACAGTTTGCGCGAGAGACACTTCCAAAGTGGTAAAATGTGTCCCCCCCCCTGTATCTTCTAAAATAAGAGAATGATAAAACTAAAAGCAATATATAATGTAGACCTCAACAAAAACTTCCAACGAAAATTGGTTTGGAAGAGATATAGTTAGCAGTTTTTGAGATATAGTACATTTTCAAAAACCGCAAATATAACTTTGCTATTCATACAAACACTATGAAAAACAAAGTTATTTTTATTGTTTGTGTATGCTACTACGGAACCCTTCATGGGCGAGTCCAACTCGCACTTGGCCGGTTTTTGTTCCTACTTCACCGAAGAAAGATAAGAGGTCTAAGCCAAAAAATAAACCTTAGCCAATAACCTCAAAAAAAGAGATAAGCTACTGAAAAGTTTTTGTCAATCAAATCAAAATATGTAGCAAAAAATATACTATGAAAGCGATTACTGCTTGTGGCTAAAATATAATATTAAAGAATGCATGTTGCATAAATAAAAATAAATTCCTTCACACGCTATCGTCACTATTTCACAAAAAATGCGGTAGGTACAACATGCAAAAAAAGAGCATAAAATAAAAATATTCAAACGAGAGCGCAAAACTTTTGACGTAAAATTGTCCCTCGACAGTAGTTGGGAGTTCAGAGAGAAAAAATCTTTCATTTAGCCGACCTAATGATAAAAAGAGTTTCCAAACTACTACAATATAAGTTACCAGGGGATAGGAATCATAATGTA
Source organism: Agrotis exclamationis (assembly GCA_950005045.1). Classification (NCBI taxonomy): domain Eukaryota; kingdom Metazoa; phylum Arthropoda; class Insecta; order Lepidoptera; family Noctuidae; genus Agrotis; species Agrotis exclamationis. Next base: position 10,198,797 of record OX465420.1, on the reverse strand, counting down.
CGTCCTACTTGCAATACAGCGAAAATAAACTATATATTATGCGTATTATTCTTGTATAAAACAGTTGTTTGTCATCTATCTGAAGTTGTAAGTATCGACTAGAAAAATGGGTTAATGTAGTGGTGGCTATCGTTCTGGTAAGGGCAGCCTGCTGCGAATAGCCTTTGAGTTTGTAACTGTGTACCTAGCTATGTTATTATGTAGTGTGTACGCTTAGGAACACTGTATGCCTTTGAATAGTACAAACGCTGCATGGATTAGACATTCGAATAGCTTCGTCACATCAGATTGTTTGTGAATACCTATTGATCGTGTTTGATAAATCGTGTTTAGAATTGAAGACATGAACGTTTGTCGCACAAACGTTTAAAGGTATTTTTGAGATTTATAGTCCGCGCCACCACTGAAGTTCTTTGGAGACGCGGCGGCGCAAGTTTCAATGTAATTATATGTTATTTTATCACATTGCGTAATAAAAATGAAGTAACAATTTTCCGCGGGTCTTCTTTCAAGATTTTATGCCGTAACTGTATCTTTAGCATTATTCACATAATTACGTTAAATCAAATCAAATCAAAAGCATTTATTTCAAGTAAGCCAATTACAGGCACTTTTGAATTGTAGTTAATTATTTACTGCAGTGTAACCAGTGTGATATTAATTTATAAGTCACCTTAAAAACTAATACATGTACCTGTCGATTAAGCTTTTCATTTTCTTGTCACTTTTGATCTAATTGAGTTTCTTCGTAGAAATCTGTACTCACAACCTCTTGGCAACTGTTTAAGATATCTGGGTCGACACTATAATAAACATTTCAGCATTTTTTATGTAGGGCTGTGATGTCTTGTGTATATTTGAGGACTAAGCTGTCTCGTCGCGTCTCGCGTCGCCTGCGCGTCCGGTCCGGCTCATTTATTTACTGGCACTAATGGTGCAGACAATAGATATTTACTGCTCTGTTTACTTCCACATTTTTATATTATTTACTTAAATCGATATTAAAGGTACCAACGGCCGTAGATTTTTTTGTTAAATATCGTTTTTTTCATACATCAATAATATAAATTATAATATTCTCCTGAAACAAATGAAGTTCAGAAAACTCACACTCCGAAAAGAAAAGTTTTTTTTCAAACCGATAAACTAGTAAAACAAATCTCATCCGGTGTCGGACTTCAGTAATCTGGTTTAGCTGGTCCTTAAGTTGAGTCTACATCTGCTAATTGCTTCCGAACTTGTTTTTGAGCATAATTTTGGCTAATTGCAGTCGTGCACTTGGCTCTGAGCCAGCTACTAGTCACTGGAAAAGGCACCTTAATTCAAACACTTTAAAATTGAACGCGCGTTCAGCTTTGATTTGTTTACCCTACTTACACTTATTGAATGCTTCTGCTGCGTATTCATTCATAGATTTCAATTTAATGAAAAGATGATCTGGCAAGGATTCTAGCAACGCCTCTTTATTTTCGTTTGTTTTTTTTAAATTTCAGAACCCAATTAGATAAATTGTGAAATATGAAATAAATATTCGTGTATTTGTTTTATTTTGAGCAAGTCTAAGATTTTTATTTCTCTTTAGACGTAAAAGTACAATAAATGCTGTCAAACATTAAAATAGAAGATAAGTTGCAAAGGATTAATGACCTGAAAGTGGTCGAAATAAAGAAAATGACAAAGCGTCGTCTGTAAGTGCAACAGCAAGCGAGTGGCGTCTAGCGTCGAGCGGCGCACGGCGGGCGGTCCTTGCCTCCTCTGAGGAAATTACTCCGGAATATTGTTTTGTATTGCACTTGTTACAGTCTCCCCGACACCGCTCGCTCTGCCGCGTTGCAGCGCTGCCACGCAGCTGAACTTTGCACGGATTTATAGGAGTACACACGCGACCGTCTTATTGCTACGTGGCATCGCGACAAATGCTGCCTTCGATTATGCTTTACGTTTCAATAACGTACGATTGAATTACCGTTCAATGTAATTCAATATGCTCGTATTTTCGCGGTTAGTATTGTTTTTCTTTAACAATCCTCACTTTTTAAAGCAGATTTTTCGGTAGCCAGTATATAACCTTTTCCTTCAATCATCACCTTTTCAATTCTGTGGGGATCCATATTTTGACAGAACGGTGTTATTTATGTACGAGTTAATGCTTCCATGCATTTACCTGATTTAATCCCATGGAGACCTCTTACGATGCCCCGTTGATAAAATTCCTACCTTTATTACGGGAGATCACACGAACATTACGCATTTATTTATTTTATGTTTATTTTATGTGACCACTGAAAATCAGCGCTGTGCTGTGGGTCCCCCATAGCACAGATTTATGCTGAGTGGCCGCCTTTCTTGTCACAGTCATGACATACAACTATTTTTTTTTGTTAGATATTGTGTTCTTGATTCATTTGTAATTTTTCTCTTAAATATTTTTTTCTGTCTATGTCTTTGTTGAATGTGTGTGCATGTCTGTGTCAAATAAAATATTTTTTCTTTCTTTCTTTCTTTCTTTCATAAAGCGTACAATTTAATACAGAAAAATGCTCCGACATTCGTCATTTAAAGCTTTCACATTTAAAAGCGTACTTTTTTCTATTTCGAATAAAGTTTCTGGGTACCTAAGCATTTATGTAAAAATCATTTATTTGAGATATGTACGGATATACGGTATAATAAACCAAACCGAGGTAATAATAAATACGTATAAATGAAACGATTTATTTGGAAAGCGGGAACTTTTCCATTGTGTTAACTTTTTGCTGCGGGCTGGAATTCGCGTAGCAAAACATTGTGATCGCTTCACGGGTCATGTTTTGATAACGCCGTGACATTGTTATCTCGTTTGATGAATGGACTTTTTGTTACAAATGGACGTTGTTATTTTGCTAGTGAACTCTCTCGCTGTGGATGTTTTCCAAAGCGGGCGTGAATCGTCGAGACTTGAACACTTACTACGAATATTAATTACTATGTTTTTCTTATTTTCTGCGGTTGATAGTACACGCAAACTACTTGAACTTAGAGAAAAACACTAATTCAAAGTAAACTCAAACTTCCTCAAATAGATTTTCTTTTTACTTTACACAGTATATTTAAACAGTACGAAGTTTAATTAAGTTCAAGTGGCTTCCAACAAAAGGTTATCCATAACAGAATACGATGAAATTGTATAATGTGAACTCATTTGAAACAGTCTTAGAAACAGATTTCGAGTTAAAATTGGCATGCTGGGAACTTTACTTGCTCAGAGGACTTCAACGGGGAAATGAAAATTGTTGAGGAAGTCGAACCATCAAAGGGCTCGTTTAAGACAAAGTGTCACACAGCTATCTTTGATATTGCTTACGCCTTTTATTGGAGAAAATAATATCCTACCCGAACAATCGCTTTCTTTATAACTTCTAAACGTCGCGGATAAAGACGTCGTCGAACTTTCGGATGAGTTTTTCTCGGTTTTGTTTAATCTTTTATTTCCCAACATAAACAAACTCCATATAGGTTTATATTTCATAGCGCTTAAAAATTAATTTCCCGTTTCCCCGTTCGAGTAGATTTTCCTATACACACCTTTAGGATTCAATTCCACATGACAGCTGACAAATCGCACGGTTTTGGCCGCTCCAATTTCCGATGACAAGACCTACATTAACCTTAAGGGCCCTCTGTCACCAGCTCCCCAACACATGGAAAGAATAAATCCAATTCAAGAATAAATTAAGGTCTTTGTGTCATAGAATTGTCCGGAGTTTTCAATAAAACCACCTGGAGCCGGTATTGCCAGGCACCGCCTTTCACGTACAAATAAACATATGATTTACGGATATATTTTTCGTTTGGAACGACAACTTTCGGTTGCGTTTGGTGTTTCTATGAGATTTTTATGGTTTCACGTGTTTGCGTACGTATATTCAAGCTTACGACCGTTTGTTTAACGTAGGTATGCAATAAGGAACATTAGGTATTTTGAACAAAACAGCTATGACAATCTGGTTTGCTAACAGAAACATAAAATTCCAATCCTGTGTAAAATACTGTGTAAAAATTCATTTCTTTTTTTTTTGTTCTATTTGAATGAATACCGATAAAATATAAACATCGTTTAATGCCATTACAGTTAAATTCATTCGAATAATAAATTTTAACTTCAACGAAGACAGATGTTCGTTAAAATCGCCGCATTCATCCAATCATTTCCTCCATACGGTTTATGAACGTAATAGTATCGCGATATAAAATTTTCGGCGCCGTGATTTTATGCCAATTTTTATGGTATTGTCTTCGTAAATGTTGTCCGAGTTTTATTAGATACTAAAAAAGAAAAGCTGCGCGTACTATGATTATATTGCCGATACACGTCCTTTTTTGTTGATACGATCCCGTGTTTTGAAGTTAACAGGTGAACGCAAAATGCAAATCGGATCAACGTTTGTAGTCAATTAAATCTGCGCTTTATGAAAACAATTGCATATTAAATCATGCAAATGTGTCCGCTGTTTGATATTTTAAAGTTATTATTACTTTGTCGGCGTGGTGCTGCTGGGAGCAACCAAATTAATTAAGTTAAAAAGCAAACAAGACTGGTCGACTTTTGTTTCGCTCACCATGCTATCACCCAGCACAGCAGCACCAATTATAAACAAATCTGTATTCCTGCAGTTTTTGCAAATGTCCATAAAGCTTTATATGTGATTTACACTTCCGCGTGTAATCCATTAGTTACACACACGCTCGTTAAAGCCTCCAAAAATTGATTTGCTATTGTCGTATTCATACGCATTTCACATTTATGAATACAGAAATAATAATTCAATCATGGTTTGTAATTGCCAATTAATTTCAACTGTAATAATAGTTATTGGTCCTCTGCAGTCCCAAGGTTTCACAATGCTACATCGAAAGCGGCCAACAAAATTAGAACATGACAAGATACATAAATAGTAATTGGATTAGAGTACGCGAAAAAGATTGGCAATACGCCACATCTAGTGTTGTAAACGCTTCAATACATTCACTCGAGAGTGCATTAAACCAAAATATCAATACATGTTACACATGTGATTTAGGAAGGACATCCAGAGTGAACATGTGCAATCTGCTCTGAAGACGTTCATCGAGAGCAGTTCCGTACTTTCACAACCGGTCTAAAACACGACGTACATTCGATTCCAGAATTTCACGCTTCCCTACCTACCAATAGGTACGGTTATTCGTGAACGCGAGAGCTGCGTGACAACACAACAGTCGTGTCTTTGTCAACGGACTCGACTTGGCTTAATCCCAAACGACTGAGGAAAGGTAACATATCTCTTTATTTACGTTATATTTACTATGACAGTTACAAATGTGCCATACATACGTACCGTCTTATACTCGTGTTTTGTATCACAATGAAAATCAGAAAAGAACAAAAATATTGGCCGTGTTTTAGTAATGATACTGGCAACCGTAATGCGGTTGAAACAAACGAACAATAAAATAATTATGTTGGCAAAATATTTTCGCTACGTCCGGTATAATTATATTGCGCTTGCCTCTGAATTTTGTATTTAATATTATTTTTGGTGTGGGCAACATTTTTCGTATTCAGATTTATTCTGAGAGATAAATTATTACTAGTCCTCGTGGTGGCAGTTTTCCCCTTAATTGGTGTCTAGATGACAGATTAAGGGTGGGAAAGCAGTGACGTAATTGACAGGCCAATCTGAGCGGCGGTTTGGTGATGGATCTCGGTATGCTGTTCATGGAGTAGAGAGGCGGGAACAGACACCCACCTACTGTTAAATATTATGTATACTGTATAGCCATTATAAAAATCTTCCCGGGAAACGGAGGTCCCGTATGATTTCTCAAGTCGGACTCCTTTTTGATTACGTTTAGTGCTAAATAAGCTTGTTTAATATCTTACGGTATACAAGAGGTTAAAAGCTTTTTCTTAAAACGTTTTAACATTTAAGTGTATTTACAGATTTTTCGATGAGAGTCATTATATCTTTTGTAAATTTATTTTCCGCCTAAAGAAATCAACCAAATTCATTATCAAAAGTATTTGATATTACCAAAAAAGTTGAAATGTTATTATACCACTAGGTATACATATCTATGGAATTAAGCTATATCAAAAAGGCCAATCTTAAAGAGAGAGCAAGACAGAAACACTAATAGTCTGAACTAAATTGAATTTAAAATATAGTATAGTGTGATAAGAATACTTACTTCAGAGGAAAAAATCATAAAACATGTTACAACAAAGGAGAACAAGTGTTCCGCGTTCGAGCGTCTGATATTGCGCGGTCTGTGAGGACACGCCTCAATGGACAGTGCGCCCAACTTAAACAATAATCGCGAAGTTTAACTTTTTACGTCTTTAGGGACGGCGGGCGAAAGGACTGCCGTCATCGCCTGCCCTCGTTAAATGTTCTGTTATGAAAGTTCATAAAAAGCCCCGTCAAAACTTTTTTGGTATCGTCCACAGGTCGATTCCCTCGATCTCGTCTTTTACTTTTCGCGTGAAAACTACTCGGGGAGAGTTATTGCTGTAGGTATGGCGGAGTAAAGTGCGCAGTAAGTCTCTATTATCTACGCCGTTAGAGTCGCGTGAATGAAGGCGAACGAACGTGGTGGGAATCTACAAGCTAACTCAATTCTCACCGTTCCATTAATACGTCTTGAATGGCGCGAGGTTTTTCTTCGTGTTTTACTAGCATTCAATTAATTTCAAGCTTTGTTTTGTAGCCTGCCGGGGTCGCGGGACTTATCTCATTACCGTGACCCCGGAACATAAAGGGCTATTGAAGGACACCGTGGATTTTAGTCAGTACAAATCTGACAGTCTCTCCCGCCCTGCCCGGGGTGGGAGGACTCATTTGATGATTTTACCACGATAAAAAAAAAGCTTTGTTTTGTCCAAAATAATAATAATAATAAGTTTATTTATTCCACATATATGTAAAAAACAGTACAAATATAGGAAGTACCTTTTAAGCAAAGAATTGCTTGTATTAGGTATTTCCGCTCTTCCGGTTTACAGAAACAATATATGAGAAAATTTAGGAAAAAAATTCAAAACAAAAAACCAACATCAAAATAAAGATCAAAATAAATAAATAATTACAATTTAAATTAATATCAAAATTAGAATCAATATCAGAATTAAATCAATGTTAAAATCAAATCAAAATTAAAACCGAAATCAATCAAAATGATGCCTATTTATCCTAGTAATCATCTAAACTGTCTAAAAATAAGATCGCTCTCATACCCTGGTCTAAAAAAATTGCTCTGTGTAAGCCTTCCACGATAGATTTAATTCAAACTCTATTTACAAATTAAATCATCAGAAATATTGATTTTATTTTATTTCCAGAAAATATTATTCATATCAAAGTATTGCCAAACAATCCTGTGAATTATCTTAAATCATGTTATGATTGTGGAATAATCATGCTGTTTTATTTATTAAGTTTTTTTTTTATCTTTTAGTTGGTTTAAACATACATTTTAATACTTATTTCTTTTGTTTTGAATTCAATTTGATAATAAATAAGTGAACCAAAATAAACTTCATTGGACAACCCTTATTACAAACTGATTTATAATCAAAACGAGTTGAAATTATTTCAAAAGTTTTCCGATATTGTTAGAATAATAGCATGATTCTCGAAAGAGGTTGTTAAACTCCACAGAAACTTATCTCATGATTTTCACAGCACAGAATGAAAATAAATTATTAGCGGTACACTGTGCTGAAGTTGAAAAATATACTCTGATATACTTAGCAAAGCTGAAGCCAGTGGTTGTTCATGTTCACTATTATACGTACGTACGGCCGTATCTCACATCTTTACCTAAGGAGGCGAGCGACTGAATAGGGTTTAATTTGTTCTCTAGAAGGATGCCGGATTCCCGCTGGTCGCCATTCAGCTGATACTACACTTCTTGGAAACGCCACACAAGTTCTAAGATTATGTTAGACTAATTCTGACTCCAACCATATCTCAGCTCAATTATCTTTGTTTACTCATTTAAAACTCTAAATTAAGTTGAGTAATTCCAATAATTCAGTTTCTGTATACGCCAGCACTAACATCTTTACGATTACGACAATATACTAAGTATCGATATTATTATTCATATCTACGTACGTAATACAACTACATCGTAGAATTACGGATATTATGGTTCGTTACAGTACGTAACATTCAGCTTATTCCAGCTCTATAATGCTTCTCATAAAATTTTATGGGGAATCTTCCATAAGCTTTGATTGCACGATCAGTGAGGTAGATATCTACATACATATCCATGTAGATTGATATTAGTTATTATAATAACTTTCCTATGTTTATAACTATATCGGTTTGAGTTCGATGTACTTAATATATTAAGGATAGGGAAATATTTCACAAAGATTTTATTAACCGCACGCAAAAAACGCGCATATGACGTGAAGTTGCGGAAACCAGCCCGTTATACAATACAATAAGATTTTATTATAACTTAGTCAGGTCTTGAAACATAAAATTATAAAAGCTTTTTATAACTGGCTTTATCGTTCGCGGGCAGACGTTACAAATGAAAACTCAAACCCCAAGGTAAAGGTCAAGAAAAGTATTGTATCTGTAAAGCCGATGACAATCCGCCTACAAGAGCAACTGTCACAAAACCCAATGAATCAAATCACGAAGTGAATTCAAAAATGAAATATAGAAAAGAATCCGACATCGCTTATTTCCTTTCTTGCGTAAACAGTCTCAATAAATTCTTCACGTTGATCCTTGGATGAACCCTTGTAACGTATGAAAATAGGGGGTTAGAGTACGTGTCATGTGTTCGGGAAGGATCCGTGATTCGTTCTCGCCGGTCGGCTCACTCGTAGCCGGGCGAAGAGCGTCGTCGCGGCCGCCCGCTGTCTCCGCAGACGGGCGCAGCATCGCTCACTGCCACCGAATAAATCACCCGACATGAACTTCATTTTATTGCAACCTTAAAAAATAACTCACATAAATCCTCGGCGAAACAACCCTTAAATGTATTTTTACTCTTATTTGATGTATGGAAGTAATAACTAATTCAGCATAAGTTACCGCTGTCATAGTTCGTTGCTGGTTCGTCGATCTTGTGGCTTTCGTGTATACCCAGTGTTTCAAAATGAAGTACCTACACACTCCACTCAATGACAATTGCTTCAATCGTTCATCAGTGACTTTGAGAAAGATAATTTTATTATTTTGTGCTATTCAATTCTATTATTTACTTTCTGGGCGAGGGTCCTTGCTATTAAGAATTGGTCTTAAAAGTTTTATTAAGTCGTATCTATGAAATGACAATAAAAAGATCTTTGACAGTCTAGACAACGCAGGTATTGGCTAAGTAAAATTCGATGTATAGATCAGCTAACACGTCATTCGAACCTGGTTCGGTGCTTAAAAATATAACTTTTTGTTCGCGTTACTTTTCCTGAGCAAGTTCTTACAAGACTCAGATGGAGAGTCCGTGGATTTTATTATTTAACTTGGACAGAAAGGGGAAACAAAGACAGTTTTCGAGAAATTCATCAAAACTTTTGATTGTATTACGTACACTCCGGCCTGAATGCTTGTTAATCTTTCGGTGCCGCTTTTGGTGTATCCTTTTTATACAAACTCTTGACGTGACAGCCACTTAACAAACTTGGAGGAACGTTTAAAAATATTTAAATACCTTTTATGGAATATGATGAAGAGGTCATTTCCGTAAAAACTTTTATGAATAATTACGCTTCATGTACCTTCATATGGGGTGTTAAGTAATTTATTTTACAAGAAAACATCTAACTCAAACAATGAACTTCATTCCACTCAGTCACTGTAAAATTAATCACACACCTACATGATGAAGTGTGTTATGAAGACAATAGCGCGTAGGAAGTACCAGAGCCGTGATGGGCCAGAGGTAAACAGCTCGTCTCCTAAGCATGACTGTGGTTGTGAACTCAAACCGGGGCAAGTACCAATGCGGTTTTCCAATGCAATGTTTTGACGTGACAACGTCTTATAATTCGATGGGGCTGCACGCACGAAAAAACATGACATCATGCGGCGTTACCTCGGTCTGAGGCGTTCCAATTTTCAATTGTTTATAGAAACGAAAGTGCTGTATTTTCTTATGACGTTGTCACGTTCAACTATCGTCAGTAAATCGACTTTACAGACAACCGATTTTTTTTTTACAGTTTACTTGTAATTTACTAGCATCCCGGGGTCGCGTGACTAACGAATACCATGACCCCGAAACGAAAAGGGCTATTGAAGGACACCGTGGACTTCAGTTAGTAGGTACAAGGTCTCCCCTGCCCTGCCCTGGGTAGGAGGACTCATTTGATGATTTTACGATACTAAAAAAAAGTCACTGGCATCGGTGAAGGAAAACATATTAAAGAAACCTAGACTATAATAGAGAATATATGTCCATATCATGTCAGAGGCTCATTTTCAAGTAAAAAATAAAGAAATACAAGACTGTGACGCGTGCGCCGGCACTGGGGCCCATGGCTCAGGGGCTCAGTGGCTCGGTACACATGTGTTACAATATGCGTGAGTGGCTTGCCGGGATCGTGGTCGGCTCCACTTTAATTAATCTGGATTTGATGAGGGATTAAGTTTGCGCGACGCGTGACGGATCGAGAGCTCTACGCGTCCTGCCCCGTCTACTGTGGTTTAAAACGGATTTACCTCCCATCTCCCCTCCGCACAATTTGTACACACGTTCAAGAAGAGTAATCTGCCTTGCGAGCTTATTAAACTGAATTGTGAGGAAGGCTCATGTGATTTTTGTTGTCGTTGTTTTATTATTACCACAATTTTCTTTAAAAGTGTTTCATCGTAGTAGGTTAACGCAACCCTATTAATTTTAAAAGCGCACTGACGCACTCTTAGATAATATTACTATGTAGAATATGCATGTAAAAGCATGCATAAGCCTTTGAGTACATGAAAGCCCATACATGTATATAACGCATTAGCCAGTTTGTTCACAAGGCACCTCTTAGAAACACTCAGTTTAAGATTTTCAGGTGGTGTGTTACACAAAGCAAGAAGCATTCTGACGTCCACCTGCACACAACGTAACTTCACAATGGAATTACTGTTCAAGCACCCAAGCTATTATGTTGAGATGTTTCAGGAAACACGTGAATTTAAAGTTTTATTCAGAAGCTTTGTGTTTTATACAGACCTCAACCTAGTCTTCTCTGGAAAAGTGTACTTCACGGGAATAACGTTGTTATTGTGGAACCGGTCTAGAATATCAAGTAATCTTCTGATTTTAACTGTTTTGATTTTTCAAGCTAGTGAAGTAAAAGTCTTTTGACATACACAATCAGCACCAATCAATAAAATTTGTCATTATGTACACGTTCTCTACTGTAATGTGCACTTCCAAACTATTAACATAATTCTATACACGAATTTGGCACATTACCGCCAGTGTGCTACGAATGTGCTACGGATGTACTACGGCGTAGCGCTGCTACGTCAAGTGCGACGTGGTGGCCGGTAATATTAAACGCTTTATTGCCTCGTACACAGTTTGCGGCCACAGTAAGGCACTCTATATTATAGCTGGCTATTCGAAGCAACTTAATCATTACGATGTGTTTGGATAACGTTAGGTACATTGAGAAATGGGAACAGCTTGTAACACGTTTATCATGTTCTTAGTTATTTCGTCAGTTAACTTCATACTTTAACGCCTTTTCCAGTCATAATCCTTGTGGATAACCCTGGTGTAAATAATTCTTAATTAAAATATTGACCCCTTAAAATTAACATTCTACCAGTGTAACATAAAACAAAGGCGAAAGGTCAGCTGATTACCCATTCTATATGCACGAGCACTTCGCGGTCCATCAAAAACAAGTAATCAAACCGAGGGATAGAACAACAAAAATTTAATGGATAAATTAAGCAGATCGTAAAATATGCGATAACTTTCGCAACATGAAACAAAATCCATTACATTAATGTTAAAGAAGAGCAACAATACGTCACTGTCAGACTGGAGAGTGGGGCCGGGAAGTGATTTCAAAGGCGGAATGCCCGCAACGTGCCACGACTCCAGATTACACCCACGTGAACTACCTTAATATTTCGAAGAATTAGCCGACGTGACCGCTTCATCAAGTTTAACTCCACTATCGAGTTTAAACACGAACTCGGCTCGTACTTCGATTCAATTACATTCTCCTTTCAATGAATTTGATGATGAAGATCTATTCGGGGACTGGTATAACAATTTGTGCGACTAAGCTGTGTTTTCTCTCGTCATCTTCTATGGTGTGACTTGCTAGTTATTTTGTCATTAACTTTGATGACTGTTGCTGTAGGTTAATAGATATTTCCAGTATGTTTTACAGGATAACTTCACTGCAGTTAAACATACCATATCTCAAGGCAGTTTAAAGTCCAAAATCGTACTCGTCGATCTCAAGGTCGAAGATTTTATTGGTATGGCAAAAGTACTGTGAGATAAATACATGAACGTGTCAGTTTTTCTTTTTATTAACCTCACTTTAATCTGTTTATTTTATATGCTTTAATTTTCAATATTGCAATGCAAATTAAAGCATACAAAATGAACAGATTAGTACATAAATCTTATGCCTTTTTCACTCTGACGGATGACGCAACATAAGTCTAAGCAGCGATTAACAAAAATAATAGAAAATGTATTTATAAAAAAAAAAAATGCATCAAAATCCGTTGCATATTTCTAAAGATATAATCATACACATAGGGTCAGAAACAGCGAGAAGTGACTTTGTTTTATACTATATAATGATATCAATTATAACTCACATGGCGATTAAATTACACTCGCTGACCGCATAACTAACAATACTCTACGAAATCAAAGCAGTGACTGCACACAAACTAATGCACTGTTGTGTCCAACTTGTGTACAGTTCCTAGATGCTGCTTGTTCTCCAAAATTTGATTGCCTATAGATGTCGGGCCAATCGCTGAGCGTATATGATCAGTTTCCGGACTATTGATTACTTACCTAAATGGTTTTATGATTCAACTTTAATCAAACTACTCGTTACCGTAAACGCATTAGATGGCCAAATTCTATCAGAGTCTATCGAACATCCGAATACGGGCTAACGAACGCTAAACTATGAGTATTCTATATACAAAGGGGAGTGGTTTTATCCCAAAGACAGATATTTACTTTTTATTTACCGATATCTATTTTTAGTTGTTGGTAAGAATCTACTACTTAATCAGATATGACACACGCAGAAAGAATTGAAATATATTTAGGTAATATACTCGTATGAAACCCTCTATATCTATGAAACACTGCATATTTATTTATAAGCAGTCAGGACTAATCCTGACTGCTGAATACGAACATGAGTCAGAAATCTATCTATCAAAATATTAGGTTTATGACTAACAGTAATTCTAGTTATGCAACAACCTTAATGACGGAAGGGTTTTTCGGGGCAAAAGTCTATTTATACTATACATATTCCAGTAGGTACACAAAGGTATATGTGTTTATTAAATAACTAATAACCAAAAAGTTCAAGCACAGCTTCAACTAAACTAATATTCGAATTGAGGAAAACAAATAAATTATAAATCAAAAACTTGCCAGTTTGTTCTTTTCCAATACCTTACAGTAATGAGGAATATCCCCTTCCCAGAAATCTCCTTATTTCTTTTGGACCAGTTAAATGGATCGCGGTATATTTTCAAATTTAACCTAGTTTGAAATAACACAAAAAATTAATCAGAAAAATAATTAACATTGAAAAAAAATGAATACGATATTTATGTTAGCTTCATTTAGCCTGCGGCTGCGTAAACGCCCGCGTTGAGGTGGAAAATTATTCCAAGAAAAGTATTTATAATTTGTTCAGCCGTTAAGGATATTAAAGATTACTGACAGTGTTACTGTCAGATTAGTATGCAAATTATGGAACCAAAGACATCAACAGAAAAAAACAAGAAAGTATTGCCCATTCAAATGAAAAACGTTATTAATGTCAACTCTGAACGACTTTTTTTACTCTTTATTTATTGGGTTTTAATCACACAGTGATAATGTCACCCAAGCGTATCTATGTATATGTATAAATAAAATATTTGCATTCTTTCAAATACAAGTTAAAATACACTTTTTTACCTAAACTTTTCATTTTAAAAGTCTAAGTAATCAGTCATTAAAAATAAAAGCAATTGAAATGCTTTCAAATCAAATGCAGTGCATTTCTTTTTATTTTACAGTTGTATTCATAAAAAACAAGTATGAATAAAAATTTTACAAATGAAGAGTCGCAAGAGATTTATTATCAGAACTATTCTAATTATAACCGACTTCGAAAAAAGAAGGAGGTGCTCAATTTATCGTTAATCTTTTTTTTTAGGTAATTCCCGATTTCTCTATGACAACTGGACCAGTTTGGAAAATTCTTCTTTAGTTAAGAAGAATATTCTTCACAGAAGGTTCCATGGTGTCAAGTCAGGATCAAAGGACGGGATCTTGGAGGAATCAAGGGAACTCTTCAATAAATGACAGCGTATCAATCGCGATTGCTGCTATCGCATTTCTATGCATTTTTTACGCAATCACACTACATACATCTGTACCTACTAAAACGGCTAAAGTCAAAAACTGACTTCTTAAAAAACACAAAAAGTAAAATAACTTCGGTCGCTGCCAAAAGAGTCAAGGAAATAAGAAACAAAGTCATTGACTTCCGAAAGAAAAGTTATTTTACAGTTTTTTGTGTTTGTTTTAGAAGTCGGTTTCATTGTTTTCAAAAAAAGTTGTATAGACATTCATAACTATCCAATAATTGCCGTTTTCTTGGGAGAAAATCCAGGAGCAGTCGCAAGTTCACTACAAAGTGCGATGCCAGGTTATAGGCGCGGTATTACAGCTATTATTAAACATTACGATCCCATAGGATCAGGTACTATAAAGATGATAATGGCGGAGGATTTGTATAACCCTCAAGTACTTGCGTTCGCGCTCATACCTCCCAGCGGGATAAGCAGAATTCTAAATGATGGCGACGATTATGAACACAAAGAAACTATGTGGTGTTATACATAACTTAGTAGCTTAAATATAGAAGGGACCTGATAAAGTTATTTTCCTTCATTAGTATTTCATGAAATACTCCCACACTACACTACCCAAATTAATTTATTTTTCCATAATTTATATCAACTTTTCTAAATTAACATTTCTTAGTATTGGAACAACGTATTCCAAACGAACGACTTATTTTCTAGGTATTCATTTGATCAAAAATTATCCAACCAATTCCCAAAATCTACATCAGAAATTCCTTCAAGCAGTTATTCCAAGACGAAACTTTGGTATGTTCATCTCATACAGTGAACTTTCACTATATAAAATTAACGTATCAAAACTTGGGTAGCAAGTGTGGTGGCGCCTTAACGTCAATGTCGCAGCAAATTCGGGTCGTATTATATAACAAACACAACTTTTAAGCCTCGGCTTACCCACAGGGGTTCAGAAATGATCGGACGTAATTAGAAGATGTGGCACATTTAAACTTTCCTCGTATAGTAAAACAAACGACGAATTCTAACAGAGTATGGCTTTGTGAAGGCGCCCACATCCATACATTTACGAATATGTAGGTATATGTTAGATAAATATATTTGACAATCTTATTTGGTTTTGTAAAACATGGTTATAGGCAAATGAGTATTCTTTTTTGTACACAAAAAATCACGTATAAATTGCATTATTATTATAGCAAAGACACGGATGAGAGGCGAGCTTAATCTAGAATTAGGTTCTGTTCACAAAATGATGTCAATTGTCTCTTTATTAGTTTTTTGTGAAGCTGTTGTCGGCACGAGAAAAATAACTACCTACTTCAGTAGAGTCAAACATTCGTAGGTTAAATAGGGTAGTTAATATTGGTCACGTATTTTTTCATTTTTCGATTAAACAAAAAATAACAAAGATATAGCCCATTAAAGTTACGTGTGACGTCACCCCGCGCGAAAAAATGCCACGCGGCGTGACGTCACACGTGACTTTAATAGGCTATATCTTTGTCATTTTTAGTCTAATTTACAAATAAAAAAATACGTGTCCCTTCTTTTGGAATAATCTAAAAGACGGACTAATTACATTTTTAGGGCAACTAGCCTATTCTACAATATTGATGGTGTAGTTTCTACGTTAGACAATTCGCACACTGAACCGCAGAACGCACACGCGCCAAATGAAACACGCGCTTAAACTTGTTTTCTGTGTGTTATACTACGCGTGTTTTCAATGTAGAAACTTATAGATCATTTCAGACAACATAACAACTCTCGTGCTCTGCGGTGCAGTATGAGAATCGCCTAATTAAAACTCAGTCTAATACTAACTTACTCTTCTCTCAGTTAAAAAAGTAGTGCCAGTCAATATGTTTGTCACGATGGTGTCGTCAATTCCATGTCGTGTCGCACATAGACAGAGCATATCTAACAAGGAAAAGAATGATCTGACATTGACGTGACTTCCTGATGACACGTTACATGTGTACTCACTCTTGGTTTACGGACAATGTTCCAGGTATATTTCACCTCGCCTCGTTTGTACTGTTATCCTATAAGTCGCTTTCTTCGTTCTCGTGATCGGTGGGAGTGGGATTGACTGACAGCGAGTGACGGTAAAGGTAACTGACATGGAGGAACACTGACATTTGTTATTTTTACATACGGTACAAGATTATAGGATGTCATCTTACTTTTAGTTTATTAAAATCGGGTGTTGTATAAGAGCCCCCTCGAATATTTATTTTAGTCTGTTTTTTAGTATCTGTTGTTATAGCGGCAACAGAAATACACCATCTGTAAAAAAAGCAACCGTATAACTGTCACGGTTCATGAGATACAGCCTGGTGACAGACGGACAGGCAGGCAGACAGACCAACAGACACCGAGTCTTAGTTATAGGGTCCCGTTTTACCCTTTGGGTACGGAACCTAAAAAATCATGTTGATGACGTAACCTAGATAAATTGTTAGTAAACATTTCCATTAATTTATTTATAGATAGGTTCGCGTTTGTCCACTATCTCGCCTGATAGTAAACAATGGTGAGGGTGACGGTGAAGCATACGTTAAAATAAAAACTAAACGAGAAAATTTCAATTAAAGCAGTGTTTACTTGACACAGAAATTAAAGAAGAGCCAGAAAGCGATTCCACTGTGTCAACCAGCTTATAACTGCAGCGAGAACAATATGTAAGTACGTGTCTACGCATACTAGTGCCCCACTGAAATATCGAACTCCGTCCGCTTTAACGCCGCGCCAAACACAAATAACACATATTAGAATACGCTGCAATACTTCGCGACTTCCCTTGAAATACAACCCAATATACAAGAATATTATGTTGAATTAGTAGTTAAATAGACTGAAAATCAAAGTATTTATTTCAATTTGCCATAAATAAATAAGCTGGTCCACGGCTCAAGGCAAAAAAACTTGTAAAAGTAATGTGGTGAACACTCTCAGAATCTGATTTTATACAAATATTTCAATCAAAAAGCTCATTATAAACAAACAGTGCAGTGAAATACTTCAACGTCATAAGAGTAACATGTGGCCCAAAAGCGAAAAACAAAAAATCAACAAGCAACACGTTGTCGCAACCGCCGCCCTCTTTTCGAGTATTTTGACTGCACTGACAAAATAAAAATGTCGTGAAATAAAAGTAGTTTTTTAATAAAACTTTTCATTCACTTCTTTTAAGTAAAACCCCAGTCAAATTTTATTTCACACAGTATTTGCTGTGAATATAAAATATGGTTCACAGTTCAAATATAATATTTAAACAGCAAAATGGATGAAAATTTACTTAAACTTTGGTTTTGAAACATGTACATATGTGCTGGTAGAAATAGAATAATTTAAAAAGCTGGCGTAATAAAATAGATCATTTAATTAAATCAGAAAAGTTACTATCTAAACTTAACACTAGGCCTGTCGGAAAAACAAGTCGCAAAACTGTTCGTGGCGTCCGATTGTTTCTGTCATAAGTTTCGAAATAGTCGCGAGTTGTAGGTTGCACCGGTTTCGCGGGGACGCCTGACTTTCCACAGAGTAGCGCCGAGGACAGGGGCGCAACTGCGAGCAGTCCCGGGCTACGTGACGTTGAATAACTCACAGCTGTAATACCGGCAACTTCGCTCGCTCACAGCTCTCGGCGGAGAATTTTATGCGCATTATTATAACGGTTTACGTACCTACGGGCCCCGCTCAGCCATAGTAGAACTCAATCCTAAATGTCTTTATGGCCCACGCTAAGACGATGCCATTTCCGCTAAAACAACTAATTTATTACAGGGGTAGTTCTGTGTCGGCGGTTCAACCGAGCTGTTTTGAAGTAAATACAAGGTATGTTTATGTTAACCAACGTTCTTACTTCTTATTTTAAAATTACGATACAGTTCCACAAAATACTAAAATGGAAGTGGGAACTCAGTTCAACTAGTTTAAGAAATGAAAATGAAATTTGAATAACTCAATACACTTAAGAGATAGAATTTAAACTAGCAAAGTTGCACGAAGGACGCGGATAAAACTATCTTCAGAAAACTTTATTATGCAGTGTTTTCTATAGCACAATAATAATACACGAAGCGTGATTAATAACATTAATATTCAAAACATGGAGTACCCGCCAGCTGTTTGATTATCTTCGATGGAGCGCAAAGGAAAAATTTAAATTCCTTAGACGTTGCAGCGAAGCGACGGCTGAAACTAAATTGTAGAGCAACCTTTTATTATCGACTAGCTTCCCATCCCTACAAACGACGTTGGTTGGTAGGTAGACATTTAAGAAGTCATTCACAGGAGACACGTCATTCGTTTATTTCGTTTCTCTTTTAAATTTAAAGTAAAATAAAGATGCTTGAAAACCAAAATTATAGACTCGGCTGAATATGAATAACCTGTTAGAAGCTTAAGATAAAGTAAAAAGAGAGTGTATGGAACTTTTGGAAATGACAAAGCAGAGCGTGTTGGTGAGAGGTTTGCGCTCACCCACCTGTAATTAATAGTAATCAGCTATGTAGACAGTAGCAGCAGACTTGCACGTCAGTGCACCAACACCGGCTACTTTTCGACACTATTTTCTTATGTTTGTACTGAGTTAATTAAGTTGCTTGTCACCGGCAACGCAGCCTCGTCGCTTAATACTTTAAGCTCTTAAAACGCAAACTACAACACTAGACTGCATTATATCCTCTTAACGAGCTCTTTTAGAGAGCTTACTACAAATTTAATTAATGGCGATTCAGGAAAAACGCGGGCCAGTTATTAACAGTAATTAAATTTAGAGACAATATTTTTATTTTATGAATGAGATATAACTTTTGACGGGGAATGGGACGAGACAAAGCCGGGCACTTTACACACATTTTGATAACTTACATTCTAATGGAGCTGAAATGTTACAAGAGTTATTATGTGAGTTATAAGTAAAATAGGCAAGTTTCTGAAACTATGAGAACATCTCTAATTGGCCATTACTAAGACATGGGCTTGTTAACCCAAATGTGGACTAATTAGTTATAAACATAACAGAGCAACAACCGAAATTAACTTGTATCATATTGCTGTAATAAAGGTATCTTAAGGGCAGTTTATAAGTTTAACTACATACTATATAGGTTGAATTTTCCATGTGGGCGTGGATGATAGCCAAATCCGAAACTATGAGGAATAGCGAAAAGTATTGAAAGGAGTCTCAGACCGATTAAAATAACTATATTTCTAGCCAGGAATCTGAATTAACATTGGAAAAAAACATAAGATATATTATTACACCATTCGATACTCTCGCTAACAAAAATCAAATTCTGAGCAGTATTGACATACCTACAGCCAACTAAAGAAATAAATAAAATATTTTTATGCTATTGCATAGCTTTTATCGCGGGCTCTGAGCGCGGCGCGGCGCGGCGACCGAATCAAGAAATTCCCAAAAACCTAATGAAAAATCCTAAGGAAATTACCTGACACCGCATCGTCTAACGTCGTTTCAGTTCGGGAGACTTCGGCAATCATAAAGGTACGGACAGACATGCTCATAAAGGGACGGACAGACGTGCTAATTACTAGCACGAAAGCATGCTTTTATTGAGCAAGGGGCAATTTTATTGAGGGTGAGGGAGAGGGAGGAGGAGGAGAACGTTTCTTGACGTTTCACTTGATTGACGTTGCTGACCATAGCCTTATTAGTACAGTAATAAATATAATAAATAAATAATTATAATTACATAAGTTAATACACAATGCTATGCAATAGCTTTACCGCGGCAGTCCCCGAGTGCCAGACGTATTTTTATTTACCTTACTTTACCTTAACCATTACTGATAAAAATCAAAATGGTATGAATTATTTGCTTCAATACTTCACTGATTCAACGTTTCAACGACTGTTCTTAGTTCATAAATACAAAAACACAGTGTTGTGTAAGTAAGTATTATCTCGAACAAAAGAACGGGTAATGTCGAAAGACGAAAATTAAAATGAAAGATGAATTATTTTTTCATTTTTTTTCCACTTTGCTCTCCAAATATACATTCTACAACGTTATTTCATCAACTCGACTCTTGACTAGAAATACATATTATCTTTCAAAAATCAATGATGCAGTTTTAATTATCATCAAATGAGACTGGTACTAAAAGCTACCTATGTTCCAATGTTGGTTGGTTGCCCTTTGCGTTACCCACGGCTCTGGCCACTGTTTAGACCACAGAACATATAAAGGTTTAGACAGTCTCGCGAATAGGTCTTGCTACTTCTTTGAGTATTTTTCGCTATTCCTCGTTCTTCAGATTTGACTACTTTAGGATTACATCTGTGTATGTAGTTCATAAATCAAAATTGGCAGAAAATAAATCTAAACATATTATAAGTATTTTCTTTTCGTGTGAGAATTTGGCCACCCCTTGCAACAGAGTTAATTAAACCGTATCTACACATGGAACACCACACAGGCCTCTAAGAATATTAATTATTTAATATATTAATACTACAGTATAAACATATATTGCGGTTTGTGTAACCAAAAGCGTCTTCCGGAAGCGGCACTCAGATTCGTCTTTATCCACCGCAACCCGCCCGTAGCCCACCGCATCTACTGGCAACAATCCATCATCCTGCCTAGATCAATTAAACCCGGGCTTGGCCTGCCACGTAATGTTCCTTACCCGGGGATAACACGTCTAATGCAATCTTCATCGCTTTCTACGAGCCCTCCGACTGTAATTAAGTATTATAGGCAAATAAATCACGAGGAACAGATACTTACGCCTCTTTAAACTGACCTCTGTTAACCAAGAGTTACCTACACGAGCACGCCACTCGTATCCCACCTGAGGATTCCTTCCCTTTTGATGTGTATCCATAAATATTCAGTCATAATCCGCATATTTTAAAGTGTAATCGAGGTCCCACGAAGCTAATTCGGAAAACGTTCCACTTGAATTGTTTGGAACGCGAACGTAAAATAATGTTAACAAAAATAATACATGTAAAATGCAAATACAAGAGTGCAGTAAACGAGATCTTGGCGGTAAATATGAGCGTGGGCCTGTAGGTGGCATCACCCAACATAAATATTCGTCGTAACTTATGTGCGCTGTGTCGCTGTTCACAGACAAAAACACCTCTGAAACGGAGCTTTGATTTTAAATTCTAATTTTATGAATCGTCTACTTTGCATATCGCAGCATATTTTGGTTAAAACGGCACGAATGTGTAGCCCCCTCCCTTATTAATGGCTGCTAATTTATAATAAACAAATCTTGCATATGTGCTCGGGGCACAGTGAACGTTCGGTACAGTTAAGTGTACGTCATAAAAAGTATGCTAACGTTGGTATAATTTTGATGATTCGTGTCTTACAAAACCTAATTCGGTCGGATTACTTTCAGCAAGTTGCGTAACTAATGAAGTAACTTGTGACACGGGTCGGGCCCTGGGATCGACGTAATCAAATTAATGAGAAAACTTCACTTCAATTTAGGGTTTCCTACCTCAATCTTTAGGATATTTGGTAGCGGTCAAGTGCTCGACTTGACCGCTACCAAATATCCTAATGGGCATGTTGATTGCAGTTTGAATAACTTGCTTCGACCTTCGTACGTTCAAGAACATGGTTTATGGGAAGAAAAGCTACTGAAGTATGTTGGGAAAACTTTTTATGCACAGTAAAAGACCTACTCAAGGTGATTTTAACGAATTGGGTTTCTGAATATATCTTGTGAGATTTTACGACGCGACGAACATTTGTTCGTATAAAGAACATTTTTGTGTTCAACCAGCCAAATTCACTTCACAAATTAATGATTGTCGAGTACCAAAAGGGCACAATGAACGTCCGCAAAACAATTTCACTATCCTTTGAGAACTATGTTTGATAATAATACATTTCAGCTATTTAATGCTCGCGGTCAGTAGCAATTCAGTCGAGTGAATACAGAACAAAGGGTAGACACAAGAATAGATTGTACTTATAGGATACCTACACCACGCGCTAGTGATGGACTAATCTAGATAATACTAGACCTTTGATGTTTCCTACTTTAATTAATAGCTATCTTTGCCTACTACATTAACCATAATAAAAGTAAGACAGCGATGGTTTCAGCACTAATTTTTTTTATCCTATTCTCTAGAAACAATACCAAAAAAGTTTTAGAGGTTCATAACACCGTCTTAGCGAACAAGGATTACCAAACCAAAGAACAAATTCTAATTTAATTTTATACATTTTCATAAACTTCTCTGAATTAAAATGTGTCATCACCAATTTAATTAACCAATGGAAAAATATGCAAAAAGATTAGAAAGCCTTCAGATAAAGACGCGACACGAACAAAGTTTCAGAAAAATGTCGACATGAAAAAAAGAGTAAGTATCCGTAATCGTTGGTACCTAATTGAATTCTAAAGTTGGAACTGTTGGAAGTCTGCACTACTCCAACTTCTAATCATAAATTCCGCTGTTATAACATTTAACAAAGTTTCCTGTCATCTACAGAAATTGGCTTTACTCCAATTATCCGGTTTTTTCTCCCTGCCTTTAATAGCGGGTGCTAACTGTAACAACAATGTAGGCATTTAGCTTTTGTTAAAACTCCACTTTGCCCGTTGTGTTTATGAGCTCTCTGTAATAATACGCCATCTTTAACACAAAATATTAAAGTTTTTTGGTTTCATGCCAAAGTGCAGAAAGATTTGTTACACGCTGGCGTAACACTTACCATGTTTAGAGAAACAAAATGAATATTAATGTCGAAATTACGTATAGCATTGATATACTTAAATTAAACTGTTTAGATTGATCACAAGAGATATAAAACAAACTAGCTAAATGAAACTCACAAAAGGTTCAGTAAATAAATAAACAAGTTTCTTGGATGGAAAGTTTATGGAACCCCCTTACATTTCTACTTTATTTTTTGTTTTTAACCGACTTCAAAAAAAGGAGGAGGTAGTCAATTCGGTCGATATTTTTTTTTGTCAAGTCGACTATTTTTAATTATACTACACATACTGCGATTTTTTTTCAAAAACTTAATCTATACATATTATAATAAATCTGTAGAAGGGTCAATTCTGTACATTGAAAATATTGAAAAAATAAATAGCGTGGGGTGTTGCTGGATCGATACCAAACCCAAATATGTGATTAAAAAATTTTTTGTCTGTCTGTCTGTCTGTATATGCAGGCATCACTTGAAAACTAACGGTTTGATTTCGATGAAACTTGGTATAATCATACCTTATTATCCTGGGCATAAAATGGGATACTTTTTATCCTGGAAAAATACGTAGAAAAAAAAATCTTATTTTTCTTTTATTCATAGACGTTGTTCTGTAGAACCGCGAACACACGTTGCATTACCCGCAGTGGATTCAGCGCCGTAACCTGTAGCGCCGAAAGTCGGATTTGGCTTGAACCGTTTGCGGCACACGCGGGCCACGCCTCCCCGACTCCTATATAAAGAGCCGCGTTCCGCGCCGCGCGATGCATATAAATTCTGAATTTTGATGCGAGCGGACGTGTCCAGTGTGGCGAGCGGTCGTCCGTGGAATTAATATTGTATGCGTGTCATTTTAAACCGTGCTTTTCAGCGCGACCTTTTTGATTACTGTTCCGATCAGTTATTTGTAAATACTAGGTCGGAATTAGGTACTATGAAAAAAATACTTACTACAGAACGCGAGCTCAACAGCAGTAGCTCAATAGAGGGATCTCCTTAATTATTATAGGCTTAGCCGTATTTGGGTCCAATAGATATTTATAAGATGTCATTGTCAGAGTTACTCAAAATGGAGAAATAAACCATCCACGCGAAGACCGACATCCGCGCGGACGGAGTCGCGAAGCTAGTTTCCAATAATTATGATAATATACAGATACTTAATTTCTAATAATTATGATAATATTCTATAATTATGATAATATGTCTGTATTACAGACCACACGACTGACATCGGAGCCATAGAAATAGGACCATGTTAACACGGAACCCTATCTCAGGGCAGTATGGAGAGAACGATTTTCGCAACCGAGCTTCGGGCACGCCGCAATCGCGGCGGTAAGACCCCTCTTTGAGGAGTGGCTGGATAGGAGTCACGGCCACGGCGTCCTGACCTACCGCATGACGCAGTTTCTTACCGGACACGGAAGTTTCGGGAGGTACCTGTGTCTGATGAGGAAGGATGAAACGCCTGGGTCGTCCGCATGCTCCTCCGGGCGATCCTCGCGCCCGGAGGAGCATGCGGACCACAGTGGAGCATATGGCGTCCACCCCTCACCCACACCGCAGTGGTAGACGCCCACAGCGACGGACGTCGCAAGGCGATCTCCGGCCACCGTAGGCGCGGGCATGCGGGCGGCGAGTAATGTGCCACTCGCTGTCCGACCATGGACCATGCCCGGGTCGACGGCGCGTTGTGTTCCACGCGCGCCTCAAAGAGCGCCAGCATAATGACGGGGCCCCCCTTTAGATTGCCAAAACCTGCCACGTGATCTGACACGTATACCGTGACCCCGGTACACAAAGGGCTACTGAGGGACACCGTGGATTTTAGTCAGTACAAGTCTGACAGTAGCGATGGGTAGCTATAGCCATAACTAGCCAAATACCGGCTATGAGCAAAATAGCCACGGCTATGATATCCGTCAACACGATAGCTAGCTATCGGCTACTGGTTGGCTAGATAACTGACAGGTTATGACATAGCCGCGTAGCCGCTCGTAGCCGCGTAACCGCTCGTAGCCGCGTAGCCGCCACGGAGTATAGCTAACTGCTACGTTTTGTAGCCGTCCCGGTATTCGGTAGCAGGGTAGCTAGAGTAGCCAAAAAAGCCGATAGCTGTGTGCGCGCTCACTGCGCTATGCGTGTGCGATCTTTATTGGTATCGTCCATCTTTTTCTCACAATATTCACAAAATAGATTAGGCAAAGTGAGAGCATTATACTTAGTGATAAATGATAAATGATATTTATTCAGTAAATTGGTTTTGACAAACTCTTTTACACGTCAAAAGACACTATTTTACACTAGATGAGGCCGGTGTTTCGTACCTGACTACTCTGAGAAGAAACATCCGAAACAAACTCAGAGGTCACAGTCTCTTTTAAAGTCCAGACAATTTTGTATTGATCAAATTATATGAGAACCATGCAGGTGTCTGAGGTGGTCTTTTGAAGAAAGAACCACACAGATTTGAGTGGACCTGTCCAGTCAGTGCAAGCATGTGTCAGTTACCGTGTAGCTCAACTCATAACACAAGGAGCTCAACGAAACGACGAACAATACCAAAGAAAGGACATTTGGGTAGGCCGCATAAATAACTCAAACTGTCAGACAATAGAATTAACTCAAAGAAAATAATAAAAAAGTAGAATAAAAATGAAACCCACATATGTTCTCATATTCACACGCTAGTAAAAACACAAATAAAAAAAAAAGACAAAATTAAAATTACAAGGTAATTCATGTCAACAAAATAAATAAAATAAAAACATAAAAAAAACAAATGACATAGAAAATGTCAAAATGTGTAAAAATATAAATAAATTACAAAGTAATCATGTCAAGACAAAAAAAAAGAGAAGTAAAAATAAAATGCCAACGTGAATATAAAAAAAAACATGTCAAAATAAGTAAATAATAATATAAATAAAAAATGTATAAAAAAAAATATTGAGTGAATTTAATTGGAGCAGCTTATTCCCATGCCTTTTTATCCTCTAAATAATGATTAATATGATAGTAAGCTTTCTTGGACAAATTACGTTTTATATACAATTTGAATTTATTAATACTTAGCATTTGAATAGGGCCGGGAAGCTTATTATAGAAACGTATACATTGACATCTAAACGAAATCCCTATTTTTTTGAGCCGAGTTGCTGGAACAATAAATTTATCTTTATTCTTCGTGTTAATACTATGCATATCACTATATTTTTTAAAAAGATTAATATTTTTATGTGCGTACAAAAGATTTTCATAAATAAATTGAGACGGCACAGTCAATATATTAATCTCCTTAAACTTTTCTCTGAGGGAGCTTCTGGGACTCAATTTATAAATAGAACGAATTGCCCTTTTTTGCAATACAAAAACTGTTTGAATATCGGCGGCATTTCCCCATAAAAGAATACCATACGACATCACACTGTGGAAGTAACTAAAGTAAACTAAACGCGCTGTCTCTAAATCAGTTAAGTCGCGGATTTTTCTAACGGCGAATGCTGCAGAACTAAGTTTTTTTGCCAATTTTTCTATATCCCCCATATAGAAAAATTGGCAAAAAAACTTAGTTACCCCACTGAAGTTTATTGTCTAAAGTTATGCCTAAAAAGACTGAGGTATCTTCCGGTTTTAATTCTTGATCCTTTATCCGTATATCAGTTTCTACTTGTTTAACATGGGGTATCGTAAATTTAATACATTTTGTTTTTTTCTCATTTAGAAGAAGATTATTACATTCGAACCAATTTACTATTTTTGCAAGAGCTCTATTAACATCATCAGTAACGGTCTGCTTACGTTTGAGTTTAAATAAAAGTGAAGTATCGTCTGCAAACAACACTATGTTATGATTGTCTTTTATTAAGTAAGGCAAATCATTTATATAAATGAGAAACAAAAATGGGCCAAGAATTGAGCCCTGGGGTACCCCCATTTTTACAACAGATCCGGGGGATCTTTTTCCGTTGACGTCCACTCTTTGAATCCTATCACTCAAATAAGAGGTAAGAAGATCCAAAGAGGCGTTCCGGATACCGTAGTGGCGCAGTTTCCTGATCAATGTTTCGTGAAGAACGCAATCGAAAGCCTTGGACAAATCGCAAAAAATGCCCAAAGCATCGCATTTGTCTTCCCATGCATCATAAATGTGTCCTAAAAGTTCAACACCGGCATCAGTTGTTGAACGACCCCTTGTAAAACCGAACTGTTTATTATGCAATAATTTATGTTTGTCAAAAAAACTCTGCAGTTGAACTAAAATAAGCTTTTCAAAAATTTTACTAAAAGTAGGTAGTACTGAAATAGGTCTGTAGTTAGTAGGGTCTGATCTACTACCAGATTTGAATAGTGGTATTATTTTACTATTTTTCATTAGATCAGGAAACTCTCCACTGTCAATACAATCGTTAAAAATAGAAGCGAGGGTAGGAGCTACAATATTTATAATTGACTTAGCAACTTCTACTGAGTGACCCCATAGATCAGCGGTCTTCTTAATATTTAAGGTGTGAAAAATTTTGATTACATCTTTACAAGTAACATATTGAAAATGAAAATCGGAATCGCAAGCAGGAACATTATCCTTTAGTAAAGACTCTGCAACAGCAGGTGACGAGTTTAACGATTTAGTAGTCGATACAGGAATGTCGGCGAAAAATCTCTCAAAGGCTGTGGCAACTTGAGTGTCTGAATTTAAAATACTATCACCAATGGCAAGGCTGAACTCGATCTGTCCTGCACGACTTTCCCGTTTCGCTATTTATAATTTTCCATGTCGTTCTAATTACATTACTACTGTTTTTAATCTTAGAACTCAGGTATTGAGCCTTTGCTACACAACAAACTTTTTTAAACAATTTAGAATAATTTTTAACATATGAATTAAATTCCACAGTATTAATATGGGACCTCTCTTCATACAGCTCATAAAGTCGTTTTCTACTTCTATGAATACCAATGGTGGCCCAGTCATTAAATGAAGCTTTACTATTAACAGAGATTGTTTTGGGAACAAATGTGGTATCAAATTGTTTGCAGTACATATTGAAAAAATCGTTAAAATGTTGATTCGGGTCATCATTAGTCGACAAAAGAGATAATTTGTGCAAAAGTTTATTTTTAAAAGTTTCTAATCTACTTTTAGTTTTTGGGTTAACTATGATATCTTGTTTAATTACTTTTTTGTTAACATTTTCAATAGTAATAAGTTGCCCGCAATGATCAGAATCTATTAGGTTAATAATTGCTTTATGAATTTCTTTGACATCAGTATATATATTATCTAGGCAAGTTGAACTAGTAGGGGTTATTCTAGTGGGCTCCAAAAATTTATTTTCAAGATTGAATGACTGGAACAGGCTTAAGATTTTAGTACTTAGCACAGAATTTTCTAACAAATTAATATTAAAATCACCACAAGTTATAATAGCCTTTTTTGAATTACTAATTCTGTGCAGCACTTCATCCATGACCCTCTCAAAACAGTCATACAACCCTGAGGGAGGTCTGTACACGCTTAATATAATAAACTGCTCCAATTCTATACAGGCTATTTCAATTGTCCGTTCAACGGAGAGGCTAACAATATCCTTACGGTCTTTAAATTTGAGCTGATTATTTACTAGGATTAATGCGCCGCCGTGTATAGCATTCACTCTGCTGAATGAACTACCAACCTGGTGATTGCTAAAATTAAACATGAACTGGTGACTTTTGAGCCAGTGCTCCGTTATACAAAGAATATCTATTTTATTACAATTCAAAAAAAGTTCTACTTCTAATTCCTTGTTTAAAAATCCTTGAATGTTTTGATGCACCAGGTTGATACTATTAAAATTTCCAACACTCTCATTTGAAATATCTGACATTTTTACATAATTGCAAGAGATTGCCTCTATTGTCTCAAGGTGAAATTTAAATGATGATCAGTATCGGTCAATGTAATCAAATTATTGTAAGAGTTATTTAATTCAATATTGCATTGCTCAATAGAAGCATCTTGTTTATATAAGTTCTGAGCTGTGATAGAAAAAAAATAGGCTAAAGACACAGCTATCTGTCTCTTACAATAATTTGTAAGATAGTACTTTTCTACAAAATATCTATCTTCTGTCAAATAAAAGTTTTTACCCACATAATTATTAATGTCAATTAACTGAAATACATCATTATTACATGTCAAGTTGTGCAATGTCATATTAATATTAAATCTAAAGTTATTTTCCTCCTGTGGCAAACTGTTACTGTAAACTGTTGTAGTAAACTGTTGTAGTAGTAACTGTTGTAGTAATTTCGTTCGTTTAATAAACGAACTTTTGAAATGCGATGATTAGAAAGGTAGTTAGTTACCGTCAGGTTGAAAATAAATAAATATTTGATAGTTAGTATTTTGGTTATTGTGACCTCCGAGAGGAAATCATTTCTTGTCATGATTATAAAATTAAATTAATATACGAAATCTTTCAACATCTAGACTTTGTTGGCGTGGCGAGGATCGCATTCAGATCGAGCAGTTGATGTTGCGTTATTTAAGTCCTACCTAGCTACACCGGCGCTGCTTAGTCGCGCTGCTAGTTACTAAACGCTATTGTTCAATAGCCAAGTAGCCAAATAGCTGGCTAGCTAGCTGGCTATTACACCACAAATAGCCGGTTAGCTAAGCTATTGAAATTTCGGCTAGTTACCCTCCCATCTCTATCTGACAGTATGGGTGGGAGGACTCATTGGATGATTTTACCATGATAAAAAAAAAAAACACGGAACCCTAGGAAATAGAATTTTGTTTTTAATTTACTTTAAATATAAAAAGCTAATGGAAAGCAAACACACTTTAATACTTTTGCCTTGTGAATGAATTATAAAATTTACATAAAAATCCCCGTCTGCGTACCTACTTACTGAAACATAAGTAGGAAAATGCTACTTATGTTTGAGTAAACATTAAAGATATCACTATTGAAATTTCGGCTAGTTACCCCCCCATCTCTATCTGACAGTATGGGTGGGAGGACTCATTGGATGGTTTTACCATGATAAAAAAAACACGGAACCCTAGGAAATAGACTTTTGTTTTTAATTTACTTTAAATATAAAAAGCTAATGGAAAGCAAACACACTTTAACACTTTTGCCTTGTGAATGAATTATAAAATTTACATAAAAATCCCCGTCTGCGTACCTACTTACTGAAACATAAGTAGGAAAATGCTACTTATGTTTGAGTAAACATTAAAGATATCATTACGTGTGCGTCGCTTTTATACAAAACGTTTGATCATTCCAGCATTTGTTTCATATCTACACATTTGAACGCATTTACCTGAATAAAAGGGTTGTTTCGTTGTATTGTTAAAAATATATTCCGTATATTTTTGTTGTGAATGATCACTCGAAGACATGTAAACACAATCGCGCCGTCCCCACGTTAAAGCGGGTATTGAAGTGTGAAATTCAAAAATCAACTAACATTTTCTAGCCCAGTGAATCACTCATCCCTCCGTAGTCTTTTGCTCGAGACGTGTTTGCTTTTCGCTGAAGAGATTTCCCTTTAGATAAATTCATCGTGTTGATTCGACATTGTTTACACTGAAATCCTTTTAGTTGCGTTTGAACTTTGTTTGTGTTTTTTCTGAGGCAACAAACTGGTGATGGAATCTTAAAATATATTTCTACAAAATGCGTGTAAACGTATTCGTCTTGTCTTTAAATATCTGATGTTATGAATACAAATAAAGAATGAATTTTGAGTAGGAAAGAAGAAAGGTTTAATAATACTGTTCAAGCAATGATGCCCGTGGTACTGCCAGTAGTACCACAAGAAAAAAAATTACCCGTGGTACTACCAAGCGATCTAGTAGTACCACGGGAAATTTCAATTTACCCGTGGTACTGAACTGTGTTGTTACTAAACTGCCTGAGGTGTGTGAGCACTGAGCGATAAGAATTATTATCCATAAACAATATTAATATTTTCACACTACCTAAGTGTGTATTTTAAATTATTTTGAGTAAACTTGATATCTGCGTACCTTTCCCGTCTCACTGGTAACATAGATAAGAAAAATATTTCTGTTGGCGGTGACTTACACTATAATAATTAGAAAAGGCCACCGCAACCACGAATTCTATAACTGCGTAGTAGACGCCGCATCTTAACGTAGGGAAATCTACGCTAGGTAGCTAACAAATTAAGTGACCAAAACAACAGTCAACCAAATTAAACATTAAAAATAAATATTTATACGCCTTCGTCGCGAATCGTTTTTTTTTTATAAGTAATTTATAATAAGTAATGATAACTAATGATAATTATAAAAATAAGTAAATAAGTGGCAGTGGGCAAGTCACATAATCACGAAGAACTGAAGGCCGTTAGGTTCTCGAGAAGAGGACGTCCTACGGCTGATAATTATAATGATGACGGTTAACAGATTCCAATATTAAAAAAAAAACAAGCAGCTCTTTATGTTCCGCAATTAACGATACATTTGTGCCATATTTTCTCAAGCAACGTTCGCTAATGTTCTCGCAATAAAAATTATGAAAGGACGCGGAACCTCTGCTTCAAGGCTATTCCGAGCTTTTATAAATAAACGTCTGATATTTATTATTATTTGTTCTGCTCGGGCTCTCTTTAAGTTTGTTTGTTTGTAAACAGACGTTAATACCAGATACACTGAACCGCTTAATGGGACATTTATTGTCTCATTTTATTATGCGAAAGATTTTCTCTTAGTTGTGGCTTTGTGAGTTCAACTTATCTATTTTTAATGCTTCTAAGTATGTGTAATTAATGGAAGAAACAAGCAGTATCACAATAGGGTAGTTTACTGCATGAATAATTCAAAATCTGTTTAGTGTGTCAGTTAGAATACCTAAAAAATAATGAACACGTATTATTTGTATTTTTTTAAATCAATGAATCATTTCAGTGGCGACGAGGATTACGAACCGGAACGCGTTTTGAAATTAAAAAACAGTGCGAATTCCAAGGATTGCAGTTTAATTATTACTGCAAAATCACGCTCAAACTAGAGTGAAGTTGGCTGCAAGTAGGCCCGCATTCATTACCGGATGCCGCACATTTGTCAGAGTGACATTGAATTTGTTGCTGTTTTCATAGCTGTTTTCTGTAAATGACGTCCAGTGATTCATCATATTTAACACCAGATTCCGAAGAAAATAGTGATATTAATGAAAAGGATCCACTTCTACAAAAAATACGAAGTGGAAAAAGATCATTTATCTACGAATGTACAAAAGAACAACTAATACAAGTCGCCAAATACTTGAAAATAACAGTACAAGAGAATTGCACCGTGGATCAATTGCGTAAATCAATAAGCCAGCAACTAATTAAGGAAGGTGAAACAGAGTGCTCCAAAGGGTGCACTCCAGTCAAAACAGAATCTACAATGACTTCATCGTACGATATAAAACCATTTGATGGGAGCAACTGGGAAGCATTTGAGAAACAACTGGAATGTGTGATACTGCTAAGTGAAACTAAAGAGGAAAAAATAGTACCCCTGTTAATCACTAAACTATCGTCCTCAGTGTTTGAGAATTTAATTAATATTTGTTCACCAGTTTCTCCATTAAAGAAAACTTTCACCGAATTGTGCACCATCTTAAAACAAAACTATGTCAGAACAACATCATCAACAATAAATAGAGCGGAATTTAGGCACCGGAATCAGAATGCTGGCGAAAGCATTGATGACTACATATTGGAATTGAGAAAACTAGCCAAATCTTGCAATTTTAAGGACATAGATGATCAGATTAAGGAAAAATTAATAGATGGAGTAAATTCAAACATAGTAAAATTTGAATTAATTAAAAATTCAGAACTTGAATTAGAAAAGCTATTGAATTTGGCAAAAGGCATAGAAGCGGCCATTAGAACTTGAAATGTACAAGCTACAGGTAACATTACACCAATGTTTAAGAATTCAATACAAACTAGGCAAAAGAATTATAATAATGGTGCAGGAAGATCAAAAACTGTGAATAGACAAGGTGAATCAAATGATAAAAAGTGTTATTGTTGTGGAAAGTCTAACCATGTTCGAGCTCAGTGTTCATTACAAAAAAAATACTGTTCAGAATGCGGAAGACAAGGTCATATATTTAAAATGTGTAAGCAACACAAAAGGTCCAGATCTACAAATGTTGTTGAGACGGAGAAAAGTGAAAATGATGACACAACTGAGGAGGACACATCAACATTATGCGTGGATTTTGAGGTATTTTCACTTGGTGTAAGTAAAGTCCCACCACATTATGTCTCAATTAAGGTGGACAACGTAGCTATTGATTTTCTATATGACACGGGCTCAGAAGTAACAGTAATACCACTTAGATATAAAAAATTACTACCAAACAAAGAAATAAAAAAATGCAAAGTTCTTTTTAAGAATTTTGATCAAATTACATCAGAACCAGTTGGTATCCTGGATAGTGTATTAGTTTCTTTTGGCAATTTTAAAAAAGAACTTAAACTTTATGTGGGGAGTGATGATGTGCCATGCTTATTGGGTAGAGACTGGTTGAGTCAAATGAACTTGTGGCCACCAAAATTGTTAGAGGCACAAATTAATCCTCAACATGTATATTTACAGAATAGTAATACAATGTTTTCAAATATTTCAGAGGCAGAACAATTTGTAAAGACCCAGTTCGCAGAGGTATTCACACCTGGATGGGGAAATTTCAAAGGGGAGGAAATTACTCTAAAATTGAAACCAGAGGCAAGACCAAAATGTCTGCCAGCCCGTCGGGTTCCTTTTGCACTGCGAGACAAGGTAAAAAATGAAATCACTAGATTACTGGAGAATGGACGCATTGAACCAGTAGAGCACTGTCAGTGGGGAACACCTGTGGTACCCGTTGTTAAACCTTGTGGATCGGTAAGACTTTGTGGTGATTTTAAATTAACATTAAATCCTTATTTGGAGGTCGACCATTTCCCTTTACCACATATTGAGGAGATATTTCAAACCCTAAAGGATGGTGAATATTTCTGTGAGCTGGATCTGAAGGAAGCATATTTGCAGGCACCCTTATGTGAGGAATCTCAAAATTATACTGTAATTGTTACTGAAATAGGAACCTATAAATTTAAATATCTTCCCTTTGGAGTGAGCACAGGACCGGGCTCGTTTCAAAGACTCATGAGTAAAAAACTTGAAGGCATTCCAAACGTGTCCGTTTTCATAGACAACATATATTTGTCAGGCAAAGATTTCAATGATATGGTCAACACATTGAGTAAAGTCTTAACCAAATTACAACAAAGTGAGTTTAAATTAAAACCAGAAAAATGTAAATTATTTCAAAAATATCTTGATGTATTTGGATACAGGATTGATAAAAATGGTATAAATATAATTAAAGAAAATATTCAACCTCTTTTGAGAACACCGTCCCCTACTAATTTAACGATGTTAAAATCTTTTTTAGGGAAAATAAATTACTATTCCAGATTCTTAAAAGATATGGCTAGTACATTAGCTCCATTATATAACTGTACAAAAAAAAATAAGTTCCATTGGACGCCACAGTGTGAAGACGCTTTTATTGCAATCAAACATAGATTAGCCTCAGCAAAAAACCTTCGACATTATGACCCCAGTTTAACCTTAATATTAACATGTGATGCCTCAGATGTGGGTTTGGGCGCGGTGATCTCAAACAGAGACAAGAATGGTATAGTAAGACCAATAGCATTTGCTAGTAAAAAACTTAGTGCAACTGAACAGAAATACTCAACTATAGATAAAGAGGCATTGGCAATTGTCTTTGGTGTGACCAAGTTTTATAATTACACATATGGTAGAAAATTTGAATTGGAAACTGATAGTTCAGCTCTAGTTAGGATATTTGGTCCCACCAAATCAATACCCAAAATGGCAGCAAAAAGACTGCAGCATTATGCCATTTTTTATCAGCATTTACATATAAAATAAGACATATTAAAACTTCAGTAAATCCAGCTGACTTTATATCTAGAAATGTACAAAATGGTGATGAAAAAAATTATTTACATGATATTTGTAATAAAGTCGATGCAACAAAACAAATTTTTGTAAACGATTCCAAAATGGATAAAATAGATTGGAATGTTGTTAAAAAAGAAACTCAGAAAGACAAAATATTGAGTAAAATTTTGCGTTACTCTACAGACGGTTGGCCAATAAAACAAAATATTGAAAAAGAATTACTTCCATATTATAACCGAAAAAATGAAATTAGTATGGATAGAGGGTGTCTTTTCTGGGGTTACCGTATAATAATACCAAAAAATGTCCAAGAGGGAATTTTAAAAGAAACTCATAAAAGCCATTTTGGAACCGTAAAAATGAAAGAAATTGCCAGATCCTATTTTTGGTGGCCGAATATGGATAAAGAAATTGAATTAATAACTAAACAATGTATGGCATGTTTAAGTCATAACAAAAGCCCACCAAAGATAGTGAAGCCCTGGCCAGTAGCACCATCAGCATGGCACAGAATACATGCAGATTTCCTAGGACCATTCAATAAAAAAATGGTATTAGTTATGGTAGACAGTTATTCAAAGTGGGTAGAGGCTTTTGTTATGAATAACATAACATCAGTTACTACAATAAACATTTTAAAAGATTTATTTGCAAGATATGGCTATCCGGTACATTTGGTAACGGACAATGGGACAAGTTTTACAAGCATAGAGTTTCAGGAATATTGTAAAAGTGCTAATATAAAACATACATTCACACCGCCTTACCACCCAGCAACAAACGGCGCCGCGGAACGCTTTGTAGAGACTTTTAAAAGTCATGTCACAAAAATAATGGAAACGGGTAGTGATATGATTTCTGCTATAAACTTGTTTTTGTCTGATTACCGCAGTACCCCGCAGAGGTCTAGTGGAGTAACACCTGCTCGGCTTATGCTGGGGAGAGAGATTAGGAGCCGATTTTCACTATTACGCCCGCCTCCCATAGTTGATAGGTTACATGAAGAACAAGTTAAGCAGAGTAATTATGCTACTAGTGACAGGGAGGTATCTTTTAGTGTGGGAGATAAGGTAATGATAAGGGATTATCGGAAAGGATTTAAACCATGGATATTAGGGATAATAGTCAAAGAATCTGTACCAGGGCTAACTTATATTAAAGATGTTAATGGTTCCATTTGCAAAAGGCATGTAAACCAAATGCGTTCCTGTAGTGAAAATGTGTGTGATTTAGTTTCTTAGGAAAAAGCATTTATAATTAATATTTTATTAACTAAGAAAGAATACGTAGTATGGCATAGGTATAGTATTGTATTTTAATATGGTATGGTAAGTAGTATATTATTGGGCATTCTACCCCACCTGCCGTTCCTACGGCTCACTCCGTTCGCCTTCGTCACTGGTGGGGTAGAATTCCCAATAATATTTCTGATATCGATGGTTGTCGAATAGAATTTACCTGTCGTTCCTTCGTTCACCTCTGTCAATTTCAGCTGAAAATTGGAGGGTACGTTTTGACGTTTCGTTTTAAGAAACACGAATTACCGCTCAATATCATAGCAGGATTCTTGGTGAACAACACATTTTTTATAACGGTACCAGACGGTTCTTATAGCCTTAAGACGAGGAAAACTTTGCTTGCGCGATGTAGGATTTGTTAGTTCATCCGATGTGTCATAGATGGAGCTGTAGTACTTTTTGTAGTGGAGGCATATTTTTTGTGTAAATCGTTTCATAGAATCAACTACCTTGCTACCTCAGTTTACCTTGCTACCTTGATACCGTGTTACCTTGAGTAAATATTATCTCATCACGCCGTATAAATGTTTATGTAATTGTTTAATTGACCCATTATTGATAAACCGTTTCAATGAGTCACCATGAAATTTGTAAAACAACCACAATCGTTACATGTAAACAAACTCTGCGTTCAGACTCGGGAGGAATCTGGCTTTCGGCATGGAGAATTATTACCTAAATCCATACGATGCATTATTTGCGGGCCGTCAAATTGTGGAAAAACCAATTTATTAATTGGCCTTCTTTTGCATGAGAATGGTGTAAGATTTCAAAATGTTTATGTATATTCGAAAACCGTGCAACAACCTAAATACATTTTTTTAGAAAAAGTTTTGCAACGTGTACCGGGCATTACATTTCATAAGTATCATGAAAATGAGCAAGTACTTAGTGTTCACAACGCAAAATCGAATTCTGTAATTATATTTGACGATGTGGCTTGTGAAAATCAAAGCAACATGCGTGATTATTTTGCAATGGGAAGACATAAGTTTATAGATTGTTTTTATCTAAATCAATCATATAGTAAAATTCCTAAACAGTTGATAAGAGACAACGCGAACCTAATCGTACTTTTTAAACAAGATGAAATTAATATGAGACATGTTTATGAAGAACACGTCAATACTGACATGAGCTGGAGTGAATTTCGTGAAATGTGTTCAAAAATATGGAGTGAACCATTCAATTATGTCGTAATTAATAAAGATTGCTTCAAAAATAAAGGTTGTTATAGAAATAAGTTTGACACTTTCGTAGTCTTTGATTAAGGATACAAATATAAAAGACTGCATCTACACGACTTCACTATTCTTCACACGACGCTACACCGAATAGGGTCAATTTTACTAATATGGATAAATCATTGAAAAGACAAATTGTAAATGCTGCAGAAGCTGTAAAGAAGAAAGTACGCAAAATGCGAAATTTTGAGATTGATACTAAGCAAGCGCTGGATACAGTTTTTAAGCCTGTAACAGAACCTCTGAACTTAATTGCTAAAGCTAGCAAGCAAACCCCTTGTCCACGTGCTATTGAAAATGAAGATTCTGAAGTCCCTTTTATAGATGAAACTTTGCAGAAAGAAGGATCAGAAAGGGATGAAGATGAATCTGAATTTTACAGTGACTCTTCGTATGAATCAATAGTTGATCAAAATCAAAATACATCATCCTGGTCAGTATCTTCAGAAGCGTTGTCAGACATTCCATTTGGGGTCAGAGTAGAACGCGATAAACTGATGTTAGGTTCTGCTCCCATAATAATTAACGATCAATTTATAATCGTGGCTGGTAATAAATATAAAAATACATCCGGTTTAAAACAACTGCTGCTGAAAAAAGATCCCGATTTAAGTTTGGTTACTGAAGACGATAAACAAAATTATAAGTTGATGTTACTACATACAAATGCTCATAGACGTGACTATGATCCGAAAAAAGCTATTAAGAGTAACAAGGGAAAAAAGTATATGGATGTAATAAAACCTTTATTTACATTGCAAAACGATTTAACAGAAAAAATTAATATACCTAAAGGGAAAGGCTTGCTAATGTTGAAAAAAGTTAATAAAGATACTGATTACATATATTGGGATGATCCTAACGAGTTAGTTGAAAGATTAAAGCTACTTATAGCGTCTCGTGAAGCTGGAAATACAGGAGTAGATAACGAAATATTATCCATCATAGAGGAACTACGTGAAGGTCATTTAATAAGTAAATAAATATCTTGAAAAATAAATATTGTTTTCATTTTACTTGAAGCTTTCATTCTGTAAATACAGTCATAATGAATATAGATAAATTTGGTCATCATGTTCACAAAAGAATGCGTTTATCAGAACTGTTCGAGTTTAATGAAAATGCATTGATTAAATCAGAAAGTGGAGAATTTGATTTAAAATCGACTAGATTGAGAGGAATTAGATCACCCATAGAAGCTGATGACGCTGTGAATAAGAGTTATGTAGATCTGATAAATGCGAATACGTTGAAAGAAGTAAATAAGCTAATCGGATCATTGCGTTCTCAAATCATAAGAGACGCACAGAATACAGTTCAAGCTACTTTAAAAGCAAGGATACCAGAGGTTTTAACTCAATTGCAAGATAAGTTTGACCCCAAAGCAGGTGTAGACAAAATACTTCAGAAAACTCTGTAATGGCAAAAGAGCAAATTGTAAATGAAATACACAAAGCGGCACGACGAAATTTTCTCCGGCGTTCTGTTATTTTGAAAGGAATTCACGATTTATGGCAAGCGGATTTAATGGACATGCAAAACCTGAAGAAGTCTAACAAAGGTTACAATTACATTTTAGTGGTCATTGACTGCTTCTCGAAGTATGCGTGGGCTAAACCGATAAAATCAAAAAATAAATTTGATGTTACTCGTGCTTTTGAAGACATATTGCTTAATACTCGTAAAAAACCTGTTAACTTACAAACCGATAAGGGAACTGAATTTTACAACAGCACTTTTCAAATGCTTATGAAGAAGCACAACATAAACCATTACTCATCGTTCTCCACTAAAAAGGCATCAATTGTAGAGAGACTTATTAGAACCTTGAAAAATCAATTATATAAATATTTTAGCCTTAACGGGAATTACAAGTGGTTTGGTCTACCATTGGAAGATATATTGAATAAATATAATAACACAAAACATCGCACTATTCAATTTAAACCAGTTGATGTGAATAAATCCAATGAATCAGTAATTAAAAAAATAATAACAAAAACAAATAAACATGATTCAGTTCAATGGAAGCCTAAATTCAAAGTTGGTGATTGTGTTCGCATAAGTAAATATAAACATAATTTTGAGAAAGGTTACACTCCTAATTGGTCCACTGAATTATTTGTTATAAAAAAGGTTAATAAAACCTTACCAGTAACATATCACTTAGAAGATCAGCGAAAACAAAACATATTAGGAAGTTTTTACGAGCAAGAACTTCAAAAATCGAATTATCCTGATGTTTATTTGATAGAAAAGGTTTTGAAAAAGAAAGGTAATAAATTGTATGTCAAATGGTTAGGTCTTAATAGCGCAGAAAACAGTTGGATTGAAAAAGCTGCAATAACGAGCTAAGATATTATAATATAATCATTTCCTTTTTTTATTTCTGTCATTATACTTTGAGTAATGCAGGGTGGTGGACTAGTCAACGACATAATTAATAATTTACCATTTGAAGTTCATTTGCCTGGCTACAATTACTGCGGACCAGGTACTAAACTACAGAAACGCTTAGCACGAGGTGACCGAGGTGTAAATAAGCTAGACGAAGCTTGTATGCACCACGACATTGCATATGCAAACCATCCAGATTTAACAAATCGTCACAAAGCTGATTTACAACTACTTAATATGGCTAAACAAAGATTGAAATCAAAAGATGCGGGGAAAGGTGAAAAACTAAGCTCTTGGCTAGTGAGCAAAGTCATGAAAGCCAAACTGAAGTCTGGATCTGGGGTCAAAACATTTAAAAGCTTAGTTTCAAAAATAAAATCAAAAATTAAGAAACTCAAATGCAGCGATAATAAGACTTTGATAAAAGCAGCATACTTAGCAGCAAAAAAAATATTTCCAAACGCCTGTCATCGAATTCGGGTACCACGAGTAATACCTCTACCAAAGACTGGAGGAGTTCTGCCTTTGATCCCAATTTTCGCTGGTTTATCGGCTTTAGGAACTTTAGCTGGTGGTGCAGCGGGTATTGCAAAAACCGTTAATGATTACAAAGCCAGCAAACAACATTTACAAGAATCGGAACGTCACAATAAAGCTATGGAGGCTTTAATGGTGGGCAAGGGATTATACATAAAGCCGTATAAAAGTGGTAAAGGCCTGTTTATAACATCTTCAAAAAACTGAAAAATATGCTGCCCGATCGCCCTCTAACTAATGTGGACATTCAAAAGTACTCAAGAGACATACCATATTTCCGTGGGGTATATATGAAGGATCGGTTACCTAAGAAGCCGAAACAGATTGAATGTGGTATCGTTAACTTAGATGATTCTAAGAACAATGGAACGCATTGGGTAGCTTATGTCAAAGTTTACAATTATTGTGAATATTTTGATAGTTATGGAAATTTAAAACCACCTATGGAGTTGATACGATATTTCAAAAATTGTAATGTGTTTTATAACTATACAAGATATCAAACATTTAATTCGGTAAATTGTGGTCATTTATGTTTAGAATACTTGTCGACTTTTTGGAATAAAATTATGTTATAAATTATATGCTTTTCTTTAATTTCAATCATTTACAAGATGTCACTCACTTTGTCTATAACTGGAAACTCGTCAGTGTTATCTACGTACTATCCCAATACGTTACAACTAGATGGAGAGTATGAGTGTGCATTATTGCACTTTTCAACATTTAATGCTATTCCAAACATTGATAAAAGTAATAATAGATTCTATTATGGTTCTAACGAAGTTATTGAAATACCAGAGGGTACTTATGAGTTGCAAGATATCAATGATTATTTAAAATCCAAAATAAAAGATGCATCGATTAAGTTACAGTGCAATAATAATACTTTGAAAACTACTATCTTCTGTACAAAAGACGTTAACTTTATAAAAGAAGACTCTTTTGGAAGACTTTTAGGATTCAACAAACAAATCTTGAAAGCAAATAAATTGCATGTGTCACAGTCTCCAGTCAACATTCTACCTACGACCGTAGGCAGGATTGAATGTGATATTGTAAGCGGTTCATACATAAACGGTGAACCAAGCCACATTATTCACGAATTTGCACTCAATGTGCCACCTGGTTACAGGATCATAGAAATCCCGAAGAACGCAATTTACTTTCCAATCAATCAAAACAACATAAGCTGCATACATATCAGGTTATTGGATATAAACAAACGATTAATCAATTTACGTGGTGAAGAAGTGCAGGTATATTTACATCTTAGAAGAAAAAAATGATTGATTACAATAAAAATGTGTCTCAACAAGTAAAGAATATCAGTTCTGCTCAAGCTACCTATCAAATAAGACCTCTATCTAAGAAGATAGGAAATAAGAAGAAAATAAAATTAACAAAAGACAATAAAGCATTTCTTAGAGCGATCGGATTGCTAAAATGAATATCTTAGACGTTTTATCAGCTCCGACCTTTGATAATACTATAGAAGGAATCGAATTTCATTCCTACAAACCATATGTAACGAGTTTCAACAGGAACGATGAAATCCGCATACCCATCAATCAACAGGACTTATACATATTACCATCAGCTAGCACCCTATATTTGGAAGGAACTGTAATCGTAAGCAAAAAAGATTCGAAGGACAAAGCCGCTAGTGTTAATTTCACGAACAATGCTCTACTCTACTTGTTTCAAGACATTAGGTATGAGCTAAATGGAGTGGAGATTGATAAAATAAAAAATGCTGGTATAACAACAACCATGAAATCACTAATTTCAATGAACGAAAGTGAATCAAAAACGTCTAATGCTTGGGGGTGGAATATTGATGGCATAAAAAATGTTGATGGAGGAAGATTTTCAGCTTCTATACCACTTCGTAACCTCCTTGGGTTTGCTGAAGATTTTAAAAAAGTTGTAATAAATAGTAGACATGAACTGATATTGTTACGAAGTAATACTAATTTGAACGCTGTAAAACTTAATACTGGCGAAGTAGTAGATGATGTTCAGATCAACAAAATCATATGGCGCGTACCGCATGTTAAAGTATCAGACAAAGAAAAAATTGGTTTGTTAAAAGTATTAGAAAAAGATCGTCCACTTCAAATGATATACAGAAATTGGGATCTGTACGAATATCCAGCTTTACCTAAAACTACAAAACATACCTGGTCTAT
This sequence comes from Agrotis exclamationis, assembly GCA_950005045.1. NCBI lineage: Eukaryota > Metazoa > Arthropoda > Insecta > Lepidoptera > Noctuidae > Agrotis > Agrotis exclamationis. The sequence goes on along the minus strand of OX465420.1, from coordinate 10,155,814 downwards.
CAAAACTTCATCTCAAATAGAAAAACCAAGATACATTATTATCGGACTACAGACAAATAGGAAAAGCAATGCAAGTTCGGACATGTCTCAATTCGATCACTGTCATGTTCGAAACGTTAGAGTATATCTCAATTCAACTTATTTTCCGTATGAAAACTTAAATGTGAGTTTTGCTAATAACAGAATCGCTTTATTATACGAGCAATACACCAGATTTCAACAGTCGTATTACGGACGTCGTCCGGAGCCCATATTAAGCGAAAAACAGTTTAGAGATTTAGCACCGCTGTTTGTCATTGATTGCTCTAGACAAGCGGATAATCTAAAGACAGGTCCGGTTGTAGATGTGAGAGTAGAAATTGAGAGTGATTCAGAGATACCAGATCAAACTTCAGCATACTGTCTCATTCTGAACGATTGCATTGTTGAATACAAACCATTAAGTAACATTGTTAAGAAGATATCATGAAGGCGGATACTATTATAGTGGAACTCCAAGGATTTAAAGATTCTATAAATAATTTTATTGTCAAAGAATTGACCATTGCGAGTCAGGATCATACACAGACGTTCTTGGTAAAACCACCATATTCATTCCATTACCTAACACAAGAAGAAAAAAAACAGGTGAGGTGGCTAGAAAGAAATCGAGGAATTTACTGGAGCGAGGGCTACATAGACTACAAAGAGTTTCAACGCGTTATTTTACCATACTTAGAAAACAAAAAAATTATCACGAAGGGTTTGGAAAAGATTAAGTGGATTAAAGAGTTATGTACAAACTGTAAAGTGATCGACATAGGTGAGAAGGGATGTCCTAATTTTTCAGAATTAAAAAGAAAGTTTTGTAAAAATAAAACTGATTTTAATTGTGTGAATCATAAAATGAATTGTACATTGAATAATGCTGTCTGTATAAGGAAGTGGTATTTTTATAATAATATGTCTGTATTTAATTTGTTTTAATTATTATTGTGTTCAACATTTAATAAAAATGTCTATCTAATAAGAGTGTTTTATTTATTATAATCAGGGTAACCTACATAACAGACTTTAAATTAGCTGCAGCAAAATGATATTTCTTATGAATTTATGATAAAAATGCAAATATAACATGATTTTAAACGAATTATTCTAATAAAAATACTGAAAGCAAATAACCTACAATTATTATCATTACACTAGAGCTAATTTAGAGTTCGAGTATAAATAAATTAATGATAATACAAAAAAAAAACAATTTAAATAATGAAACAATTTATTTTTATGTAGTTTATTACAATATATAGAATTTAAAACTTATATTGAATAATTATATTATACTTACTAAACTTATATTAATTATAGTGAATATTTATATATTCAAAACTTATACAATATAAAAACTTAAAACGTTTACACATACCTATACGTCATACATTCCTAACAATAATATAAGTACCCATTAATAATTATGATATAACTTACATAATTTATTACTGCTTATTACTACAACACTAGACACTTACAAAATAATGATACCAGTTAATAATAACATCTATCCCCACAAAGATTTTTTGATATTTTATTAATTAACGCATGCGTCTCGTCCATAACATGGTCCTCCGATTCAGTCACTACATATTGAGCACTTAACATTACCACGTCATGATTGTCACTTGTAGGTTCTTGTTGTTCGCTGATATCCAACACTTGTACCTGGATCAGTCGTAAACCTTTTTTCTTCTCATTGTTTATGACGAATGATTGACTTGTAGGTAGAGATGACTTCTGTTTTAGACACTCCCGCCTTGTTCGAGGCTTCTTGTTGACAGGTCTGCAGTCTTGTCTTGCCCTAGAATCCATGTTGAGAGGATTTTGTTGTTCTGAGAAATCTGGGATATGCCAGCTTAAACTCGGGGTCGGAAAACGTTGAGCGTATTGTGAGTAGTCGATAATATCTGGAGAATCACACATTTTTGATGATCTGAAATAAACAAAATAGTCATTAATATTATTTAATTTTATAACAAAAGAGGAAATTTATAAAGATACACAAAACAGAATATACTTACGAATTATTTGCTTTGAACCGATGTGTCCACTCCAACAAGTGACTGCGTAATGAAATGACAGACTATCAATATTGCTTATGATGTATGAATATTCTGGTGTAACCATAGTCTGTACAGTACAATTGAATTCGACAAGTTTGAACCTGTATCCTTGTAGACAGCGCGAACACCTGATAAGTGTTGTATTTCTCAATGCAGCGCGCCTGTGCCGGCGCGTGCTTAGTCATCAGGAATTGTATAGATTTTATACATACGTATATAATTTTGCTTAGTACTTGCTTTATTACTGCTAACCAATTTCAAGTTTCAACATGTTTGAACTCGTGCCCGAGCACCTGTTCGGTGTCAAATTCTACACCGCGCATGCATCTTCAAAGCGATCCAGTATTTTGTCACAATTTCGACGACACATTTGGCGCATTGGTTATGAGCTCGTCATCGCGTCACAATGGTAAGTATTAGTATACGAATGTGCCAAATTCAGTGTCGCGGGTTCGATTCCCGCACGGAACATTAAGTATTTGTTCCGGTCTGGATTTTGTTTTTATGTTTTTTTTCGTCATTATTTTATTAAATATAAAAATAATACTCTGAAAAAATTAGCAAATATGAGCCTGGATCAAAACATCTGTTGATGTACCTTAGGTGCATTGTTATCAATCAGGAATAGAAATGAAACAGATTTATGAACATAAAATATTATTTATTTAAGTATAATTATATTTAGTAGGTGTACATAAGTATCAATAAAAGTAAACTTATATAAGACCTATATAGGTACCTAAGGTTGTATAGAGTATTCCTAAACACTGTAGTATTCTTAAACACTGTTTAGCTCTAACTAGTACAAGGGACACCAAGAATACACACATTTTAGAATTGCATACATAATAAAGTCAGGTTCAAAGTAACTTCTGTCGATACTATTTGAATTACATTACACAAAAATATTACATTATTCACATTAAAAGAATAACAATCATTTTATAATAGTAGGTAACACAGTAGGTAGGTTGAAAGATTATCTAACTATCCATTCAGGACATCATAAGTTTTATCATTTACAATCAATAAAATACATATTAAAAATGTAACTACTGTAATTACATTTAAATTGTGGTAATGCATTACATAAATATAGTTGCGTTACCCCAGGCTAAAGTAGAAACTTTATCAAACGATAGCATTCGTTTATCATCATTGCTCGAAAGTGCTATTTTATTTACGTCCTGAGTGAATATTTCATGTTTTATTGATCTAAACAATACATTTTTTTTGCGAATAACATTGCAATTGTACAAAACATTTTTATAGTCTAACATATTTAATTTTTTGGTAATACATTTTTTTGTACCTTTTGCCTTTTGAATTGTTTTGTTTAACGTTTTAATACAATAAAGCTTTGAGCGCAGTCCTACGAATTCTTTGATAATGTTGCCCCCCATTTCATCCTTAAATAGTCCTGGAACCTTCTTATTAATAATTGGTAAGTTATACTCATTGCTACAGTCATAATTGCTGGTATCTAAATATTTTAGAAAATGGAGCTTGAAGTCTTTATAAACATCATTACTCTGTACATCATATACTAGACTATCTGTGTCAGTATAGCACAATTCAATTCGGTTACCATAAAAAGGTTTTATGATAGAGTAGTGAAAGTCGTACATGTGAGTCTTAGACAATTCTAATACTGCAAACCCTATGTAAATTGGTTTATTAAGTATAATACGCACAGGCTTCATTTGGATTGCCACTAGATCATCAGAAAATACAGAGGCGCTATGAAAATATGGGCTGGCTATCAATTTTTCAGCACAAGTAGTCTTTTTTGTTTTATTGTTTGAGTCACACCACTTGTTTACTAACTTTACGTCTATTCGATGTTCATTATTTTCCAAAGTCTTTCCGAAAATACTATTGTTTAATAATTTGAAAAAGTCTTGTTCAAACGTTGACTCTGCTTTTTGACGTAACTGGGTGTTAATATCAATATACTGCTTTAAAAAACAACTTTGCTTAAATATAATAGCGCGATGGATTCTTCTTAATACTAAACCGTGCTGTAAACATTTTTTTAAATGTACGTAATGAATAACATAGTGATATTTATCGTACAAATTAGGTATTAGCTTTTTATTCTTACCACCAGGTGGCAAGCATTTTTCTGGACAAAAGGGAAAGTCATTGTGTTGCATGTGCAAATTCTCCGGATATATTAAATCAACCTCAAGAATGTAACCGTTTTCCGCAGTATCACTGATGTTTGCTAAGTTCAATTGTAAAAAATCAATTTCTTGTCTATTCATAAATTTAAAATCGGAATAGGGTAGGGATTGACACATGCTATAACCATATAAGTTGTTACAATCTAAATATATGATAAATGAATTTGGACGTGTTGGATCGTAAGTATCTAAATATTTATGATTGGCTTTGACATGTCTTTTAGAACACATACAAACACCTCCTCGAATACCTTTTTGTATCATTCTAAAAATTTCAATATCACTAATCAATTCTAATTTAACTCCTGTTTTTAAAAGCATTGCATCAAAAGATAGACTTGGTGCTGTAAGATAGAACGCGGGATCGAGATTGTAATGTAGTTTACAAGTTTTTCGAAAATTTTCAAATACATCTGTTAGCAATAGAACATCTGTTTTGAGATACAAATCTGTGTACATACCCATGTTTTGAATATTAAATACTGACCAAACAGACCGAGCGTGTTCATAGTCTTCGTCGGTCACTGTCTCATTAGTTATGGAGTTAAAAAAATATTTTTTAGATGGTAAACATATATCTTCATAACGTTCCCATTGAGACATATAGTCATATGGATACACTCCTTTACGAGTCAGTAGGTTAAATTGTTTTTTATTAGGAAAATAAGATTTTAATTGTTTAAATTCTTGTTTTTTCATGGTATTAACCAACTTTTCTAAGCTAGTTCCTAAAAACTTGAAAGAATCTACAAACCGGACCTGGATGCTTTCCCCGGTAGAAATCGGAATAAATTTAGTGAATGAAATATAGTTTTCTTTTGTTTTAGGTATCACTTTAATAGATCCAGGAGCTTCACCTAATTCTTTTATGAAAAGGTGGCAATCGTATCCGGACAAATTATGAAAAAATACTGGCAAAAATGTAGGTAGTTTGTATTGTAAGTTACAATAACTATGAGCTGCGCCACGATATTTACCAGTCAAGTGACAATGATCGCGAACCCTATCGCCAAACAAGAACTGCTCACAAATATAACATGTTATCGCGTTTTCAAAGTCGTGAGCATTATCATTTGAGTAAATCATAGGAGCATTATTTTTTAAAATATCGTAAATTTTTTGTGCATCTGTATAGATAGACTTCACAAAATTTGATACACAATCCGAACCGCGATAAGAAACGTAACGATTGTGGCTTTCGTCTAGCGTACACGTAATATGATAAGCGAAAGCTACAGGCACATGTCGCTGTCGCGTTATAGTACTCGCCTTAGTAGGGTCAGGGTCACAAGATTCATACCGTTCTAGCATTGTCTCAAAATCTGCGTATATAACAAATGGTACAATTTGCTTTCTATTATAATTTTTAAACTGTATAAAAGAACCCATTGGAGGTAGTTCAGTGGCGACACCTCCACAACTATGCGAACTAAGATCATCGCATGAATTAAAAAACATTAAACAAATGTCACAAAAGTACAGTTTACTGTGGTGTTTTGTTATTTGATTTTTAACAAGTCGCGGCAAGTCTTTAATGAGACAGTAATGTGATAAATCATCTCTTTCTAAATAAAGTAAATGAATCACCTTTCCGTTCAAGGTTTTTGGTTTGTAAAGCGGTCCTATAACGGTATTATTTTTTAAACCATAAATGTAAATGCAAATTTCGGGGTTATTCACTTCGAATCGCGCAATATCTGAGAAATTCACTGGAAATGATATATCCTCTACATTTAACACATTACGAAAATCAGGGTAAGAAGATACTCTTTCAGGATGACTCTTAGCTGGATATAAAGCAGCAACAACAGACCATAAAAAACAATATTCGTCATTATTGTGGATATTAACACATGCTTTTTTCGATTTTATTGCAGACGGCAATTCGATAAAGCCTGAACCGCGCAAAGGCTGATATTTGTTAACATTTATTTCCAAATGAGAACTGCTCAAGAATGTCCATCCACTGTCTCGGTCCTGAAATTCTTCTATCTTTTTTGTTAAAGTGTTTTTTACTTGAGACAATAATGAATCAAATTCATAATTCTGATGTATAGTAACGTTTTTTGTGGCAAATGATTTCATCTCTTGAGAATCATTTTTAAACATTAAAAACAAAGCAAAATATTCGAAATTAACTTTTAGAGAAGTATGTTCTTTAAGAGACATGTCAATTAACGTTTTAATTTTGCTCCAAATATTGTTAAGAAATGGATCTAGAGAATAATTCTCAGACGGATCGACAATTCTATAAGAAGCTATACGATTACGAAATGCAGAATGTATTATTTCAACACCTTCGCAAAAATACGAAATATTTTTGTTTTTATGATTAGTACTGCGTAGGTGACCTGTCCACTGACTGCGCTCAACGGATGTATTGCAAACAGTACAGAAAGGCATTTTTGTATATTATTAGACCTAATGTCCACGTAAAATAGAGTAAGTTTTAGATTAACAGCACAAACAAAAGATAATAAAGACTTATAATTTTAACCTAACCTTAGAATAAACTGTTAACAAAAATATAAAGTATATATAATTATTATATTATTTTATATTTATGTTGTCACTGTAAAACACGGGCTCCGAGTCTTGAAAAACTACATAGACCCGTCTCATAAATGTCTGCAGCGCGTCCCACTGCGGAGTGTCTTTATTAATTTGCACTTTAAGTGCAACTAAGGCTTTCTTCCACCGTTCAAGTGGAGTCGTGGACGCTGCATCGGACTTATTGTATACTTTTACCTCCACGTAAAAGTCACCCTCAATGTACGGCGCCGTCCGCCGCAACTTCCCGTTAGCAACTCTGCTCACGAGAGACGACGTGAGCTCCTCGCCGCCGGTTGCTGGTGCGCGTTGCTCGCTATCCTCCAAGCCGAAGAGGTCCGAGCGATGTTGTTGTGGTTGTTTTTTACTGTAAAAATAAAATAATATAAGTACCTTATCATTACAATAACAGCACCTTGTAAACGTTCTATCAAAAAAGAACCAATGGAATTATGAATCATTGGATTGTGGTGTGGTTTTAAGTATAGAAATAAATCCACTACTAACGTATAACACTCCTATTGGAATAAAATACATAAATACCTAAAGACAAGAAATAATAGAAATTACCTTGATTTAGATTCCGATTGCGAGGTGGAGGTGCTCTCAGAAGCTTTACGCTTAGGAGATTTCTTTTTGGACTGCACCTTTGCAGCCTCAGGTGCGCGACGTGGGTATTCAGATTCGGAGTCAGACCTGTAATCGAGTAGACAACAATTAATTTCAAATAAAAAAAGTCTGTAAAGAAGATTAGAACAATTGAACGCTCGACTTGGATTGTGGTGTGGTTTTAAGTATAGAAATAAATCCACTACTAACGTATAACACTCCTATTGGAATAAAATACATAAATACCTAAAGACAAGAAATAATAGAAATTACCTTGATTTAGATTCCGATTGCGAGGTGGAGGTGCTCTCAGAAGCTTTACGCTTAGGAGATTTCTTTTTGGACTGCACCTTTGCAGCCTCAGGTGCGCGACGTGGGTATTCAGATTCGGAGTCAGACCTGTAATCGAGTAGACAACAATTAATTTCAAATAAAAAAAGTCTGTAAAGAAGATTAGAACAATTGAACGCTCGACTTATGAAACACAAGGACACTGAAATAACATAATTATTTTAAAAAAATACTTACGTACATTTTATAGAAGTATTCGGTATTCGTAATTAACAATAAACTTAAGTGGAGCTTGTCACTAGAAGACGTTGGAGCGAATGTGAATTTTCATATAAATTAATCGAATTTAAGTAAAGAAAAATACCATCTCAGCAAATTTAACCTCATTACAAATTAAACCTTAAATCTTAGTATTACAATTGTATTACTAACTTATGTCAGTTACGTCCATTTAAATCATAATATTGATTCCGTCAAAATGCAATTTTATCGTGAGAAATGAAATATAAAACCAGCATTTGTCCGGTACCTTGCTTAGGTATCTATGATTACTACTATTTATGTAATTTCTGTATGTTTGTTTATTTAAAAAATAATAACAAGACATCATTATGCACGGTTGTAAAATAATAGATTTTTTAAGACGCATGTGAAAAATCTGGAACAAATATTTGGTGATTATACTTTATTATATAATTATAATATTTAAGGTAGTACTAACGCTTGCTGCACGAATTTATTAACTTAATTATTAACTTATAGGAAAAGGGATTGCGATAGGGATTCGAACCTGAAACCTGGAAATATACATAAGCCTATTTATACCAGGGGTATTCACAATCCTGTTTGCAGAGTAGAATTTAACCTGTACTTTGATCATATAGGGATGACGCCAGCGTCATCAATCAATAAGTTACATTCGAGATAATTTATGTGTAGAAAAGTTTTGAACGGATACGCGTAACAAAACTAGTTTATTACGTAATACGAGTATGTTGCAGTCAAACTGCAAATATTAAACCATCATCTGTAATAGAAATATAAGTATAGTATATTAATAAAATCGTATATAGTAGAAGTTATATTGATATCTTACAATTTTTACAATATAAATAGTATTTTTAAACAATCCCTAGACAAAAAAGTTAGTCATTAAAAATATTTTTATACACATTTATTTATTGTAACTACAAAGTCATAAAGGTTATAATTATTACAATAAAGTAATTTCCAAGATGAGTGTGCCGTACCGAAACTGAAGTACCTATTTTATGAACATAGGAAGTCCTGTATAAGACAAATTTAAACTATGTGCGCAACAAGCGTAGTGCTTATCATGCATATTATTATTATGGTTCCCATGGACACCTTACATACAACAACATATGGTCAGCAAATTATTGCTACTTGCAATTTTGCAGTTTCACAGACTGTAAAGACTCATTTACACTCACTCGTAACAATCATCTGATACGGTCGATTCCAACGTCGCACTAAGGAGCATTTTTACTTCAAAACCGAACAAAAATGACGCTTACAAATTTCTGTAAATGTCACTCAAATTAGGATTTTATTACACCTAAGTAATGGTACTATCATAAAACGGTCCTAACTCGGAACCCGCATCATACAGGATTAAAAAATGAAAATCGTGTATGTTTTTTTTACTAATTAGTACTTTTGTAATAGTACCGAGTTATATCGGGTTTTAAATTTACTTTTGTGGTAAAACAGTAAAAACCTTTTCCACATAATTCCACCACTTTGAAATATAGGACTTTTAAAGTGATATAAGAATACTAGCTGATCCCCGTGGTTTCACCCCGCTGCTCGGCTCCTATTGGTTGTGGCACGATGTTATACAGCCTTCCTCGATAAATGGACTATGCTACACAAAAAGAAATTTTTCAACTTAAACCAGTATTTCCTGAGATTAGCGCGTTCAACCAAACAACAAACTCTTCAGCTTTATAATATTAGTATAGATTTCAATTATTCAGCAATTTTATGAACTTTATATAAATATATGATTTTCTTTATTCACTTACGTATTTTTATTCATTTCCAAGCAAATAAAACTGCTAATGAATTTTGTCCGGAAGAATACAATATAGCGAAACTGATCGGACGTACACACACCGAACGGTAAATAATGGTGTAAATGCACCTTAACTCAGCGCGACGTGCGGTTGGATGGCAATCAGTACCAGACGTAACGTGTTCATTATCAAGTAAGTAGTGTCGTCTGGGTGAATTTAATTAAATTAAAATTTCGGATGTCCTCGACACATAATCTGAGTGTGCGTTGAACCTCTGGGGTAAAAGCGCTATCTCTAACTTTGTGGAGAGACATAGTGACAATCTGTCCCAAATTTTAGTTTAATGTATACGGTAGCCTAAAATTCAGATGTCCTTGGTGCCACTCTGGCTGCAAAAACTGAGTGTGTGTTGAACCTTTGCGGTAATGCACTATCTCAAACTTTGTGGAGAGACATGAGACAATCTGTCCTGAAGTTTAGGTCATCGGTTCAGACAGCCGACGCATTTACTTGTTTAATAAACGTGTAAATTTTCATCTATATGAAACGAAATTAAATTAAAATTTCGGATGTTCTCGACACATAATCTGAGTGTGCGTTAACCTCTGCGGTAAAGCGCTATCTCTAACTTTGTGGAGAGACATAGTGACAATCTGTCCCAAGTTTTAGTTTAATGTATACGGTAGCCTAAAATTCAGATGTCCTTGGTGCCACTCTGGCTGCAAAAACTGAGTGTGTGTTTAACCTTTGCGGTAATGCGCTATCTCAAACTTTGTGGAGAGACATGAGACAATCTGTCCTGAAGTTTAGCTTACCACGTTTCATGTAGATTTAAATTAGGAATAAATTCAGTAGTGGTGAAATGTGTAGTGAAAGAATGACAGTAAAGTAGTGTAGTGAAACAGAGTTGTGATCACAAAAGGTTCTTCTCAGGACCGCAAATTCGTGTTTCTTAAAACGAAACGTCAAAACGTACCCTCCAATTTTCAGCTGAAATTGACAGAGGTGAACGAAGGAACGACAGGTAAGACTAGTTTTAAAACGCGAATTTGGAATAGGAACTATTGGGCATTGAATTTTAGAACTGAAAGGTGGAATAGGCGTCCGAACCAGTATTTTTGTACATTCTATTCTATTCCACAACCATCGATATCAGAAATATTATTGGGAATTCTACCCCACCAGTGACGAAGGCGAACGGAGTGAGCCGTAGGAACGGCAGGTGGGGTAGAATGCCCAATAATATACTACTATGGTACTTATATTATATAAGTACCTATTAGTTATGCAGTCTTTCGATTGTTCTTTTTTTTGTTAAATAGTTTTATAGAGTTACATGTAAGTCTCTTAATTTTTCTTTTGCCGCGGGAGAGTGTGAGAACGCATCCAAGACTTGGCTTATTTTTTAGTCTGTGGTCACTTGCTCTCTCTGGTTTTCAAGACTGTAGTGGTGCATGCGTTTGATAACAATAAATCTCTAGTAATTAACTATAGTGGTTTGATTGCAAAGATATTTCAATTGCCAACGATGAAACGCTTCGAAAATCGGGAGTGGGGGCTTGTGACGTCATGACGCCTGTAAAATTATACCCACCGAGTAACATTTTGTGATTTTTAGAAGCGTCGTATCTTCATCAATTTTGTTTTAAGAAAAAATACGAATTAAATATTATTGATACTTCTATATTTCGGGCTAATAAAAAAATAGAGTAAACTAGCCATAACTTCAATGTGTACAAAAAACAGAAACGCGTTTGTAGTGTAAAATGGTGTGCCAGCGAAGCAATCTGCAATAGCAATTCGTTCTGTGAGTCCGTTAACCAAACAAATCTCACATTCACTAACACCCATGCTTTCGACAAATACCTGTAGGCTATACCGGAGTTTTTTCCAATATGGGACCATTTGGGGAGCAGTAAACTTGTAACTATTCTATTTTTGCCAATTCTCGCTGTGCCGATTACCTTCTCGTATAGTCGATTGGCTAGCAGGCATTGTAACACTTGTAACCTTTGAATTGATTTTGAGCGTGATTTTCACGCAAAAAAAATTGCACAAATTTCAAAACTTCCCCATTTGATTTAATACTTTATCATAGTATTATTTAACATAGGTATATATAAACTTACGTCTACTTCACATGGGGTTTGAGTCGTCCCACCCGGGGCAGGGGGGGAGGGACTGTCAGACCCGTACTGACTAAAATCCACAGTGTCTTTCAATAGCCCTTTACGTTCCAGGGTACTTCACATGTGAAGTACCCGGGTTAGGCAAAAACTACAAAGCTCCACCTGCTATGATCCTTACATACTCCTTTTGCCTCATTCACCTTCAAATGTCTATTCATACAAGCACTCAAGTAGTATTATTTTTTGTAATTTATGTATATTTAATCACAGATTACTATTTTAAAGAAACAAAAAAAAATGTGTGTCCTATTGTCCTAAAATGTGTATACTATTTATATAATCCAATTTGTGAGCTTCGACTGAGTTCAAGAATCTGACAAGCTCATTATGTACATAGGTATTAATCAAACCTTTTCCAACAGAGCCAGCTCGCAATGCTTATCTACGTCATACATTCCATGTACATTACACGGTACAAAGACATGTCATAAACATACTCGTAATGGATTTCATAAAAACACGTAGAAGAAACAAATAGTTTGTTTATGCAGAAATATTACCCTTTTAAGGTTATAGCTTGGCGATAGTTCGCGTATGACCATAATGTTCTTCGGCGAGCTGTTATTTCCATTAAACGCTTATCTTGGAGATTCATGGCAAGCCCCGGCAAAAATGATGGTCGTTAAAGAAATTGAATACCCTTTACTCATGCTTAAACTTTCTCATATCCATTTGTTCTTAAGTTTCGGTGGCCCCGTGACGGGGTCGGGTTGCATCGATTTTTCGGGGTGGTTGATACTTTAACTTTGAATGAAAAATCGCAGTTATTATCCATTTATTGTTTAAATTTTTAACAGGTAATTGCTTATCTGCTCTGCCTACACCGTCTACGTCCGTAATCACTTTAAAAATCATCAAATGTTTAGCCCGTCCTGGGTGGAGCGTTGTCAGACTCATATTGACGAAAAACTGCCCTTTACATTCCATGACCATGGTAACCTCTTAAGACATTTCCACAACGCAGACAGGCAGTTGGCCCTATCGATTTCTTGATTGGACGGTGAGCTAAATGCCGTCTGCACCTACAGTGGCGTAAAAAAATCGCCTAGCAACATCCGACGGCTTCTGCAAGAGGAGAAGGATTACCGTGTCCTCCGGGCTGTCCACACTTCACTGACTTCCGTGCGTATCATCCCACCGAATGCGAAACAGGAACCTCCCGAAACACCCGTGTTTCTTCAAAAGATGAGAGGAGGGGACTTGACGCCGCATTGCAATTTGCAACATGCCTTTGTTTTCTACTCTCGACTGACGAACGAAATCTTGTGAAACTAAATGAAGCCCTGACCCTATCCTGCGTATAGGTACTGTTAAATAAGCGACTATGGTAGACGCAGCTAAACTCCTAACCAACGCCCTTCATCATCTTTGCTGTCTACTCCAAAGATTTACTAGTTAGCCAGAAATAATGAAGAAATAAGCTGACACCACATCCTCATATTTAACAATTTCATATACTTAACGCCAATGAAACTCGCACAGCAGTGCACCGCAGAAAGTTTTAGATATTGTATGAATATGCAGAGCTTTCAAATTGTAAGCGCAAACTTCGACTGACGGATATATCAAGGTACCTAAGTACTGTCTTCGAGATTAAATATACATAATTAACCTACATTGCTTCACCGCTTTTTTTATGTGTAAATATATTTTGTCGTTCGGCGTGGTGGTCTCAGAGAGAGGCCTATGTTCAGCAGTGGACGTCTTCCGGCTGATGATGATGATGATGTAATATTTTTTATTGATACCCCTTGTTTTTGAGAGTTAAAGGAGTATGTCTCCAAACTAACCAAAACCCTTTCTACCAATACCATGCGTCGGGGATCCGACAGATCACGTATATTCGCGCGCACTCCCGACATAATAATCATCTTACCAACATTACAAATTATGTGATCATGAGTAGTTTAAACACGACACCCTAGCTCCGCGCGGACGAGCGGTGCCGAACTGCCGACGCTCACCACCTCAGCGCGGTTTACCAGCTGTATCTGCGTCCCGTCCGCGTGCGTACTTATCTCCTTTCTATTAGTGATCTGATAACTCGAAAATGAACTATCCGATAAAAATGTTCGGTTATACTATAGAAGATTGTAGCATTTATTAAGTTACGTTAAATATAAAAAATCGCAAAAAAAAAAATTTAGTTGCTATGTAGTAGATACATTTGTTTTTATTCCAAAGACGTTTATCGTTAAAGGTGAATGTCCACTAACGATCACTTCAACTAACCTGGTGAAGTGGTGAAGGTCGAAGTAATCAAAAGTTCCTCGTGCAAAAAAATAACCAGACTCGTTGCTTACACGTGGAAGCCGGTTGACCATTCAAATTACGTAATTCTTTAGGCTTCTTTAACCCCAATTACGCACTCCTGCGGACAAAGTGGAGTCCGACTTTTTGGTAACTGAAGTCAAGTGAGAAATATGATACATAAAACATTTTTTATGTTCCAGAAGGCATTTTAAGGGTTGTAAATAATTGTCTATAGTGTTTTCCATTTGGAAATCTTATAAAGTTATGTTTATCAACATACATGTAGGAAGGAGTAATATTCGCTACTAGACATCGACAAAATTGACACCTATCCTGAACCTAAACTGTTGATGATCCATGCAAACCGTTGCATAGGATATCCTACACTCCGTGTGTACAATAATTATGGATTTGTAACGATTATCGATAATGTTCAAATTGCTATTTTTAAACGACATACTACACCTTGGATGACTTCTTTCGTTCTGTTCATGTCTATATATCTAGTCATACAAGCATGCCGGCTGCGGGTACTACGCACCTACGGCCGTATTACAACGTCTTAAAACCAGGCTTGTTCCGGCGATTGAAAGTGACAGAGCTATACAAGTCGTCTAGCGCCATCTCGTTCCCACACTGGAATTATTCTCGCTTTAAGACGTCATGGTAAACAACCTGATCTTTCTGAAGAACCTCACCAGTAAGGTTAACGTATGTTCTTCTAGGGCGTCAACTCTCGGTGTTTATACCCACATCTGCCATTATTACCTAGATTTGAAACTGTTACCTTAATAAACCTAGAACAACTGTTAATGAGCCCTCACATTAGGTAGCTGATCGGAGCAGGGTCCAACGCAAATGAACGCTTCAGGCAGTGGCCTATTGTCGCGTAATTATGTTGCCACTGGCGATCAACACCCCATTGTGTTTCATAATCGTGGTAATCTGTAGGTACTTACTCGTAGTTGGTATGTGAATATTATAATTATAGTTCAGGAAATGAGTTGCCTAATATCACTTACTTGTGATCAAAACTTTACAACCCCTAATAGTTCTGAAGGTTCCGCAAACATCCTCGTTTTCGTGGAGAATTATTCATATGTAGACAAAGTTTAATGAGCAACACATAATAGTGCTAAATTAATCTTTTTTATTATAAAGCTATTGATTTAAAAAACTTTTTGAAAAAAAGGGAACCGACTTCAAAACCAAACACAAAAAATTAATAGATTTTAAAAAATCTAAAAACCCACGTTTTTGAATGTCCTAAAAATAAGAAAATAACCCTACGGGGCTGAGAGAGGGGCCACTCAAAACGTGGGGGCGTATATTATTTAAGGGATTATTTATGGGATATATTTACATGACGTGTAATAGATCGTGGGTGTAACTTGCAAAGATACGCCCCCACGTTTTGAGTGGCCCCTCTCTCAGCCCCGTAGGGTTATTTTCTTATTTTTAGGACATTCAAAAACGTGGGTTTTTAGATTTTTTAAAATCTATTAATTATTTTTATCTTTGTTCATCGGGTTTGAAGCTACCCTGAAAATTTCCGCCTGCTAGCTTATCGAGAAGTGCCTCAAAGCCTGTCCGCCATCTTGGACGTCCGCCATATTGGATTTAAGTCTCGTGACTTTTTTTTTCGTACTCCTGACAGCAAACCCTTTCATTTGATATCCATATCTTAGGAGTGCATTTCTAATAGCCTGTCTGCCATCTTGGACGTCCGCCATATTGGATTTAAGTCACGTGACTATTTTTTTCGTACTCCTGACAGCAAACCCTTTCATTTGATACCCATATCATAGGGGTGGATTTCAAACAGCCAGTCCGCCATCTTGGGGAGGCCGCCATATTGGATTTATTATGACGTTTCTTAGCTAGTCATGCATTGTCATCAGAACTCAGAGCGTGTGCAAAATTTCAGCCTGCTAGCTTATCGGGAAGTGCCTCAAAATTGAGTTGCAAAAGTCCAACCGGAACGACAAACAAACAAACAAACAAGAAAAGTGAGTGTATAAAAACGTGGGAAAAACTCTAAAATAACTTTTCTTTCGGAAGTCGGTGGCTTTGTTTTTTATTTCATTGACTATGGCCACCGATTTCCGAAAGAAAAGTTATTTTACAGGTTTTGAAGTAGGTTCCCTTTTTTTCGAAAAGTTTTTATTTTTCCCCTTTTTAGTTTAGAAATTCAACAAAAATCTTCATATAATAATCGGCGTCTTTGAAAATCTACAATCCTAGTAAGCAACAAAAACGGATCTTTACGGGCAACTTCACGAGATATCCATTATTATTATATACTAAAACCTTCCTCAGAATGTAACAAATACTTTTCTGAAAACCGCATCAAAATCGGTTCAGCCAAACGCGAGATAATCGCGGACAAACATGCAATGGTCACTGAAAATCTACAATCCAAGAAAGCAAAAAAACAGATCCACGCGGGCAACCTCACGGGATATCCATTAGTGTTATATACTAAAACCTTCTCCAGAATGTAATGAATACTTTCCTGAAAACCGCATCGAAATCGGTTCAGCCAAACACGAGATAATCGCGGACAAACATACATACAGGTCGAACTGAGAACCTACTTTTTTTTTTGAAGTCGGTTAAAAAAGATACACTTGATTGTCACACAAATATTTACCTTTTATCCAGCTGTGTGTAATGAAACGTATAGAACTATGCATGGATCCAAGACAGAATGTTAGTTCGAGAATTTCAGACGAAATTGCAACAACATTTTTCCTGAACTTCCTTTGCCATCTAGATAAATCTATAAGATAGCGACCCTCGAGCACATTATGTGAAAATATCGTCGGGTGATGGCGAAAATGAACTCGTGTGTTTGAGTAGGGAAACGTAATTTATAACTAGTGAGATATCAATCGTCATTCCTGAGAAAATTGAGCCACGTAACACCCGGCTAGACGACTATAAAACATTCATATTCTTAATTAATACCTTGATATTGTTCACGTCGACATAATTACAGAATTAACGTTTATGACGCTTTGTGTAAAATTAGGCATTTGGGTTACAAAAGATATTAAGTTAGAACATTTAAATAATAAGTAGGTAACATTAAAGATGTACGTAATTGTGATAATGGCCTGTCTCAAAAACAGAGGCTCAGTTTTAAAATTTCTTATTTATGTGGAAGGGCACTCACAAATACATTAATTTTATGACTGATTGATTAATATACAGTTTTGTATTTGTCTGTAGTCTAACATCTGGCTCCTGGGTGCCAATATCTAAGAGTCACTGCAAAAGTTTGAAGTACAATTACAGTGGTCTTGGTTTCATGAAACTTTTGAACTTTGAAGACGGCAAGCGATTATTATTTTGGCCGCGCTTCGCTACTATTTCTCATTTTTATGATTACTATTGTACAGTTTTTATTACCGCCACGGAAAGAGTTTTTATTCGCAACGATTAAATCCAAAGTTGTGATAATATAAAAGGTAGTATTCCAGAGAACTGACCCAATATTTCAGATTTATGAGGAGTAAACAAAGGACGTTAAATCTCACTGGTTTCTTTGTTTTGTTAAGTTAATATCAGTTTATTTTAAGCGATATTTACAGAAGATTATATCAATGGTTTCTGTTCTTTTTTGTAATATACATACAGGGTGATTTGTTATTCGATGCGGTCCTTGAAATGGGTGATACTAGACCTTATTTGCAACAATTTTAACCCCGACAATATGGGGTCTAAACTGACTGGTTTTAGAGATATCGAACTTTAAAGGTTTTTCGAAAAATTTCTACCTCTCCACCATTAAGTGCTTATTGTTAGAAAGTAACGATGGTCACCACTTCGAATTTATACTTTTCTGATAGAATATGAACGACTGAATCTAGTGAATACAAGTTTGTTATAAAACTAATCATATCTTGGGAAATTAAGTGTCATAAAGTTTCTGTTTTGAAGTTTTCTGAAAACTTCCCTTGTCTTTCAAAGCATATTTAAAAAAATAAATGTAAGACACTTGGTTTACAAATTACAGGAAAAACTTTCTGGTCTCATTACCTTTCTAAAATAGTGGCTCAGTACCCACTTTTAGTTAGTGTCTGACCAGAAAATTAGGGTTGTTACTGACAAGGTAGTAAATCAACGAAAATTGGTTGTAAAGTTTTTTCGACCCAACATATTTTTTTCTGAGGTTTATGTCCAAACTGTTATCTGATATTAGCTTTTTGAGTCAATGCGCTAAATCCTGGTCGATGACATCAGGCAAAATCGCGCTTTATCTGGAGTATTTTTACCTGTCCTACCAGCAGGGTGACCTAACTTTTATGCACGCCAGTTTAGTTTTTTTTTATGTAACCAGAGTTTACAAACATTCCGTCATTGTGCTTATGTTTCAAGTAGCTGTTTTAAATGGAAGAGAATTGATGGTTTGAATATCTGGTCCATAGGTAAAATACTCCAAATAAAAACCGACTTTGCCTGATATGATTACGGCCAAAATTAAGCGCATTGACTCAAAAAGCTAATATCAGATAGCAGTTTGTACAAAAACCACAGAAAAAAATGTTGGGTCGAAAAAACATTGCAACCGATTTTCGTTGATTTACTACCTTGTCAGTAACAACCCTAATTTTCTGGTCAGACACTAACTATAAGTGGGTACTGTGGCACCATTTTAGAAAGGTAATGAGACAAGAAAGTTTTTCCTGTAATTTGTAAACCAAGTGTCATACATTTATTTTTTTAAATATGCTCTGAAAGACAAGGGAAGTTTTCAGAAAACTTCAAAACAGAAACTTTATGACACTTAATTTCCCAAGATATGATTAATTTTATAACAAACTTGTATTCACTAGATTCAGTCGTTCATATTCTATCAGAAAAGTACAAATTGTAAGTGGTGACCATCGTTACTTTCTAACAATAAGCACTTAATGATGGAAAGGTAGAAATTTTTCGAAAAACCTTTAAAGTTCGATATCTCCAAAACCAGTCAGGTTAGACCCCATGTTGTCGGGGTTAAAATTGTTGCAAATAAGGTCTAGTATCACCCATTTCAAGGACCGCATCGAATTACAAATCACCCCAGATCACAAAGCATCAAAGGTAAAAAATATATAACGACTAAACTGTGGTCCCTCAATCCTCATAAGAAAAATAAATAGTTCATTGAATATCAGCTTACACTACAATAAGGGTAATGATACCTTGCTGGAAGATTCGACTAAAATAGTGTCAATTAGATAATTCATACCAACAAAGTTTCAAACTTACATTTAAGTCCATATCCAGATCCAGAGAAACTACTGCAGGTGTCAAAATTACTGCAATCCTTTGAATACCAAAGTTAATGTTGGTACAAAAAGTGACTTCGTCAGCCGTCGTAGGTCGTTACTTGTCGGATGCCAACAATTCTAATCTACCGGCTTTCCTTTGACCATTAAAAAATTGAACAGCGAATATTGAAAATTAACATGGAACCTATTTCAAAGACTATCTATACTAACATTTTAAAACTGTAGAGTTCGTTTGGTTGAATATACTAATCTCAGCAACTATTAGTTCGAATTCAAAAATCTTTTTGTGTTGGATACTGGATAGCTCATTTATCGAGGAAGAATATACTTTTCACTTCAGTAGCTCAAACATGTAGGTTTTGCTGCCTGAAATCAGTGAGCAAAATGCGATTTTGCTCACTGAGTGAGACAAAGTAACTTTTTAATTTTTGTTTTCAGAAAGCCGCGAATATCTTATTCAGCCTTGGGTTAATCATACAATTCGAAACATTTACACTCCATCTCTTTCCCGCTATTAGAAAGAGAGAGGGATAAAGACCAGCCTTTTCAAAATTCCGATTTTGAATTCGACCTCAAAGACAAACACGCTCGGTTGTACTAACTAAAGAAATTTTGCAAAAAGATAATTATGTCTTAGTGTAATTTATTGAATTTTTAACTTATATGTATACGTAGTATTTAAACGAAAATAAGTATTTACTGCAAATAAAACTGATATTTAACCTGTAAATATTTATTTCTAGTGTCAACAATGTTACGTAAATATTTTGAATACGAGTAATAAAATATCATGGGTGCTATAATTTCCGAACACGCCTTAGTTTAAATAAAAGAGCGGGAATAAAATTTCGTGGCTGGCTTAAAGAGTTGAATAAGTTAATAGTTATTTAAATCTATTTCTGTTTATTATTTTATCTCCTAAAGTGTTCTCGCTGCTGAAGTGAAATAGTTATTTGTGCAACAAGAGAGCAAAGTCGTTTTTTGCTGCGAGTGCTGATTTTGAATCCTAAGCAAGCGAAGCATTCAACGATTGAATCACGAGCGTAGCGAGTGATTCTAAAGTTGAATCCTGAGTGTGGCGAGGGATTCAAAGGCACGAGATGCAAAAAACTTTGCTCTCGTGTAACACACATAACTTTTCACTTCAGCAGCGAGAACACTTTAGGAGATAAAATAATAAACAGGAATAGATTGAAATAACTATTAACTTATTCAACTCTTTACGCCAGCCACGAAATTTTATTCCCGCTCTTTTATTTAAATTAAGGCGTGTTCGGAAATTATAGAACCCATGATATTTTAATATTCAAAATATTTACATAACATTATTGATACTAGAAATAAATATTTACAGGTGAAATATCAGTTTTATTTGCAGTAAATACTTAATTTCGTTTAAATACTACGTATACATATAAGTTAAAAATTCAATAAATTACACTAAGACATAATTATCTTTTTGCAAAATTTCTTTAGTTAGTACAAACCGAGCGTGTTTGTCTTTGAGGTCGAATTCAAAATCGGAATTTCGAAAGGGCTGGTCTTTGTCCCTCTCTCTTTCTAATAGCGGGAAGAGATGGAGTGTAAATGTTTCGAATTGTATGATTAACCCAAGGCTGAATAAGATATTCGCGGCTTTCTGAAAACAAAAATTAAAAAGTTACTTTGTCTCACTCAGTGAGCAAAATCGCATTTTGCTCACTGATTTCAGGCAGCAAAACCTACATGTTTGAGCTACTGAAGTGAAAAGTTATGTGTGTTACACGAGAGCAAAGTTTTTTGCATCTCGTGCCTTTGAATCCCTCGCCACACTCAGGATTCAAAATCAGCACTCGCAGCAAAAAACGACTTTGCTCTCTTGTTGCACAAATAACTATTATAACATCACACTACGACCAAAGAGAGGATCAGCTGGTGAATCCGCGGGGCACAGCTAGAACTCGATACAGTGAAACTCGCAAACAGTCGGAATGGAGGTAATTGATAGGATGACATGACATTGACGGCAGGTGACCCTAAACCGGGAGTTTGGGATACCTGTCGTCATGTCATCGTCAAAGCAAAATCAAAGGAATGGACAGTGATTAGATAAATCGGCCGATTAGAGACATTATATTGACTGACTGAGTAACCGCCTGTTAACTTAGTAATTATTTGACTATCCTTTATAAATAAACCTACTTGTACACTTCTAAATATTCAAAGTGCATCAGGTAGGTACCTAGACTTTTTCCAACCATATTGATGACTGCCGTTGCAGTGGTCCGGCGACCACTGCAACGACTGTCAATCTTCAAATGACAGTCGGGACCAATACCAGAGACACGGAGGAAACTCGGCACGCAATGGATGAATACATTGGTCACACCCATAAACGTACCGATCTAGGCAAAGGCGAGTTTACGATGGACTCATGTGGCTCTTATTTTTTTAGTTGTGTTCCTCAATGTTCATAGGAAGGTAATATTTACTTCTTAGGATACAGCACCCAAAGGTCAAAACCCTATTACTAAAGGCGCTCCCTCACCGGCAGCATTCGCGTGTAATGTAACATCAAAGTGCGCATTGTGATGCTCGATTGTCTTCCGTCACTGATGAAATGTTCGAATCTGTAACGTTAAGGCGCTCCCTCACCGCGAGCGAAGTGCCCAATTTGATGCTCTATTGTCTTCGAATGTTCGAATCTGTAACGTTACATTACACGTGAATGCTCGCGGTGAGGGAACGCCTTAAGACTTCACTGTCCGTCTGTCACCTGACCTGACTGTATCTAATGAACTGTGATAGTTTGACCGTTGAAATTTTCACACAGATGATGTATTTCTGTAGCCGCTCTAACAACAAATACTAAAAAACAGAATAAGATAAGTATTTACGGGGGCTCCCATACAACAAACGTTGTTGTTGCTGTTTTTATACATAATGGTACGGAACCATTCGAGCACGAATCCGACTCACACTTGGCTGGTTGTTCATAATAGTCGAAGTTTGTTAGTGACAAATCTGAAGTCTTATTGAAAACTATTTCCAGTCTTTCCAGCCATTTTAAGTAACAGTATAGCGTGATACCTGAATTAATGGCTAAAAATATTATAAATTATACACACATAAGCATTTTTACTAAGCTTGAAAGAATACCTAGAGCACGTAGTACTAGTTTTATAGGTAGGTACAAATATTTTTCGCAGTTTGATTCTGCATATTCCTGAACATCACAAGAGTATTGAGAATATAAGTTGTATGCACTTTCCGAAACATCTTGAATATCTTTTCAAAGTAGGGAACGGAACTTTGGAACATATATTATTTTAACAACTCACAATGTTCGTACTCATATTTATGAGTTCTAAAAGTATATGCGGTAGGATTAACATATGCAAAGGGAAGCAACGTTCAATTCAGTTTTAACTTTAAGAGCTTTTATAATATTTGAAGGATCAAAATTGGGACCACTCACAACGGACCTTTTTACCCGACTGCGCGACGCAAAGGAGGGTAATGTGTTTATCAGTCTATGTATGTATGTATGTTTGTTTCTATGTGGCGTTCTAGAGACCAAACGCGTAAGCCGATTTTGATCATTCTTACGTCAATCGATTCGTCTTAACCTTGCAAGTGTCACTAAAGACATGACAGTAATCAAAATTCACCACAGCGACAACCAGACGCCATATTGTCAAAATGAAAAAAATAAAAGTCGACGAACTATGTCAAGTGGGGTGTCGTTGAATAGGTATTTTAAAATCATCTTTAGGTTTCTTTTATCATTTTTCATTTTAAGTAATAGTTTAGGATATATAACGATTTAAAGTTGATTAACAAAACAATCATTCTCGCTAATGTTCTTACTTATTGATTTAAGTTTTTATTTCAAGTATAAACGATATACAAACAAAAAAAACAGTGAACAATGAATCGTAACTAAAAAGTGTAAAATAAAAAAAATAATTTAAAGAAAAACAAAAAACCCGACTGCGTAAAAACTAATTTTGAAAAATACGTGAAAAAGTTAACTTAATCAGAACAGCAGGAAGAAGCAGAACAGAACGACTCACAGTCGGGGCCCCTTGGGAAGATTTGATTGATAAAATTTGAATGGGCCCCGACTGTGAGTCGTTCTGTTCTGCTTCTTCCTGCTGTTCTGATGGGCTTGTTTCTTTCTTTTTAGTTTTAAGTTAACTTTTTCACGTATTTTTCAAAATTAGTTTTTTTTATTCATCGCATATTATATTCAACTTAGTTCATCGGTGGATTAACCCGTTATTCAGACAAATCGAAATTATAATATGGCATAGAAAAAGAACTACCTTCGTTATCATCAGCCTATTAAATTGTCCTACTGCTGACACAGGCCTAGTTCCTCTCTGTGAGTACTACCACCACAAGGAAAATAATTATTTTCTGTAAGACTATTAGTTCTCTTGTTCAGTCTACCTGTTAGTAGTTTACCTGTATTATTATGTAAGCATGCAAGTAGCAAAACAAGCAAAGATTCACACTTACCGGGAAGCGATATAAAGTTGAGTAGCGTTTTAGCGCGGAACTAAGCACATCGCAAGTTGCCAGGCGTGCTTGTGCACATGTGGCCGAATTTTCGCCTCGCTTGCCTAAGTGCAATGCATAGAAACTCAGCACCTAGGAGCAGTATCGTCTTACCTCCACTTTCTAGCAATCTAACACATGCACTGCCACGGCCAAAGTTCGTGTTTAGTAGACTAGTTCTATGCTCCGGGTGTTCGGTATTCGCCAATTGTTTCCACGCTGCGTATATTAATTTACACTTAAATAACTGTATAAGTTGCTCTTGATAACACAATTAAATACGTATCTACCTATAATAAATCACACATCAGGCTCACATTTCATAATTATATTAGTATTGTGTAGGCATATTGTTCGTAGCTATTTTGAATAGGAAACATTCAAAAAAGTTTGAATGCTGCGGAACCTTTCTGTGTAGGTTTTAAGTAAGTATTAAAATTATAAATGGCATTAACACCATCAAAAATATTCAGAAATCCTTCTTCTCTTCTTAAAATCCGGGAGTAATTGGTCAGTACTTAGTACCCGTCTACTCATAACATTTTTTCGTGTAAAATCATTCATACTGTGCCTTCTTTTTGCAAGTCATGAACGTACATTAATCTTTATCGTAGCCCTGATTTAGAGCATTGTACTAAACCTATTAAGCCTAGACAGCCTGAAACTTCAGTAACCTAACTTTCATTAAGTTCGTTTACAAACTTAATAAAGGTTCCATTAAAGTAATAGCATGTTCTACACAAAAACAAATACAGCTTTTTTCTTCATCTAAAAATACAATGCCCATTTTCCATTTTCCAATCGAGCAGCTCAGGTCGGCTCGGCGGCTCATTTACATACATCGTTGAAACTTTTGTTCGATTGAAGTCCATCCTGCCAAAATGCGGCCGGTGCGAATTTTTAGAAGAACGCGCCATTGTAATTGTGATTCGAACTCGAGTGGTTAAAAGCTTTTCTTCGAAAAAATCTCGACACGTCCGGAAAAGCCGAACTTTGATTTTACATTAAAGATAACATTCCTTAAAGAGAGCACGAAACGATCAAGTGGTATACTTAAGCTTTAAACAAATCCCCGCACACTTAGGTTTTCACATCAACTACTCAGGTAATTTATTTTGATATTAAGTTTGAATTAAGTGCAAAGAATGAACTTTTTAACAATTTTCGTACCTAATGTAATTTTCAAACGTTGCTGGAAGCACAGTATGGAATTATGCAGTTTACTACGAAACTCGAAATTTCTCTAGGGATCTCCACCTACCTTTAGAAAAATGGGTTCTCGGAGATAAACATGATCTGAAGAAATTAATTTAAAAATTGTTCTGTTTGATTCCCTATCCTCTGAGCTCTGTGGTATCAAGGGACTACTGTAATTTGTCTTTAGTAGGTTTCTTAACTCGTACTTTTGATGAAATTTTACTACTTATGGAGGTATATATTACTTATAAATCCGGATAAGTTGGAATTTTTAATCATTTTATCAATAAATATTTAATAATCGGTGCCTAATGCCTATTATATCCCTATTCACGACTTGAAATACATTGAGATTTCTATCACATTAGTTTAATTCGAATATCACAAACACAAACCTGCCGAAGTAAATCCCTACATTATTAAAAAAAAATCACATCAAAATCCATTTTTAAACACGTTACAACACGTCACAGGCAGACAAGAAAAGCGGCGTTGTTTTATAGGAATCCGAATTATTAATAAAAATACGAAATATTGTGGCAGGAAAGTGTTTCAACAGTAATTCCTGTTCGTAGAACCATTTACTAGGCAAAAGTTTAAAGCCTCTTCAAACACCGACGGTCCCCGCTGAGTATTCAGGGGTCTCCTTGTTGATAGGTACTAACACTTACAATTCAATCGCGTTGTGAGAGCTATCGACTCGTGTAGGGATTGTTGTCGACACGCCCTCACTGCCGAAACATTTCCTTTAGAAGGCGTGAGGGGGACTAA
The DNA here is from genome assembly GCA_950005045.1 of Agrotis exclamationis. Taxonomy (NCBI): domain Eukaryota; kingdom Metazoa; phylum Arthropoda; class Insecta; order Lepidoptera; family Noctuidae; genus Agrotis; species Agrotis exclamationis. Next base: position 10,129,809 of record OX465420.1, on the reverse strand, counting down.
GAACAAAACGGATTGATGTGCTGACGATTTGTGAAAACACCTAGGTAGGTATATAAAAATATATTACTCAACAGCAACACCTATATTGCTCTTTTTGTCGATGTTTTTGTAAAGATCGTGTCCAACAGCTCTTTTTAGTCACTTTTCCACCAGAACCGACCAACTATCCAATCTATGAACCCACTAACGAACTATGGAATATCATCATGGTTTGAAACATGAAAATGACAAAGAATCTTGCTGTTCTTTAGAAGGCGTAGTTTACAGGCAGTCATCAGCTTATCTCAACGAATCGCCGAAGGATAATCAAAGGAAGTAACACCGTAATCGAAACACTAAGGAAGAGCATTGCTGACGTCTGCACGACATTATTAGGACGGGGACAGGTTGCCGCTGATGGCCATCCTCTCGATGTAATCGATTGGCTGATACTTGCCAAGTTGCCTGCAATGAAGGTAATGGCAAGCTCCATTAGTAGAAAATGCCACACGATGGACCAATGGACCATAATGCTATTTTCCTTTGTTCTGGATTGGTATAGTTAAATCTTCATACAGATATAGGTAAATCGGATTTCTCTCTCTTTGTAAAACTTTGATTTTTATTTAAAGAAAAAACATTATTTTTTTTCATTACAATAGCAAAGACCTGATGATTTTACATAATAATAAATTAGTAAAATGAACCTTACTTGAGTAATACTACTCTTATTATCCATTCATTAAAACTTTAAAACTGCACAAAAAAGATTATAGAAACATTTCCTAAAAATTAAATAACAAAGACAGATTGTGTACAACGACGAGCTTTACCCAGAATTGGATTTTCTGACAGCAAACAGCAGAGCTAGAGCCAGCAAACATTACTTTTTGTGAACAAAAATAAATTCCCTCTTAATTCTGTTAACACCGCCATGTATGTAGGTAGGAACGCGAATTCCGGCTTAAACTTTGAACTGTGCAGAGATTACTTAGTTCTTTAGTTGCGTACACATCGCAAGTTCGGAAGAACGATATCCAATTTATTACATGAGAATAGGTAGGTAATCTCAATTAAACTAGTTTTGTTCCAAACTAAGATCGTTTGAACCGTGTATGTGTGATGTAGGTACATACGTCTACAAAGCAAGTTAGGGACCACCATCACATAAACTGAAACTGTAAACAAGTCTTAACAAAGTTTCGTGGTTAAGTTGTATGGTCTCTTAGTGTTTCGTACAATTCTATTGTTTAGTATGAATAACTAAGCGCGAAGATAATGTGGCCACCGTTATTTATTGGCTATTAACGTTCCAACTTCATTTGCTACATTATAGGAGTTAACAACGTTTCAATAAACATAGTTCCGTTATTTGTTAATGTTTTATTTAACTGCAGAAAAATGTGATACATAGTTTTACCTTCTTTATTTTTTAATGTTTGTTTTTTTTTGTAATTGTGTGGTATGTTTATAATTTACTTAACTTATCTTCTTTCTGTTCGTTAGTCTCGCTAAATCTCGAGAACGGCTGGACCAATTTGGCTAATTTTGGTATTGAATTATTTGTGGAAGTTCAGGAAAGGTTTAAAAGGTGAAGCGGTACGAAGTTTGCCCGGTCAGCTAGTCGTTAATATTTTAATGATGACCTTATCCTATGTAGTTAATTCGGTTAGATAACTAACTCGCTTTCTTAGAACTATGAAAAAATAAATATGCTACGGGCTACGCGCTGTACGCTACTTGTAACCTACCGTAGCCCGTAGCAGCTGCGTAGCCTGTAGCTTCGTAGCCTGTATCGGTCGGTCTAGCTCTAGCCCATAGCTGCGTAGCATGTAGCTGTGTACTGTGTATAAATGCGCTACGGGCTACGCGCTGCACGCTACGTGTAACCTACCGTAGCCGGTAGCAGCTGCGTAGCCTGTTGCTGCGTAGCTTGTAGCTGCGTATGTCGCTTCCAGCTATATTTAGCTGGTTATCAGAATTATAACAGTACTAGCTGACCCGTGCCCACTTCGTTGAGCGGTAAACATTTTAACTTGTGATGAAATTATGAGTGTGGTTCGGTTAGTACATTTAGAGGATTTTGTTTTTATTTCATGCTGACTGTAACTGCCCGCTGTCTTTCTGTTGCTAGGCGCTGCGCATGTTCAGCGCTAGATTCCCGATCACGGGCCTGCGATGTTCTCACTCTTTGGTTAGCGAGCCTCTGCGAGCGGTCAGCGCTAGACTCCCTATCCCTTGTTTCTGAGACTTGCTACCTGAAATCACTAAGACGCTGCGCACGTTCAGCGCTAGATTCCCGAGCACGGGCCTGCGATTTTCTAACTCTTTGATTAGAGAGCCACTGCGAGCACTCAGCGCTAGTCTCCCTATCCCTTGTTGCTGAGACATGCTGCCTTAAATCACTAAGACGCTGTGCACGTCCAGCGCTGGATTCCCGAGCACGGGCCTGCAATGCTCTCGCGCTTTGGCTAGCGAGCCTCTGCGAGCGCTCAGCGCTAGACTCCCTGTCCCTTGTTGCAGAGACATGCTGCCTTAAATCACTGAGACGCTGCGCACGTTCAGCGCTAGATTCCTGAGCACCTGCGATGTTCTCCAGCTTTGGTTGGCAAGCCGCTGTGAACGCTCGGAGCTAGATTCCCCAGCGCGTGCTTGCGAAATATTTTCTCTATTCCTCGAGAGGCGCTGATGATTTTCAAGAGCAGACTCTTCCGTACGGCGTACTCGAGCTGCTCTTGTCTGGGATGTCTGACGGGAAAGTTATGATTTCCTTTTAGGCATGATAAACAATCGCTGAAACTTTCCGATATCCCAAAAACATAAATACCACATCTTCGAACTCGAAGAATGAGAACACGGTAGTATTTGTGTTTTAGGGTCAGTTCAGACCGAGACGCGAAGCGACGCGACGATGCGCGCACACTTTTAAGAGCCATTCAAAATACGACTTTATTTTCTACAACAAAAGATACACATTTCGTTGTGAGAATTTAGAATACGTTGAGATGCGCGATGCGCCGCGCGACGACTCGCGGCGCAGCGCGACGCATCTCAAAGCAGCGGTGCTGCGCTGCGCCTCTCAAGGTCTCACGACGCAGCGCGGTGCAGCGCGGCGCCGCTTGACGGCTCTCGCGGCCGCTCCACGATGCAAGGTGAAAATCGGGAGCTAGAGGTGACTGAGTATGCATTATTGTGAGTAACGAATTTTGCCAACCGATTTAAGTTAAGAAAAGGTCAAAGAATAACAATGTAGAACTTGCCGGTCAATTTTTTGGTTCATTTTTTTTGCCCTCTTCTCTTAATCGTAAACGGAATGTATTGAGTACATGATTTAAATTCATTTTAATGATTATTTCCGTAATAATTTATAGAAAAATCGGATCACCTTTTTGCGGGACAGACAAAGCGCATAATAATATTATTATGTTTATGAATTCGGTCATAGTTGCCGTCACTCGGATTTTGCATACTCAACTACCTCTAGCCCCTGGACTATACACCGTGTTCTTCACGTTATCCATAAACTTTAGCAAATACTTCTATGGCTTTTACAAATCAAATCCAACAAAGGAAGTAGTACTTAAAAAGGCTTCGTTACAAAGATATTTGTAATTTCATTTAATGAAATTTAATTGAGCTATGCAGTGAGAAAGTATCTTAATTTGGCCTATGTTGCCGCTTAGTGCAATTAAAATGATAAATCTATCAAATACTATTTGCATTTCATTTGTTTCAGCCCGCCAAATGTTATGAATGAAAATACGACGTTGCCAATTCGGATAAAGAGGCATGCATATCGGGTTATTTACGTCTAGGTATTTAGTTTGTATGAAAATTAACAAAAAATAAAAAATAAGAATTTATTAATGTGTCCATAATGAAAAATGCTTACTTCCGTGGTTTGAACATCTCGTCGAAGTTTATGTATATCGTCCGGAACACGGTGTATAGCTGAGGTCGCCATATGAAAATGGGACTGCGGGAGGACGCGGGGCGGGGCGGCAGCACGTGGAAAATCTACACACGTTCTGCTGCACCGCGCGGCGTCTGGATGCGCCTCGCGACGTTGCGATGCGTCTCGCGGCGCAGCGAGGCGCCGCAAGGTGTAGCGCGACGCAGCGTCAAATGACAGGCCTCTTCACGCATCGTCGCGTCGCTTCGCGTCTCGGTCTGAACTGACCCTTAAAAGTGTGCGCGCATCGTCGCGTCGCTTCGCGTTTCGGTCTGAACTGACCCCGAGACGCGAAGCGACGCGACGATGCGTGAAGAGACCTGTCATTTCACGCTGCCCCGCGCTACGCCTCGCGGCGCCGCGATGCGCCTCGCTGCGCCGCGAGACGCATCGCAACGTCGCGAGGCGCATCCAGACGCCGCACGGTGTAGCAGAACGTGTCTAGATTTTCCACGTGCTGCCGCCCCGCCCCGCGTCCTCCCGCAGTCCCATTTGCAAATGACGGCCTCAGCTACATAGTCCAGGGGCTAGAGTATGTGGCTAGAGGTAGTTGAGTATGAGTATGCAAAATCCGAGTGACTGCAACTATCACCGAATTCATAAACATAATATTATTATGCGCTTTATCTGTCCCGCAAAAAGCTGTGATCTGATTTTTCTATGAATTATTACGGAAATAATCATTAAAATGATTTTAAATCATGTACTCAATACATTCCGTTTACGATTAAGAGAAGAGGGCGAAAAAAAAATGAACCAAAAAATTTACCGGCAAGTTCTACATTGTTATTCTTTGACCTTTTCTTAACTTAAATCGGTTGGCGAAATTCGTTACTCACAATTATGCATACTCAGTCACCTCCAGCTCCCGGTCTTCACCTCGCATCATGGAGCGGCCGCGAGCAGCGCCAAGCGGCGCCGCGCTGCGTCATGTCGCCTTGAGAGGCGCAGCGCAGCACCGCTGCTTTGAGAATCGCGTTGCGCTGCGCCGCGAGACGTCGCGCGGCGCATCGCTGCGCATCTCAACGTATTCTAAATTCAACGAAATGTGTATCTTTTGGTGTAGAAAATAAAGTCTTATTTTGAATGGCTCTTAAAAGTGTGCGCGCATCGTCGCGTTGCTTCGCGTCTCGGTCCGAACTGACCCTTACCGTTAATTTTGTAAACATTTAACTGTGAGTGTAAATTGCAACTAGTGTAAAGAGTAATTAAATCAAAACAAAAATCATTTAACTTGATTTATATAATTTCAGTTCTGTTCCTCTAAAACAACAAATACAAAACTGTACATATACAATAAATATAACTCTGCTAACAGAAAACATTATCATACATCGTTTTCACTCTTATTTTTAATTTTTAATTGAATATCTATAACTACAGTTTTTTTAAATAGATCCATTAAATCGCTTCGAACGTGGGACTTGATTTGTTGTAACCTGCCTCCGCCGGCACCTGCTATCAACCTAGATAGTCTCTCATTTGGGCACTCTACAGACACAGAACAAAGAATTTTGTCTTGTTCTTCAATATCCTCATAATACTCAAGCTGCACATTTAGTTTGTATGGGATTTCTTGTGCCAAAAAGTCTAGGAATTTAGCCCTAACTGCTTCTTCTATCAAAGACTCGGGTTTCTGGTCAGTCCATTCAGTAGGAGAATACTGGTAGCCTGCCGTCTTGGCGTTGCTTATGAGATATTCCTGAAAAAGAATGACATAGTAACATACGATTTTTTTTTCTTACCATGATTTGCTTATCGTGTATTATTTTTTTAAATTTTGCCCATGTGCAAACATACCAATAAGATTTAGTACCTCAATAATTCACTCATAATAAATCTTTGTTTAACACACTGAGAACTACCAAGCTTTTATAAATAGATTTATACATAATTTGAACAGTTTATACCTTAATATCTTGCACTCCATCACCACTTAATGCTGATATGAGAAAGACATCAGAAAATTTACTGTATCCTTTCTGTAAATTCTTCTCTATTTTACCTCTATTCTTATCAGTGCCAGGGATAGGGTTGCCAGCAATTATACCATTAGTTAAGTTTCTTATTACTGTTAGCAACTGATTTTTAGATTTCAATTTATCAATCTGTGAAAATAAAAATGTTTGATTAAAATTAGTAGATAATAGATATACTGTGAGGATAGTTTTGATTATGAATATGGTTTTAAGAATAGGGTAAGACCAAAGAGGCAATGGACCAAAGAAACTGATAATACGGCTAGGTAGGGGATTTCTATTGCGATGACTAATAGAGAATTTATGTATAAAAAGACATGTGTGAAATTCTCACCCCAAATAAATTGGAAAAGGGTAAGAGGATGTGATTATCATTATAACAGCCACTTACTTTATTAATAATTAAAAAACTTGGTGTTTCAGCTATAAAGTTCAACATATTGATGACATCAGGATGAAGAGTGTCCTTTGTGTATCGGTTAGAAACGTCGTGAACCACACCAACCACATCTGCACATCTCAAACTCTTGTGACACGCTTTAATCATAGATTCAGGCAAGTTGTATCTGGAACAGTATGAAATAAATCAAATCACACCTTCAACACAAATTTTACTGTTTAAATTCTGATGGATATTTGTATGTATGTATGATGTTTCATTATCAGTACAAACAAACAAATTCACTTCCGCATTCATAATATTATTCGTTAGTCGTTTAGATCGACTTAGAAACACTGAGAAGAATCAGCTGTACAACTGCAGCCTCAAGTTTGCCATACACAAACAACATTTATTAAAAATATGGATAATTATCCCTCCTTTAATCATAAAACAATTTTTTTCTTTCTATAAAGTGTCTTCAAACATAGATTACATTCAGTCCAACGCAACGGCCAACATGCAGACTTTAGTTCTCAATTTCTACATACATAACTTGGAATATAACATATATAACTTGGAATGCTTAACAGAATTGAAATTTTAAGTTTTTTTTTTCTATTGTAATGATTACAGGAACACTTTGTGACTTTACGAAATTAATAATACTTATTTTTCTGCAGTGCATTACTTACTTCTTTTGTTCCTTTTCAGTAACAACTCCAGGGGTGTCTAAGAATATAATTTGTGTGTCATTTTGATAGCACATAGCCCTAACTAACTTTGTTGTTGTGTGTACCTTGTTGGATGCGGCACATATCTGCAAACATGATTATATATCCATTACATTACTTCAGTTTATATCTGAGCAGCTTTCAACTGGTGAAAGAATTTATGAAACCAGTCCAGTAGTTTTGAAGTCTAAACAAAACAAACAATCAAATCTTTCCTCTTTATAACATTATTAGTGTAGAAGACAGTCATATACAGTCAGACTTTGCCTAGTGGGACAATATTTTAACTTTAGTTCCAAATAAGTATTTATCATCTTTAATTTCACTGGATTATAGGTTATACATTTTCAAAACATCATTTCAACATACCTTTCTTTCCATGACTTTATTGATGAGAGTACTCTTTCCAGAATTAGGAGCTCCAATAATAGCTACATTGACAACTTTGCCTATATTTCTTTCGCTTGCACGTTCAGGTTGTGATGAATAAAATACAGCTTTCAAATTTTGTTTTCTGTATGTTAAACGCAAGGCACACAATATAAACGTAGTCATTTTGGAGAAGTATATTTACATTTCTGGTTTACAGAGGGTATAAATACTTATTTCCGTGCTTTTCTAACGAGCAATATATTTATTTTCGTGCAACTGAGTGAACACTCAAACTCAACACGGTGAACAAATAACAATGGGGAAGGCAAGTGTCAAAGTGAAAAGTGACATTTGTGTCCCAAAAGAACTGTCAAATCAAAGGAATTTTCTGAAAAAAAACGCTTTTATTGATGTAAAAATGATGTAAAATGACTAGATGTTGTGTAATAGGCTGTAAAAATGATGGAACATACTTTCCGACAATTCACACTATCAAGAAATAATGGGTAGCTGCTATGACTGCTGTGAGAACAAAAATTGTATTATCAATAAGGAAAAGCTATATAATAAACAAATATCTACCCTTGCGAAGCCGGGACAGGCCGTTAGTTGAATTTATTAATGAAATTCTATGATTATACCATAACTAAACAATCGAATACACCTTTCAAAATAATATCTACTTTCCTATTGGAGGTTAAGTATTGCATCGCTCTTTGTATCGTGAAATGGTTCGTCTGGTGGAAGAATTATCACCGGGACCGAGATTTGTGATAGTGGTGGTGTGAAGAATTGAAAGTTCTTATCATGTTGCTCCAATCTATAAAATAGATGTAAAATTAGATGAAGAAGACAAACACAAAACTTGATGACATTTTTCTCAATAAAGAATGTCAGAAGCAGTACTATATTCTTTGTAGAGGTTAGCACATGTTATAACTACTTAAAAAAAACCGGCCAAGTGCGAGTTGGACTCGCCCATGAAGGGTTCCGTAGCAGCAAGCATAGATTAGAGATATAATTATATTGAGATTAGTAAGTAATATACACAAACAATAAAAATAACTTTGTTTTTCATAGTATTTGTATGAATGGCAAAGTTATATTTGCGGTTTTTGAAAATGTACTATATCTCAAAAACTGCTAACTGTATCTCATCCAAACCAATTTTCGTTGGTAGTTTTGGTTGAGGTCTACATTATATATTTTTTTTAGTTTTATCATTCACTTATTTTAGAAGTTACGGGGGGGGGGACACACTTTTTACCACTTTGGAAGTGTCTCTCGCGCAAACTGTTCAGTTTAGAAAAAAATGATGTTAGTAACCTCAATATCATTTTTAAAGACCTATTCATAGATACCCCACACGTATGGGTTTGGTGAAAAATTTTTTTTTGAGTTTCAATTCTAAGTATGGGGGGCACCCCCAAAATTTGTTTTGTTTTGATTTTTGTGTGAAAATCCTAATGCGGTTCACATAATACATCTTTCTACCAAGTTTCAACAGGATAGCTCTTATACTTTCGACAAAAAGTGGCTGTGACATACACGGACAGACAGACAGACATGACGAATCTATAAGGGTTCCGTTTTTGCCATTTGGCTACGGAACCCTAAAAATTACAATTTTAAATCCTAACTACATGTAAATGTGTATTTAATGTAGTAGAATCAAATTTCTAGCCCCTCAACTAAATAACTTTTTTTTCCTCTGATGACACTGATAATGATACTGTGACGTCTGATAGGGGAGAATGGAAGAAAAAAAACGTGTTGCACCAACCCCAAGTAAAATGGGATAAGGGCAGGAAGAAGAAGAAGAAGATGCACCGCGGCATCTTAGTTTTAGTATATGCATTTGCATTGACGAATAATTTTCCATATTTGTTTTTTAGAATAAACTCAATTTTTATAACAAAATACGTGTTTGTTTTTTGTACAACTTATAAAGTAATCTGACTTATGGGACAAACGATCGCAGCGTCATCTACGAATAGCTTTGAGTTGCCATCCCCATTGAACATAAATGCAGAACACCCGTTGCCCGTGGCCTATAGTACCTACTATTACTTAGGTATTCTGTGCCCGTGGTAGCCCGACCGGCCCGACCTGTGTGTGCCAGACCTGTAAATTACATGCTCTGCAGTATAGTGTACTCTGTGATGCTCTGTGACTGTGAGACCTGTGCTGTGGCCCGACTACCCGACCGAGTATCGATCATAGATATAATTATATAACCTAGATTGTTCTCTTCAAGTTTCTTGCCATACAAAAATGAATCTTATTCCTCACCGTTTAGATTTCCTTTTCTGTCTGGTAAAACTAACGAGAGAAATGAGAGGTTAACTTTGAAGGTCGCTATCTCTTTTCCACAACCAGGAGATAAGCATTGGTACAAATGGTAGAAAATTTTATAGTTTGGGGATTACTTATTATTGCAATAGTTTATAGATTAGTTTAATTTTTTAGTTGGACGTGACAAAAAATGTTGCGTGGAGACTCCATTTCAAGCCAAGCGAAACTCTATTACTTAGACTTCGCTGTTCGTCTGTCTGTCTGTCACCAAGCTGTATTTATGAACTATGATAGTTAGACAGTTGAAATTTTCACAGATAATTCATTTTTGTTGCCGCTATAACAAACTAACAATAGAAAAAAATCTTAAGGGTGGCTCTAATACCTGCGCCCGTCCGCATGGATCATGCCTGGGTCGACAGCGCGGCGTGGTCCATACGCGCCTCAAACAGCTGTCAGCAATCTGACGGGGCCCCTCTTACAGGGCATTTGCCTGCCGGGGTTGCGGGACTGTCTTATCAGTTGACCCGGAACGTAAAGGGCTATTGAAGGAACACCGTGGACTTTAGTGAGTACAAGTCTGAGAGCCTCTTCACGTCCCGCCTGGTATGGGAGGACCCATTTGATGAATTTACCACGATAAAAAAGAGGGCCCAGAGTTTTTTGCTCTTGTTTACTCGATAACGGCAACAAGTAGACGTTTCAAATACTTATGGTATGGTAGAATTCTTTTAAAAATACGGTAGATTTTCCGAAATTACGTTGTAACATATTTGAAATACGGTAGATTGTAGTAGCCCGCGAAATTCAAATTTTCTTGTGTTTTTTTGCAATTTTCATATCAGTGACAAGTTTTTAGTTTTTTTTTTTAAAAGCCATGGCCGCGCGGTTTCCGCGAAAGTTTCTACCATCCGCTAGATTTCAAACCTGGCAACACTGATGGTACTGGTACTGCTTGCTGCAGCGTACCAAAAAGTACGGTTTTCGTACTATTCATCACACAATCGTACCACAACCGTACCTCAGTGTAGACCGTACCTTTTTCGTACCTTTTAAATACTAGTGATTTATTCATTTGTTTTAGAATATGAGTAAACAATAGCATTTTTCAAAATTCTCGCAAAACCGTATGGGTCGGAATAAGACTGCAAGAACTTACTTCTGCAAGAACTTGATCAGTTTTTTTTTCTTCGAGTTGCGATTGATTCGAACTTCGATTTACAAAGTCTTTTTAGACCTAAAAATATCAAATTATATAAAAAAAATTTTTACCGGTATTATAATTCAATTAAACAAAATTATTGTAGTTTTGTTTCAAGTTTCTTTATTTTGTACTATAAACTTTTATATATACGGAAAGTGTAGTACACAGACTACATAGACACGTTCACACGTTAGTAATTTTTGGACAGCGTCTAGTATTTATTTTTTTGAATAAAAGGAATGCTTGCAGTCATTTAACCACTCAAGGATATCGATAAACGGTGTTATCTCAAATTGTTTTGAAAAAGGAAGCTGCATGCTTGGTTCAAAAATCGCCGGCATGATTTTGTTCAGGTAAAGTTTTCAAAAACTCGGTAGAACTATTTCCTCCTATTTTATACGTTTTATTATTATTTGGAATAAGTTTATCACTGCCACATCTACCACATCACGAAATGTTTTTTAATGTTATTTTATTGTCTTATTTTTAAATGTCTTATTCTTATTATGTTGTGGAATATTATTATTATTATTTTTATATATCTCTAAAGATCTCGGGATCAAGGGATCCCGGACTTTTTAAAGGCGTGGCAGGAGCCGAAGCCATCTTGCAGAGGCCCATTACGCATTTAAAATGAAATGAGGCTACAACCGGCGGTTATCCCTGTATGAACTATGCGAGTACATCCAAGGACAACCCCCGGCTGGAGTTTTATTATTATTATTATTTTTTTTCCTACTACTTATCTATTTTATTTTTTTTATTTTCCAGAAATGTCAGAGATAAAGTATAAAAATCAGATTTTGGCCGCTATTGATCACTTGCGTTCACGTAAATCACGCCCCGATATAAATAGAATTTGCAAGTTTATGTTAAAGTGTTATAAAGTTCTACCTAAAGAAACTAAAGCAGACCTCAAACGTTGCCTGAAGGAGAAAAGTATTTATAAAGTTGATTATAAAGATAATGTAAGCTATAGGAACGCTGCTAAGTGGCGAACAAGATCAATCCATCACATAAACAACAGTGAGTTGTACCTTTAAAAGTCTATTCAGCTTACTGCTGTCTCATATATCTTGCTATGAGAACCAAATACTCCACTGTGTCCAGTCACTTCATTAAAATACAAACAAGGGTTTTAAATTGGATACTAATAACCCATAATAATATGTATTTTGTTTCTTTTGTTTTTAGAAATGTCTTCATCAGTTACACCAGGTGAGAGACGAGTAATAACTTCTGCAATTGCTGGTCTTATTTATCAGGATCAGACCTATTTGGAGAGTGGCATTAGTTTTGATAATCTTGTGTCAGCAACAAGTTCACTGGAACCAAGGTTTTCTAAGAAACAAATGGAAATAGTTATTCAAAAAGAAATATTATCAGGAAGTTTAGTTAAATTGCAGAATGGAAACTTAGCATTGGGTCCTGCTGATCATGATGGGGATAGCTCTGATAGCTTCAAGTTAGAGTACAGTGCTGATTTCAGTAATACAAAGGTATGTTTTTTATTCATACATTCAAAACTGTTGAAATTAATTAAATACCAAAAAAGAACAACTCAATATATACATATATTTTTTTAATTGCATTCATAGCATAGGTGCATCAATATACCCCAATCTGTAAAATAAAATTTAATATAAATCTGTTAATACTGATAAATTTAAATCCACCCCTAACCCCACTGACCGGCTTAGTGAGTGTTCGATTCTAAAGAACAGATTTAACACTTGATCATACTTGCATTTCAAGTATGTAATAAAGCTCTTGTGTGTTCAAGGCCCTATTGAAAGTTTATTCTTTATCAAACTGGTTATTAACCTTTTAAGCGCTTGGCTAAATATCAATAATAATTGCCGTGCCCCTAGCGCCTGGCTACGAATGGGTGAAATATAAGCTAATCTTTTTCTGCTCCTCTTAAGCTCAGATTTGTAAAATGTTATCTATCTATCTACATAGAGAGATATAGAATAGATGCAATAAAATCGAACAAAACAACAAAAATCGTGAATATTCTCTGTCGGATATATACGACCCTGGCGAAATGGGCCCGAAAATATTATTTTGTCGTCGACGTCGGCGGTTAAAAGGTTAACACCATACAGACAGTGAGTTTTCATAATACAAACTTTTTGCATATGCTGGCCAGTAAAATCACTGTTTTTTTTTTCTGGATGACAGATGACTTCCAAAATAAATAATGTGCACTTCAGTCACAGAGTTAATTTGTGCAATTTTCAAGGAATTTAAAACTACATGCCAAACCATTTTTCTTCCAGATGACTTCATCTGCTAATTCTTCATGTAGGTCTTCACCTCAAAGAATGCGAGGAAGGCCAAAGAAACGCGGTGGATCATCTAGCAATGGACTCAGTGGTAGCACCTCTCGTAATGCCGCTGTGCGTGTCGGCGAAAGACGTAAAATGGCTAAAAAGGTTTTTGACCCATCTGATAATAATGTACCAAGCAAACGGAAAAGAGGTCGCCCAGTGGGGTCACTAAACAAAAGTACAATTAAGAAAAGACTTATTTCTGCTGGACTCCAAAAGTCAGATGTTGAGGGAACACCATTATCTGAGAGTCAGTTATCTCTAGATGGAAGTGGCGATGAACTGGAACAGGATGATTCGTTACCACATGAGGCATCAGGAGGCGTATGTTCCGTTTGCCTGGTGCAGAAATCACGTGGTTCTAATGACAGACTAGTAGAATGTCGGGATTGCAACAACAAGGCACATTTGAGCTGTCTCCAATCAGGATCTGGTATTTTGAAGCCTCGACCTGATAACACTTGGCAATGCCCACATTGCAAAACATGTGTGGTTTGCTGTGAAACTAATGATGCTGTAAGTTTTAAATTGATTTTCTTACCAAGCATGTTAATATTAACAATATTATCAACCTACTATTATTTTTAACCGACTTCAAAAAAAGGAGGAGGTTCTCAATTCGTCGGAATCTTTTTTTTTTTTTTTTTTTTTTTTTTTTTTTTATGTATGTTCCCCGATTTCTCGAAGACGCCTGGACCGATTTGGAAAATTTTTCTTTTGTTTGAAAGGGTATACTTTCCAATTGGTCCCATGATCATCAGGTCAGGATCTGATGATGGAATCCCAGGGAAATCGAGGGCAACCTTCAAATTTTATAGGCACATAGTACCATTTTCATATATTTTCTAAAGCTGTTCAAGTATTTGCATCTGATAATCATCATCTCAGGTGGATGAGCTGATGATGGAAGGTACAACTCCTCAACGGCTTGGAGTAGCCATCGACTGATTTAGTTTGTGTTAGCATATCTCTGGAACTACAAGTCCGATTTAAGTAATTCTTTTTTTGTTGTACTAAGTATTGTTTAACTTACAGAATACTGCAAGTTTCATCAAAATCGGATCAGTAGTTTTTGAGATAGGGAATTTTATTAGCTTATTGTGCACTTGAGAGATAATGATTTATTTGACAAGAATTTGAGTTGAATATTTAAACTAAAAAGAGTAAAATAAAAAACTTTTTTAAAAAAAATGTAACCGCCTTCAAAAAAAACCACAAAAAAGGGTAAAATAACCTACAAAATAACTTTTCTTTCAGAAGTCGGTGGCAAAAAAAAACAATGAAATGAAAAAAAACAAAGGCACCGACTTCTGAAAGAAAAGTTATTTTGTAGGTTATTTTACCCTTTTTTGTGGTTTTTTTTGAAGGCGGTTACATTTTTTTATTGCAGGGTATTTTAACAGTCTGTAGTATTTGTTCTGATGCCTATCATGCTCTTTGCCATAGCCCACGCATACCAGAAAGACTGAAAGCGTGGGACCAATGGGAGTGTAATAATTGCCTTGATTCTCGACCAGCCGTAGTTGGGTCGCCTGCTATACGCTGTAGTATGGAATATACTGCACAGAGTTCGCCTTCTGTGGATCCATTCCTGAAACCACATGAACTTGACAGAGCACCTTCCAAATTAGAGGACTTGCCCATTGATCCAAGTATACCAGACATAACTAATTGGACAACTGATGATGCGTTTGAATATTTTAATAAATACTTGCCTGAAGCTGCGCCGATTCTAAAAGAACAGGTGAGTACAACTAAATTCCCGTTAATCATCACTTAAAATCTACTTGTACCTAACATATTTTATACAATGATTTTACTTAGTTCTAGACTGGATAAGAAAATTTAAAATTATTTTCAGGAATTTGATGGTCAAGCATTGAGCATGGCGCGTCGTGCCGACATAGTAAGGGGTTTGGGACTGCCTCTCGGACCAGCATTGGCTCTGTATCGCATCATTGTCAAGTTACAAACGAGAAAAGATGATTGGACGATGTGCTGGGGTTAACCATTCACGTCATTGTCGCATAGATTTTTCATAACATGTTTAATTGTCTATTATAACCAAAAGATGTTGTATTATGTACATACTATTATTTAGTATTAAAGTTGAATAAATACATAATACATTTATGCCTTTTTTATCTTGGCAAAATCATTAAATGACTCCTCCCATCCATTACTATCAGAGTTGTAGTAAGACTGTGGTAAGACTAGACCAAAATCCATGGTGATCCTTCAATAGCCCTTTCCGTTCCAGGGTCACGGTTACTTGATGAGACAGTCCCGCGACCCCGTAATATTTATGCCTAGTTTATTTAATTAGTTACTGCACTTCAATTCAATTACCACTACTACCTTAATAAATAATGGAAATTTCAAGTCTAGTCAAAATCCTTTTTGCACACTGTATACGCAAATATTCTGACAATGTTGTGTTGTAATTTACATTAAAAGTAAGTTCAACTTCATGTCGTTTTAGAAAGTGTCTGCATACCAAACCCCTGGCTGCATTTTACACACAGCCAAAAAGTGCATATTTACAACATTTAGAAAGCATATCCTGTATATTATGCTTTCTATATTATTGGAAGATGAGTGCAAAGCTTTGGAGCGAATATAGTACAGATAATTTAGAACCATTTAAGCCATGATTGTCTTAAGCAAAGTCTTCCCAATTTTTTTATCTAATTTTTAAGTTTTATTTCGGAAATTCCCAAAATTTTATTTAAACTGCTTATTTATGGCCAAATTATTTTATTTTATAAAAGTAATGTGTAAGCAATCCAGCAAAACATGTTTTAGGTTTGTGTGTCATTAGACATTTGTTTTACAGCCTTACTACAAAAACTTAAACATCTGTTGAACACTTGTCTAAAAAAAGTGTGACTGCAAAACGGACCTTATTTAAACGACATAATCTGACATTTTTTTAGACAAGTGTTCAACAAACGTTTAAAAGTTTTTGTGGTACGACAGTTAATGTTCAGAAAAAATGTAAAAGTTTATCAAAACTTTTTTAAACCGTACTAAAAAAAAAACGGAGGGTGCTACTTTTGTTCAAACCTTTTTAAAGACATGCTTGATAATCGCACTTTCTTTTGAGGTATCGTTTTCGCGGATATCTTATAAAATATTGAAATTAGGACCTACAAACCAATTCTAAAGAGAAATTTTAGGCAGCCTACCAAAAACAAAATTTTTGCTTAAAAGAATAATTCTCTGTCACCGTATGGGCTGGAATAATTAGCAGAACGTTGATTGGGCCCCACTTCCTACCGGAACCTTTGAATGGTGAAAATTATTTGAAATTTCTGCAAATCGATTTACCACTGCTGATAGAGGAATCAGCTGTCTCGATCTTCGAAAGAGACCGAACAGTATTTTTTCAACAAGACGGCTGCCCAGCGCATTGGACCTTAAACGGTGTTCATTTTCCTGACAGCTGGATCGGCAGGGATGGACCCATCCCTTGGCCGGCTCTCTCACCAGATCTGACCCCGTTGGACTTTTTCGTGTGGGGCCGGGCCAAAGAACTGCTGTATACGAATGAAGAAATAAATACTAGAGAAGATAATTGATAGATAAAATTAATTCAGTGTTTGAAACAATGAAGCAGGAGATGATGTTGAAAATAACAACTACAAAGGTTAGAAGACGGAGCCGTGCTTGTATTAGAAATCACGGCCGTCATTTTGAACATGAAAAATAAATAATTTTGATTGTAATGTCTGTTTTGATTTGTCTTCCTGAAATTAAAAAAATCTCCCTCTAATTGGTTTGTAGGTCCTAATTTCAATAATTGGTATGATAACCGCGTAAATGATACTTCAAAAGAAAGAACAATTATCAAGCATATTTTGAAAAACTTTGAACAAAAGAAGCACCCTCCGTTTTTTATTATTATGGTTTAAAAAACGTATTGCCAAAAATTTTAATTTTTTTCTTAAAATGTAAAGAAAATGTTTAATGACACACAACAAGCCTAAAACATGTTTTGCTGGATTGCTTACACATTACTGTAATAAAATAAAAATGAATTCATTTTGGCCATAAATAAGCAGTTTACATAAAATTTTGGGAATTTCCGAAAAATAACTAAAAAATTATGTTTAAAAAAATTGGTAAGTCTTCGTCTAAGACAATCATGGCTTAAATGGTTCTTAATTGTCTGTACTATCTTCACCTTTAAGCTTTGCACCCACCTTCCAATCACCCTGTATATTATTATGTAGGTAGTATACAGCCAAACTGTTTATAACTTGCTGCCTTTGTTGACTGTACAGTCAACAGCGAAAGCAGATGATCAAAATCTGAAATTAATTACCTAGTAATAATTATTAACGAAGTCCGCGTCAGAACTGTGTGGCGTCGAAGTGATTCAAAAGTATGTGATTGTAATTTACCAAAACAATTACTACTACTTTCATCTACACAGTTCTGACGCGAACTCCGTTCATTAGTATTGGATTTCTGATTTTGATCATCTACTTTTGCTGTCGACTGTACCCGTAAGTCAGCCGTTTTAAAAATGGCCGCCATTTGCGGGGTGTTAGTGTAATGGGCCTAGGCCTACCACACGCACAAGCTTCACCCACAGACTACTTAGAAATACTACGTATGCTTCACCACAGTTTTGCCTACACAAACCCGGCCTACGCGTACTGCCTGTGTGTGTGATTGGGCGTTCATTGTTGCCGACACAGATATAAATATACCTAGATAACGCAAGAATGCTCGTTTACGACCAAAAATCGTAAGTTACCTAACACCAATCGAGCGATCGTCGATCAATGGTAGAATGGATTAGTCGACGTCGATCGATAGTTTCTACCACACCAATCGATCAACGTCGACCGATGGCATCGATCGACTATCGATCGATTGGTGTGGTAACACCTTATGTGGCCATTTTTGCGCTCGTCTAAATCAGTCTATCGTTAGTTGGACGTCAGTTTTGATATTAATATTTTTGGATTGTCAAATTATTGAACTTTTGTATAGGTGAAAACAAACATCTTGATGTAGTATGCGTCACGTAAAAAGAACGCTGGAAGAAAGTGGATGTGTTTGTGCATGGGTACAGTCTCGCATGTGCCTATTGGATGTGGATTCTGCGCGGGAAGCAAAGCTCAACTGACGTACCAATAGCGCACCGGCAAACATGCAGCGCGTGGCTCACCCGCCCTACATCAAACCATCATCAAACCACCAAATAGACCGATATATCGCCTATGCGCAGCTTAACCGCCAGCGTTCTTTTTACATGACGCGACCTGTACTTTTTCATTTATTTACAAAATATTTTTTTAACGGTGTTTCTATTTTCAAGTAATATTAACGGCGAAGACGAGGAAACAAAACTACAGTATCAGGTGTAGAGTACCTATAATCCGATTTCGATTATGACTCGTAACCCCTGTGTTGTGGCGATTTAATTGTAGAGTCTGGCCAACGAAAGCTGACCACAAATGAATTTCCAAACTTTAGATTATGGTAATATTTTAGGACTCTCAAAATAGTCACATTGACGTTTCTTATTAAAATCATTTTGTGTTTACGTGCATCATATTTTCATTCGTTTTGTCTACAATAATGCCGAAAACAATCAAAAGTTCGACGAGGAAGCTTCTATTTCCTATGACTGACAAATATAAGGACGTAAAAAACTGATATAAATATTCCTTCTAGAGGGCCAAAGCCTGCCGGGGTCGCGGGACTTATCTCATTACAGTGACCCCGGGACATAACGGGCTATTGAAGGACACCGTGGATTTTAGTCAGTACAAGTCTGACAGTCCCTCCCGCCCTGCCCGGGGTGGGAGGACTCATTTGATGATTTTACCACGCAAAAAAAAAATTGGTCTTAAATAATAATAAGTATCAACTCCGTTTAAACAGCGTGTAGCCGGGGTTGTCAGCCCTTGATTGTTTTAAGATTGCCGCTTCTTTTAGGGGACAGCTTTCGTTGGCCAGACTCGTATCTAGGTATATTATATACCACATGTGTGTTGTTTTTTCATGCGAGAAGCTTGCGCAGGTAAAACTGTGGTGAAGCTTGTGCGTGTGGTAGGCCCAGCGAGCGAGGGATTCTAAGATTGAAATTGAGTGGTTCAAATACAGATTAGGAATTTTTTTATGTAGATTTCTCTACTTTGTATAATGAAACTAGGTAATTTATTGTTTTATTGTCTTTACTTATCTAAGTATCGAATCGAGAAGGTAGGTACAGTTAAATAAGAACGATCTTTATCTCATTATATTGACAACAATAAATAACAAATAGGTAAGTACTGAGATTATTTACATTTTTAATATTGGGTCCTTACTTCAGAAATTAGCGAATTGTCGGATTGGCCACTTTGATCTATCTGTATTTGGTTTGACGTGCATAGTGATATAGACACCATAAACCAATAATGCAAAGTGAACTTCTCACAATAAATACTCAATTTTAGCTGCCGCACCAACACACCAGTATGGTACCTGCGCATGCACTTGGACCATTGAGAAAAAAAACATTATGAAATTAACTTAATCTTTTGGCTGCTGAGATGTACCTATCTCAAAACTGTCCATGGATAACAAGCTTCTCATTTATAAAACTATCTTGAAGCCCACCTGGATATATTCCATGGGGCTGTGGGGGTCTACCAGTACCTCCAACACAATAAATCCAATATCCAATGCACCATGGTTTATTAAAACATCAGAAGTGCATGAAACCTTGAACATGCACGGTGTCCTTCGATAGCCCTTTATGTTCCGGGGTCACGGTAATGAGATAAGTCCCGCGACCCCGGCAGGCTTTGGCCCTCTAGAGAGGGGGCCCCGTCATTATGCTGACGCTCTTTGAGGCGCGCGTGGAACACAACGTGCCGTCGACCCGGGCATGGTCCAGCGAGTTGCCCTTTACTCGCCGCCCGCATGCCCGCGCCTACGCGGGCCGGAGATCGTCTTGGGACGTCCGTCGCCGTAGGCGTCCACCACCGCGGGTGGGGCGGAGGGAGGACATTGTCCTATCCCTCACGCGGCCCGCCTCCTCCTTCGCGAGCATGAATCAAATAATTCAAACTCCTCAGCAATTTTTTTTCGTTATGTCTACTATCTAACTTGAATCTAGAACTTTGCTGACATGCTATTGTATGCCTACGCGGGCGCTCAAAATGGACTCTTGGGGCGCGTTTTTGACTCGCACTTGATTTTTTTTTTCTATATAGCTTCCGGGGCGGCAAGTTTTACAGGCCCAGGGCACTGAATCTTAAAATACGCTACTATCGATGGTACAGACGCCAGCAGGTCAACCTACTCGAAACTGTCAGATTTTACCAATCGAACATTAACCTTCTACTATTGTGATAAGGTTGAAAATGTATTGAAGAAATTTGGCAGATTGTGGTAGCTTGATGTGCTAGCGTCTGTACATGATCTCTGATTGAAGTTGGAAAGATACGACTGCAATGCTCGTCGCGTCGACTGCGAGCATAGGCTACATAGACACTCAGACAACTCACTCCCAAGAAAAGTGGTCATTAGAAAATGGAAGAATTGAAAATGTCAGTTATTTTTTTAATCGACTTCAAAAAAAAGGAGGAGGTTATCAATTCGACTGTATTTTTTTTTATGTTGGTTACGTCATAACTTGCGACTGGGTGAACCGATTTCCATGATTCTTTTTTATTTGAAAGCTGGTGCTTCCCGTGTGGTCCCATTGTCACCATTGCAATATCTGATGGATGGAGAAATCGAGGGCAACCCTCAGATTTTACAGGCCTTCACATCGTTTTTCGCAAATTTTATGAAGTAAGCAATTTAAGTACTTGCGTATGATAATCATCATCTCATTGAATGTAGCTGAGCTGATGATGGAAAGTACAACTCCTAAACAGTAAGAAGTAGGCATCGACTGATTTAGTTTGTGTGCGCATATCTTGGAACTACAAGTCCGATTTAAGTAATTCTTTTTTTGTTATACTAGGTATTGTTTAACTTACGGAATATTGCAAGTTTCATCAAAATCGGTACAGTAGTTTTTGAGATAGGGAATTTTATTAACTTATTGTGCACTTGAGCGATGTTGTTACCGGTGCTACGAATTACAAAATATTAGTGCACACACATGGTAAGAGAATGATTGATTTGACAAGAATTTGAGTTGAATATTTAAACTAAAAAGAGTAAAATAATAAACTTTTTCAAAAAAATGTAACCGCCTTCTATAACAACCACAAAATGGTAGTTTATGAAACTGGTACATAATGAGGGGTATTATACACGAGTGTGAGTTTAAAAAACGAGCGAAGCGAGTTTTTTAAAAGTATCACACGAGTGTATAATACCTAGTTATGTACAGTTTCATACACTACTTTATCTACTTTCATTGAACACGAATATAACAAATAAAAGATAAAGATTGACACAATATTATGGCGCCAAAATTCCCGTTATCAACGCGCATGGGCCACAGCGCGCGCAGCCACAGATAAAAAATCAAATGGATGTATCTATGATCTGTAAACTGTATCGTAATGAAAAAAAAATTTATTATAACATTATTTTGTTAGAGAAATAGTGTCATAATTTAATTTTTTAATTTCATTTCGATATACTGTGTGTAAAGTACGTCATTATAAACTCGTTTTAAGTTTTGTTTTTTGAATTTAACGATATGAGAGTAGATAAAAGGGTAAAATAACCTACAAAATAACTTTTTCACTTCAGTAGCTCAAACATGTAGGTTTTGCTGCCTGAAATCAGTGAGCAAAATGCCATTTTGCTCACTGAGTGAGACAAAGTAACTTTTTAATTTTTGTTTTCAGAAAGCCGCGAATATCTTATTCAGCCTTGGGTTAATCATACAATTCGAAACGTTTACACTCCATCTCTTTCCCGCTATTACAAAGAGAGAGCGACAAAGACCAGCCCTTTCGAAATTCCGATTTTGAATTCGACCTCAAAGACAATTACACGCTCGGTTTGTACTAACTTTTTTTTTTTTTTTTAGCGTGGTAAAATCATTAAATGAGTCCTCCCACCCCGGGCAGGGCGGGAGGGACTGTCAGACTTGTACTGACTAAAATCCACGGTGTCCTTCAATAGCCCTTTGTGTTCCAGGGTCACGGTAATGAGATAAGTCCCGCGACCCCGGCAGGCTTTGGCCCTCTTGGGCGGGGCCCCGTCATCGTGCTGACGCTCTTTGAGGCGCGCGTGGAACACAACGCGCCGTCGACCCGGGCATGGTCCATGGTCGGGCGGCGAGTTGCCCTTTACTCGCCGCCCGCATGCCCGCGCCTACGGTGGCCGGAGATCGTCTTGCGACGTCCGACGCCGTGGGCGTCTACCATTGCGGGTGGGGCGGAGGGAGGACGCTGTCCTCTCTCTCTCACGGCCCGCCTCCTCCTTAACGAGAATTACTGCTTCGCAGAAGGAGGCGACCGCTTCCCACTCCGTCTCGCCCCGCAGCATGGCCTCGACCAATGCCGGGCGCGAGAGGTCTCCGCCTATCGCTGCCGTGAGGACACGGCGGTGCTCTGCCCAAGCGGGGCAGTCTTGCACCGTATGCTCTACTGTGTCCTCCGGGCGATCTTCGCAATGGTGACACCCCGGCGTTTCTTCCTTCCCGATCCGACACAGGTACCTCCCGAAACATCCGTGTCCGGTGAGGACCTGCGTCATCCGATAGGTCAGGACGCCGTGACGCCTTTCCAGCCACTCCTCAAAGAGGGGTCTTACCGCCGCGATTGCGGCGTGCCCGGCGGTTTGTACTAACTAAAGAAATTTTGCAAAAAGATAATTATGTCTTAGTGTAATTTATTGAATTTTTAACTTATATGTATACGTAGTATTTGAACGAAAATAAGTATTTACTGCAAATAAAACTGATATTTAACCTGTAAATATTTATTTCTAGTTTCAACAATGTTACGTAAATATTTTGAATAATAAAATATCATGGGTGCTATAATTTCCGAACACGCCTTAGTTTAAATAAAAGAGCGGGAATAAAATTTTGTGGCTGGCGTAAAGAGTTGAATAAGTTAATAATTATTTCAATCTATTCCTGTTTATTATTTTATCTCCTAAAATGTTCTCGCTGCTGAAGTGAAAAGTTATATGTGTTACACGAGAGCAAAGTTTTTTTGCATCTCGTGCCTTTGAATCCCTCGCCACACTCGGGATTCAACTTTAGAATCACTCGCTACGCTCGTGATTCAATCGTTGAATCCTTCGCTTGCTCTGGATTCAAAATCAGCACTCGCAGCAAAAAACGACTTTGCTCTCTTGTTGCACAAATAACTATTCTTTCAGAAGTCAGTGGCAAAAAAGACAATGAAATGAAAAAAAACAAAGGCACCGACTTCTGAATGAATAGTATATTCATTCAGAAGAATACGCGACGGATGTTCCGTCAGATATGAACCCACCTTAAGGCTTTAAAATATCGGGCACGCCGCAATCGCGGCGGTAAGACCCCTCTTTGAGAATTGGCTGGAGAGGCGTCACGGCGTCCTCACCTTCCGCTTGACACAGGTCCTCACCGGGCACGGATGTTTCGGGAGGTTCCTATGTCGCATTGGAAAGGAAGAAACACCTGGGTGTCACCACTGCGAGGATCGCCCGGAGGACACGGTGGAGGATACGGTGCAGGACTGCCCCGCTTAGGCAGAGCGCCGCCGTGTCCACGCCCAGCACTGGTCGAGGCCATGCTGCGGGGCGAGACGTAATGGGAAGCGGTCGCCTCCTTCTGCGAAGCAGTCATGCTAGCAGAGGAGGAGGCGGGATGCGTGAGGGAGAGGACAGCGTCCTCCTCACGACCCAGCCGCCGCGGGAGACGCCCACGGCAACGGACGTCGCAAGACTATCTCCGGCCACCGTAGGCGCGGGCATGCGGGCGGTGAGTTTTGGGTGACTTGCCGTCCGATCATGGACCATGCCCGGGTCGACGGCGCGTTGTGTTCCACGCGCGCCTCAAAGAGCTGTCAGCAATCTGACGGGGCCGCCTAAGAGGGCCAAAGCCTGCCGGGGTCGCGGGACTGTCTCACCTGGTAACCGTGACCCTGGTACGTAAAGGGCTATTGAAGGAACACCGTGGATTTTAGTCAGTACAAGTCTGACTGTCCCTCCCAGGGGCACCAAAATCCATCTTAAGCATCATAACTATGCTATGTAATCCCGTTCTCAACGAAACCACCAATCACAAGATTAACATTGGAACTACTAGAAAAATTCCGAACACCCACTTCTGCGCTGATAGACCAAGAGATTACAAAAACGATTCAACAGAAAACCATAATCAACTTAGACTGCAGGATGGTTTCCTTTCAAAAATGTTTCTAACACCCAAGTCGGACGGTCAATGCATGGAGACCGGTGTTCAACCTAAAAAGACTGAACGAATTTATCAAACTACAAAAAATTCCGACTTGTAAACCATCGACAGTTACAATATTTTCTACAGAACGGAGACTACATGACCAAAATAGACCTTTCACAAGCCTAGCTAAGGCGAGCAGGCCTGCATTTCCAGAAGGCAGCAAAACAACCGATCATGGCATTGTCTCTTTAACCGACGAAAAGAAAAGGAGGAGGTTCTTTTACAACTCAATAGAACAAAAAATGTATGGTTAGGCCTGGTATTTTTTTTTTGAGATTTTTGGCATTCAGTTTTGAAGGCTGGAGAGGGGGACGCCTCTATCAAATTTTCGTTTTTCAAGAAAAATCGTAGATCCGGGGCTGACGGGAAATACCCGCTATGTTTTGTATTTATTGGTCAACCAAGTTAACGTTTTGTGCGAGTAGTACCTACCTACTAATATAATAATACTTTGATTAATCGTGTATATTTTTAAAAGTAGGTATTGTTTTTCATTTTGCTTTAACCATAGGTATTCAACGCTAATTTCACAAGTAAGAATCTAATATTTTAGGCTCCATACAATGGAAAGCCCAAGTTAACAGTTGCCCTAGGTACTTATGATTAACAAAACAAGATCGGGAAGTACATACTAATTCATTAAAAAACTACAAAATAAATATTTACTACATACATCAAGGTCACAGCCTTATAATCCTCAGTGTTTTTGATCATAATGTTTCACATATGATAAAAAGATGTTGAACACCATAGTTGCCACATTTATATATACAACCCTGTACTGCGTAGGTAAAAAATAGAAATTAAAAAATTGCACTGGTGGCCAATACATACAATCACCCTGAAACAAAAGAAACTATGTCATTAACTTTGCTAGCTGAGCACATAATTTTTGGAACAATAAATAATTAGAAATAATAACAGCCTGCATTTGATAATCATCATCATCAGCCGGAAGGCGTCCACTGCTGAACATAGGCCCCCCGCCGCGCCGAACGACAATTCACCACTTGCATCCATCGGTTGCCCGCGACTCTCACGATGTCGTCGGTCCACCTAGCTAGTGGGAAGCCTGCCTACATTGCGTCTTCCGGTTCGTGGTCGTCACTCGAGAACTTTTCTTCTACAAGCGATGTGGCCTGCCCATTGCCACTTCAACTTGCAGATTTTAAGAGCTTTGTCGGTGACTCTGGATCTTCGCCGAATATCCATGTTCCAGATTTTATCCCGCAAAGAAACTCCGAGCATAGCTCTTTCCGTTGCTCGTTGAGTGACTCTTAATCTCTCAACGTATAGCTTCGCAATAAAGGCATTTGCATGTATGTAGGTTTCTTGGATTTAAAGATATATGTATTTTATTGTACACTAGCAGTTCGCCCGCGACTTCGTCCGCGCGTATTTCGAACTTTTCCTCTGTGAATTTCTACTCCCGGCCACCATCCTTATGGGACACTTTTGGAAAATTAAAAAAAAACTCGTTTGGCGTGCGTTGTCTGTGCGCTCGGCCGATTGGTATTGTATTTCATTCATTATTTCTATACAGAGGAAACGGGGCGGGGCTAGAGAGCGTGTCTATGTTGTAAGTGCAAGCAAAAACTTTTTAGTTTTATCATTCTCATAATTTAGAAGTTACAGCACGCGTGCATGGCGATTCTATTTCTATTCTACCAAGAAAAGACAAAGTCATTTCATCGTTATTTCTATACAAATCGACTGTTATTTTGCACAAGTATGACACGATTCTTCATCATCTTGCTGCCCTTATCCCATTTTACTTGGGGTCGGCGCAACACGTTTTTTTTCTTCCATTCTCCCCTATCAAACGTCACAGTATCATTTACTCCTTTTTCATTCATATCATTCCTTAGACAATCCATCCATCTTTTGGCCTTCCTCTTCCTCTCCATCTATCAACATTCATACCCATCACTCTCTTAGACACATGAGTCTCATCCCTCCTCATCACATGTCCATACCAAGACAGACGATTCCCTTTCATTTTTACTAAACTCATTTCTTACTTTATCCATTCTTGTCACTCCACACATCCATCATCATCTGAGGCACGGAGGAAACAAAAGTATGTTATAATGGTCACCCATGCACCCACTAGCTTCAGCAAGCACAACTGAGACTTCATCAAATATTGATCACTAGGCTATAATGTATAAGTATTTAGAATGTTTGGAACTTTGAATATGCAATAGTTTTAAAATGTCTTTAATTGGTTGCCTCACCTTATATGCAAATAAAAATTTCTTTTTTATTTCTCCTGTAACTTCTGTATGTGTTTTTTGTTCTAACATTCCCATTGCATAGAAAAATGCTAAAATAGTTAATGGTGAGGCACATGCTTGATCACACAATATTTTGATAAGCACGGTTTTCAAGTCTACTTTTGGCAGCACCTTGTCTAAATAAATATAGTAATAATGATGCAAGGGGCCCATGGCCACTCCTACTATAAACATACGACCTGAAACAAAATGTTAAGTAAATAAAAAATTCTTATGCTGCTTGCTTACTAAAACTCCCAACTGCAACTCACAAAAGTAATGATTTTGTTTTTTGTAGTTTTCAGCAACAACTAAGGGATTGGTTGTATCATGTCATAGCCATGAACTGATCAGTATTTTGTTTCCATATGGAATAAGTAAAAAGCTTATCGAAAGAAGTCAAAGATAAAGGGAAAAAAATCATATATTTTACCTACTGTATGGACAAATAAATAGCTATAACCACATTCTACAAGCAGAAGCTAGTAGCATATGAAACTATTAAATTTCGTTAAGTGTAGTATGAACAACTTGGAAAATGAAGTAATTGTAAAAAATAATAAAATAGATACCTGCTCTTTGCCAGTCGTATCTGTATGGTAAAAGCTGTCTTTGGTATTCAATTTCTTGTTGTACAAAGTCACCAAGAGCCATGCATATTCCAGAGGTAATACTGTTTGTTAAAAAAAGGTTTTTCCTAAAAAAGAATATCACACCACGATGAAATAATGATGAAAGACGTCTCGCCTGGAATTTAAGCGGAGTTTCTCGATTT
The DNA here is from genome assembly GCA_950005045.1 of Agrotis exclamationis. NCBI lineage: Eukaryota > Metazoa > Arthropoda > Insecta > Lepidoptera > Noctuidae > Agrotis > Agrotis exclamationis. Next base: position 10,102,157 of record OX465420.1, on the reverse strand, counting down.
ATTCGCGTACACGCATAAGCAGTATTGCGAATGGAAAACATGTTAAAGACCTGTAAAAGAAAACATATTAAGCTGACCCTTCGAGCCTCACATTATTTTTAAACACTCTACTATTTTTATTTTATATGAATAATGATATTATCGTTTTTTATGAATCAATGGAATTAATGAAGTAGGTTTACCTGATGATCATTGAGACAGTGAAAGTTATTGATTAATTCAAATATTGCGCCTTCATCTCGTACGAAGGATAAAATAATCTCCGTTGTTCTACTTCTAACTAATAAAGATGAAAATTGAAAATCTGCCCTATTTCACAGACTACATTTGACACCATCCATCATCACATGATGAGATGCACAGAACATAGAAACATGAGATGCACGAGATGGGATGTCAGGCACAGAAGTTGACAGACAGACATAGGTAGCTAATGAGACGAGTTGTCATTGCAATGGGGATGGCAATTCAAAGCTATTCGTAGATGACGCTGCGATCGTTTGTCCCATAAGTCAGATTACTGTATAGCTTGTGCAAAAAACAAACACGTATTGTGTTATAAAAATAGAGTTTATTCTAAAAAACAAATATGGGAAATTATTCGTCAATGCAAGTGCATATACTAAAACCAGAACTAAGACGCCGCGGTGCATCTACAAGAGGAAAAAAAGTAATTTAGTCATTGTAACCTATAATCAATACTCTTGTAGTAATATTAGTACAATAATTTTCAGAGGCGTCTTTACCTATAGTGCAGGGTGTGCGGCGCACGCGGGCGCCGGGTCTAAGGGGGCGCCGCGAGCGCGCTGTATTGCGCCATCTCAAAGATGCGTCGATCGATGGGTCAGGCGCAAAATGTCGCTTTCGCAATATGTCTCTTTCACAAAATGTCGTTTTCTCATAATGTCACTTTCCCAGACTCCTTCTTAAAAGGGCTCAGGCGTTAAATGTCGCTTTCGCAAAATGTCTCCTGGTAGTAAAATGCCCCTTTTTTGTTTTTTTTTAGCGTGGTAAAATCATCAAATGAGTCCTCCCACCCCGGGCAGGGCGGGAGGGACTGTCAGACTTGTACTGACTAAAATCCACGGTGTCCTTCAATAGCCCTTTATGTTCCGGGGCACGGTAATGAGATAAGTCCCGCGACCCCGGCAGGCTTTGGCCCTCTAGAGAGGGGGCCCCGTCATTATGCTGACGCTGTTTGAGGTGCGCGTGGAACACAACGCGCCGTCGACCCGGGCATGGTCCATGGTCGGGAAGTGAGTTGCCCTTTACTCGCCGCCCGTATGCCCGCGCCTACGGTGGCCGGAGATCGTCTTGCGACGTCCGTCGCCGTGGGCGTCCACCACCGCGGGTCGGGTGGAGGGAGGACATTGTCCTCTCCCTCACGCGGCCCGCCTCCTCCTTCGCGAGCATGACTGCTTCGCAAAAGGAGGCGACCGCTTCCCACTCCGTCTCGCCCCGCAGCATGGCCTCGACCAATGCCGGGCGCGAGAGGTCTATCGCCACCGTGAGGACACGTCGGACGTCGGTGCTCTGCCCAAGCGGGGCAGTCTTGCACCGTATGCTCTACTGTGTCCTCCGGGCGATCTTCGCAGTGGTGACACCCAGGCGTTTCCTCCTTTCTCCTCAGACACAGGTACCTCCCGAAACTTCCGTGTCCGGTGAGGACCTGCGTCATGCGGTAGGTCAGGACGCCGTGACTCCTATCCAGCCACTTCTCAAAGAGGGGTCTTACCGCCGCGATTGCGGCGTGCCCGGCCGTCGGTTGCGACAGTCGTCCCCTCAAGTAAAATGCCCCTTTCGCAAAATGTCGCTTTCTCATAATTTCGCTTTCCCAGAATGACTCTTTCTTAAAAGATCCTTTCTCACAAAGCCTCTTTCGCAGAATATCTCTTTCGCAAAATGTCGCGTTAGTATTAGTAACTTAGAAAAAAGTTAGCCAGGTTTAAAAGAAAGGTTGTTTTTAATAAAAAAATATTGGTCTTGGTTGATTCTGTTCTGGTTCGAATTTCGATTTTTCGAATAAAATCAGTAATAAAAAAATATGTACTTTTATTATGAGTCCTTTACAAAATCTGCTATAGTGGTAGTATTTGAAACATCTATACATATAATAGAACAGTAAAAAAAACTGTGTCTGTACATTGAATATATTTGATGGAGTGTTCGAGCGGCTGAGACACCACGTGTTGCTGTTTATCCGTCATCTGTTGGTCCTCCAATATGGGCGTGTAGGTGCAGGTAGTTGAAAAATAATATTCACAAAATATCTCACTTAATTTAACTTTTAATATTATAACAAAACTTTAACAAAATAACTGATTACAATAATAATTACTGATTAAATAACGGAGGGAAAATAATTAAACTTTACTCTAGCTAGAGCCAATGGGTTTGTGCATGTACCTCGGCTGACGGTCGCATCAAAAGTGGCCGTCACGCCCATCACCGCCACCATGACACTCACAACTCAGTTCGGTGTTACCCGCTCTAAATTAAAAGTACCAATAAAGAAATAATTGTTACACCACAGAGTAAAACTAATCGATTACAACTTATAAAAAAGTTAAAATAAATCAACAAAATTATCGCGCGCCGTTATATTAAAAAAATAATAGGTACCAAACCTGGCTAACTTTTTTCTATGTTACTAACGCGAGATTTTTTGAAAGAGACATTCTGCGAAAGAGGCATTGTGAAAAAGCGACCTTTTAAGAAGGAGTCATTCTGTGAAAGTGACATTTTGCGAAAGAGACATTTTACTACCAGGAGATATTTTGCGAAAGCGACATTTTGCGCCTGAGCCATTTTAAAATTGCACCATTTGCATCCGAATTTCCGATTGAAAATATAACTGTTAGTAGGTATTCCATTTTGACCCCGCTCCTACTAGACTGGAGGGCGCCAGGGCACTGGTTGCACACGGGCGCCACAAGGGCTAGAGACGCCTCTGATAATTTTAATGTTGATTTTTATATTGAGCGATATAGAGACTTTCCTATCGGGTCCGTCGATCGAGAAATTACCTATGAACTATGAACAGGGGAAACACCAATACATATTATCTCACTCATTTTCGCGGACAAATAAAAACACAAAAACAAAATACATCGAGAAAGAGCTGAAGTCTCCTACCAATTTATTTTTATATCTCTTATTACGGATTCAAATTCTTGTATCCTGTATAACATGTAGAGTGTTTGTTAAAAAATAATTATCAATTTTCATATATATTATCGTACAGACCGAATTGTCCGGGAAATATACTACTCAAAACAAAATAAGGGCCACCTGGTTTTTATCGATTTATTAAATAATGTTTAAATATTACTAGTTACAATGACTGAATCTGATTAATATTAATGGTATAAGATGGAAATACACAAAAATTAAATATGTATTCCAATAAATCTTTAAAATAAACCAAATTGAATGTAAAGTGAGGAATTGCAGGAATGTATCAAGTTACATAAAACATAAAAAAATCGAAAAAATTACGTTTTTAATGTTCCAAAGAGTTCTTAAGCTTCTCTTTTAACTCTGTTCTCTCTGTTCTGCTCATTTTATGGGAGGTGGAATGGTCTGGATTAAATACCGAATATTTTCTTTTGGGATACTCTACCAGCAAGTTTTCAGACAATTTATGAGATCCAGCTGCGTGTTGATGGGAATTTTACTTTCTTTTTCACTCTTCTTTAACTCATCTCATAAATGCTCAATAGAACTTAGGTAAAAATCCTGAGTGTCCACTGTAACATCGTAATTCGAGCATAAGGGAATGTGTGCACTGTTAGTCGCGTCGTGTTTACTCGAGCATTGTCCTGCTTCAAGAAGAACTCAGGTATTCCTTGCTGTGCGAATGGGATAATGTGGAGTTGCACCACATTTTCTACGCAATTTTGAGGAGTTACATCACCCTCGTTAAGAAGTGCGAGCTCAGTTTTGCGTGATAGAGATAACCGCCCCAGAGCATAACTCAGAACTCGCCAGAACAGTCTGTTTTAAGAGTGCAAGGATCTGAAACCTGTTGTTTAGAACTTCTCTACACTCTTATGAATCAGTTTTTATTGAAAAAAATAACCCATCAGTCATCAATAAAAAGCAATGAAGCCCAGTCAAAACAGTTCAATAAATTTTCTCTTTCGCAAATGTTTCACGATTTGCACCATACGCTGCAGTTAACTGGTGGCGAACCAAGCATCTTCTTGAGTATTGTTAGTCTTTGTGGAGTCGATTCGGAATAGTGTAGTCAATTATAGGGGTGCCTGTAGCTCGACGCAATGGAGCTTGTACGGTCCGCGCAGTAGATTTTCGCGCTATTTGCGCGGTTAAACAAACTTAATGGTCTTCTTGGACTTTACTTACTTACTTTCTTCCTTGATCACGGTGTCTGGTGATATTACCCGTCTTTTAAGACCAGTTTCAAGCATTTTGAACCACTTGTTGGGAATATTCCACCATTAAACCTACCTCTTCTGGCTACGGGCCCCCTGGATTAAGGTGACACCCCAAGTGGCTGTTTTTGCGTCCATATGTCTCCGAATACATGACATTATGAGATTGAAAGATCATTAAAGCCTGCTTGCTGTATTAGTCGAAGAAAACTACGTTAGAAGTTTGAAAATTAAAAAACACCATACCGTAAATTCTAAGTAATCTCAAATATCTAATTAAAAAAAAGTTATGAATTTTCAATTATGCAGTAGAAACAATATTAATACTTGAAAGAAACCATAACAAGATATTTAGTATTTATTATGTACCCAGAATAAGAGCAATACTTGTTTAAAGTGGCCCTTATTTTGTTTTGACGAGTATATATTGCCCAAATCTGGTATCCCTGAAATCCGCGAAATGTTGTGTCTGGCCTTGAAAAACAGGCTAGGCTACACGCATCGAAGCTACGCGCTGAGAGATGGAGATAGCTATGCTCTGTCCCTTTTCTTCGTATGCGATTTATCGTTTTGTTTTTCTTTCTTGAGGGAAAGGGAGGGTGTGTGTTTGACAGAATGACAGTTGACAGGTATGGATTCGTTTGTGACACAGTTTCTGAGGATTGGAGATATTTTTGGCGTAAATCATATAAAAAATGGCCCTTCAAAATGAAAATTTAGATTTTTCGGGTTTATTTAAATTAGATGTATTAATCCATCTGGATATTACTACGTACAGTTTTTATGAAGTCGGGCATAAAAAGTTCTTTGCCTTTACAAGTGATAAAGAATTAATTTTCTTATACATCGACCCTCAATTAGAAAGATTTGAGAAAAATTATGACTGGGATTTTCTAGATAATCCAATTTATTGTATGTGTTTTGAGCCTAGTGGAACATGGGTGATAATTGTGAGTGAACAAAAGGTCCTGTTGGTGCCATTTCTACCATTGTTCATCCCTCAGAATATGTTTGATTACAAATGGTCTCTCTCAAGGGTTACTGTGTTACCACTTGGACAAATATTGAAGCCAACATCTCTGGTATGTTGGCTGACTAAAGAGTCAGAGAGTGTTCTAATCATTGGATCAAAGGTATTATATTAATTTTATTGTTTTTTTGTTACATTGTTTACATGAATACTAATAACAATAACAAAATATTAAGTTTAATGCAGGGGCGTAGCTACAGCCGTATCTGCCGTATCAATTGTACTGGGGCCCCTGGGCCACAGGGGCCCTCAAAATGCGTAAACAAAAATTAATAAAAACTTAATGATTTATTAAATGAAATAGTTATTTACTTTTACAATTTTTTTTGTCTAATCTATCTCTGGTGTTTTTATTATTATTATTTATATGTAACCATACTGTTTTAAGCACGAGATTGTCTATTACAAATCCCGGGAAGATCCATATTAATATCAACATTTCGATGCAAGTATTAAAATAACTACCTGATTCCGACCTCTGGACTGATCAGTTATATCTTGAATTTTTTGATGACCTTTGTCCAATTTTTTGTTTATATTTCGGCGTAGATACAGAGAAATACATTTTTTTTCTTGAGGAATACCTAAATCTTTACCCTACCTAAGGTTAAAAATTTGACCCAAACAAATTTTTATATGGGGACCCGCCAAGGCACGCTACACCTCTGGTTTAATGTATTTTGTTCTCCTAGCTTTTAAAAAAATATATCTAACATTTCATTCCATGTCTGTAAATTCAAGAAATATTCATAAACACATTGAAATAATTAGATAAATGACACCATCATATCCACAGATCTTTAATTGACAGTATTTAACCAATATGTTATGATTCATTAATGAACTTCACTTTATTTTCACGTTTTTAATATTTTTTATGATCTTTTATTGGTTGAAGTAAAGCCTTCTTAATTACCACAAGTTACTATGATTGCAGACTGGAACAATAACATTTTACTCTCTGGATTCGCAAAGTATTGTGGGGGAGTGTAAAGTATCAGGAGAAATAACAGATCTACAAATATGTTTTGATGATTCATTGGATTTATTGACACTCTTGGTAAGTTTTAAAACATTGTTGACTGTGTAAAGAGGAGAATATTGAACTTGATGACATAATCATAAGTTTATATAATAGAAAATAATTATAATTATTTTTTAAATCATTAACGCATGCGACGCGCATCTTAAAGATGATTTTTGAGGAAAGAAAAATTCAGTTGTAAGTGGGATTCGAACGGCGCCACGCTACCGTAAAGCGTTCAAACAAGGAATAGAGAATTTCAGCTTGCAGGTGTGGGTTGCAATGGCCTAGTTGGTAAGGCGTCTGGAGTACTTATCCAGAAGACGCGGGTTCGAATCCCACTTGCAACTGAATTTTTCTTTCCTCAAAAATCATCATTGACCAAGGTCTGTGATATGCATGATAGAGTAAAACTATGTAAAACGCTTCATCTTTCCAGCACTCAAATTTACTGCTGGGAACCACACACAAGTGTGGCCCTGGCCACTGTTGGTCTACAACATGGCCCTCAACCTCGGCTATGTTTATACGCCAAACAATGGCAACACTCGCATGTAGTTCCTAGCAGTAAGTTTGAGTGCTAGAATGAAAGGGCATTTTGTCAACTAAGGCGTGTTACCTAGTTTTCCCCTTCACACACATTCATACTTGCCTTGGTTTGATCTCAAACTTAGGCATGAAAGGTGAGCTGTAACTGCTAGGCCATCACAACTCATCCATTTACCTCTTTATGACATTGTTATTGTTGTATACATAGATAACATCTACAATATGTGATATTCTAAACAAACTTTTGGTTTTTAGATATCTGTGAGCCAAGCACAACAATGTAAGTTGGTGTTGGAACATAGATCCTTTGGGTACAACTGGCTGCAACAAATACGAGCACAAAATGATAAAGACAAGAGAGACAGTTTCATGTCATACATAAAACAGTTGTCCAAGGATAAAATAACTTTCTTCATACAGGGTGGTTCCAAAGGTGAATATGTTTATATTTTGGTGATATTGTTTTGTTATTTAACTGTAAGCTCCAGAAAAAAAAGCTTGTCATTATGTATTTAGTCAAAATTAAAAAAGGAATATTAACTAACATTCAAATCACAAAATTGAAACTGCTTTTGATTGGTTGCAAAAATACCTGTATCTTATCTATATAGTGTCTTTTTCAGATGACAGTAAAGCGCAAACTGTGGAGTATGTTTTGAAGCCTACAGAATACTTGCCATTATTTCGCAAAGGTTCCAACAACTGGGCCCTGACAGCACAATATGTCAATGGGAGACATTTCCTCACAGCATTTGAATTAAATGAAGGAACACTTATTGTAAGCTGTATTTATAATAAACTATCAACCTGCCCTGGTTTTTCACAGGATTCAAAACCAACCTCTACATTAAAATGTCATTGAAATTGATTGGTTGGGTACAGAGATTTGCTTGTATGAACCCACTGTCACTTAATTATAATTTTATTTACACAGGTGTTTGTTCTTCATTTTGGTTATGATCTTTTCAGCTAGAAAGTCCTGAAGAAGACACCCCATCAAGAACTCTAAGGCCTCATATAAAGAAAGATGGTCAATACATCCAAGGGTTGTGGTCCCAGAGGTTGGTTTACCTTTTAAGGAAGAAGGAACTGGAAGTGCACTCTGCAAGCTTTTCTGTCATTCAGGTATTTATAACAGTAAATGTATGATTACTATCAAAAAGCACCTGTGGCACACAATTTCACCATGAAACATATCTCTATCAGGGAATAAATTTTTGATTGGTGTCATAGATTACCTCCTACATTGGAAAACAAATTGCTTCAGAACGCCTTTCTAACGTAGTAACAACTTGAAATATTATAATATTTTTGTAAATCCTTAGGGTGAGGCCTTACTAGGCGCTAAAAGGGAATACTCAGAGCTATGGCGCGCGGAGCTGATTGGCGACGTAAGGCGAGCGCATCTGATGTCGGCGCGGGAACCTCCCAGCATGGCGGGCGGCTGGCGAGAACCCACCTTTATGTGCGACCTGCAGCTGCCGCGGTTCAGTCTCGAGTCCTGTCTCGTTGTCACCAACAAGGGGGCTTACATCCTTAATACTGTGTAAGATATCATAATATTAGTAATCTACCTCACAATTTATTGGAAACTTCACTCACAATAAATTACTGTGTGATGGGCCACTTTCGATAGCTTGATGATATTAACGCCCGGACATTCTTAATAAAATATTTCCCTTTTTTTGCGTCATATTATATTTTGAAAGCTAGAAAGTATGAATAACTTTGGTACAGTCATGTTTCAGGCGATTCAAAAACGAAAAGGTTTCTCACACTCATGCGTTAATCAGAATATTCGTAGATTTTATTTTTTAAGCGAAATCATAAGCGAAACCAGAATACAAATAAATGTGTCAATTTTGGGCTATTCACACCATCAGACCCCAAAGTGGAGACGAACGGTAACCGACGAATCTCATAAGTTGAAATCTACATCACGACGCTCTCCTACGATTAGTCGAATTTTGCATATTTCCCTGCTCCGCTCGTATCTGCTTTGGTGGAGTCCTTACCCAAAAGAACATATTGGGGTTGCTAAAATTGAGAGGATTTCTCTGTAGAATAAGTACGTATTTTGTCAGGAGCGAGGCGTGCGAGTGGTTGGTGGGTGTGATAATGCGCGGCGGCGTGGGCGCGGAGCAGTCGTGCGCAGCGCTGGGCGCGCCGCTGCCCGCGCTGCTGCGGGCGGCCGCGGACATGCTGCTGTCGCGCGGGAAGATGGCGCCCGCGCATTACTTGTACTCCTTGTCGCAGGTACTTTATGTGGTTTACGCTAATAAGTAGTATTATTGAAATAGATCTTATTTCGCCCGTGGAATAAAAATTAAGTTAATAAAATTTTGTGAAATAAAAATTAAGTAAAGGATAATGCCCAAAAATATATGGAGCAAAAACCCAGAATCGATTAAAACGATTTATGTCTAGCAACGCTGAGTATACATACTATATCCCAAATCCAATAACAGTTTTTGATAAAACCATCACCAAGTAAACTTAAGGAAATAGCTGATTTTAAACATTATAATCACTACATAGTATAAAGCAAAGTCGCATCCCGATTCCTGTCCCCTTGTATGCTTGATCTTTAAAACTAAGCAACGGATTTTGATGCGGTTTTTTAAAAGATAGAGTGGCTCATGAGGAAGGTTTTTATGTATAATACATGCATAATATCGTAGAGAAACTGTTATAATTTTAGAGGTTTTGTAAGGTCGTAAACAGACTCATTTTTTTGCGCTTACATTGCAAACGCTGGCTGAACCCTACGAGATAGATCAAAATGATGTACTACAATATTATACACCTTAAAAAGGTACACAATAAAGTCCGCGATGGCATATGTCTATCTCTTAGGGATAACCCACAATAACTATTTTTTATCCTTTACTTTACTAAAATAATGGCTTATTTACGAAAAAGCGATTTTGAGTAATACAGCATTAATCCTTATCCAATTAAGTACCATAAATAAATTGTGCATGTAACATACACCGTGTTCCGGACGATATACATAAACTTCGACCAGATGTTCAAACCACGGAAGTAAGCATTTTTCATTATGGACACATTAACAAATTCTTATTTTTTATTTTTTGTTAATTTTCATACAAACTAAATACCTAGACGTAAATAACCCGATATGCATGCCTCTTTATCCGAATTGGCAACGTCATTCATAACATTTGGCGGGCTGAAACAAATGAAATGCAAATAGTATTTGATAGATTTCAAATTAAGATACTTTCTCACTGCATAGCTCAATTAAATTTCATTAAATGAAATTACAAATATCTTTGTAACGAAGCCTTTTTAAGTACTACTTCCTTTGTTGGATTTGATTTGTAAAAGCCATAGAAGTATTTGCTAAAGTTTATGGATAACGTGAAGAACACGTTGTAGATCAATATGGCCCATAACAGCATGACTGTAATTTAAATGAATGTTTTCGAAGATATTACAGATATAAAATGCAGGGACATAGTAGTTGCAGCGGTACACGATTTCATTTATTACACAGGAATTCGTCTTAGCAAGAGTTGTTCAGCCTGATGAGCACTCTCTGTTGACGTATAAAAATTGAAGACCTGGAACACCTGTTGTGGAATTCCAAGCGCCCAGCGACACTATAGCAAATATAGGAATGACGTATTTTTTTTAACGTGATAAATTCATCAAATGAGTTCTCCCATTCATGGCAGGGCGGGAGGGACTATCAGAATCGTACTGATTAAAATCGACGTTGTCCTTCAATAACCCTTCACGTTCCAGGGTCACGGTAATGGGATAAGTCCCGCGACCCCGGCAGGCTTTGGCCTTCTAGAGGGGGGCCCCGTCATAATGCTGACACTCTTCGAGGCACGCGTGGAACAAAACGGGCCGTCGACCCGGGCATGGTCCATGGCCGCAGATCGTCTGCCGACGTCCGTAGCCGTGGGCGTCTACCACTGCGGCTAGGGTGGAGGAAGGACGCTGTCCTCTCCCTCACGTGGCCCGCCTCTTCAATCATGCTCGCCAAGGCGAACATGATTGCTTCGCAGAAGGAGGCGACCGCTTCTCACTCCGTCTCGCCCCGCAGCATGGCCTCGACCAATGCCGGGCGCGAGAGGTTTCCGCCTATCAGCACCGTGAGGACACGGCGTTGCTCTGCCCAAGCGGGGCAGTCTTGCACCGTATGCTCCACCGTGTCCTCCGGGCGATCCTCGCAGTGGTGACACCCAGGCGTTTTTTCCCTCCATATAAGACACAGGTAGCTACTGAAACTTCCGTGCCCGGTGAGGACCTGCGTCATGCGGTGGGTCAGGACACCGTGATGCCTTCCCAGCCGCTCCTTAAAGAGGGGTCTTACCGCCGCGATTGTGGCGTGCCCGGACCTCAATTGCGACCGTCGTTCCCTCCATACTGCCCTGAGGTCGCGCCGGAGCTCTTCATCCGGATTCACTCCGGAGCTGCGCCTGCTGGAAGGCAGTCGCCTCCAGATCCAAGGGCAGCAAACCGGCAAGGAGGTTGACCGATTCGCTGGCGATCGTGCGGTATCCTCGGATCATCCGGATAGCCATAATATGACCCTCTGGCATGTGACCAGCTTTATTGGTCGCGGCCGGATGCTCAGGGCCCACACGGGGGCCCGTGGAGGCCCATGGACCGCACGGCAGGAGGCGTTTGACCCGCTGAGATTGGGCAGGAGTCGTCTGAGGGCGGCTGTTGCCCGGTTCAGCTTTGGGGCCAAACTCAGGAAATGCTCCCTGAAGTTCCACCGGCTATCGAGGACAAGTCCCAAGTACTTCATCGTCCTCCCGACGCCGATGCGAACCCCTCCTACCGTTATGTGGGACTCTGAACGTGCCGCGTTCAGACGGCCATGAAAACACAAGGCCTCTGTTTTGTGCAGCGCCACGTCGAGTCCCAACTGCCGTATCCTATCAACGACCGTCGCAACCGCTTGCATCGCCAGGTCGGACGCCGCCGTTGCACACACTCTCCCTCCGCCAGGACGAGCGACGTAATATGTTACGCCGACGCCGTCAAGTAGGTCGCCGAGTAAAAGTTGTTTAGTCTGATGGGCATTTCCTGTTGATTTGCAAAGATGAAAGGTCTGGAACGTCTCGAATCTTCTCGCGCATCCCGTTGTTGTCCCGTCCCCGGGCTCTTAGAATTCGATATCAGACGTTTCAGAACTTCGATTTTGACGACCCCGTTGCCGCTGGCATAACCAACAGGATCCGCGAACGAAGTCGCGGGCAGAAGCTAGTATCTTATAATGTTTAAAATCAGCTATTTCCTTAAGTTTGCCGTATATGATTACTTCCCAGAATTTGATCCTTATCAGTGGCGTAGCGTGCTTTGGCGGGGCCCCCTTAGGTAGGGTAAAGATTTATCAGTCACTCAAGAAAAAAAAAACGCATTTCTCTGTATCTACGCCGAAATATAAACAAAAATTGGACAAAGGTCATCAAAAAAATTCAAGATGCGATGCGACTGATCAGTCCAGAGGTCGGAATTAGGGCTCCCACACGTAACCACGATACGACGTCGCGTCGTAGAAATCTACGATGAGCATCGTTACAGTGGGGTGGTGTTTAGTTCATTCCGAAAAAATGAACCGCTCTAGACGCATTCTGTTCAGTACGGGACGCTGCTCGACTAGCGTAATTAAATTATCGACTTCAATACCATCCGTCATCTTTGAATTTCGAAAAACAACTGCGCAGGATTGCATCGTGAGTCACAACGTCGTATCGTAGATTTACACGACGCGACGTCGTATCGTAGATTTCCATGACGCGACGTCGTATCGTGTTTATGTGTGGGAGCCCTTAGTTAGAGTTATTTTAATACTTGCATCGAAATGTTGATATTAATATAGATCTTCCCGGGATTTCAAATAGAGAATCTCGTGCTTAAAACAGTATTATATACATATAAATAATAAAAACACCAGAGATAGGTTAGACAAATAAATTGTGTAAAAGTAAATAACTTTTTTATTTAATAAATCATTAAGTTTTTATTAATTTTTGTTTACGCACGTTGGGGGCCCCTGTGGCCCGGGGGCCCCGTATAATTGATACGGCAGATACGGCGGTAGCTACACCCCTGATCCTTATTAGCTACACTATCGAATGGTGTTAATAATACAGGGTGTGATTTTTTTCAAAATCAACGCGTTCGGTTCCTGGCCAGGATTATTGATATTTCTAAAATCCAATGATGCAGTTTTAGTTTTCGACAAAATCGGTCTCGAGACTCCTTTCAACGTTTTTTGATATTCCTCATAGTTTCGGATATAGCCATCCACGCCCCGCCCAGTTGAAAAAATCATCCTGTATAATATGCTGCTGGTCTGTTTGGTTATAGTTTTATGCGAAACGAATAGCGTATATGACCTCTGACTTAAGGACTATTTTGTTGTTCATAAGAACTTTTTCAAAAAAAAAAAATGTAACCGCCTTCAAAAGCAACCACAAAAAAAGGTAAAATAACCTACAAAGTAATTTTTCTTTCGGAAGTCGGTGGCTTTGTTTTTTTATTTCATTGTCTTTTTTTGGCCACCAACTTCGGAAAGAAAAATGACTTTGTAGCTTATTTTACCCTTTTTTTTAGTTGTTAGTTTTAATATTCAACCCAAATTCTTTTCAAATACATCATTTTCTTACATGTGCACTAGAATTTTGTTATCCGTAGCACCAGTAATAACATCGCTCATTACACAATAAGCTAATAAAATTCCCTATCTCAAAAACTACTGAACCGATTTTGACGAAACTTGCAGTATTCCGATAGTTGAACGATACCTAGTACAACAAAAAAAGTATTACTTAAATGCAGTTCCGGAGTTATGAAAACACAAACTAAATCAGTCGATGCCTACTTCTTACTGTTAAGGAGTTGTACCTTACATCATCAGCTCAGCTACATGAGATGATGATTACCATATGCAAGTACTTTAATTGCTTCATAAGATTTGCGAAAAACGATGTGTGGGCCCATAAAATTTGAGGGTTGCCCTCGATTTCCCTAAGATCCAATCATCAGATCCTGACTGGGTGATTATGGTACCACTTCAAAAAAAAAAATACCGTTGAATTGATAACCTACTCCTTTTTCAAGTCGGTTAATACATTATTTTAATCGACTCGGGGTTTTTTTGGGCATCCTCCTTTGCCTTACAAAAAGATATTTTACAAAATATATTTTTTGTAAAGGTGCGTACAGACTATATAACATAACATGTTATACAACATTGCTATATAACATGTTTCAGATAATGTGGACACTGAATGTCATAAAACATATTATTGATATGCACAAAAATGTTACATAACTTAGTCACGTGTAGCACTGAAGAACGAGAAGCGACAATGGTTATATAACATTGTTATATTGCATCGTTATTCTAATGTGTACAGTATTTTTTTGTTGCAATGTTGAATAACAAGGTTACATAATGTGGATGTGTTATAAAACACAAGTTATACATATAATATGTTACATAGTCTGTACGCACCTTGAGGCAACTTTTGTAAACTCATTTTTAAATGTGCTCTGCTTTTTATTTTTCCCGCTTGCAATCATTCTTAATTATTCATTCTTATTGCAGAGTCAGCCAGACGGTTGGGTAGCGCGTCTCGGGGTATTCGGTAAACTAAGCGAGTTGTCGTCATATAAACAAACAGGCAATATTGGCAGCCTGGGTGACGCCGCTATTACTGTTAGACTACTAGCAATGTTACTCAACATGAGCACTGGTACCGAGCATAATTTTGAACCGTAAGTTTCGTTTTCTTACAGACTTTTCTGATGACTACTAATTATGTAATTTATTGTTAGTGTCTTTAAGTGCAAAATTGTTTTAACAACGCACAGTGTGCAAAATCTCGGCTGGACCAGACATCATGAGTGAAACTGAGCAAGAGATACCTTATAATATTCTAAATTCATTCATAATTTTCCGGAGTAGCAATTCTTTTTAGTTTCAGAGAAATTAAACTCCAAAGTTAATCCATTTTCGGTATTAAGAAAGTACAAAAAGTACAATTTCTCTGAAAAGAAAACTTACAATCTAAATTTCTTGGCCCAGTTATATTACGCATATAAGACGACATTTATCAAGCTTTTTTACATCTCCGAAATACAATGGACGATGGAGTAAATTCAAGATTTCATTAAAAAAGTTTCAATTTTTTTATCGTTCTTGCTGCGTGCTTAGCGATCAAACTTATTAAATATACTTAGAAACTTATGTTGTCTATAACTCAGAAAAAAATCACTTTTTAATATTGTAAAGCTAACGAGATAATCGTTTCTAAAGTTTGTAATGCCAATAGCGCCTGAGATTTTGTTAAGGCAATTTTACTTAAGGTGGTTTGCTCTTACATTTTCTAAAGGCACTAAGAGGAAAGAAATATGTGTATAGAGTTGTCACTTAAAACTGGTTTACTCTTCAAAAATGCTAGTTGTCATGCATGTCATGTGGAATTACATTTTCTTCAGAAAGTTCATCGATGTCGTCGTCTTGTTCATCATTAGCAAATCAAAGTTGCCTTAGTGCCTTTAGAAAATGTAAGAGCAAACCACCTTAAGTAAAATTGCCTTAACAAAATCACAGGCGCTATTGGCATTACAAACTTTAGAAACGATTATCTCGTTCGCTTTACAGTATTAAAAAGTGATTTTTTTCTGAGTTATAGACAACATAAGTTTCTAAGTATATTTAATAAGTTTGATCGCTAAGCACGCAGCAAGAACGATAAAAAAAATTGAAACGTTTTTAATGAAATCTGGAATTTACTCCATCGTCCATTGTATTTCGGAGATGTAAAAAAGCTTGATAAATGTCGTCTTATATGCGTAATATAACTGGGCCAAGAAATTTAGATTGTAAGTTTTCTTTTCAGAGAAATTGTACTTTTTGTACTTTCTTAATACCGAAAATGGATTAACTTTGGAGTTTAATTTCTCTGAAACTAAAAAGAATTGCTACGCCGGAAAATTATGAATGAATTTAGAATATTATAAGGTATCTCTTGCTTAGTTTCACTTATGATGTCTGGTCCAGCCGAGATTTTGCACACTGTGCAACGGTACTAACAACACACGATTGGTCGAGCGTGCGGCCTTGTTTGAGTTTAAAGAAATTATGAAGCGCATTATTCAATGATATAAGAAAATCTGTTCTGTTTTCTCGGTATTGAATCTTAAAATTAAATCTTATTTCATGTTTCCATTTCAGCGATGCCAAGTTAACATTATTGAAACCGGCTGAATTGTTAGAATTATCGTCTTTTGCGGCTGCAGTGGGTCTTTGGGATCTAGTGCCTATGTTCAGTATACATAGGGGGCATCCACACTTGTTACTATCTGCATTGAAATCTCGAAGTGAGATATGTCGTGGTGCTATCGACTGCCTCCTTGGACAAAGATGTCTTGTACCTCTCTTGCTTGAAGAAAATGGACAATGGTTGTTTGACTACATCATCGAAAAGTGTAGTCAATTTGATACTACTATTTTGAAGGTATTATACTATTTTTTGCAAATGCATTTTTTTTGTGCGAGGTTCCTATGTGGCCTTACTAACGAGTGTTTTATGTTACAGTGCCTATGTTTATGGTTGAACCCATTGCAAGATCAATTACGTCCGGTAATGCGTGATTTGAAGCAAGGAATTACTTCGGTTTATGTGAGTAAATAAAAGTATTTAATATTTCAAGTATGCGTCAGTCATTGTATTTTATAAAATTGATATGGTCTATAAGTATAACGTAACAAACGTTTTCCAGACAACCAGACTACAGCAATTAATAGCAACATTTATACATATCGCCTGTGTCATAGAGTCTAGGGATCCATGCCCAGAGATACACCTAACAGTGACACAAACTGCTGAGACGTGGAAGAATCAGTTCACGCCTAAAAGGACAGTGAGCTGCGGGCTCGCGCATTGGGGAGTTGTGGACGAAGGAAACGCGAAGATTAAAATGACGGATACACCAATCAACACAGAGCTTATTGGACGAGTGGTTGATATAGCGTGTGGAAGACATCATACGCTCGTGTTGACGGAGAATGGGGTATGTCTTATTTTAGAATATTCACTTTGCTGCTATAGATATTGTTTTGTTGTAAAATGCGCCATAATATCATGTTGTTTGCTTGGCGTGTTCAGTCTTTATAAGATCCTTGTCCATTTATCTGAAGATTAACATGTGTGAGAAGTGTTAAGAATTAAGGAAGACTAGCTTTTGCTAACGGCTTCGCTCGTGTTAATTTATAATTGGGCAATCAACTCGAATCATTTGGTGTCATCTGTTACCATATGCACGTAATAGTTGTTTTTCTCGGGACTAGTATTTTTTATTCTTATTCTTTATTGCACATACATATAATTAAAAATAACATTTCACATAAGGGTAAGTTATGTGCAAAGGCGAGCTTATCCCAGGATTGGGTTTTCTTACAGCAAACCTTAGAGCGATAGAGATATTTTTATTTTAGCAAGGACAGATAATCGGTGTACAACATTTTAATTTTTTTTTCTACCGAATGAAAGGCATTCTATGTCCCTCTCAGTTTGAACACTTGAAGACGTATAATGCAGAATTTCAGGTTTCTGGCTGAATTGTTCAGTTTGTTGGGCGTAAAAATAAAACTTCCGCAATTATTAGTTTTGATGGTTTCTTAAAAGTTATTTATGTTCCTTTGTCGGTGGATAGATATACGCGACAGGCGACAACTCGTTCGGTCAGCTGGGCGTGGGCGAGGCGTGGGCGGGCGGCGTGGGCGAGGCGGCCGTGGCGGGCGGCGTGCTACGGCACGTGGCGGGACACTTCAGCGCGCCGCTGGCCGGCGTGGCGGCGGGACACTACCACTCCGCGGTCGTGGACGTGGGCGGACGACTGTACACGTGGGGGTGAGGACTTGGATTTATAAAAGCTGTACTTGTTTCTTTAATTAGATATGATTTAATATGTGTATATTAGGCGACCGCATAATTCGGCCTAAAAACATACTATGCGCCGCCATCTTGGTTTTTGAGTACAATTTCCACAGACAATTTTACGAACGTTAACCAACCTTGCCTTCGGTCATATTTATTTCTAACCTTGCCATCGACCGTAAACTTAATTCGTAGAACGATATACCTACTTGAAAATTGTATGATATTTTGATTGCAACTTAATACTTTTTGTTTCTATTTAGATGGGGCGTCCATGGTCAGCTATGTCATGGCACCATAGACGACGAGTGTTCTCCCAAGTTAGTCACCAAATTCCAAGGCAGAAAGGTGAGGGTCCATTTTGACACACATCAAAGTGTTATTAATGGCGCAATTTCTTTAGTCGATAGGGCCTGAGATTGGGCGTGGAAGAGATTTCTGGAACGCGTGCCACAAGGCCCGCATTCGGGGAAACGTTTTCATTAGTCGATAAGGCCCGCATGCCAGACCGACCAATGAAATGAGCCATTAACATCTTTTTTTGTCAGGTGTTGAGCGTAGGTCTGGGCGCGTGTCACACGGTGGTCCTGATGAAGAACGGTGAGGTGTGGGCGAGCGGCGCGGGAGTGTTCGGTCAGCTGGCCAGCGGGGCCAGACACAAGAGTTCTGTACCTGTGCGCGTGAGACTGCAAGACCCTGTCAGAGCTATCGCTGTCGGCTACTTCCATAATGTAAGCGAAATTTTAATAATAAATAATCAATGTCAGTATTCTACTACCTCATTTTAGGGCAAATACTTTTTCATGTAGAGAAGGCACAAACGTAGTAGCGTTTGACGATAAAAGGTTGTTTCGCAATAAATTCTATTCGAGCAATCGACCTTAAAAGACTCGCCGTGCTGCCGACCACTACGTGCGGTCTGCTACGATTACGATACATTGCTTATAAAGTAATGAAATACATCAAGTTTAATGGATTCCTATGACGTTTCTGAAATCATTTAATGTACAGGTTATTTAGAAGATGAATTCGTGTACTGTATCCACCAACGACCATTTATATCTAGACGCCTCATGCACGATCTGACTGACGAAAATTTTCTGCCAAGTCGCTGAGGTACGACGTAAGCGAGGGGGACGGGGTACTGCGTTCTGATTGGCTAACTCAAGGTCAGTGCGACGAGGGGACTTACAGGAGTGGTCGAAACTAATACGAACTTAAGACTTTTTTGCCTACTGTGTTGACAGACATCGGTCGCCTGTGATTAGGGGTCTAGATATAAATGGTCGTTGGTATCCACCCTATCAGTCTGCCGTCCCTTATACCCCGTGTATGTATAAGTTTTGAGCTTTATAGAAACATACTTATGGAGTGACATTTATGTTTGCTACTTCACAAATTCCATCTAATGGTGCAACGCTATCCTGTTGCTAATTAAAATAATAAAAAAAAACATGACAGTTGGCGCTGACAAATAAAGGCGAGGTGTGGGTGTGGGGCGCGAGTCCGCAGCAGGTGCGCGCGGCCGCAGCCCGCCGTGCAGCTGACACGCCGCCCGACGGTACCGCACCCGCGCTCGCTCCCGCTTCCGCGCCCGACCCACACCTGCTGCCGCAGCGGGTTGATACTCAGAATGTACGCGGGGATATCGTACAGGTATGCAATGCTTCCCTCTTAGAACAACAATCTGGAAATCTGATATCACTAAACCTCGCATCGAATGGACTCATCAAAATCATCATCATCATAAGCCTATTAATGTTCCCACTGCCACAAGCCTCCTCTCTGTGAGAGGGAGTGGGCCATATACCACCACGCGGGCCACCATGTGGGTTGGTGGATATAATCGTATACAATAACATAAAAAAGCAAGAAAAATGTGAATAAATTATTGATTCTAGTAAGTACTGAAAAATAAAACTAGTTTTTTCTCGGAACATGGGTTTATTTCCACTTTTTTGTTTTTGGGAGCAGAGTACATCACTATGGATAATTTCCACCCGGTCAGTCACTTCCTGGCTAAAATAATTATTGGCTTTTAGTAAAATCAATAATCCTGGACAGGAAACAAAACCGCTGATTTTGAAAAAATATCACACCCTGTATTATATCACAATTCGATAGTGTTGCTAATAAGGATCAAATTCTGGGAAGTAATCATATACGGCAAACATAAGGAAAACGTATAATTTAAAAAAAAAAAACTGATCAATCTTCAAGGCAATGGCTGTATTCGAAACCTAAGTTAACCGTTTCTTCTTTGAAATAATGCTATTTTCTGTTCAACTCCATAATTTCATATTGCTGAATATAGTGGGATAGTTGAGACGTCAAATCCAGTGAAACATTGAAAACAGTGAAATTTTATAATTTCGAATAAAATATGGCTCAGTAGAACTAACATAATATGAAAATACAATTTCATAAAAATCAGCTATTTCCTCAATTTTGCCGTATATGGTTACTTCCCAGAATTTGATCCTAATTAGCAACACTATCGAATGGTGTAATAATACAGGTTGTGATTTTTTTTTCAAAATCAGCGTTTTCGATTCCTAGCCAGGATTATTGATTTTTCTAAAAATAAAATCCAATGATGCAGTTTTAGTTTTCGTCAAAATCGGTCTCGAGGCTCCTTTCAACGCTTTTCGATATTCCTTATAGTTTCGGATATAGCCGTACACGCCCAGTTGAAAAATTCACCCTGTAAAACAGTGCCCCAGCCAAATATTACTCATACAAAGGATCTCATCACCCTCCACGACTTTATATTCTGTTACTACTACTAAGAATCTAATTTAAATGAGGTAATTACTTACAGTTGTCGGCGGGTTGGCACCACTCGTTCATACTCAATAACGCTGGCACTCTCTACGGTTGGGGTCTCAACTTCGATGGACAAATAGGTCAGTAGAAATAGTAAGAGAACTGTTAGCGAGCATAATCACCATAATTTAATTCAATTCAGTTGTTTTAGTCAGACATGTAACATCCACTATTTTGCACAAAATTTTTAAAATTAAAACGTTGTAAAATTATACATACGACAAACAATTAAAATAAACGGTAAATTATAATAGCATCGTAATAAGGGTTATGATAAAATAACGACATCTCACCTCTAATTCCCGAAACAATTCAGATGGTATGCCTAAAGACGTGGCATGTCCTTGGCGTGTTTCGTCCTGCTAAACGCATATCGGCACCAACGTGGCGTGTTGTGTGTGACGATTTAAATTTATACTAAGCAATTAAGTAACGCGGGCATGCGGGCGGCAAGTAAAGGGCAACTCGCAGCCCGACCATGGACCATGCCCGGGTCGACGGCGCGTTGTGTTCCACGCGCGCCTCAAAGAGCGTCAGCATAATGACGGGGCCCCCTCTCTAGAGGGCCAAAGCCTGTCGGGGTCGTTATCTCATTACCGTAACCCCGGAACATAAAGGGCTATTGAAGGACACCGTGGATTTTAGTCAGTACAAGTCTGACAGTCCCTCCCGCCCTGCCCGGGGTGGGAGGACTCATTTGATGATTTTACCACGCTAAAAAAAAAGCAATTATCTAAACACGCCTAGGACACGCCACGCTAACGTCGCGCTGCGGCGAGCTTGCTGTTTGGCAACGCCTTTATAAGGACACCCACATTTCGCTAGTTATGTTTAAGTCCTGTGTAATATGGAGCGAGCCTATTGCCATCAACTGATCACAAATCTAGACTCCGAGGCTGCTACTGAGGGATTTCTGATGAAAAAACCTGGTAACACTGCCTCATCTGGAAATTGAACTCAGGACATTTTGCTCAACAGTCGGGCTTGCGACTACTAGACCAACGACGGGTAATAATGTTGTATTTTTTATATTACAGGAAGTGGTGATCGAAAACTGATTTCAATTCCAACTGAAATTAAGATACGTACTGATTCTCAGACGGACATTGTTAAAAACAGCAACGCTAAAACACCAGACATTGAAACAAAGGACCTTAAAACAAATGCTATGGTAGAATGTGGAGGAGACTTCACGGTTTATATCGATAACGACGGCAGAATATATGTCTCTGGCAACGTACATCTACAGGTAAATTATTGCAAACTTACATTTATTATTTTTACGCCTGTGATCCCTGAAGCGTAAACCAGTGCTATACCTGATAGGTCTCACATTTCACCAGTTATGTTTCAGTCCCATATAAAAGTGGGCGAGCAAAAATGTAGGCTCCGTGGCTGCTCTAATAAGAATCGTACCCAAGACGTCATGATCAACTATCGTACTTGCATCTACTAGACTAACAAGGCTCATTATTATTATGCATAGTTTATTCAGTCAGACGGTATAAAAATAAATTAATTCTTTGTTTTAGTACCTCAACGACAAGGACAGAGGCGGCAGCCGCGTTATTATGATGAAGACAACAAAGCGTGTTATCAAAATACCCGCAAGTCGTAGTAACAATAAATTCCAGTTTCAACAAGTCGATAGAATTGACATCATGTTTCCTTTCGATGTTGACGGTTTGCAAAGGAAACCAATCGAAGCCAGATTAAACCCACTAGCTTCGATGAATGATTTCAAACATAAATCGTGGGCTGATGATATGATTCTCATACTAAAACCGTGGCTAAACGAGGATAACTTCAAAGGAAACTGCAATTTGGCAGCTAAGTTCGCCTACCACAACAACGTATACTCCGATTGTTTAAGTTTACTATTAGATAATTTAAAACATGAAGTTCAAAAAGATCCCACTTACGTGACGCATACTGCGGTAGAAGATGGAGATTTAAATAATGAGACAAAAACTTTCCCAAAGAAAGAAGAACTTCAATTGATTATAAAAAACATAATGTCAAAGCGCATCAAAGAGGTGTCTTTGTCTATTCTGAATGAAGAACCATATCCTGTGATCGATCCATCTATATACAATGCTCTGCCTTGTTGTTGTGATGAATTAAAATATCGCAAAAAAGGATCATCTACCAAAACAAACATTAAACTTTTAGAGACTGACCTTTCTATTAGAGCCGCTCAGACCATAGACAAGTGTATGAGTATATTCCCCGTAGATACGGAGCTATGGGAAGTGTGTTTCAGGTTATCGAAAAATTTCTTCCTTGAAAATGATTTGTCCATATCAAAGTTGGAGATAGTGTTGCGTAAGTATATGGAGTCTGACGCTACTACAATGGCTGCAGCTATTATGTATTCGAATGATTGTGCACAATATAGTAAAATATTGTCACCGAAATTTTACTTGAATATGTGCAGTCAAGTGTTGGATACTTGGGGTTGATTCTCTCGCGTATTTCCACTTCGGTGCTCCACATTACTGATAGAAATTCGGTGCGACTGAATTGAACAAGTACCGATCATTAAATTATTGTATACTTCCATTTGATCCTTTTATAGCGTATATCTCACTAGCTAATAAAGAACCCATACGTTTTAATTACTACTAAAATAGAATAAAGACTCAATCGGCTTCTATGTATCAATCTCTATGATAATTGATAAAGATATACTCACTCGAATATTTTTATATACTTGTACTCGTATGTAGCGGTGTAGTTTTAGTAAAATTTTCAGTTGCATGTAAGTGTTGATGTTCCTTGAAATGCTATTGTTGTTATAATTTCTGTTATCATAATTACAGTCAAGTAATGCAATTAGCAGGCTTCAAGAATAGGGGCTCTAAATTTTTGAAATTACACTGGCATAAATATATCAAATCGAACAATATTTTGTGGTCTTAAAAATTTCAAATTACAGAGTTATACATAAAGCAATCGTAAATTTAATCTGCGCTTATTAGTGGAGTGCCGTAAGGATTATACCTCGGAATACAGAACCAGTCAATGAATCTTCGTAGACATTATTTTTTGAAAAGTGTTTTTAACAACATATAGAAAAATGTTTTAAAAAAATTTGCTCGATCCCAATTTTTTAAATATTTTTTCATACAAATTGTATGAACGAAAAAAATTGGCAATTCTTGCCAATTTTTTTTATAATGTTATTTAATTTAGTTTCATGTAAGGATCATTTCATTGTACGGGAAGAAAAATGTCTGGTCAACAGAAGTGGGTTAAATCTAAAGAAATACTGACCACTTCATACGTACCCATACGAACGTAGACCATACGACTTTATGCTGTGAAATATTTTGGTAATTTTGACTAACTTCCGCCGTCCCGATTTTTTTTTCTTCCGATACAATGAAATGATCCTGATTCAGAGAGCAGTTCTTCTGGACACGGCGCGCATTGTCAGGAGGTTCCTTTCTCTGGAGCCCTGACTGTCGGTAGCTTGGACCAGGGACAAGCTTCCCGATACCGGTGGGCCACTATTATTTATATTTTTAAATGTTTTTTATTATTATTTATTTATTTTTGTGAAAATATTTAAAAATGTACATAATAAGGTAAAAAAAGTGAGTGTATAAAAACGTGGGAAAAATGAATAAAGATATAATAAAAATATATATATATATAAGAATTTATTTCAACATTTTTCTATTGTACACATTTCGGGCACGCCGCAATCGCGGCGGTAAGACCCCTCTTTGAGGAGTGGCTGGAAAGGCGTCACGGCGTCCTGACCTATCGGATGACGCAGGTCCTCACCGGACACGGATGTTTCGGGAGGTACCTGTGTCGGATGGGGAAGGAAGAAACGCCGGGGTGTCACCATTGCGAAGATCGCCCGGAGGACACAGTAGAGCATACGGTGCAAGACTGCCCCGCTTGGGCAGAGCACCGCCGTGTCCTCACGGCAGCGATAGGCGGAGACCTCTCGCGCCCGGCATTGGTCGAGGCCATGCTGCGGGGCGAGACGGAGTGGGAAGCGGTCGCCTCCTTCTGCGAGGCAGTAATGCTCGTTAAGGAGGAGGCGGGCCGTGAGAGAGAGAGGACAGCGTCCTCCCTCCGCCCCACCCGCAATGGTAGACGCCCACGGCGTCGGACGTCGCAAGACGATCTCCGGCCACCGTAGGCGCGGGCATGCGGGCGGCGAGTAAAGGGCAACTCGCCGCCCGGCCATGGACCATGCCCGGGTCGACGGCGCGTTGTGTTCCACGCGCGCCTCAAAGAGCGTCAGCACGATGACGGGGCCCCGCCCAAGAGGGCCAAAGCCTGCCGGGGTCGCGGGACTTATCTCATTACCGTGACCCCGGAACATAAAAGGCTATTGAAGGACACCGTGGATTTTAGTCAGTACAAGTCTGACAGTCCCTCCCGCCCTGCCCGGGGTGGGAGGAATCATTTGATGATTTTACCACGCTAAAAAAAAAAAAAAAAAATTGTACACATTTCAAAAAAAAAAAATAGGTATATGAAGATTCACTTGACTGGCTAGACTGGCCTTGGATTCCGAGGTTTTACTATTTTTACGCCTTACGGCACTCCACTAAATAGAATTATGGTTTTTAATGAAATTATTTTGTGGACAAAATTATTTTACTGTTCTATTCAATATTTGGTTTGTTGTGAGCACTTAATGGGAGATTATATTACAGTACGTGAAAAAGGTTTTTAAGAAAAGCAAACGGTTTTGTAACGAGTCGTCTAGGGCCAGTTGTTTGTTCAATAGTTAAACTGTTTATTTATCCTATGCATACAACTATTGTAAACATTTTGTTTAACAAATGGTAACAAATGTATAGGATTTAACAACTTGTTAGTTTAACTATTGATCAAACTTAGTTACTAGAGTGCGCGCAAGGCAACTTTGCGCGCAACTGATTGCGTTGTCGTCTGTCAGCTAATATTATCTGATGCAAGCGACAATATACAAGGGGTATACGAGTAGTTCTAATATTGGCCGTGCGCAAAGTTGTGTCATAGTCATAGCACCGACGCCAGCACATCAACTTACCGTCTTACCCCAATCTGCCAATTTTTTTTTCCCACGTTTTTATACACTCACTTTTCTTGTTTGTTTGTTTATTTGTTTGTTTGACTTTTCGGTTGGACTTTTGCAACTCAATTTTGAGGTACTTCCCGATGAGCTAGCAGGCTGAAATATTGCACACGCTCTGAGTTCTGATGACGATACATGACTAGCTAAGAAACGTCATAACAAATCCAATATGGCGGCCTCCCCAAGATGGCGGACTGGCTGTTTGAAATCCATCCCCATGATATGGGTATCAAATGAAAGGGTATGCTGTCAGGAATACGAAAAAAATAGTCATGTGACTTAAATCTAATATGGCGGATGTCCAAGATGGCAGCCAGGCTGTTTGAAATGCACCCCTATGATATGGATATCAAATGAAAGGGTTTGCTGTCAGGAGTACGAAAAAAATAGTAACGTGACTTAAATCCAATATGGCGGACGTCCAAGATGGCAGACTGGCTGTTTTAAATCCACCCCATGATATGAGTATCAAATGAAAGGGTTTGCTGTCAGGTATACGAAAAAATAGTCATGTGACTTAAATCCAATATGGCGGACGTCCAAGATGGCGGACAGGCTTTGAGGCACTTCCCGATAAGCTAGCAGGCTGAAATTTTCAGGGTAGCTTCAAACCCGATGAAAAAATATAAAAAAATATAAAAATAATAAAATAATTAATAGATTAAAAAAATCTAAAAACCCACGTTTTTAAATATCCTAAAAATAAGAAAATAACTCTACGGGCCTGAGAGAGGGGCCACTCAAAACGTGGGGGCGTATCTTTGCAAGTTACACCCACGATCTATACACGTCATGTAAATATATCCCAAAAATAATCCATTAAATAATATACGCCCCCACGGTTTGAGTGGCCCCTCTCTCAGCCCCGTAGGGTTATTTTTAGGATATTTAAAAACATGGGTTTTTAGATTTTTTAAATCTATTATTTTTTCCCACTATTTCTTTTTCTTGTTTGTTTATTTATTTGTTTGTCGTTCCGGTTGGACTTTTGCAACTCAATTTTGAGGCGCTTCCCAATAAGCTAGCAGGCTGAAATTTTGCACACGCTCTGAGTTCTGATGACAATGCATGACTAGCTAAGAAACGTCATAACAAATCCAATATGGCGGCCTCCCCAAGATGGCGGACTGGCTGTTTGAAATGCACCCCTATGATATGGATATCAAATGAAAGGTTTTGCTGTCAGAAGTACGAAAAAATAGTCACGGGACTTAAATTCAATATGGCGGACGTCCAAGATGGCAGACAGGCTATTTGAAATGCACTCCTATGATATGGATATCAAATGAAAGGGTTTGCTGTCAGGAGTACGAAAAAATAGTCACGTGGCTTAAATCCAATATGGCGGACGTCCACGATGGCAGACTGGCTGTTTGAAATCCACCCACCCGATATGGGTATCAAATGAAAGGGTTTACTGTCAGGAATACGAAAAAAATAGTCATGTGACTTAAATCCAATATGGCGGACGTCCAAGATAGCGGACAGGCTTTGAGGCACTTCCCGATAAGCAGGCTGAAATTTTCAGGGTAGCTTCAAACCCGATGAACAAAGATAAAAATAATAAAATAATTAATCGATTTAAAAAAGTCTAAAAACCCACGTTTTTAAATTTCCTAAAAAATAAGAAAATAACCCTACGGGCTGAAAGAGGCTATTAATTTTTGTAATCGAATAGGAATCCTCTGCTATTCTGATAAAGTTGAAAATACTTCAGTTTGGTGTAGTTTGATGTGCTGATCTGTACATGGCTAGGTAGTGTGTGTGGCGGCCCATCAAGGTGATGATTATAAAATACCGTCGCACACGTTCAAATTTTATACTCGTTAATAACGGTTATTATTTCTGTAGACTATTTACTTTGTTAACATAATAATGACACGTGAAATTAATATTAGTTACTGTTTTTTGTATTGTTTGTTTTGTCTTTTTACTAACAATAATTTAGATTCTATTATTCTTTATCTATATAAAAATTAGACTCAGATCTGGACACGTTCCATGTGCCTTCATGATGCAGAAAATCACTTCACCCAACTGTGATGAATGTGGAGTTTTCGAAGATATGCAACATTTATTGATGGAATGTGTCCAATACGAGTCCTCTAGAACTAGTTTAGTAAGGACCCTGAATTTGAACAAAACGGATGTAGGCATGTTCCATGCAATACTATCCTAACCAAATGGCGACGATGCAAAAATTTGTTCAAATTCTTGGCTCACATGTTGTGAAGTATAATTGTTTAGGATACGGTGGGACTGACATAAGCTGTGCGTAAAAGCCCCTTTAAATAAGTAAAGAGAAAAAAAATTACAATAATGAATTATCACATTTATCACTGATTAGCTGTTGATTTTCTGTTTGACTCGATTTTTTATACAAGACTATATACCGTCCACTTTCATCGAAACGTTATAAAATCGATGTTCCTTTTACCTAGGTACTCTTACTTTGCGTCCGTTAATGTGTGACAGAATGGAATAGATTTTTTTATATTTCAGTTTCTGACCATTCTCGTACGCCACACATTTTTATTTATCACTGAATTTTTATTTCTTTTTTGCTTATTAAATTTATTATCTACAAGTTATTAGGTATAGATTATATCAAAAAAGCTAAATTGGGTTTGTGATTTTTCGCTCATGTAAAATGAGACAATTATTTTTTAAATTGTTGTATTCATCTAGTCATTAGATTAATTTTTGAACTGTTAATAATTTTAATGTAGCAATCTGAAATTATTATCTAAATAAATTAGTACAGTGATATTGAATGTGTCCATCTGAGACTTATTGTTTTATTATATTACTGTTTTATACATATATTTTAAACGTAACCCGCCTCGACTGTGTTCGAGTGTGACCCGCCTGTTATAGTTATTGGTTGCGCGCAATCTGTTTCATATCCTGGATATTAACATTATTGTTTGTAAACTGCAGTTTGTTTTAGAATAGATGCCTATTAAATGAATATATGATTTTACTATCGTGTTTCATTTTAGAAATATAGAGAAACGTTTGAGCTGTCACTGTTAAATTTTAGTGATCTAACGGCCGTTCCCAATAAACAATCTCTCTCCGGTTTTAGAGATAGAAAATCTATATCTATCTCTGGTTTTGCTTTAATATAGATAGAAATAGTGTATCCATCTCGAGTAAGACTAAACCAGAGATGGATTGAGAATTGGGAACGGCCGTATAAGCATATGGCTGCTCTTCCACCGGAGATGTGGTATGCTACGTTGCTATGGATGCCTGCTATGGTTAGTCTTCCCTGCTATCGATACATCGCATAGCTCGAACTGCGCATCTTCCTCGCACAGCTACTTTGCGGCGGCGATCTTCATAGCACATCTTACACGCACCGGTAGATAGCTTAGCATCAGTGGAAACGGTCACATAGTTTCGTAGTTCAGCTTTTACATTCTCGTAGCATAGTGGTGGAAAGGCACCCTGAGGCTGCTTTTCCACCAGAGATGTGCTATGCTACGTTGCTATGGATGCGTTTGATATCCACCATCATATTGGTGCACATAGCACTGATGGAAACGGATTCAACTAAGATATATTTTTTATATGGAAGGATGCGTGCTATGGATGCCTACTATGGGTCGTCGCTTCCCTACTATCGATACAGCGCATAGCTCGAGCTACGCATCTATCACGAGCTACTTTGCGACGGCGATCTTCATAAAACATCTTACCGCACGATCGCACCCCTTCATAGCACCAGTAGAAAGGCACCCTAAGTACTCGAAACTAGACGGCCAGCCTGCCGAGGTCGCGGGACTACCGAATTACCGTGACCCCGGAACGTAAGGGTACTGCTTATTTCTATAGAAATAAGCAGTACCCTTGTACTGAGTTTTATGTTATAATTTTATAATCCTGTGTTGTATTGTGTACATAAATAGTAAAATAAATAAATAAAGGGCTATTGAAGGACACCTTGGATTTTTAGTCAGTACAAGTCTGACAGTCCCTCCTGCCCTGCCCTGGGTGGGAGGACTCACTTGAAGATTTTAGCACGCTAAAAAAATGTACTCCAAACTAGTCTTAAAAGTACCACTAGTATTAGTTTCTCCACAGGTTTCTTGTGAGTTTATCTTTCTTTTACTCAGCTATCAGACCCAAACATGAATTTTACGTATTTGGCCGTACAGCGAACTTGAAGTACAACGAACGAACAAATTGTATGGAAAATGAAAAAGTGCATGTAGTTTACGAATAAGAAACTATTAAAATAAAATCTATCAGAGACACGCTTTTAAAGACTCTAAAGCCTTGAAAATAGAGTTTAGAGTCGTTAATAAAAATATTTTTCGGTAGGTAACAATATTGTTACCAAGTGTAATGTTCGGGTTTTAGTTTTAGAAACGATCGTTGCCAATGGGCACTTATTTCAGTCAAGAAGGTTACTTCTAGAAAATTGCGCTTCACTGTAAACCACATATTTGCTTACCATCAGGTGAGATGTGGTGAGCAAAAGAGGGCATTCCGTTATAATAAAAACAAACAAAAACCACTTTTTTCTCATATTATATTTCAGTAAAATAATATTTACAGTAGAATTAAATAAAAAAGTACATACAAATTATAACCTTTCAAATGCAGGAAAAGTACGTCAAAGCATTATATATAAATAAATAAAAATCGGAATGACAAACAATAAAAAAAAACATAAATCTTTCAAAAATAAATAAAAAGTAGATGACATGTATACATATTAAACAAATAATATACAATAGGTGCGCCTTGTTCTATAAAACATTGCACTGAGATAAGTGACGAATACAGGTCGACTCTAGATAGATTTTATATTTAAATCAGAACAAATTAAACATGGCTATCGACACACACATGTATGGACAGGATGAACGGGATACCATCATACATTCGAATCAGATTCACACATGATTGCTTATAGCCAATCTATATAGAGACCGGATTATATGCAAGTTATGTTTGAAATATGCATAATAAATGCTTGCCAGCCAAAAAGTGCTAAAGTATACAACATCAAATTCAAATAAATACTGCGAAATAGTGATTTTTTAATTTAAAAAATCAGCATTCATTCATTGCACTAATAAGCTTACTTACTATATTTTCTATGCGGTATTATCATTTTTGTTCTGAAAAACATTAATCAAGTACTGTTCTGTTCTAGTTGACAGTTAACAATAAAGAAATATGCCCAAATCTGCATAATCATTGTTTTAGATAAAAAAAATGTAGTACTGGAAAAAATACCCAAATATGCAAATGCGTATTCAAACATGCATTTGCATAATCCGGTCTCTAACGATAACTAACTTATTCAAAGCCCTGATGTTGTGGGGGTTAGCATAATTTTATAAATACATTTAAGTCTAGATTCAGAAGTTGATGGGTTTTCCGAAGTATGCAGCTAAGTTTGCTTCACGTAGAGCCTCCGCGCATGTCTAGAACAAAGAATAGAGTAATGAAACATTTACCATGATGTCATATTAAGGCTCTGTACAAAGGGCCAACATGAAACTGTCTGTTCATTTGTCACAGGGCTGTTTTACCGGTTTTAATGTTTATTATAATCTTTATAATCATAGGTCGGAATTAGGTACAGTTATTCATGTACTTATACAGCGAAATAATAAAGTGGATAGGCCCGAAATCCCGGAATTACTTTTAGAGAGCAGAAAAAAATCGTGATTTAATTTAAATAAAAAGTTTTTACTTTCACACAATTTATTTATGTAATGATCTTGTCTATCTCTGATGTTTTTATTATTATTATTTATTTGTAATACTGATTTCCACGCGATTTGTCTATTAGAAATCCCGGGAAGATCCATATTAATATTACGATGCAAGTACCAATACCAAAATAACTCTACCTAATTCCGACCAGCGAAGCAGTCATGCTTGTGAAACAGGAGGCGAGACGCGCGAGGGAGAGGATAGCGTCCACCCCTCACTCAAGCTGCAGTGGTAGACGCCCACGGCGACGGACGTCGCGGGACGATCTCCGGCCACCGTATGCGCGGGCATGCGGGCGGCGAGTAATGGGCGACTCGCTGTCCGACCATGGACCATGCTTTGGTCGATGGCGCGTTGTGTTCCACGCGCGTCTCAAAGAGTGTTGGCATAATGATGGGCCCCCCCCCCTTTAGAGGGCCAAAGCCTGCCGGGGTCGCGGGACACGCGTACATATACCGCTACTTCGGTACATAAGGGCAACTGAAGGACACCGTGGATTTTAGTCAGTACGATTTTACCACGTAAAAAAAAAACCTAATTCAGACCTATGATAATAATAAACGTAATACCAGTCAAGTGCGAGTCTTACTCGCTCACCGAGCGTTCCGTACCACCTTGTAGACAAATAATGTAGTAACTTATGCAATTATTTTGTATAAGTTTCGAGCCGCTGATATCTCGACGCTATTGCAAGCGCCATGATCGCAGGACCAGATTGACAAAAAAATAACGGGGAAAACCTAAAGCTACGCCGAAAGTGACTGTGTAAGTTTAGTATTAAATCGTGAAAGCTGTTGCTGCTGTTTGCAAGAGTATAAAAATGCAGCATAAACGGCTTTATCTTTTGATTGCGTTGACTTCGAAGTTTGATTTTATTCTCTGCTCCAAGTGATAATATACCTGAGTATTCGATATTAATTTCAGCTTGATACTTTCATGCATTGTTGAGAAATAGGCTTCACAGACGGACTAAGTGATCTTTTAAAGGTACCATTTTGTCTTTTGAGGTACGAAATCTTAAAAGAAATCGTGTTCGAGTCCTATCGGCTATTGGTCGATATTTATTTTCTGGTTTTCTTTTTATAATTGCGTTTCTTGTATAAAAATATGAATGTATACTTACAGGATGGGCATGGCACACTCTGGCGACGTCCTCAGCCGCCGCTCCGTATTCTTGCGCCAACACAGCCTCGTTGATCAGCTCACCGCCACCCTATTTTTGGTATTGTTTCTTTAGTTGTAAATATTAGAACATAAAGGAGTATTTTTGCTCAGCAAGAGTTTTTCGCTAAGATATCAAACATTTTGTCCTAGAGTTTATACAAAACTGAAATGTGAAAAATGGTTAACAAAACATGATTGAAACATCATGTACCTACTGAAATTTCTGTATCGGAATACGTGGTTTTAAGATGTGGAGCTCGCACCAAAACAAGTAAAGTTTGGTTGTAATAAGAATGACTGTTGGTTTCTGTAAAATGGTGTTAATAACTCACGGGTCCGATGATGTGGGTTCCGAGGATGACGTCTGTCGTTTTGTCAGCCAAAACTTTGACGAAGCCGTCAGGCTCACCATTTGTTTTCGCTCTTGAGTTAGCCAGGAAGGGGAATTTGCCCACTTTGTATGCTCTACCCTGTAAATTACAAAAAAATAATCGCGTTATTATTTTCCATTAAATTAAATTACTTTATCTTAAATCTTTCTATTTAAATAATAACAACATACCTCCTTTTTGAGATCTTCCTCCGATTTGCCAACCCAACCGACTTCGGGTGTCGTGTAAATTACAGATGGGATTGCGTCGTAATTGAAATGCGTGCTCATACCCTGAAAACAGGAATACAATTAATATATTAAAATAACGTGCTTTCGAAAAAATGTCAGATTACTTAGTTACGTTACTCCCATTGGCACACATGCACATTGCAGTATTTTTACAACATATTATTTTCATACCTTGATTCCTTCCACACAAACGATTCCTTCGTCTTCAGCCTTGTGAGCCAACATGGGTCCATGAATGACATCACCAATAGCGTAAACTCTGGAGAATATTTAATTATGTTAGTAAACCGTGTTGGGCAAAGACAATTCGGAATTTTACTATGTTTACATGCAGTATAATTTAACTATACTAACCCGGGAACGCTTGTAGCAAACTTGTGATTAACAGGGACTCTGCCCTTATCGTCTAACGCAAGATTGATATTCTGAAGTCCGAGATCCTTAGTGTAAGGGCGACGGCCAATCGAAATCAGCACTACATCACATGTCAACTAAAAAACAAGTCATCATAAATAAGTTCGTCTTAGTTACGATAGAGAGATAATGGGGAGTGATTGTTTCTTTTCTCAATTTCATTAAAAAGATAAAATATATAACAAAAGAGATATAAAAAAAGTGGTTACAGTTTCTTTGGCGCCACCCTTGGATGGTTCGACTTCAACTTTGACCCCACCACCCTCCTTCTTCACTGAAGTGACTTTCGTACCTAGTTTGAACTTCATTCCTTGTTTCATCATGATCTTATGCAATGTTTTAGCGACTTCTAAATCAATGCCCACACCTGAAATTAATTAAAATATATTTTTAAAAACAGAACCCTTATACAATCACTTTGTTGTCATCTGTTAGGACCCTTCTCTCAGGAATGCGTGGAGGTATCAAGTTGAAATTAATTACGAACTCATATGTGTAGTTAATTTCATACAAAATCAGTTATAGGCCCGCAAAAGGTTTGTCAATGATGAACGAACAACTCACTAACATCACATATTTATAAGTTGATGCGGCACCCTCAGTGCGAGAGTCGGACTCGCACTTGATCGGTTTTTTACACACATTGAGGGATTCTTAACAAAGTAACAAAAAAAAAAAAAACTTAAATTATGCCTCATGTTGATTCACAGAAAATTACTGCATTACCTCCAATAGTCTCAAGGAATTCGATAGCAGTGACTTCAGCTCCAAGCCTTTGGTACACAGACCCAAGTTCCAAGCCAATGACTCCTGCACCAATGACTAACATTTTTTTAGGAAGTTGGGGAAGTGAAAGAGCTCCTGTTGATGTAACAATTTGTTTCTCGTCAAACTGTTAACAGAATAAGCAAAAAACAAATGGAATTACTGTTTTTACAAGTTTTATGATTTGTTTTGTATTAAAAACTTATTTACCGTGACATTTGGGAAAGGTGTAACTTCAGACCCGGTAGCGATTAATATATTTTTGGTGTTAACTGTTTCTACACCTTTTTCTCCTTTAACTTGCACCTGTTTTGGACTTATAATTGTGCCGACTCCACGGAGTAGTTGCACCTAAAAAATATTTTTGTTAGCCTGTTACCTCTCATACAATTAAATTTAAATTCACAGTAAATCATCTTGTTGAGCACTCACCACATTATGAATATCAAATAATTATAATGTTATGCTTCTACACTACGAACATACCTGCACTGGCGACAAATTGCTTTTCTAACAGTTTCATGCTCTAAACAATTATCATATGAAAATAAAAAATACCAGGATAATAAATGCTATTGAGAATTAATTTGCACAAAGTATTTTTTGCTAAAAGTAATTGTCAATTGAGAGATGGTCATTGGCATTCCTGTTCCCAGTGTAGAAGAATACAGTACTATGTGTGTATTATATCCATTACAAGCACTACCTTTTCATTGAACATTACAATGAAAATGACAATTATACAAACTGAATTAGGTTAAGAAATTAATTGCATTGGTAAAAATTTAATCAGTGCTTTTATAGTAGAATTGAAGGCAGCAATTATAAACGTATGGGTGCAGGTACACATTGTATTCCACTAACATAGAAAAAACATGTAATATCATCAACATTACACTTTTTCTTTTAAATTAATGTATAAATCTTACCTTATTCTTTTGGAAAAGCATAGCAATTCCACCAGTCAAAGCCTTCACAGCGTTGACTTTGTACTCCATCAATTTGGCGAAGTTCATGTTAACTGGGCCTGTTTCAATGCCTCGGTTTTTAAAGTCATGTTTAGCTAAATGGTATAAATGTGTGTTGTGGAGCAGGGCCTTGGATGGAATACAGCCCACATTTAAGCATGTCCCTCCGAGAGTTGGATCTTTTTCCACAGAGACTGTCTAGAAAAAACAACAAAAAAGTTATCTTCAAAGATAATTTAATTTTATCAAGGTAACATGAGTGTTCGACTTTTATCTTTTTATTTACATTACCTTAAGACAGATGTCTAAATCACTGGTCTAGTGATCACAAGCAGGATTGTTGAGCATGAGGTCCTGGTTTTAATTGCCAGGTAGGTTAAAGGGTTATTAGGACTTGATCTTGGGGTTCAGATCTGTGCTTGGTTGATACCAGATAGGCTTGTCCCCATTACAGAAGCAAACATAACTGGCAAAATGTGGGTGATGATCAATGATCAGAATAGGTAGTGCAGTATTGTAGGATTATGTGACATTATCCTATTATGCACAAAATTCCTTTAAATTTTAGGCATTTAGATTAGAATTCAATTTTTAAAGATTTTAAGTACTAAACTACCTTGTAAATGCACTGTGGAGATGGTTGATAGGACCACTAAAATTCATTGTTATGAATAACAATGACATAAGTCACATAACATAATGATATTGCATGTCTCTTTCTTTTCCATTTATTTTGTCAAAGGATTAACATTTGATTGTGAAATCGTGCTTATCCATTTGAATACAATGCTTAAGGTTGTTCACCATAAACTGCCCCACCTATTCCGATCACTAGATGATGATGATGATAACCCTTCCAGAAATACAGGAGTTGTGTTACGTTATTTTACTACCTTAAGACCTAACTGTGCAGCTTTGATGGCAGCAACATAGCCGCCAGGGCCCGACCCAATCACTACTAAGTCCGCTTCATGTGTGGTAGCATAGTTTCTTGTAGCATTCCGTACAGGGCCGCCTTTCTGTAATAGAATTGACAGTGATTTTTAATAATGATTTTACTGGTTGAATTTCATTAAAATTATTAATTTGACATAACTGTTCTAAAAATTGATAAAGTTAAAAAGATTATGAAGGATGAGAGGGCTCAAGTTCTTGGTAATCGAAGTAAAAACGCTCCACCTAAAAAGCAATTTAGAAAAATAAACATTTTGTGCAAGGAAAGGGCCGTAGAAAAGTGTAGGTACAGTTAAAGACCATCTGTTTATAGCAAGCCTGCAAGCATGATAATAAATCAATATTATCTATGTAGCCTAGTTAAGC
Organism: Agrotis exclamationis; assembly: GCA_950005045.1. Lineage (NCBI taxonomy): Eukaryota > Metazoa > Arthropoda > Insecta > Lepidoptera > Noctuidae > Agrotis > Agrotis exclamationis. Next base: position 10,065,319 of record OX465420.1, on the reverse strand, counting down.
TTAGTAATAATATTAATCCAGTTAGATAACATTGAAAATGAAATCAAAGTCATGCCTATCGAAGATTTCTTGTTATTCTTATTGATAAGGGCATAATGATGTGACAGTGGGTCACATGTTGAAGGTCAGTGCAGTTATTATAGTGTCGAAAAATTATCGAATGTATTGTAATCGTATGTTCTGTTCTGAGTGAATACAAGCAAAAAATACTGCTGTCGGCATCCAAGTAACCCAGCAATTGTGCTGAACCATTGCATAACATTTGACAGCTTTTTGAAAATCTCATTTTTTGTAGCTACCTAAAAAAGTAAACAAATATAATAAACACTTACTCTATATGCTGATGAAGCAAATCTAAGAAATGTGTATCCCATTCTTATAGAGGGAATTAATTTATATGTATGGATGATTTATTAAAAAGTCGGAACCCTGGCCCTGGCGGACGACAGAACAAATAAACGTCATAAATTGAAGTTACATTCCAATCTCTAGACTTTTTTTTAAATCTATGAGGTGCTTTTATGCCATCATCGCATTATTGGGCAAGATACGTTGTCTTGCTTACACGCTGCAATAAGACCGCCTTCAAAAAAAGAAAGGGAGTATTTCTAGGATGCTTAACATCATGATCTTTTCTTTAAAACTGAAACCACCAGTGTTGTCAGATTAGATAAAGGAACCCTAGATGGTTGTTTGGCGTGGCGTAGCCACATGAGATCGTAGAAAGAGAAAAATATAGAATGCGGGATAATTCCTTCTCTTTTCCTCAAGAAAGAAAAACAAATCGACAAATCGCATAAGAAGAAAAGGGACAGAGCATAGCTATCGCCATCTCTCAGCGCGTAGCCAGTTTTTTCAAGGCCAGCCACAACATATCGCGGATTTTAGGGATACGAGATTCGGGCAATATATTTCCCGGACAATTCGGTCTGTACGATAATATATGAAAATTGATAATTATTTTTTAACTAACACTCTACATGTTATACAGGATACAGGAATTTGAATCCGTAATAAGAGATATAAAAATAAATTGGTAGGAGACTTCAGCTCTTTCTCGATGTGTTTTTTTTGTGTTTTTATTTGTCCGCGTAAATGAGTGAGATAATATGTATTTAATTCGAACTAAAAAGAACAAAAAAAAACACTGTTAAAAATAATAAAAAACTGTTTTTTTTTTCAACCCTGTTGCTTAGATGAAGGAACCCTAGATGGTTGTTTGGCGTAGCCACATGAGATAGAGAATGTTGACGTCACAAATGGGGAGTGTTGTCATACTGCAAACTTTTTACCTGACTAGCGGGTACATTAATTAACACACGTGATCGGTATGGTCGATATGGGTAATAATATGTCAAAAGGATAACCTGTTTATCAGACCAATTGCCTTTCAGTGAAGGAAAACATCATTGCATGTGACTTTTTCCCTTAATCTGCCTAATTAAGTACACAGAAGAATTTAATGGCGTAAGTTTGTGAAACCTGCTAAGCCATACTAAGTCAACATTATGCAAGGTGGAGTATGATGTGACCCCAACCCTTGAATGTTAGGAATATAATCAGGGTTGAAAAAAAAAAAACAGTTTTTTATTGTTTTTAACAGTGTTTTTTTGTTCTTTTTAGTTCGAATTAAATTGAAATTAATTAAGAAAAGGGTATTCCCTTACATTATTTCAAATTGTTTCGACCTAATATTTCATTTCCAGACTAGATCTTTTTAAAATGGCCATTGTAAACTCTAATCAATACTCTTGTAGTAATATCAGTAATGGGGAAAGCCGGTCAAAGCTAATTGTAGATGGCGCCACTATAGCTAAGTCTTAAACCGACCAATGAGGTAGTACTATTTTGAAGTAGGTACCTATAAGATTTGAGCCAATGACGATGCTTGGAACAAGCTATACTAGCGCCATTAGTTCCCCAGTTGCCATCCCCATTCTAATGTTGATTTTTATATTGAGCGATATAAGGACTTTCCTATCGGGTCCGTCGATCGAGGAATTACCTATGAACTATGAATAGGGGAAACACCAATACATTTTATCTCACTCACTTTCGCGGACAAATAAAAACACAAAAAAAAAAACACATCGAGAAAGAGCTGAAGTCTCCTACCAATTTATTTTTATATCTCTTATTACGGATTCAAATCCCTGTATCCTGTATAACACGTAGAGTGTTGGTAAAAAATAATTATCAGTTTTCATAATTATCGTACAGACCGAATTGTCCGGGAAATATATTGCCCGAATCTGGTATCCCTAAAATCCGCGAAATGTTGTGGCTGGCCTTGAAAACGCGCTGAGAGATGGCGATAGCTATGCTCTGTCCCTTTTCTTCTTATGCGATTTGTCGATTTGTTTTTCTTTCTTGAGGGAAAGAGAAGGAATTATCCCGCATTCTATATTTTTCTCTTTCTATGGTTGTCAGTGCATATTTGGACGGCCATTAGTGATGGGCAGAGGATAAATACTCAGAGGATAAATACTCGAGTATTTATCCGAAATGGATAAATACTCGTATTTATCCGTTTTTATCGGATATTTACTCAAAATGGTGGATATTTATATTTATTGCGTATTGGGTGTTTTTTTTTTCATTCAAAATGACTAGTAATGTCAATAAGGCTTTCCAAAACACAACAATGTAACATTATTAGTTCTAATGTCAAGACAAAGCAGCGCGCAAGCATCGTGGCTCTCACTGCGCCTTATCCCGCTATCTTTTTGTCCAGTTTGTCTCTTTTGTTTGTCTTGCTCTCTATCCCCCCGCACCGCATGTCCTAGCAGTGCATAGATTTACGTCATAACCAAGTAAAATTAGTGATTGCTCAAATATGAGCGAAACTCTGAAGAAGATTAGAGAAAGAACTCCAAGACCGACCCCTGTGGAATACCGTACGACACCTCTCGCCGGTTCCATTCTCCCCGGTGACCGGGGTAGATGACGGCTCTGTCCGTCAGGTAGTCCTCGACTATACGACGGAGGTAGGACGGCACCCGGTGATACCGGAGTGCCTCCCTGATGTAACTCCAGGGCAGGGTGTTGATGGCGTTGGTGATGTCCAAAGACACTGCCACGACGACCCTGCCCCGGGCCACTGCATCCCCCGTCGTGAGGGCTCTCAAACGCATTATGGCATCCACCGTCGAGCGCCCCCTGCGGAAGCCAAACTGGCTCTCCGCAAGGTCCGGACCCACCCGATTCAGGTGCCCGACGAGACGGTTCGCAATTACTCTTTCAAAGAGCTTGCCCACCTCGTCGAGCAGCACGATGGGCCGGAATGCGGACGGAGAGTCCGCAGGGCGCCCGGGCTTCTGGATCAGGACCAGTTTCCCCGTCTTCCAGCAAAGCGGGAACTGGCCCCTCTCCAGGCACGCGCTGAAGAGCCCCCCAGTCGAGGTCCGAGAGTCCCGGAGGCCACGACCCAGGCTTTTCCTGGCAGGCCGTCGGGTCCTGGGGCGATATTTTTGGCCTTGAGCCGTAGCACCGCCACTCTCAGGTTTACCTCGGTCACCTCCGGAGCGTCGTAGACGTCGTCGTCGCTGTGGTCCGCGTTTGCGCCGGTTTCACCGTCAGATTCCGTCGGAGACGGAGCCATAGGCGGGGGAGTATGCTTTCCTCGCGATGGGAACAGGGCGCTCACCACTTCTTCCACGAACTGAAGCCGGAGACTCTGCGTCGGGGGAGCCCAGGGGCGGAGCTTCTATCTCGCCCACTTGTAGGGCCGGCCCCATGGGTCCCCGTTCAGAGACTCCAGCATCTCCTTGCGGGCCAATTCCTTGGCCTTGGCCATATCTCGTCGCGGAGGACGGTCTTCGCTGCCCTGTAGCCTTCGCGCAGCTCCGCCTCTACAGTCGCCGCATCCGGAAGTCGGGTGCGGCGCCTGCGGAACCTGGTGTACCGGCGTCGCGCGGCAACGCACGCCTCGCGCAGCGCTGCCAGCTCGTTCAACCACCAGTACAGCTGACGCCGGGCGCGTCCTTGCCGGACCCGGGGCATGGCCACGTCGCAGATATTCGTCATGGCCTCCCGGAACCACTCCGCCTCGTCTGCTCGTCACTCGATGTCGGCAGGCCTGACCGGTGGTGACACCCAGGCCTGCACGATCGAGGCTTCCAGGAATAGCTCCCGGTCCAGCTGCTTCAGCGCCCATCGCGGACCACTTGGGTTCCGTTCACTTGGGACCGGCGCGTCTGAGGTCTGGGCGGAGACGTCAAACCGGATATACCGGTGATCGGAATAGGTCTCCACCTCCTCCACAACGCGCCAGCCGGTGACGCGCGGCGACAGGTCTGAGGTGGCGAACGTAACGTCCACCACCTACTCGCCCGCCCATCGCACGCACGTGGGGACAGAACGCCGCTGTTCTCGATGACCAGGCCCTGCGCCAGGGCCCAGTGCTCGAGCCTTCTGCCCCGCACAACGTCCGTAAACCGGGAACCCCAGGACACATTTTTGGCGTTGAAGTCCCCGAGGACGAGCGCGGGGAAGTTTGTCAGTACTTAACGAAAATTTTCGTTATTGAGTTTACAGTAATTTTGTTTTTATTAAAGCGATTAATATACCTTGGTTTAAATCTATATTTTCAGATTTTCTAGATTCCCAACCTTTTATTCATAAAACAAATAAAAACCCGTGAAATAACGGAATTAAAACTGTAAATAGTTTTTATCCACTGTTTTGAGTAAATACTCGAGAAGAAACGGATATTTATTGAGTATTTATCCATTTTGAGTATTTATCCGGATAAAAACCCATCACTAACGGCCATAGATTTAAGATATGGACTCAGTGACTCAGGGTTCCCTAGCCAAATGTCAAATAAAAGTGCCTTATTCTCCAACATGCTCTCCAAACAGAGTCACAGAGAGTTACTGGGTTGCAGAAGCCTGATGGGCAGTCACTCCATGTAAAATATTCTTATTCAGCTGCATCCGAGTGGAAGCTGACCCCATATAGTTGGAAAAAGGCTGGGCACATGATGATGCGGTCACGCTTAATATATTTTTTGGAATGAAAAACAGAGACACATTATTTCTGTCTTAAAAAAATCAGATAGAAGATAGATACTGAGCATGGCAAATTTTATGCAGCTTTTGCTAGTTCCATGCTCTTTGTATATCTGCCTGCTATAGCTATGAGAGGAGTGGTACTGCTGCAGCTGTGGTGTTCCGGGAGTAACTGAGAAAAGTGTCCGTTTTATTTATTTTAAACTTCTCAGTCGCTACACCCTTGGCAGAGTGGTCGTGGTCGTCACATCAGGGATGGTGGCTCTCTTTACAATTCGCCGCCATTCCTCCCGCACCGCTGCCTTTCTGGTACACTCGTGTAGGGGACCATTAAATGCAGCCTTGATCTGGTCTGTCCAGCGCATTGGTGATCTTCCTCGCGTTCTGGTGCCATTCACTTTGCCCTGCACCACAAGGCGTTCCACAGACGAGTCTCCTCGCCGAGAAACATGTCTGAAGTAAGTGAGGATACGACTCTGAACGATGGAAGATAGACGCTGTTTGACGCTGAGTTAACTTAATATGGAAACGTTTGTTCGGAATTAGTTCCATGATATGCCAAGCATTCTCCTCCAGAACCACATTTCCAAAGCGTCTATCTTCTTTTTCTCACTTTCCCTAAGTGTCCATGTCTCCGTTCTGTAGAGAAATATGGGAAACATTAATGCCCTGACGAGTCGTACTTTTGTGGCTGTTGTGATGTTTCTTTTTTTCCATATTTTCCTGCCTGTCCATGGCCTGACCTCGTTATAGCCACCGATGTTAGAAATTAGTGCACCAAGGTAGATATGGTCGGAACAACGTCGCAACTCGCGATATTAGTCACTTCTGGCGAGTTGTTATTCGCACGATCGACAATCATCATCTTCGTCTTGCTGCGATTAATTTTTTGGCTGAAATCAAAAAAATCATGGCAAGCTTGCTCCACTTTGCGAAGAAGAAGAGAAGAGCAACAACGGTCGACAATGTGAGTACTATTGTCAACCGTTGTTGCGAAGAGGGTGGTATCATCGGCGTATCGCAAAGATATTTTATGGCCTCCGATCGTGATCCCATCAGGCCAGTCGTCCAGTGCTATTCTCATAACAAGTTCTGTGTAAATATTTATCAGCAGAGGTGAAATTATGCAGCCCTGTCAAACTCCTGCACTGGGGGTGGAAATTGCTGGAGAACACATCATCTGTTCCTACTGAAGCCGTGAGCCGTTTCCTCTTCATACAATCTTCTGAGCAGGTAGACCAGATGTTTAGGTGTCCCCATGGATAGAAGAGTTCCCCACAATACTATTTTAAATTACTTTCTCTTTCAAACAATATGTATGTTCATGGAAATATTCTTTAATTCCTTAAAAAATACCAAAGTTACCTACTTTTTTTGAGACAGGCAACACCGAAATGCGCGCGCTGCTGGAATGCGAAGTTTGTTTATCAATCAAATCAAGCGAAGGACGGTGCCTGGTGGTGCCTCTAAACGTGCGAGCGTTTCTTACGTAAATCGATTCAGATTCGGAATACGTTTACTATCAATAATATTACTTGACCAAAAGAATCCGTGAAGCAATAAAATATTAATTAAAAAGTATTAGTGTTGTGCGATTTTATTTAGCAAAGGTAAGTTATTTTTTATTTTGATGCACGACGACTGGACGTAAATTAGTATATTATTCATACAAATTTTATCATTAATACAATTTCTAGCCACTATAATTCTATTTTTTATTTCCAGAAATTACTTTTTAATTTACCTACTATTTTTATTGAACTAACTTTGTACCGACACAATAAATGAGATGAAATGAAATTTTATAAACATAATAATTACCAGGGTCGCGGGAATGTCTTAACAGGTAACCGTGACCCCGGAACGTAAAGGGCTATTGAAGGTACACCGTGGATTTTAGTTAGTACGAGTCTGACAGTCTTTCCCGTCCCGCCCTGGGCGGGAGGACTCATTTGATGATTTTACCATGATAAAAAAAAAACAATACATAAGTATATTATCTACAGTAAGTAGTACATTGCCAAGTAAGTGTAAAGGATTTTGGATGCTTACATTATTTTCTTTAGGAAAACCTCTAGCTAGACTTAGATATCATGATTTTTCTTCAAAATAACAGAACAGGCAACAAATAATCTTATCGTACCTAACTCTAGTTTTTTATCATAAATAAGTAGAACTTGATTAGAGTAGGTATCTTGTTTGGGCCACATTATTTTACGAAAAACAAAACACAATATTTGCTTAGTATTTTAAGCACTGGATACCTATTATCCATAACTCTGGGACTGTCGCGGTTAGGTAGGTACCTACACGGAAAAAAAACCGGCCAAGTGCGAGTTGGACTCGCCCATGAAGGGTTCCGTAGCAGCAAGCATAGATTAGAGATATAATTATATTGAGATTAGTAAGTAATATACACAAACAATAAAAATAACTTTGTTTTTCATAGTGTTTGTATGAATGGCAAAGTTATATTTGCGGTTTTTGAAAATGTACTATATCTCAAAAACTGCTAACTGTATCTCATCCAAACCAATTTTCGTTGGTAGTTTTGGTTGAGGTCTACATTATATATTTTTTTTAGTTTTATCATTCTCTTATTTTAGAAGTTACGGGGGGGGGGACACACTTTTTACCACTTTGGAAGTGTCTCTCGCGCAAACTGTTCAGTTTAGAAAAAAATGATGTTAGTAACCTCAATATCATTTTTAAAGACCTATTCATAGATACCCCACACGTATGGGTTTGGTGAAAAATTTTTTTTTGAGTTTCAATTCAAAGTATTGGGGGCACCCCCAAAATTTGTTTTGTTTTGATTTTTGTGTGAAAATCCAAATGCGGTTCACATAATACATCTTTCTACCAAGTTTCAACAGGATAGCTCTTATACTTTCGACAAAAAGTGGCTGTGACATACACGGACAGACAGACAGACATGACGAATCTATAAGGGTTCCGTTTTGCCATTTGGCTACGGAACCCTAAAAAAGGATCTCTTCTGCGAAGCGAATATCAATATTCTTAAAAAAATTGTTTCAATCCAAATAAATACCTATTTTCTTAACGTAAGTAAATGTGCTCAGTCGAAGAAAACCTGTTTACTCAAATTAAGAATAATAAATACTTGGTTTTAATTCTTGACGTAAGAATATACCTATTTTTGATTCAAGACTATTACAATCTTAATTAAAGAAAATATATAGTTTTTACTGAAGAGATTCTTAAAATTAAACTTAATAATTCTTGATTCAAGTCTAATGTCTTCGAAGGAGACAATTTAACTAAGACAATATTTTACTTCATTCAAAAATATATTGTTTTCCCCATATATGAATCAGTATTTGTCTTGACCAATACAATATTGTCTTAAGGACGTATATGCAAAAATGACAAGTTGAGAATTGAACTACTACATAGACACAAGTCACACACACAAGCGTTAGCGTGTTAGCTGCGGGAATAAATAGTCAAGTGAACTAATTTTGATACGATGAAAATTGTAATTTTTTTTTAAGTAATATGTACTTGTTGGCTAAGATGAAACCTCACCTGCAAACTTGATGGAGTGACCTGAAGATCTACTTCCTACTGGAACTCCACGACGGATCAAACTACATGTGTCGAGTTTGGGCTCGTTTTGTTAGTTATGATGAGATCTTACCTCCAGACTTGATGGAGTGACCTGAACGTCTACTTCGGTGATTGTAACTGGAACTCAGCGACGGATCGAACTAGATGTGTCGTGTTTGGGCTCGTTTTGTTAGTTATGATGAGATCTTACCTCCGGACTTGAGGGACTGACCTGAAGGTCTACTTCTGTGACTCCTACTGGAACTCCTCGACGGATCGAACTACATGTGTCGAGTTTGGGCTCGTTTTGTTAGTTATGTTGAGACCTTACCTCCGGACTTGATGGAGAGACCTGCTGGTGTACTTCGAAGACTGCTACTGGAACTAATAGACGAGTAGAGCTAGGTGTGTCGAGTTTGGGCTCGTTTTGTTAGTTATGTTGAGACCTTACCTCCGGACTTGATCACGTGACCTGAAGGTCTACTTCTGTGACTCCGACTGGAACTCCTCGACGGATCGAACTAGATGTGTCGTGTTTGGGCTCGTTTTGTTAGTTATGATGAGATCTTACCTCCGGACTTGAGGGACTGACCTGAAGGTCTACTTCTGTGACTCCTACTGGAACTCCTCGACGGATCGAACTAGATGTGTCGTGTTTGGGCTCGTTTTGTTAGTTATGATGAGATCTTACCTCCAGACTTGATGGAGTGACCTGAAGGTCTACTTCTGTGACTCCGACTGGAACTCCTCGACGGATCGAACTAGATGTGTCGTGTTTGGGCTCGTTTTGTTAGTTACGATGAGATCTTACCTCCGGACTTGAGGGACTGACCTGAAGGTCTACTTTTGTGACTCCTACTGGAACTCCTCGACGGATCGAACTAGATGTGTCGTGTTTGGGCTCGTTTTGCTAGTTATGATGAGATCTTACCTCCGGACTTGAGGGACTGACCTGAAGGTCTACTTCTGTGACTCCTACTGGAACTCCTCGACGGATCGAACTAGATGTGTCGTGTTTGGGCTCGTTTTGCTAGTTATGATGAGATCTTACCTCCGGACTTGAGGGACTGACCTGAAGGTCTACTTCTGTGACTCCTACTGGAACTCCTCGACGGATCGAACTACATGTGTCGTGTTTGGGCTCGTTTTGTTAGTTATGATGAGATCTTACCTCCAGACTTGATGAAGTGACCTGAAGGTCTACTTCTGTGACTCCGACAGGAACTCCTCGACGGATCGAACTAGATGTGTCGTGTTTGGGCTCGTTTTGTTAGTTATGATGAGATCTTACCTCCTGTCTTGATGGAGTGACCTGAAGGTCTACTTCGGTGATTGTAACTGGAACTCGGCGACGGATCGAACTAGATGTGTCGTGTTTGGGCTCGTTTTGTTAGTTACGATGAGATCTTACCTTTGGACTTGAGGGACTGACCTGAAGGTCTACTTCTGTGACTCCTACTGGAACTCCTCGACGGATCGAACTAGATGTGTCGTGTTTGGGCTCGTTTTTTTAGTTATGATGAGATCTTACCTCCTGTCTTGAGGGACTGACCTGAAGGTCTACTTCTGTGACTCCTACTGGAACTCCTCGACGGATCGAACTAGATGTGTCGTGTTTGGGCTCGTTTTGTTAGTTATGATGAGATCTTACCTCCTGTCTTGATGGAGTGACCTGAAGGTCTGCTTCTGTGACTCCTACTGGAACTCCTCGACGGATCGAACTAGATGTGTCGTGTTTGGGCTCGTTTTGCTAGTTATGATGAGATCTTACCTCCGGACTTGAGGGACTGACCTAAAGGTCTACTTCTGTGACTCCTACTGGAACTCCTCGACGGATCGAACTAGATGTGTCGTGTTTGGGCTCGTTTTGTTAGTTATGATGAGATCTTACCTCCAGACTTGATGGAGTGACCTGAACGTCTACTTCGGTGATTGTAACTGGAACTCGGCGACGGATCGAACTAGATGTGTCGTGTTTGGGCTCGTTTTGTTAGTTACGATGAGATCTTACCTCTGGACTTGAGGGACTGACCTGAAGGTCTACTTCTGTGACTCCTACTGGAACTCCTCGACGGATCGAACTAGATGTGTCGTGTTTGAGCTCGTTTTTTTAGTTATGATGAGATCTTACCTCCTGTCTTGATGGAGTGACCTGAAGGTCTACTTCTGTGACTCCTACTGGAACTCCTCGACGGATCGAACTAGATGTGTCGTGTTTGGGCTCGTTTTGCTAGTTATGATGAGATCTTACCTCCGGACTTGAGGGACTGACCTGAAGGTCTACTTCTGTGACTCCTACTGGAACTCCTCGATGGATCGAAATAGATGTGTCGTGTTTGGGCTCGTTTTGGTAGTTATGAGGTGACCTTACCTCCTGCTTTGATGGGGTGACCTGAACGTCTACTTCGGTGATTGTAACTGGAACTCGGCGACGGATCGAACTAGATGTGTCGAGTTTGAGCTCGTTAGCTCTGAAAGTTATGCCACTGGCACTATGCACAAATAATATTGACGAAGGGAATTTATACTAATTATCAAAAGTATATAAAACAGTATACGTTCAGATCAGCTCATCAATTCCGGCGATAAGATCTCACCGAGTTCCAGTAACAATCACCGAAGTACACCTTCAGGTCACTCCATCAAGTCCGGAGGTAAGATCTCATCATAACTAACAAAACGAGCCCAAACACGACACATCTAGTTTGATCCATCGAGGAGTTCCAGTAGGAGTCACAGAAGTAGACCTTCAGGTCAGTCCCTCAAGTCCGGAGGTAAGGTCTCAACATAAGTAACAAAACGAGCCCAAACTCGACACACCTAGCTCTACTCGTCTATGAGTTCCAGTAGCAGTCTTCGAAGTACACCAGCAGGTCTCTCCATCAAGTCCGGAGGTAAGGTCTCAACATAACTAACAAAACGAGCCCAAACTCGACACATGTAGTTCGATCCATCGAGGAGTTCCAGTAGGAGTCACAGAAGTAGACCTTCAGGTCAGTCCCTCAAGTCTGGAGGTAAGATCTCATCATAACTAACAAAACGAGCCCAAACACGACACATCTAGTTCGATCCGTCGAGGAGTTCCAGTAGGAGTCACAGAAGTAGACCTTTAGGTCAGTCCCTCAAGTCCGGAGGTAAGATCTCATCATAACTAGCAAAACGAGCCCAAACACGACACATCTAGTTCGATCCGTCGAGGAGTTCCAGTAGGAGTCACAGAAGCAGACCTTCAGGTCACTCCATCAAGACAGGAGGTAAGATCTCATCATAACTAACAAAACGAGCCCAAACACGACACATCTAGTTCGATCCGTCGAGGAGTTCCTGTCGGAGTCACAGAAGTAGACCTTCAGGTCAGTCCCTCAAGTCCGGAGGTAAGATCTCATCGTAACTAACAAAACGAGCCCAAACACGACACATCTAGTTCGATCCGTCGAGGAGTTCCAGTCGGAGTCACAGAAGTAGACCTTCAGGTCACGTGATCAAGTCCGGAGGTAAGGTCTCAACATAACTAACAAAACGAGCCCAAACTCGACACACCTAGCTCTACTCGTCTATTAGTTCCAGTAGCAGTCTTCGAAGTACACCAGCAGGTCTCTCCATCAAGTCCGGAGGTAAGGTCTCAACATAACTAACAAAACGAGCCCAAACTCGACACATGTAGTTCGATCCGTCGAGGAGTTCCAGTAGGAGTCACAGAAGTAGACCTTCAGGTCAGTCCCTCAAGTCCGGAAGTAAGATCTCATCATAACTAACAAAACGAGCCCAAACACGACACATCTAGTTCGATCCGTCGCCGAGTTCCAGTTACAATCACCGAAGTAGACTTTCATGTCACTCCATCAAGTCTGGAGGTAAGATCTCATCATAACTAACAAAACGAGCCCAAACACGACACATCTAGTTCGATCCGTCGAGGAGTTCCAGTAGGAGTCACAGAAGTAGCCCTTCAGGTCACGTCATCAAGGCAGGAGGTAAGGTCACCTCATAACTAACAAAACGAGCCCAAACTCGACACATGTAGTTCGATCCGTCGAGGAGTTCCAGTAGGAGTCACAGAAGTAGACCTTCAGGTCAGTCCCTCAAGTCCGGAGGTAAGGTCTCAACATAACTAACAAAACGAGCCCAAACTCGACACACCTAGCTCTACTCGTCTATTAGTTCCAGTAGCAGTCTTCGAAGTACACCAGCAGGTCTCTCCATCAAGTCCGGAGGTAAGGTCTCAACATAACTAACAAAACGAGCCCAAACTCGACACATGTAGTTCGATCCGTCGAGGAGTTCCAGTAGGAGTCACAGAAGTAGACCTTCAGGTCAGTCCCTCAAGTCCGGAGGTAAGATCTCATCATAACTAACAAAACGAGCCCAAACACGACACATCTAGTTCGATCCGTCGCCGAGTTCCAGTTACAATCACCGAAGTAGACGTTCATGTCACTCCATCAAGTCTGGAGGTAAGATCTCATCATAACTAACAAAACGAGCCCAAACACGACACATCTAGTTCGATCCGTCGAGGAGTTCCAGTAGGAGTCACAGAAGTAGACCTTCAGGTCAGTCCCTCAAGTCCGGAGGTAAGATCTCATCATAACTAACAAAACGAGCCCAAACACGACACATCTAGTTCGATCTGTCGAGGAGTTCCAGTAGGGGTCACAGAAGTAGACCTTCAGGTCACTCCATCAAGACAGGAGGTAAGGTCTCACGTAACTAACAAAACGAGCCCAAACACGACACATCTAATTCGATCCGTCGAGGAGTTCCAGTCGGAGTCACAGAAGTAGACCTTCAGGTCAGTCCCTCAAGTCCGGAGGTAAGGTCTCAACATAACTAACAAAACGAGCCCAAACTCGACACACCTAGCTCTACTCGTCTATTAGTTCCAGTAGCAGTCTTCGAAGTACACCTGCAGGTCTGTCCATCAAGTCCGGAGGTAAGGTCTCAACATAACTAACAAAACGAGCCCAAACTCGACACACCTAGCTCTACTCGTATAATAGTTCCAGTAGCAGTCTTCGAAGTACACCAGCAGGTCTCTCCATCAAGTCCGGAGGTAAGGTCTCAACATAACTAACAAAACGAGCCCAAACTCGACACACCTAGCTCTACTCGTCTATTAGTTCCAGTAGCAGTCTTCGAAGTACATTTCAGGTCACTCCATCAAGTCCGAAACTAAATATGAAATTTATAAGTACATATAAGAAACTGTGAATAAAATCTTACCTTGGTTGTCCGTAGTCCGTGCAGAATGCGTGAAGGATCAAGTTTGTTAGGTCAAATATTTTGTATTCGTACAGCGATCTTTTCCTATACGAGGAGCTGCTTACAAGCGTCACAGTGTCCACTCACGACGGCGGCCGAGCGCAGACTAATATTTCATTACAAATTTTTGTGCAATAAATCAAGATAGTGACCAGTAAAATAACCCTTATTTCAATCCAATAAGAATCACGTGTTACCGCTAAATATGTGAAAAAATAAGACTCAATTTTTTTGTTTTCTGAGCGTATTGTAACATTTTGTTAGTTTTTTTTTTGCTACCTTTTTGAGTTGAACATGTCTGCTTACATAAAATATTTTTAAATACATAAATTTATGTTATTAAATAAAAGAAAAATGTCCCTAAAGTCAGTACGATTTCGTCAAATTTGTGTGAAGAGGTAACGGAAATTACTTTTTACAATATTATAAACCAAAATTTTCAAATAAAAAATTGCTACCATTTGAAGATTAAGGAGTAATCTATCTGTGGTAATTATTAGTTACATTTGGTTTTGTATCATTTTCCCGCAAAATGTACCGAAAAACTGCTTATTTTTGTCAGATTCGTAAACGCGTCCTTAATATAAGACATCCTTTTTTTCCGTGTACTAAAACTTTGGTCCTTGTTTTCAGGGGCTTACTGTTTTTATTAAACATAAATATCCAGTAATGTTGAAAGACGACGACGTTCTAATTTATCACTAATTACCTAATTCAGTTTATGCGCGAAAAAAGTCTGGCCCGGTAATAGTAATACCTAATAGTAGTAATCGTCTGTTCTAATCAACGTTCAAAATTAAAATCATCTAGCACGAGAAGTGCTTTGATTGGATGCTGATAATTTTAGTCCCATTAGTGGACAGTCACGAGCAATAGTATGTACCTATATGTCGCAGTAAGATAGACAAAAACCGTAACATAGTTATATCCCTAGGGATATAATTATATACCGTAACATAGTTATACCTGTGTCGACGGAGCACCGCTTCGCGGTGCTCCTACTTCTGGGTGGTTTAAAAAAAAATAACCACGAAGGGGATGGCGGGGTCTCCCAGACCCCGCCATCCCCTTCTAACCTAACCTGTCCGAGTCGGGGTACCCCCAATCGTTTCTACAACGGTATAGCTATGTTACGGTATATAATTATATCCCTAGGGATTTATATCCCTAGGGATATAATTATATATTAGATAGATAAAACCGTAACATAGTTATCTATGTTACGGTTTTATCTATCTTACTGCGACATAACACATGTTATTGCTCGTGACTGGACATGCATTTGATCATTTGTTACTAAACGTTTTGATTTTCGTTTTCAAAAACCAGTTCTAAATAGGCTTCTCTCGTTTTAAAATCCATTAAGTTGTGGAAGGACAAGATTACTTACGCCTATCTGTAATATTAAACAATAACTTAAAAAAAATATAAATAGGTACCTATTAAAAAATATAAGCACACCTAAATACCTATTCTACGGTAAAAGCTTAAATCAAACTAATTTGAAATAAATCTACCTACGTTTTGGCCCTAAATCACACACTCAGCACGCGAAGCATAGAATGGCACCGTAGAAACCTGTTTTATCGACAGAAGAATAGACAAAATCATAGAATGTAGAAATATTTCTAACGTCCTTCCTAAGCATGATGATGAAAAAATGTAGAAAAAAATAACTTGTGTAGGTACGAATCGCGCCCTATGGCCTCGCGTATACCTACGTAAGTAGGCAGGTAAGTACTTGGGCAAACCAATATTTTATGTATTGAAATAACATTCTTGAGTTAAGGCTCGAACAGACACACGCGATTAATCGCGCTGCGACAACGAGCCAAGCTAATTTCCACTCTAAATGTACTGCGAATGGACCGCGACAAGTCGCCCCGCGCGATTAATCGTGTGTGTCTGCTCGAGGCTTTAATAGAATTTGTCATAGGTACTACGCGTGCTGGAACCGTTAGTCTTGGGATCTGGTTCATCTAGGTACTACTAGTATTAGGCCCTGGTGAGAACGTAGTACGTTCTAACCTGGGCACCATTCTCATATTTCTTACCCACGTTATTCACTGAGCAAAAAGGCTTAGGTTACATAACTACCTTTATCGAATGGCATACCTGTAGCACGAAAGTAGATCATTGAAATGTATCTCAAGACAGGTACCTGCCTATGTGAACAGTAGTGTATAAAGAAAACAAAGCCTTCCGCCAAAGAGTCACAATGCAGAACCCAGGTGCTGTCCAAATGGACCATGACCCTGGAACGTTATTGAATTGATTTTAGTCAGTACTGGACTGATAGTCCCTTCCGTTCTCTAGGACTATTATTTGATGACTTAGTCTATAAGAGACCTAAAAAAAGGTGTCACAAAAGTCAAAGTTCAAGCGCAGATTACTAGTTCAAGCTAGGTATTACGTTTAACGAAATACCTACTAATAGGTGTAGACCTACGAGTAATTGTTCATTTAGTTAATCCTCTTAGTGAATGAATCCAAATATGTAGGTAAGTAATAATAATAATAATAATGGTTTATTGTTTCTTTGTACATAGTCGTGCAAGTCAAAATTGAGGCATCCCCGTTAAGTTATACAATACTTGTGGTGGGGTTGCCTCGCCCATCCCTTAGCTTCTAAGATAACAATATTGTGACAGAAAATTAAACATAAGTAAGATAAAAAAAAAAAATTATTATAAAAAAAGAAATCAAATCTAAAGTGTTTGGACAATTGGAACCAAATTAGAGACAAACTGGAGCATGTATGAGTGAATGTGTGAATGAGTATGTTTGTGTGTTTATGTGTGTGTGTATGTGTGTGTGTGTGTGTGTGTTTGAATGCAGACGGTGATTGTAAGACTTTCGCTAACAAATGCGGGCTAGGATAAGTTCTGTTTCATCATATGTTAAGTTTCTTAACCATTCAGTTATTGCTATTTTACATTCATATAATAACTTGGGATAAATATTTAATTTGTGGTTCAGTCTATTATATATATAAGTAGACTGTGTAGTAAATTGACGTCTGGCAAAGATAGTTCTGACCATCGGTGAGTAGGCTACGATGTCTTTACGTCTTCTGTCCGATGTTGTGGCATCATATGACAGTGATTTATGGAAGGTTAAGATTAAATTCAATATATATAATTTTCTGACCGAAAGCAGCTTACTGGTCTTAAAGTACTTGTTTTCTTTTGAATTAAATAAGACATCTGCAATATCGATCTGAAATAGCTGTTCGATAGTTCGAATAGGTAGCTATTCTAGGTCTGCATTGATTACCTAATTTCAAAACTTTGTATTAAACACATTAAAGGAATTAATTACCTACAAATAAATAAACCATTTTACACCTGGAAAAGCACCCAAATCCATATTGTACTACAAGCCCTAGTTACAACTTAATCTTGTTTAAATGTAAACGATGCTCAGTCCGGTTCAAAATCAAACCAATAGTCATAAGCCGGTTAAGTTATAAGATATCGTGGACTTGTGGTTAGTACGAGTAGTTCAGTTCGTTTTACCTGCGTAGTAGTAGGGCAGGTAAGTTAATCCTGTTAGGTGGCCGTGACACGTTGCCCGGCTTCTGTATTGAGGCATTTAGTCGTCGCTGCTCGGCCCGCATCCGTCCTCGCAATGTGCGACGCCAGACCACGTAAAACTGCACCTGCCATACAAGAGAAACTCGCCATTTATGAAAACGGTATTCATCATATCCATATCTCATCGTTGGCTCCCGATTAGGCTTGGCTTACAAATTTACGATCGAAAGTATCATACATAATATATCCCTGTCCTGTTACTACTACGACGCATTTACATTAGGACAAGGTAGTGTTTCACCACGGCTAGTTGTTATTTGGCACACGTACTAAATGCGCGGGCTAAACAAAAGCACATGTCCAGCGCTTTCACGCCGCCTGGTTATGATATCTGACCACGATGACATATTGCACCAGTGCCCGGTCATCTATTACCTTTTGTTCTGTCCATCTTTTCATAATAAATTATGTTTACAGCATCTAGGCATTAATGCATAAGCAGTTATATTTTTTTTCTATAATAAACACCAAGCTCATTATTTCTCATTGCTATCAATTCGTTACAATATTTTTACTGTGATAAAATTTTAATCTCGTGCGGTTATAAGAGAGTTTGTGTTGTGTTTTACTGATTAAAACGGGAAATGAAATAAGTGTTCCTTTGTGGTTCTTATCGCTTCCAAAACGTTATTGCGACTTGCGACCATACAGTAGTACGTCATGACTTAACGATCCTAGCTTTATATGCTGTCAGTCATGTAGAGTACAATAACACTTTGTTAACACGTCCTCACATGAATATGAACCAGAGATTAGCTTCGCTTTGATAAAGTAACTTCAGAGGTGACCGACTGTTTTATCTTCTACGTAACCGTTTATCATTCAAAGAACGCACGTGTTCGAGATCCTTCCACTATTATGATGCACCATACATTTCCATAAGTAGTAAAGACTTCCATAACACATAGTTTTTGTTTTGGGTGGAATGATGTCATACAGTTCGCTTCATACGAGCCACATGTGAAAAGCCGTTTAGGACGTTTAAATCGGTTCTTAGAGTCGGTTAACGATTTAGTAAATATCGTGGAAGCAGCAAAGCTGTCTGTTTAAATAAGTATCAAAACTTGCATATTGTTCAACGAAAGATAATAAAGGCACCCATGAAATTCGTACGTGGTGATATGGAATGCGGACAGTATCAACACAGTTAGATTTTTGTGCATCGAATGTTCAAGTATGTGTGACTGTGTGTATATTGTGGGTTGTGCGTTAGCATTATGTATGCAGCAAGCGTGGGACATTTGGCACGGGAGCAGGATAAGGGGGACTGGGAATTCTGGATAAGGATCCAACGCAATGGGTGGCTTCTCCACTGTCTTCCTTATTGAAGTAGATATAAAATGCCACCGACTTTATTGTGTGAGAGTGTAATAAACAACGAAGTGCTGCCTTTAATGTTACTCTGATATTGTGAATTTTATGACTGAATACATATAAGTCACAAATAAAAAAAAGTAGCTACGAATAAAAATGTGTAGATATCTACATGCCATTCTAAAAATGCGAATGAAGAAAACATTGACATTTATTATTTATGAATCTAAGGTAAAACATATTCATAGGTATCGTATTTCGATGAGGATGTCATTTATGCGCATAATTTTTCATGAGTTGACAAGGCGTGTTAAAAGTGTGGGGACATCATTATCATCAGCATATCGGCCGAAAAGTGTACGATTGTTTTTTATAACGTTTCCCGACACTAGGAGTTACTCATGTACCGTGGGAGCCTTTAAAAATATTTAAACTCACATACACACACAGCCAGACAGGGACAACTATCTGTAAGCCATATAAATATTTTTTAAGTGCGGGAAATGAAACTGCAATTCGCAGCGTAGTAGTCGATCGCTCAGCCTCTACACCGACCATGTTTTGAACTTCTAGTATCCAGTAGGTTTCCGCGGCATCCTCTTTGTGGACATTTCTACGCCTTTCAATAACAAATAGAATGAAAAAAATCTTTATTATTCATTAATGACAAAAACATGAGCCTGCATTGATTTTACGTAAATGCATTATAGGCCTCCTCCAATAATTTATAGTGCTTTCGGTTCTTTGCTTTCGCAAGCCATGATTTGCCAATCAGTTCTACTAACTCGTAGAGCCAAACGCTCTACTGGTCTGCCCCTTTTTCTCTTACAGAGTGGCCCTTGCCAAGCGGTCGCTCTCAGAGTCCATCTACTGTCTTCTGATCGCGCCAGATATTAGGGTCGAGTTGCCTAAGTTGGACCGGTTCGTAATTTGTACCACGTCAAAATCTACCAAACCATAATGTTTAGTTTTTAATTAGCAACATTAAAAAGTAGTGCTTACCAACATTACGCAATGGCAGACATTTTGGATGCAATGACATAACAAAGTGCAGTGTAGTAAACAAAAATAATTATTACGGCGTCGTGATCTTATTTTATGGCTGTTTACCTAAGGATTTGTTGTCGCAACGGTAAGTAAAAAGAAATTATTATCTATGTTTTTGCAAAGTATGCATATTAGTCTATTTCTTGAGAATATAGTTTTATATTTAGCATCTCGGCTAGCATACCGGCTCGTATAAAAATAAAACTTAGTGGATGCCTTATTTGTACTGGGTAGGGTAATCCTAAAATGTACCGGTACAATTTAGGTGTATGATGGTTCTCCAACACGTTTGTTAACTAGATTGAAATATTTTCAGATGTCTGGAGAGAATAAAAAGTATTATGGATGCAAGATGCAAGCAAATGGTTTCACGAAACATGCGGAGACAACCCTGATATTTGTATAAAATGCTGGAAAAAGAAAAGAGTTGACTAACCTTTTCTTTTCAAATAACTCTTGTCTTTTTCTCAAACTTTATAAAGAATTATAAAGATGTACAAGTATGTTCCTTTATTCAAATAACAAGGCTGATTTTAGTTCATAATTAAAATTAAAGGAAATAAGAGGAACCTTAACTATTATTTTTATACAAAAGTTTTATTTTATTCTTGTTGTTGATTTAAACATTATTTTCAGTACATAAGTTTATTATTAACATTAAAACTTTATGGTTAATAATTTTTATATAGATATATAAAGGAAAGGCTGCTTTTAGTTAATAAGAAACACTTGAATGTCAAAGTACAATTTAGGATACCTATGGTACAATTAAGGAAACCGGTTTCCTAAATTGTACTTTTTAAGACTTTTTTTAAAACTTAATTTTCATGTAGTTTTTTCATACTTCCTCATTATCTAGTAATAAAAAATGAATACCAATAGAACAACCTTTTTATTTCTAGTAATAGAATCCTCACAAGATATATAGTTTTTGTGAAAACTTGTAAAGTTCGTTAACTGGTACAATATAGGCAACCTTACCCTATGGCCCGCCCACCTCCACTTCAGTGCCTGCGCGTGTTAGTAGTTAGTTTAATGTTTAGGATGCTTCGTTCTGCCTTGCCATACGCAAATGCCATGCCTTTTAATACGTGGAAGCTAATCAAAAACTTTTAAGCCACAAACGAGGGCCTCGTCCATTTAAAGTTTGTATTTTTTTCTAGAAATATACAAGCCTACAATGGTTCTCTCTATGGACTGAACAAATGCTTCGAGAGCGATCATAAGCATTGAATCAAACAATAAACTGTGTTCAGAATGATTTCATTCCAATTGAAACAATAACTACTTTGTGATCGTAGACACATTTTGTTTACATTTCATGCCCCCAAAATATTGTTGAACGAACGCGTAGTTGTTCGTATGAAAATAATCTCTATGTGAATATGCAATTGTTCGTATGCTTTATGCATCGAAATAAAACAAACATGTTCAAACAATGAAGAAGTCCAAAATAATAAACAAAGTCTTTCGCGTGGTAACAATGTTTCAGTGACAAGAATAGGCGTACCGTGTATGGAATTAGCAAGAATTGTATATCCTGATTATTTTTATCTGTTTCCTTATTTCCTCCACGCGGGGATAAAAGACGCAGTGCACAGTGGGAGATCTTTTAAATATTATTCAATACTGTTGGCTTGCTACCCAGTAAACAGCGATCTTAATACATAGCCATAATAAGCCATTTCCTACCGGAAAATTATACCGCCCAAACTCACGTTCATTCAATACGTTTTACATTCTACGTCCTCCATTAAGAAATACATGAAAAACTACTAATGTTTATTTTATTAATCGAGAAGAAAAAATGAAAGGGAATCGTCTGTCTTGGTATGGACATGTGATGAGGAGGGATGAGACTCACGTGACTAAGAGAGTGATGAGTATGAATGTTGATGGATGGAGAGGAAGAGGAAGGCCAAAGAAAAGATGGATGGATTGTCTAAGGAATGATATGAATGAAAAAGGAGTAAATGATACTGTGACGTCTGATAGGGGAGAATGGAAGAAAAAAAAAACGTGTTGCGCCGACCCCAAGTAGAATGGGATAAGGGCAGGAAGATGATGATGATGAGAAGATAGATTGATGAAATACCTAAGACTAATGATAGACTAATGACTAGGGCCACGCTAATGTTAAATTATCTCGATGATGGACTACATTGAGTAAGAAAACTTAAATAATAAGCTTCTCTATTCAATCCGTTCCCAACCAATAAAGCTATCACCCAACAGTTAGACGACATAATATGAAAGCTAAATGCATTATATTTGTCAGAGGAGACAATATCCGCAAATAGCTTCTTCGTCTTCATAAGAAAGTGGCGGAATTGTCTGCCTACTTGCGACACGGCCATTACGCATTTGTCGTAATTTCTTACGAGAGCGAAGCGAGCGAGCCCACTATTCGAGGCAAACGTATTTTTCACTTTTAGTTTTATGTTGCTTATATGACGAGTCGTTAACTTATGCAAGTAATTACATTTCGTGGTTATAGAAATAGGTGTTCCACTTTGCGAAATATTTGCTTGCGTACAAGTGGATAATAGTAACTGCTCATATTTTCCTTAGCAAAGTGCGTGAGTCCTTTGAGTTAACTTTAATTAACAAATTGGACATCCATTTCTTAATGAAAGTCGAGTAAGTCAGCATTAACCGCCCCTAACCATCGATACTGTAGAAACGTTGACAGCAAACAGTTTGTCGCTGGCTGGTCGATGCATTGAAAGCGAAAGTGCAATCAAGTGCGGCGCTTGGCGTGCCGGTGACTCCAACTAGTGCATCACGCTGCCTACGCTTAGAAGGACAAAGGAAGTCCGACGCTCACTGCCTCTGTTTTACAGTAACAGTGGAATCGCAGCCTTATAACTATGGCTCTATTATCGTGCTGTAAGGTCGTTTCCGATAGAATTTAGGGACGAGTTAATTACGTATTATAAACAAGACGTCATTCATTAACACAAAACTCGGTTATTCTCGGATAGCGATAATATTTAAGAGTCATCTACATGCTTGCCTCATTGTTATTTTTTGCCTCCACTTCAAAATATTCTCATAAGCATTTTTTGTCACCTACAAGTGGGTGTAACAACACTCAAATTCAAGTGTTTTTTCTGCTGGGGACTCCTTGAGCACGATTTTTGGCAGTAACACATAAAGAAACTGAGAAATATTCTCAAAGCGAGTAGACAGAAAGACTCCTGACGGAATAGCAGTTGAATCGCATAATTGCAGAATTTTCTTGAAAAAAAGCCACGCGCGTACGTGTGATTGTGTTGGGCGGGCGGACAAGTAGGGCGAGACGCGAAAAGCTCCGTCTGCTTCTAGGGGTCAACGCCCTCCGAGCCCTGCCCATGAACGCAAAAGCGAGGGATGCCCTGCACTATTGTTATCGATACTATTTGCCGAATAAGTTAATCTTTTCATAATAGATTTGAATTTCAGTGCGTAAGTCATTGAACGTAATCGAAATATGACCTTGCATTTATTTTGAAAAGTTAAGGGTTTTGCTCAATATGCTCTTACTTTGGAATTTATTTTCTAAAAAGTTTTAGATGACGAGTTCTATAAAATTAATTGAAAAGAGAGACTTCAAAGAAATAATGTCATTATCTTACTGAGAGATCGTATTTCAATTTCTTAGCGTTCTGCTAGGTAGTTCTGCAAAGTAGCAGCGAATGAATGGATGCAGTCACAGTTAGTTTCACAACAACTGAAGCTTGTAGGTTATGCAGCCTGAAAAGTAGAAGAAAAATATTATCCCCGTAAAGTAGCATCTTTTTACTTTATGCCGTCACTTGCTATTTCAGTTTCATTTGCAAAGTGCTGTGAAGGCTAGCAGTTATTTTTAATTATATTAGGTAATAGCTCAATGGTTCCTATAAAATCTCAAGTGTTTTCGTGTTGGAATGAAGGTCTTGATAAATAATGGTAAGGGAGCGGTCAAGGTAGCTGCTGGGCGTGATAAATGTTAGAAATGATGCTATATGTGTATTGATAACGGCCTTATCAAGGTGGTGCCGACATAGATTTATTAGGGTACTTCAGTTTTCATATTATTTAGTAGCAATATTTTGTTCATGTGTGTACTTTGCACTCTTGTACTCATAAATAAATAATTTGGCTGAAATATGTTGTTTGTTCTTTTTCATGATTATAAATATTTTGATAGTCGAATAATGTTTGCAATGAAATACGAGATCAAAAACAACAACATTGTGGTACATTGATTCATCACAGACCAGAGTTACAAATACTTTAAAACACGATAAAGCATTCAAAATACTAACAAAATATTAACTCTTAAAAATATATAAACAATGCAATTTTCGGGACATTCCTTTTAAATGAGTGCAGTGAGTAGGGACGTAAGAAAGGCATCTTTAGATTTTTCTTAGTGTTACATAAATCGTTAAGTCTTTAAGGAGATTTTATTTTATAGTACAAGTTTTTAAGAAGTTACAAATTATATGCGAGTCTTGCAGTTAAAAAAATATTTTATCAAGTTACTTAAAAACTGATTCGTATTTTTAGCAGCGTCATGTGTGGCAAACCGTTATTATTCAGTAATGACTAAATAGTGTCCTTACGATCAAACAAGGGGTCGTCCCCTAAATCGCTGTGAACCCTTTACTAGTCACACCCTACTTGTTTAAAACGAACGCTAATCTATAATGACAGGCCGTCATTTGTACAGACAAAATGGTCAGTCGTGTTATTTGCATCATGTAAAGGATTAACACTCCATAAATGTTTAAGTGAATTCACATGGCAACTTTCTATTCTTTCTAAAGTCTCCTAAAATAATTTACAGCGGTCATCTATTAGGACAATGTAGTTCTATTAGTTTTATTGGACTTATTAAGAGAATGAGCACATCTGTGCTGCATCTTCTTTGGTCGAATCAGTTAACCTCTCCCATTGAGGCACACGGGAAAATTGTGTATCGTAGTTATAACTGTCATCAACTGTAATAACCGATTCGTGTGCGCCCGCATGAGGAAGTGGCTTATTGATCGTGTCACGGAGGGATCATTCATTCGTTGTTGATTGGTCTACGTCATCGCGACAGTTAAGACTTTTAAATACTCCTCGTCAGCGGACCGCGTTGGTCCACATTCATATTTGTGTTTGATCTATGTAAATCGACGCGGTGAATTGTTTATTTTTACTCACCTTTATTACCTCGACCTGATGCGGACGTTAGAGCTCCTGTTTTATGGATATTTATTTATTCAGAGAGCTTGTACATGCGATGGACCAAACATTTATTTATTTGATGTATTTCACCTTGATCGGTGCGGTGTTCAATATAAATAGTTTAAATTGAACATGTTTTTATGTTCCCTTGAAATGTGCTAGCACTTTCATTAAAATTTATGGGTTGTAAACATGCCGCCCCACTGGTGCACGTGTCTTGGGAATCATATATCTGAAGCAATAACATCTTCCGTACCATTACCCATGGCGAAAATAACCCTACTGCTTTGTCTAATGGTCACGCCTGTTTCATAATGATTGCCCAAATCATAAACTAGATACAAGAATTCCCATTTAAAATGGCGCAATAAATCGTGCACTATGCGATTGAAGTTTGACCCCTTTTTGGATTCATTTGAATTTTTGCCAGATTCGATGTAGTAACTGGTAGTAACGGTGGAGGCAATAAACACAATAGCTTGCATGTTTATGTTTGATGAGTAATTCTTCTGAGGAATTAAATTTCTTATTTTACCACAATTTAGTTTGTGGTTTTTGGAAATTAGTAACTTTGTGTAATTTGCTTTTCTGGTCTGGTTTTGATAACCGTAATATTACTAAAGCTCCAGTGATATGGTTATATTTTATGTCGTCAGCAAATGCAAGTACATATACCTATATCTAGTTAGTTTAGCTTGTTCAAGTTGTTTTATCTACCTGCACTTAACTGCGCTGTTACACCCATTCTATTGACATAGTTAGAGTGTATGCTGTGCCTATATTGGTAACATAACATTCATTAGATGGTCCGTCCGACACAAATGCGTCATGCTCATTATTGGAAATCTATTAACATCCATCATGATTGCTATGGAACGATTTAAGACAATGTTGGGAAAATAAAATTTGTAAATATTTGTATAAAATTTAAAATATTGATCGGTTAGTTTGGTTAATTTGCAACGAGGTTGACATTTTGCAACGTCAGTTTTGCTATATTGCTGGTAACTGTAATTGCCATTAGTTAACAGTCATTTAACTTCGCTCGACTCGGAAACGAGCTCTAGCAGGATTGCAATTTCATTAATTAGCTCTGAAATTGTATTGAAATTGGTATGACGTTTAAATATTCTGCTCCAAAAGTTCGAAGTTAAACCGTACGATGCTGACAATATGTGTAACTGTAATACTGTACCTTAAACCTTAATGCCGTATATGTACATCAGAGTGCAACTTGACCTAAAAGGATGACCATAATAATTACGACTGTAAGACATCGTGATTGATTTTGATGAATCATTAATGTAACCACAATAGTCACTACAATCTAAATGCGTTTTGTTTGACATCAATACTTCTTTTGTTGCGACGTTTTATTGTTACTAGGTACGAGGTGTCATTCTTATATCAAGTTTCTTAATTGATTGATTGCGTATTATTCTTTTGTCAATGTGTGAAATGTTTCGTCAGATGTAACCGAGTAAAACAATGTTTAGCATAATTACCTAATGACATGATACACGTAGCTAAGCATAATGTCTACTGCACTAAAATGTAAAAGATTTCATGCACAGAATTCTAAAATAAAAACGATAATTTTGTATCCGGAAATTTAGAAATAGAGACTTTACTCTCAGGGAAAGGTGTGTTACCTATGTTATTTCTTTTGAAATACTTAACTTGGTGATAGATAACTATCCTTCTACTCGTAAAACTATCGAATGTTATACATGAGAAGGTGCTTAATACAAGTGTGTGATAAGTTAAAACAGTTATTTTAATTGAATTCCAACAGCATTATACACACAACAATTTGAGAGAACCAAGATTGAGGAATAATCCTGTGTGAGCTAAAAAGCTTGGGGCAAGTGAAGTAAAAACCGCAAAAAGTAAGAACGCAGCCAAAGACATTTTTCGTGTGATGAAGAACGCTGAGCATTCTAATGAAAACATTTCCAACAACATTGCACATACAATAGCCTTCAGTAAGTCTATCTACACATTTTTAGTAATTAATTAGTCTCAAACAACGTAGTTTCCGCGAGAGTCGTATTATTATCTGTTTAACGAAGTAGAATGAACAATGTGGTAGCCTTCAGACGTAGTGACGTCAATTGTTTCAGCAAATAAGTGCTGAAACAACCTTGTAGCTCCGTATGCTAGATGGAACTGATGGAAAGCTAAAAATAACCACAGGTCAGGGGTCAGTTAATGGAGTGCGACTGACCTTTTCAGTGAACGATATTGCTAATAAAATATTGATTTATGTGAATCCATTTCAGATTATACTGATGAAACCTTGACCTTGCGAAACAGCTCAGAATAAATATTTATATTATTCATGAACACAACATAACGTCATATTAATTTATTTTAATTTGTGCAAAACACATTAAAATAGAGGAGTCTATTTCTACGAAGACATTAGTTATGTAACTCGGAGCCTCTCTTATCGTCTATGATATTTGGCGAGTTAATCCCATTTCAAAACAGTTAATCTAATTATCTTTGAAATATTTAAGATAACGGAACACTCGCTTCATTAGAAAGAGTCTCAAAAGAGATTTTGTTTCAGCTTCATGAATAACCTTGAAACCCTGCGTGTAGCTTCGGCCTTCATAGACGGCTGGTTCGATACACGGGCACCGACTTTAGTCAGTAGATATCCTTTTCAAGGGCACTCCCTGCGGGCGGTTTGCTGCTAGTATATCTACGGAACATAATTCTACCGTCCAACTTGAATTTTACTGTCCTAGCAACTCTTACTTTATGGCAGTCATTACTGGCTCTGCCTACAAATAACCAATATCCAATCAAAAGCCAGTTTGTTTACGTTCAGTTCGTACTGCATGGCAGCTTGTGGTGGCTAAGATGTGTATAGAGTATAAAGTGAAAATACTTTTATTGCTGTAAACATTTTAGCTTCATAGCGCTCTATGGATGTATGTATGTAGTTTAATTATTTAGTTATTTGGTGTATCCGCTGACGTCCGGGTCCGCGTTGACAGTATGACATTTCCCGGATTATTGCGTCGCGCTGCGTGCTAACGACTTCTACTTACTTTGTAATGGTAATGCAACACACTAGTTAATGAGGTGTTAAATTATAACAAAGTGAAAGTATTTATTGCGTGCATTACTTTTTGAATAACTAAAACTATCGTCGCTTAACCCCATTTTGAGGGCTTCGTGGAGCTCCCGTTAGTGCCGATTTGGTGTATTCAGTTAATATTTATTGCCAAGCAAAATGTAAAGCCGGTTTATTACAGAATGCCAGTCATGGTGACACCTGCTGTGAAGACACGCATACACCGGTTGCGTACTCAGATGGTATGTCTATGTACATAGGTCCGAATAACCTATAGTATGATGTGTGTATCAAAGGGGGACCCAGATAGCGCAACTCTAAACATCGTAACCAGTCTCGTTCAACTTTTCAAATGATGTAAGAAATACGATAGATTTATTGCTATAAATTGTATAGAATATGTAGTTAAATGTTTACATTGTGTGAGTCATTGTTTATAAACGCAGGGAGCTGGATGGTAGCTGCCTTGCCTCTACATTTATAAATTGCTCTTATAGGAGGCAAATTAAGGTGCTCGGGGGCAAGTCGTGAAAACGACGCCGACGGTATGATAATTAATTACATTATCATTTTCAGTCTATACTAATTCTCTGTTGGGTTTCTGGGTATATTCAGCGTCCTCTTCTTTGTACCGCTGAAATTAAAATTTTTAACGCAGAGACTATTAAAGACTTTACGATGTATTGGTAAAAAAAGTTGATTGCATGCAAATTGTAAATACTTACAAAATTGCTAATGGCTTGAAACTAAAACTGGAGAATTTAGCAATAAAATCATGGTCACCACGATCTAGATTATGTCACGGCTTTCTTTTACGTCTAGAAGTCCCAGGCGCGACTTGTAGTCTGGCTAGATATTTAGACGTAGTAACTTAGCATATGTACTCATGTATATATTTACTTAATGCTGCCTAGAACTAGTTTTCACATACATATTATTTGTTCCGTCGCAATAAGGAAGGAGGTAAAGTAATTAACGTAAAATTACCGCACGTTTTATCAAATTAAATTGTAATTACTATGATTACCTACATGAGGATTATTTTCCTTTTATATCTGTGTTTCGGTTGATTGGTAAATACTAAGTACGAAATGACACAAGTTAAAAACGGCATACGTGCAATCATGCAAACATTAGAGATGTGCCGACTAGTCAGCTGGGGTGATACCTGAAATTAGAATCTTTCTTTTTATTAGTTTCTAGTTTCTACATATAATCAGCCTTACATTTAATTATAAAATAAATATAATGCGACTTCTTTCTTGAGCACTGAATAATTTAACGTAATTCAAAAGAAATATAATTTCAACCATAAACAGGAAAAATCATGATTTTCGTAGTACACAGCGGGTGTGATTTTTTGTCAACTTTTTCTAACGATTGTTTCTACAAAATATCTTTTGAACAATTTAGTTGTAAAAATGTAGATAGGCACTATTTTATTACATTGATCATATTTTTTGTATTCAGATAATCTTCAGTCTGATATTAAACGTGCAGCTGATTCGATAACGGTTATCTTTAAGTGGCTAACGTTCTTCGTTATTTTTTCACAGTTTCCTTCCACAATTTCGACAGAAAAGAATAAAAATTATTACTTACCAAGTGGAATTGTGAAATGATATGCTTTTGCACTACGTACATTAATTGAGTTTTACACTTGTTTAATACGATATTCTATCTGTTTTTAACCGACGAAAAAAAAAAAGGAGGAGGTTCTCAATTCGACATGTATTTTTTTTTATGTATAACATAACTTTTCTTAAGGTGGCCCGATTTCAAAAATTCTTTTTTTGTTGGAAAGAGTGTATCTCAAAGTTGGTCCCATTTAAATCAAAACCAAAACAGGCTTCCAAGGGTAGAGAAAAAGGAATAAATTGTCAATTTTTGTACAGAATTTTCATTTGTGAACCGATTCTGTTGAAATAAAGTTAACATTATGTAGTTGAGGACATTACTGTATAGCAGAGATGTGGAGAAGATAACATGATGGCGTCACCATCATCAGATCAACTCCAGATCCCTGTTATGTTGTGAAGTCAGTCCCAAAAGTTCCTCAACAGTTACCAACAGCTATATCGTATTTGGGCTCATTTCACTCAGCTTGATGAGAACTTTAGACCCAGCTGAGTTATCATTGCCATCGAGAGTCTGAGGATGGTGACGGAAAGCAGAGGCAAGAGGTCCTCAACAGTTAACAGCACCTATATCGTGTTTGGGCTCATTTCACTAGTCTTGATGAAAACTTTAGACCTAGCTGAGGTATAATTGCCATCGAGGGTCTGAAGATGGTGACAGAAGGCAATAGCAAGAGATCCTCAACAATTAACAGCAACTATATCGTATTTGGGCTCATTTAATTCATCATGATAAAACCTTAACATAGTTGGGATTTGTCGTTGTCAGTCGGAGAGTGGAATTTTTAGTTGCAAGTTACAGGTCCGCAACAGTTAATGTGATAATTAGTGTGACGGTTACGTTGACAATGACAAAAGTGAAGACGGGTTGACGGGAACTGGAAAGCAAAAAATAAATTTTGAGGCGGCGCCAAAGAAACGATTTCAACGAAAAGCAACCTAGCTAAAATAAAATTATTCTTCGCTTCAAATAATTAATTTAGATTTATGTTTGTTTGTTTGGCGCCGCCTCAAAATTTATTTTTTGCTTTTCAATTTGATCTTTCGTCGGTTTGAGTTTTTTGTTAATAAAAAAGTTTTTAAAAAAAATGTAACCGACTTCTAAAAAAAACAACCACTAAAAAGGGTAAAATAACCTACCAAAAAACTTTTTTTCGGAAGTCGGTGGCTTTGCTTTTTTATTTCATTGATTTTTTTGCCACCGACTTCCGAAAAAAAGTTTTTTGGTAGGTTATTTTACCCTTTTTAGTGGTTGTTTTTTTTTAGAAGTCGGTTACATTTTTTTTAAAAACTTTTTTATTTTACCCTTTTTAGTTTAAATATTCAACCGAAATTCTTGTCAAAAACATAATTTTCTTAGTTATGCACTAGAATTTTATTATCCTTAGCACTGGTTATAACATCGCCCATGTACACAATAAGCAAGAACACCAAAATAAATGAATTTTTTTTGGGACCTAATGGCAGGTATACTGCATCGAACACTAACCCATATGGGTCATTAGTATAAATGAATTAAGTCCAAATACAAGATAGCTGCTGTAAACCGTTGAGGAGTTCCCTGAACTGTTCTTCGTCTTCATCATCAGAACCCTAATGACAGTTACAACCCATCTAGGTGTAAAGTTCTCATCAATATAAATGAATTAAGTCCAAACACAAGGTAGCTACTATAAACCGTTGAGGAATTCCCTGAACTGTCCTTCGTCTTCATCATCAGACCCCTAATAACAGTTACAACTCATCTAGGTGTAAAGTTCTTATCAATACAAATTAATCAAGCTCAAACACAAGGTAGCTGCTGTGAATCGTTGAGGAGTTCCCTCGACTGTCTCTTGGCTCCATCATCAGATATACTCCAGACCTTTATTAAATTGTAGTGCTTTGAAATACTTAATGAAAAAAGTAATTTACTAAAAACAGTCGACGCCTACTTACTGTTAAGGAGTTGTTGAACCTTCCATCATCAGCTCAGCTACATGAGATGATGATTACTATACGCAAGTACTTAAATTACTTCATAATATTTGCGAAAGACGATGTGTGGGCCTATAAAATTTGAGGGTTGCCCTCGATTTCTCCAGGATCCAATCATCAGATATTGAAATGGTGACAATGGGACCACACGGGAAGCACCAGCTTTCAAATAAAAAAATAATCATCAAAATCGGTTCACCCAGTCGCAAGTTATGAGGTAACAAACATAAAAAAAAAAAAAAAATTCTACTTCTATGTGTATTATTTTTATTTTTTAGAGCTAAAACTAACTAATCTAACTACTTAAATGGTTTATTGACAGAAAAAGCACATAAGACTGCATAAATTGAAATAAAAACAAAAGAAGTTTAGTGATACTGTGATAATGTCCATCGCGTAAACATTTTTTTTAAATGTTTTTTTTTTTGGTAATTCCCATCTGGCAAACGACTTTTTATAAATGTGTATTTTTATCAACTAATTGAATTACACCACGTTCAATGCGCCATTATCGGGCAATCGGTATTACACAGATAATCTTACGCAGCAGATTTCTTCAATATCATATGATTTCACTATCTTTATTTATTGAACACAAGCCTCTGCCCGCGATTTCATCCACTTCGAAGAAACATCTAAGCACTCTAGTAGTTTTAACACTGTAGGTTTCCATCAATAATCTGATGAGTAGTTTCCGAGATTACCTCTTTATCCACACATTAGCGTGACTTCGTTATAGGTACATAATAACTAAATCGTCAGTCTATTGTGATACTATTTTATTGTTATTTATAAAAATGGTTTTTATCATCACTTTGCAATGCCAATTTCCTATCAAAAATGTTTTTGGTCTGTGGAATCCTTAATATAATTTATAATCAGTCAATCCCATATCTTAATCAGCGTTTTACTATTGAAGACTTGATTTACTAATCTGTGTCAATATGTATGAATGTGAAATGTCTACGTGTTTGCAACATTAAAGTTATAAATGTTAACCGTGGACGTAATTGTTTTGAAACCGGAAATTAATATTGAAAACATTTTTATTGTTAGTAATTTAATTGTTTACCCCGTATTGCGCAGTTAATGTTTTCATTTGCGGTATTTTGTAATAGCACATACCTACTCGTATTAAAAACGTTGGCTCTGTCTCGGTAACTTTATTTTGCCACCAAGCCATGCCAGAACATCAGTATTTCTTCATGAGTTGGCATCGATGCTATATACTATATAGGCCAATTCTTTCTTCCATGTTAGCAAATAACAGCGAATCAATACTCTCGTATACTTATTATGCTGATATCTGAATATCAGGGCTGATGTTTGAGAAATACTTTAGCGGATAGTAGGTATTGTCTTGCTCATCGTTCATTAATATAAAACATGGCTAGAATAAAAACACGTATTGGTCTTTATTGTTAAAAGTATAATGTCTAATCTTTGTCAGGGCAATAATCTTTAAGTCATGTACATGCTTTATTAAAAGTGCGCATAAAATATGATTCAATAACATAATTTACAAAACGTTTAAAACATTCCGCATTATTAATTTCTGCATTCACTGCCCAAACAAGCATTCCAGAACTATGATAATACTCATAAATCTATTAGTAATTAACTGTTAGGCGTGTATTTTCAGTTATGTTCTATTCCATGTTACTTGAGAGAAAACCAGTTCAGACATATATATCCAGGTCTTTGGAACACAAACATACGCGCAATAAATATACAAGTGTTCTATTTTGAACTACATTACATCGTTAGAGAATGAAGGTATTATTTTGCTGGAACACAATGTAATGCCAGTAACAAGGCGCGCCTTTCAGCTTTTAATCTGAATTGAATTAAAAACCTTGCAGAATTATAAAGCAGGCGAATGTATAAACACATAAAGATAACTATACAGTTTCCGTTTGTCTAAAGTGCCTGAAATGAGGCCGTGGCGTGAGATAACGAGCAGGAACGAGAGTTGAAACGTTTTTAAGTCGAGCGGGGATTGCGTTCCCGCAGAAAAATTCATCATGTAATGCTCTGTTTTTTCCCCGGGAAGGAACTGACGCCTCGGCACTCGGGGCTCTTATTAACCTGAGATCAGGGATCGCAATCAAGCCTCAGACGGATTCATGACGAGTACCTAAACCAGGTCACAAACATGAAACAATATTGCTTCAGATTCGACTATAACTTTTTACAGAGCACGTGTGATAGAAATGAAAATACCCATTGTTGTTACTGTTCCAAAGAAAGGCCAGTTATGGTAACAAATTGTGTTTTCAAAATAACCTTTTGTTTCAACGACAAAAATAATCATTGGGTCAAATTAAAATGCTTGATGATGGAGATGTCTTAGGTTTTTGATTTAGCATAAACAGATGGATTCTTTCACATAAGAAAAGATATTTAAATTTGATAAAGAATATTCATAAATTTAAACTCCAATTTATTGTTTTACAACACGAAGCTTGTCAAAAGCTAATTAACGACTTTTCGGAATATGTATAGGATTATCTCGCAATGTGTGAGAGAGAATTTGCTAATTTTAAAGATTAACTTCTTTCTGAGTGGAACCGGTTTCCTAATAGGTACACCGATAAAAAAGTGTTATTCTTACTGACTACACAACGCATAAATTATGTATAAAAGGATGACCTTTGACCTCTATTAATATAGAGACACTCGTAAACACAGAGCTATGTGCATCCGTGTAATATTATTAGGCAACAATTCATGTGGATACCGTACACTAGTAAATTTAACAAATTGCGATTATGGTTACATTCTTGTATTAGTATGCTTAGTGTGTAATAGTTGAATATGATGATATCATCCGTGATTCATGAGATTTTTATAGTGTACCCGGCACCGGTGACGTTCTTGACTCTTGGCTAATTATCTCGTGGAAAAACACGATCCGTTTGAAAAAATGCATGTACTGTAGATCCAGAAACGCAAAAAGTTTCTAAAAGGACTCAAAGTACAAACGCGCTTAGTCGTGAAATATGAGCTATTTCTGCTATTTTATTATAGTTTCAACCTTGATAATGACGGGAGCACTACATGTGGTGAGACCTATTAAGGATAATGATGATGTTAGTAATTGTAAACAGTCAACTTCCTTGTTTGTATACTAGCCTAGATCAGATGATCCTGTAGTAGTTACATAGTTTCTGAACGTTAGGTTAAATTAAAAGTTAGCCAAGCTGTTGCGTTCTGTATCTAGGTATGTAAGAAGTAAGGCATGCTCCCGGGCCCACAAAAACTTTGAGAGATCCGGGAATTTCCGTTTTTCTATGCTATTTACAGAAGCAGAAGTAAGCCCCAGTAAGATCGGCGATGCCATATTATGGTGACGTTTAATAAAGAGTGTTTTGTTTTTTGCAGTGCTATCGGCGAGCGCGTTGAGCGCGGGCGGCGGCGTGGGCCCGGTACCCACGCTGGTGTCGCATTCTTCGGGAACGGACGTGGCCATGGTTCAGGAAGGCGACGGTGCGGCGGGCGAAGGGCATGGCCTCATCGCACCGCGCCGCTTGCCCAACCCCTGTCTGGAGAGCCCCGTACGAATGGATCTGCACAGGGAGCTGCTCTTCAATCAGAAGATGTAAGTTTTTCATTTTGCTTAGTCAGTTTACTTATTTAGCAATTTTGGGATATCATCTTGAATATTCTTTTCTTTAAATATAATATGAAGAATGCAAAAGACATAAATCGAAGACGAATTTGAATTGCACTTTGCGCGAGTGGCGTAGCACAGGTGTAGCGGGTGCGTAACGGCCGCGTAGCAGATGTTGCGTAGCGTTTTCGTAGCAGATGCTACGTATACGTAGCATATTCGTAGAAGGGTCGTAGCGTAACCGTAGCGTACGATTAGGCACGATAGAAAGCGCTTTGTAAGCGTTTACGTGCAGTATTCACGGTGACTTTGTGTAGTAAGGCTTAGTAGGCGATGTGATATAAGATGTAACAATCCAAAAAAAAAATGAGATAAACGAACAAATTGGTTTCGGTTGGGAATATTATTGTTAGCAGTAAAAGACAATTTACAAAGAACATGAAAACGTAATAAAAGTAAGATATTACTTTTCATCAACGACGCTGCGCATACGTTCGACGAAGCAGCTGTTTATAATAGCCCTGTTTATTAGGCCTATGTTTATTTATGTAACTGATCGGATCCATTGGTCACTTCCCAAAAATGTCTTCATCGGATCTGACTCAGATGGTTTTAGTCATTTATTTTAAAGGAAGTGTGACGCGCTGTTAACAAGTAAATAAATAAATTACTAACCGGAGTTTATTAATTTTAAGTGGGTCAAAAAACACCTTTTGTGGAGTACCCTTTAGCTTGCTATCACATCGGCTTTTTCCAACCTTTGTCCGTAGTTATAATAGAGAATGCTCTCAAAAGCACTTTGTGGAAGCGACAAGTGTCTCTTCCGATAAGGACGCCACAGGTAAATGTTGGCCACGACCTTTTCTGTATTTTACTTAGACTGGTTTTAATATATTCCTACTTCCAAGGAACAACCCTTTTTGTTAGATTTTTTCCAAGTAGGTACATACTTTATTTTATCCTTGACCATTGAAAGCATGTTAATTTGTAATCTACAACATTAGACAAGGAAATTCGATTTCCTCTATTGATAACTTATCTCGCCTATAATAGGAGGACATTCCAATGGGCACGTACGTATATAGACGTGTAATTTCTTATGAAGAGGGCTAGAGGAGATAAGTACCATTGATAGATTTCGAGCCCCATTCATTCTACGTTTTAATTGATGTCAATGCACAAGAACTGCGTTTAACCGCAGGAACGCGGCGAGTTTAGTTTTTGCTAAGTCTAAGTTTGGTTCGTCTTGAGCGCACAGGTGCAGCGCATCCTGTCCCGAGAGCGCACCCGCTATAATTATTGAACATCTGTCGCCCGAACTGCGCAGATCGCATTGTATGTCTATAGACGTTCAACACAAACCATCTTTGTGAAATCAACAAATGCGGAACGTAGGCATTATATTGAACAGAATAGCTTCACAGATGTTAAGAGTTAAGACCTGTTGATTCTGTCCATTTCCCCGTCAATGCGATTGTCGGAGCAGTCTCGTCCTGTTATTTCCGCGCACGGCTGCGAGTGCCGCTCGACGGAAGGAAGCAATTCCCAGCTCGCTAACGGGAATTCTATGCGCTCGTATCTATACAATACAATGTATGTATGTATAAAAATACATCAAAAATTTATTACAAAGTTATCAAAAAACACGTTGGTAAATTAAAATCAATAGTGTAAAATCAAGTACATGAAACTTTGATTGTTATCAAACGTGATTTGTTTCGCATAAAACTGGTACTTATTGAAGAAATTCCACGGCGATATCATTTAAAGTTTAAACAAACGCAATAGTCATGGCATTTGCCAACTGATATAAATCTGAATTAATTGAATTCTGAACGCCAAACGACTCTATCACGATTGCCATTGGAGCATTTTGTTCGCAATTGAGTTCAAGATAAGAATGGTTTGATTTTAAATTGGTTAAAATTTTATGTTCATAGTAAACAAACTAATACTCGTATCTTGCTACTTTATGCTGTCAGAGAGAGTCGAGGGCAAATTGCGCAGCAATATCCTATGACGGCGGCAGTAATTAATTGGGATTAAACTTAATCATGCTGACGATATCCTTGGTAACGCCTCAGTAACTTAATGTAAACTCCTGGCAGCTCGCCTAATCCCGGAAACTAATCCAAAATATGAATGCTCTAAATAACTCGATGATTGCAAAATGTGAAATGTGTTTACATT
This sequence comes from Agrotis exclamationis, assembly GCA_950005045.1. Taxonomy (NCBI): domain Eukaryota; kingdom Metazoa; phylum Arthropoda; class Insecta; order Lepidoptera; family Noctuidae; genus Agrotis; species Agrotis exclamationis. Next base: position 10,027,814 of record OX465420.1, on the reverse strand, counting down.
TTGAGCAAAGATTTGTGTAATGTACCAACGTATGTTGAAATGTATTTCCAAATGTTATCTGCTTTAGTAATCTTAGATCGATTACCGCGATAGATTTTAGGAAAAAATGGTATTTATAATATAATTACAATCTAGATATATAGTATCTATACAATCAAGATAAGCAAATTGATCCAAATTCTAGAACAGACAAAAGCGACAGAGTAGATATTCTATAGTAGATACAGCCGATGTGTTTCAACACAGATGTGCAGTAAAACAAATAAAACAATGCAGTAACTTGTGACGTCATACGGACAAAATAGTCCACACATGCAGGTATTGTGCGTGGGAAAGCCGCAAGGGAACTATCTTATTAAAGAACAGTAGCCATTCAGTATACATTGTCTATTATTTTACTATGTAACGCATAGTTGTAGAATTTCTGTCGAAATTGCATTGAAGGATATTTCAACATTTTCAACTTTGTTAATGTGAAAGAATTGCATTAATTTTCGACATTTATATGTAGTTGGAATTTGATTTTATTTTATTACACCATAATATATCTGCTTCTCTTTGTAGGAAAGAACAGTGTATAATCGAGTTTGGGAAGATGTGTTACATATTCATTTTATATACAGTTAGTTGTTTTGTTAAACAAAAAAAAAACAACAGCTCTGAGAATCGTTGAATATAAATATATATGATTATACCCTATCGACTGCTCGTAGGTATTGCGTTTTAGATACGTTTACGTTAAACCGAACTTTGTTTAGAATTCTTATCAATTTTATACGTAACATGCATATCGTCAATGATATTTTACTCACCGTTACCATATTTGGTCATGAATGTTTCAATTCAGACATGATAAGATAAGAATGTAGGTATATCTTATACTAACGTGACATTATCTTATCAAACTACGCTACGCTTGATTTTTGTTAGGCGGGTAAAACCTGCTTTTCACTGATAAAAAATAAAACGTTATGTCTGATGTTTATTTTTTTCTATTCCAGAGGTAAAAATGTCCTGAACCAAAAAAGTGAACTAGAAAAGGCCCTGTCGAAGCACAAAGAGAAGCAAATAATGAACCAAGTTAAGGAGCACAAGGAGACACCAGGTAAATGGATTACAGATGTTCAGTTGTTTCTTTCATCACAAAAACACAAACCTTTTCAAAGAAAAAAAAATATGGTGAAGCGACCTTTCCACAGAAGTGAATTGTAACGAAGCTCATGTGACTTTAATATAGGTAGCACAATCAGTTCTGATTATGATACAAGATAATGTTATTGATTTACAGGTAGGTAAAAGTAATCCCCGAAGTAATAATAGCGTTGAAGAAAAACATGTTTTAGCTGCACGCGACTATAGTTAGCCCAGTTTATAACAATGGTTCAAAGCTTCAGGACCTTTGTGATAACACAGCGCTTATCAGAAACATCCGGCGAATGTTTGTTAATTAAATATCCTATATTTAAATAAGTATAGTTCGCATTCGTCGCGGATTAGTAAAGGCAGGTTGAGAAATTAACATACAAGGGGACTTGTAAAAGTTTGATGTAAGTAACGGTGATGACGATGATGTAGACAATCGCAACCGTGTCAGTCGGTCAGGATACAAAAGCTCGTAGTTTTACTTATTACATCAGAGTCGCATTACCACGTATTTGATATAACATTAGGTAACTGAATCATTAAACTGATCGGCAAGTACGTGTTGTGTCCGGTGCGGTGACTTATGGTTACGTAGCTCGGTCGTTTTAATCAAATCTTACTACCTACCTTACGATAGATGGGCATTGCCTATAACTGGTCATTGGCGTCGTATTGGATCATTGGAGATAAAATGTTATTATAACTTTAAACCAGGCAATTCTTGTACATAAATTTCGGGAGTATAAGAAATGGTTCTAACCATTTAATGACGATGTATTCTATTCAGATAAGGGTTTTAGGTTTTCGGTCTACCTATTGTATAAATAAACAAACTATTGTGCCTACGAAACTAGTGGATCTTGATCACCCTAGTACAGAATTATATTGTACACTACTCGTTGGACTGGCTTTTACTCTCAAAAATATTCGTCGACGATTAAATCGGGATTCCACAAAACTCGTATGGCGTTTTTTTGCTCACATATTTGGAGGCGGGTTCTTTATCCGGTGCAGTTCGATATGAAGCGCAGGTGCACTCAGCGGCCGTTCACCCCGAAGGTCAATAATTGTGGACACATTCCTTGTAAGCACACAATGTAAATGAATTAGGTTTAATTCAATAGCATCGGCTTTGTGCATACTGTGCATTTATAACAATTTTCTCTAATTGGATTTGCACGGATGTCGACGACCACCAAGGTTGGATGAAAGAGAAACTGCATCTGGTTATTTCCCGTTTGTCCGAACTCCGATTGGTCCAACGACGGAGAAATTACAGCAATAGATAAAAGCTTACAACTTTTGCGGTGGCTTCCTTATCGACTCATTAAGTATGCACTGTATTTAATTAATTGTGACATTAGTGAGTGTGTGTGTGTCCAGCAAACTCGGAAATTGCTGTAATGTTAGCAGATTGCTGGTAGCTCACTCGGGAAGCTATTATGTTTTGACCAAAAAGGACTCCTTGCGGTACTCCAGATAAAAAATCAATTTCACTGATCTAGGGGTTCAATCGTGGTTTGCGGAACGCTAGATTTTCTAACTTACAAGAATCTGTAATGATTCTAGAAATCAGATCATGTTATCGAGCATCAATATATAATTTTCCTGTTAACCAGTGCTGGCGGCCTTTAGCATTAGACCTGTATTTGCAAAGACCGGTCCACCTTCACTTGCGCTTTCAATATAGTTGATGACAACATTTTTTCGACATACGTAATTACATGCTTAATCAGTCTAGAATTACATAATTATGTCGGAGTTTCATCAATTTAAAAAAATAAATGGCCTTGGCCGTCATTATGATTTAGAGTGGTTACGGGATATTTCTAGTATTTAGTCAAATGATATGACCGTGACTGAAAATAAAGGTTCTGGGTATTTATAGGCACTTTTGAATCGTCAAGTTGAATTATTCCAAAGCGTAGATTCCTATGGACAATAACAGACATAAAACTCTAAGGTTACTTTCTACTTAATACTGCTTATTTTATTTATTATATTTAACATAAGGCAGAATTTAAAATCATTTGACAGAGCTCAATACTGAATGATTATCTTCCATCGATGGTTAGATTAAGTACTAATGTTTAAACTCTTCTGCAGCTCGTCCCCAGAGAAAAATATCATACTAACAAATCCTTATTCTCGTTACAGAGCTAGAGCGTGCGATAGCAGAACGAGCTCGTCGTTTGGAGCAAGCGGAACAGGTGCCTGAAGAACCAGAGAACACCAACCCCACGCTGCAACAAATCCGCGCGCGTCTAAGACATGCTGCCCCCGCACCCGCTGCGTCTGCGCACTGAGCGGTACCCTTCCCACCACACGTACCTAATACCGCGGCCAAAATAAGAACAGGTGGCCTACCATGACGTCTTAAAGCGTGAGTAGTTCCACTCACCGAACGAGATGGCGCTAGACGACTTGCATAGCTCTGTCTCTTTCTCACAGCCTAAAGACTCACCCTTTAAGACGTCATGGTAGGGGTTAACAAAGGATTGTAGTATAAAGTAGTGTCAAAGTAATGTCACTTACGTCACGTATACAGCCAGATAAGTATTGTTTTTCAGACTGACTGTTATCGGATTTTTACCGTAAACAATGACGGTTGTAAAAATACGGTCAATTTTAGTTGATAGCCAATTTGCTGACTGTACATGTGGGATTAGTACGACCTCTTTCGATACTAGCCCTGTTCTTATTCTGATCGCAAAGTCCACCCCGTAATACCTCACCTGCCAACTCCAATAATGAATATTAACTGTTTTGTTTGTCAACTCCTCTTCATAAGTTCTCCTAATGGCACATCGGCATACTACCTAACACTTAAGATTGGCTAGTTGTGCAAGAGCTGTTAGTGTGTTGATATTCAAAAAAACAATTAAGTATTCAAAACAGCAATAACATAAAAAAAACTAGGTTATAACGTTGTCTTTCGTTAGCGCCATCTATGTATAATAGTACGTAATTCTTACTAACATGGTCACATTCGTTCAGGGTGATGGTAACATTGAGAAACTCGGTCTGGGCTCTAGGTGGAACTATATTGAAGTGAAACATTTCAAGGGTTAAAATAATGTTAAAATAACGAGATTGAGGAATTGGAAGTGCACTGTATTATATTAAGCATTGAGCGAGTGTTGCCGATGGTGTGAGTGATACGCTTTGATTGCCAAAGCTTGATTGATTATAATAATCGGTTATTTTATTAATTAAGTCAAACAGCTATGCTTTAATCTTTTTTTCAACGAAAAAGGTCACTTAAAGTGTCCCAAAAATATAAACGGTAGCGATTTTATTTGTTATTCACTATTATTAACATGATGAGAGTTAGTTAAACTGTCACTAACCCACTCATGGTATTGATTCGAACATTATTAATTTTATTTATGCACACAATTATTTAATTTTACTAATACGTAATATATCGAACAACTATATGACTGAGGAATCGACTGCGTGTGTTGTAATAATAAATAGGGGTAATGTCGACTTCAAACAAGAGATTACAAATATTTTTCTAAACTTTTTGACGTCACAAATCTTAACATTTCGTAGCGTTCATTCGTAACCATTTACTGTTCTTGTTGTACTCTGTAACTAATCCTTCGCTGTATTGTTTAGAGATAACTGTCAAAGTAATAATTGTAATAACTATTTTATGACATTAATTATTATAGAGAGTAGATAGATGTTTGCAATTTACAGATGTATGGATTTAGAAATATTAAAATATAATAAATATTTTATCGTCAGAGTAGAAATCTTATGAAAAAGTAGATTGGATCCTAAATAGATTACCCGTACTTACATATTAAAGTTGAAAAATATATTCATACATTACAAGCCTAATCAATAAATAATTGTGAATTTAACAAATAGCTTTATGGGCACATAATATTATATTAAATGTCTAATTTTCTACAGACCCTTGCACCTCATCGGCCTTTCTTACTATGACTCCAATAAATAGTTGACCAGTGTATTAGAATTTGAAGTGTTCATGAAAGTGATAGAAAAGTATTTTTATATATTTGAGATGCCTGGAGGTGACTGCAGGTTTTCAAAGTTTAATCGATATTCGTAGTAACCCCGAAAATACATTTAAATAATCATTACACCTAGTAGATGTTAATCAATTAATAACAATAATACGAGTAACATTTACTTTAAGATAGAGTTATTCAAAATGCCTAGAAGTTATGATTCAGTCGCCATCTGCCGAATGATTTGAAGCTAGCTATTTATACATTTCGATGAATCTCTGAGTAATGTTCGACCTTCTAGTTATATGTAATACAATTCTCTTTTATACATGTATCTACCAGATATTCTTCCATTTTCACTATGTAAACTTCATTTAACATAATATACTTATTATGTTCTCTAGTGTGCCTATTTATATAAACTTGTTATTTACTTTCAGAGTATTAATTATTTATCGTTATAAGTTAGATTGTAGTAGGATGACGATTCTCAAAAACATACCAAAATTGCAAAAAAAAAATGTAGTTAACTATCATTCCACTTGTTATTCTTTCACTTGCGATGATTTTCTTTGTCAAAATGTTTTCATTTTCTGTTAAGATTTATTGTTAAGTTATTGTAACTTAGTACAAAGTGGCTCCTCCATGAATGGAGGGTAGCTTTAGGCTTCGGAAGCTGCATCGTGGCCATCTAGTGCGACATTATTGACGAAAGTAGTGTTTAAGTAAACTTACTCTTTGTATTGATAGTATGACATGGAACCTGTATGAAAATGATTTGCATAGTCAAATAAAAATGTTTTAGAATATTTCACCTGTTTTTGTTTTACCCAAGATTTTTCAAATAATTAAGACGTTTGCTTTTGACTCTAGGTCTAAGTCTAGGGTAAAGGTGACAGAGACTTCACTAGAAATATTCCGCTAGTCAAGTCTCAGTCAGGAAAACCGAATTGGTGATAGCAAAATGGTAGCGCTACCATTTTGCTAGCGTTATCCTGATGACGCTTTTAATTGAAACTGGAAACGAGCCTCAGTTTTATCCATTCGTCATTTTTCAATATGATGAAAAATAAATGCTACGATGCTAAACTGACAAGTCTTAATCGATTAAACATCAATTAGGTAACACTTCCCGTTGTAATGAAACGAGGCGCCAATAGCGTGAGTTATGTTTTGTCATTAGTTAATTGTGCTACGGAACAAAATTTAACATAATTTACGTCATTATGTAGTAAATGTTCGTAAGCTGCGGTCACATGGTAACGATTTTTTTCAGTAGTGTAGTTGTATTACTTTTGTTTGTTCTTTTTACTTCTTTTTTCGGTACCTAAGTGTCTTTTCAATCAATCAGTTTTTATGATCAAATAATTATAACGACCTTTTCGTTGTTGGCTAATGAAATTTCTTTTTTTATCGCCCCTTCGTCTTCCCGCCCAGTGCAGAACGGGAGGGACTCTCAGACTCGTACCTACTGGCTAAGATCCACGGTGCTCCTTCAATAGCCCTTTACAGGGTCAGGAACTCCGGCAGGCAACGGTGAACCTCTGTGGGGGCCCGTCAGATTGCTTAGAGCCACTCTGTGCATCCATCTCCAGGATCCCATCTATCTGTAAACCAAAATCATCAAAATCGGTCAAGCGGATTAGGCATGAAAGAGTTACAAACAAATAAACTCACCTTCACATTTATAATTTTAGTTAGATTTCAATATAAAAAGCCGACCTTGAACCAACTAAACCGATATTCAGCTAACTACAAGGACTGTTTGACAACTCACCCAAACCGGTTATGCAATAAGCTCCTACAGCCACACTCATAAGAAGAATCAAGAAAGCTTGATTCTTCTTAATTGGTGTATTTCTCCTTTTTCTTGCTAAGGGGAGGGAGATGGAGCAGTAGCTTTACCTCGCCAACCACACAACTTTCCTGATTATAGTCAAGAGCTAAACGAATAATCGTAGGACATCAAGAAAAGGAAAAAAAGAAGTACAGACGCCAGCACATCAAGCTACCACAATCTGCCAAAAAACTTCAATAGATTTTAAACCTTATCACAATAGTGGAAGGTTAATGTTCAATTGGTAAAATCTGACAGTTTCGGGTAGGTTGACCTGCTGGCGTCTGTACCTACACTATGCATCGGCGGCGAGCGCCACCGCAGAGCTCTCGAGTTCGATTCCAAGTAATTCTTTCTTCTACGGAATATAGGCATAGTAATTTACCTTTTTTATCCTGTAAAATTATCAAATGAGTCGGGAAGGGAAGGACTGTCAGACTTTTAATGACTAAAATCCACCCCCAGTAGTCATCTACATTACAACAAATCTGGGCAATATCGTATATACGTTTGTGTATGTTTGGCTTAAAGCTTAAGCCAATGTACATAATTTGTTTAACGAATATATATCTTGTTTGTTACCGGTTAGCAGTTTCGAAAACTAGTGGAGAAAATGCAACTAGTCCATAGAAATTAATGCCATGTGACACATTGAGAATAACAATACCGTAAGGCGTATGGACTCTATATTGACCATTGTAGTAGTTTTTGATTGAATCAAACGTTCATACTAAGTATATCAAAATATTATATTATATTATTATTGATGGATATATTTTAGACTAGATTTTACCTGCGCCATCGCTTTACATATAGGTACATATATGGGCGCTTTCAAATTATCATACGAACTTTATTGTTGTTCTTCTCGGGAACAGTTTTTTTCAGGTGTAATGGTACTCAATGTTAGTCTCAATACACCTGACAACGTTTCAGCAAAATTTCAGAATGATCGGTTCAGTGGTTTGGACGTGAAGGGGAACAAACTTGCTCTCGTATTTATAATATTAGTTAGGATTTGGTATGGGATTTAGTATGTTTTAGTTCGTATATCTAGCGCCATGCTGATTTTTGTCGTATATTCCAAGGAAACAGATATAGGTACTAAAGCAATTATCATCGTGGAAATTTTGATTGCACCACGATTATATGATTTGTGGTGTCGTTAATGTGTATGCAGCTTAAAAAAATATTGTTGCTTACTATGACGGAAGACGACTTTTCAAATGACACGAGCAGCCAATTACCTGCGTTGCATTAATATCATCAGCTATTGAATGCATCGAACGTATTATTAGCGAATAATTAGTTGGGGAAATTCGTCGAGTTGTTGAAGCGTAAAACGCTTTCGTTTTCTTAGGACACGGGAGACACGTCCACCGGCGGTCAGCGAGTGGAGACTCCACCCCGGCGCTCGCGGCTTCATGAGCGTGCCGTAGCGCGCCCTCGTTCAGTCCACAATCGAACTCCTTTCGTGTCTCACGTTCACGAACAATGTAAATAGTGCGTAGCACGTTGTTACCCGTAACAGTGATTAGACCAACATGTTTAACAAAAAACTTCATTTTACGTTAATAGCATTATTAGTTTTTAGTAATGTTGTCTGCGGGAAGAAAACTAAAAAAAATAAACGGCCCAAGGATCAAGAGGACACATCAACCACCATACAACCAAATGTGGTCGCATATTCAACTTTCGGATTTAACGATGTTGGTTCCTACGATGGGTTTGTACCGACCTCACCGGATTATGCCAGCTTCCTGAGTGGTGTCAATCAGAATCAAGAATCGTCTACAAGATTATACGCTCCAGCATTTCCCAGTTCCATGGACTCAACAGGATTTGGTGGGAATTATGGACCTCAGACTTTTGATGGTCACTCCTTCGGTGGTAACGAAGACAACATGGGGCAATCCGGTATGTTACAATATTCATCTAGTTCTATGAACTTTTTTAACAATCCCAGTTTTGGAACAACTGGTGAACAAAACAAAAACATTGATTCTGAAGACACAAATGGGCAAAATGCAGATAATTCTGATGCACCAGTGTATGGCACTAAAATAAATTCACGACATAAATACAGAGCCATCAATCCGTTTAATAATACTGAGCTTAATGTGTTTAACAATGGTTATACCAATTTAGCAGATGAGAAATATTTAAATTTTCCTGATGTAGAGTCAACTCATGATAGTAAACCTACTCACAGTGAATCCAATGGAAATTATCAAAATGCTAATATCAATGTTCAAAATTATGATCAATCAGAAAATGAGGACTTTGGAAAACCAGCATCCTCCAATGTGCATAACGTGCTGAAGTTTCCAAGAGTCGTGGATTTTACAAATTTAACTCCGTATCCTACTGAATTAGATACTAGTAAGTTTTTCTCTGGAAATAATCAACCATTGAGTCCACAAAATTCCTTGAAAAACATTCAAAGTGAAAATACTTTTTCTAACACGTTTAATTATAACAACAACAAGTTTATGGATCCCTCACCAAAATTAGTAGATCATTACAATATGAAAAGTCATGAAGAATCTACTGATAAGTCTGTAATAAAATCAAATTCATATTTTGATCAAGATATAACCTATAACCATGTTAATACTCGTCATAAAAGTAATGCTCAGAGTAATAAACCATCTGAGCAAAAAGAAAAGAAGAAAACCAAGCATAAGCCATGGTCCTCAGGAAATTATAGCAATGACTTTACAAACTGGAAGGATTCCTCTATAAAAGGCTATGGATATTCCACAAATTACAGTAACATGAATTTCAAATATGATGTCAGTGAACCGAAGAAACCTTTTAATCCTGATGAAATAGTACCAGCAAGTAGCAATGTAGTCGATTTGACAAATTATCACTATCCGGAAACTGATTATTCGCATTTTAAGAAATTGCCTGAATTGAATGAAGATGATGATTACAGCAGCGTTTCTTTCAAAGACAAAACTAAAGCAAGTGAATACTTAAATCAGTTCAAGAATTCTTTCAGTACTGTCCCGACTACAACATCATATTGGGGAACTGGTTTCAAATCTGCAGATTATTCATCCTTTAGAGACCACCCGAAAAAAACTCATTACAGTGAAATAAACAGCGACTCCGTAGTTAACATACCTAAAAGACCGCATAAATTGAGCTATCCAAAAGCTACAGAAACTAAATTATCTGATTGGCCACATTCTCATCACAGCAGACCTCACAAACTGAACAGACCAACGAACGATTGGCAAAAAGATTTGTTCGACACAAGATACAAATCTGAAGAGGATTTGCTGGGTCTAAGAACACACGATACATCGCACCCAACGTATTTACCGACATTTAAGCCCAGTAATAATGTTTTTGACAACGACAATGAGTTCAAAAACCTAGTTGAAAAATGGAGACAATCTTACTTGAAGACGAAATATAAAGATGTGCCGGTTCGAGATTATGAAAGTTACGGGTCCGAACAGAAACCAATGCATGTGCCGATTCCGAAACCGTACCCGGTGAGTGATACATTTTTAAAATTTTTCTAATTATTAATTAATGTAAATCTTGTTAACAACGTCTGTTTAGCTATTTATGTGTAAAATTGTGCAAAAAACCTATGATATGATGGAATGCGGATCGGAAAAGCAGACAACACACGTCGCGCACTAATTTCCTCGGTCTTGGCCAGTAAAATGATGCGCGTTCGTGCGCCCAGGAGAAATCATGTAATGTAATACTTGATCGGGATTATAAACTATACATGTGGTAGAAGTAGGGTTTTTCGTGTGATGAAATATAATAAATTCACTTGGAAAGTCTTATGATGCAAAAAGAAATCAAAGTATGAAAATTGTGTAAGTGCACCTAGATCAATGGTTTAACGAGTAGTTGGGCGTCAATAATGAGCTCGACGACCTCCCTGGAGTCACGCTACATTAGCTGTTATTGTAAGTAGTGAAAGCAATAAATGGTCAGCTTACCTTCTGTTCGATAAAGATAGGGCCTAGGTATAAGCAGTTAAAATCAATCTTAAACAGCTTTAAAGACAAATCAGCGATAAAATGAGGTCAGATTCAGATGCGCTTTGAAATTGAACTAAACTGTAGGTAACAAACATTTCACTGAAAAGGGCGAGAACTGTTAATGTATTAAAAAAAAGGTTTTAATCATACAAAATTTAGTAAATAATGAGTCTCGAATATGAATTATTCCAAGGCGAGGTGCTAATGTGTAAGTGATCGTAACGAAGCTGACATGAAAGTCAAAACATCAGCTGCTAATCAGCGTACACGCTGCGCTGAACTTGTTAATGAAAAGGCAAGCAAGCGTGCATCACACTGCTGCCGAGGGTTAGAGTACTTGCATACTAGGGAAACTACCAAGAAAAACGTTTAGTTGTTTAGTAGTGAGAATATTAGGAGAAAATAAATCAGGTTTTCAGTTTCGAAATTTGAGAGATATCGTTGAGGACTGAATAACATTAGATCTAGGTATGTATTTGTGGAACTTGTCCCACAGTTCCTAACTTATGTAACCCTAATGAAACTGTATACACCATAGCATGTGGTCATTCACTATAACTAAGGTACTTTACCCTGTAACTGTTGCATGGCATGCATTATTCGTAGTACTCACAATTTCACTTTTTACCATTCCTTCGATTTCGGTGCAAGTAGAGCAGTAACAGATAGTTTGTATGCATTGTTAGAAGGACAAAAGAAAGTATTAGCGTTCGTGATAAATAAAATATGCTTTTACTTTTACTAGGCAATAAGTACTGGCATAATAAATCTAAAGAATCACTTGTTAGATCAGTAAACCGATAAAATTGTTTTGTAGACTAGGAAAATATTTTTAATTGGAATTGATTTAAGTGTTTGCGTGTGTGATACTTTCTTGTGTTGCTACAAAATGTATTGTTGACATTTATTAATTGAAATGGAACGAAGAATTAGTCCCGAAAGTACACCTTCATAAATTAAAAGTGACTAACTTTGTAAATCAAACACAACAAACCACTAGGCAATAATTATTATAATAAAGTACTATTAATAATAATAAGCGGGTTGTTTAGAGCAAACATAAACTTGCAGATAGAAGTCGCTCACCCGGTAATAGTTCCGGTGCCGCGTCCGTTCCCGGTGCGGGTGCCTGTGTCTAGGCCGGTCGCGGTGCCCGTGCTGCGCGAGATCACCGTGCCTATCGTCAAGCCGGTGCCCTACCCCGTCTACAAAAAGGTTCCCTACCCGGTAGAGAAGCTAGTCCCTGTGCCTGTTGAGAAAGAGGTTAGTGTCCTCGATGTTGTACAGGGCAGTCTTCATTTTTTTCCGTGTAATGTGGCCACGCTATGGTGTCAGATTTAGTTAAGCCGTACCTGGGAGCCCCACAGGCCTCTGACATAGTTTGGATGGCAGTGATGTGCACGTATTCAAGTATACGTGTCAATGTGACGCGCTTCAATTTACGCAACGGTGCCGCAACGAGTTCGCGGTCGACAAAGTTTACTTAGCATTTAGATGCAGAACTGACTACGTGGATGTGATGATGGATGAACATAGCATAGTTTTTTATTAGGCAGGACACCTCAAACTACTAACTTGTGTTAACTTTGCATGTTTTACATCTATCAATCTAAAAGGTCTTTCACGGAAATCTATTAAAATTATTCATTTACACGGTTAATGATTTTAATTTTCCCCACATTCAGCTTTTTGCATGAAGACTGTATAATTATTTCCTTCGTAATAGTAGCGTAGAGCATGCAAATTACATGGCATTAGAGAAGCAAATTGAAATATTTAGCACCTTGAACTAGAGTGCGTGTGACTGCACAAAAATTACTTTAGTCTAGGGTGTTATTATTGTTGTAACATGTGATGCAGGTGCCAGTGCCGGTGGAGAAGCCCTATCCAGTGCATATTCCATACGTGAGGCCGGTGTTCCACCACACGAAGCCCGTGCATGAGGACCCTGAGAACATAGAAGAGGATGACTATATGCGACGCCCCGAGATAAAGAAACCTTCACAGTATAAGAAGAGACCTTATGGGTAACTTTATCTATCTTCTGAAACAACTTTGATTTTCCGCCACTTTAAAAGTTTTAAACAGGGACTTGGGTACTAGACCAAGATCCCAGAGCCCCAGACCTACATCATTTTAGCAAAGCTGAAATTTTGAGGATTTCGAGTCTATATGTAGTTAAGACAGTATGCGTACTTACTAGATCGAAAGCGGGGTAGGTAGCGAGGTAGCGCGAACTAAAGGTGTATAAAAACCTTACTCACCTACGTTATTTTAGCAAGCCTAAGTTTTACATTATTATTACTCCTGGTCCTATTTCAAGACCCTTTGTAAGCTACCAGACCAATCCAATGGTACAATCATTCTCCCAGGCGAGACGCCTTAAAAAATTCCTTTAAAACTTGAATACCCCTTTTTGCCAACTTGAGTGCTGATTTTCGAAAAATCCAAGAACACGTGTTTGATTATATTTTTGATCTAATATGTAAATACCGATTTACATCGAACATCGTCTAGATGACCAATGGAGGGTAGTTTAAAAAAAACTAATAGTGCCAATCTTTTTTTTACTTATGTTCATATTCAAGGCAAGTTTCAAATGTATAAACCCAAGGAATAAGATTTTTCATACAAAAGTTTTCACCCCTTTTCACCCACTTAGAGTAGGACTTTCGCAAAATCTAGCCTTATTGTCCACCTACGAGTAGATAGTAGACTGAAACTACTGTGCAAAATTCAAGGTTCTGGGTTTAACGGTTTTGGCTGAAGGAGAGTCTTACCGTGTGCCATCCAATCGGAAATCAGTATTTACATACAAGTCCAAAAATAATCAAACAGTTGTTCTTGGATTTTTCGAAAATCAGCCCTCAAGTTGGCGAAAAGGGGTTCGCGTTCAGATTCAAGTTTTAGAGGAAAGTTTTAAGGACGCTGTTACATCATCGACGAACTCAAATTTGGCATTCAAGACGCACACAGCAACATCAAGCGTACGAACACATTGAGCGCTCAGTTTTATGCACCACTTAAATAATCTTGATCCTTGATGTTATTTTTAGGGTTTCGTAGCCAAATGGCAAAAACGGAACCCTTATAGATTCGTCATGTCTGTCTGTCTGTCTGTCCGTCCGTATGTCACAGCCACTTTTCTTCGAAAGTATGAGAGCTATCCTATTGAAACTTGGTAAGTAGATGTATTATGTGAACCGCATTAGGATTTTCACACAAAAATAAAAATAAAACAATTTTTGGGGGTACCCCCCATACTTAGAATTGAAACTCAAAATTTTTTTTTCACCAAACCCATACGTGTGGGGTATCTATGGATAGGTCTTTAAAAATTATATTGAGGTTACTAATACCTTTTTTTTCTAAACTGAACAGTTTGCGCGAGAGACACTTCCAAAGTGGTAAAATGTGTCCCCCCCCCCCTGTAACTTCTAAAATAAGAGAATGATAAAACTATAAAAAATATATAATGTACACCTCAACAAAAACTACCAACGAAAATTAGTTTGGATGAGATACAGTTAGCAGTTTTTGAGATATAGTACATTTTCTAAAACCGCAAATATAACTTTGCCATTCATACAAACACTACGAAAAACAAAGTTATTTTTATTGTTTGTGCATATTACTTACTAATCTCAATATAATTATATCCCTAATCTATGCTTGCTACTACGGAACCCTTCATGGGCGAGTGCAACTCGCACTTGGCCGGTTTTTTAATTTTATTGGTGACCGAGTTTATAATTTTCGGTTGCAAAAAAGACCTAAAATAAACCGTGAATAATAGTACATTGTTATCCAAGGCGTGAAAGTTACTTATTTACGTCCCGAGACGGTATTTGGCGCCCGAACGTAGTGAGGACGCTAATAGTTCGAGGGACTAAATAAGTAATTTACCCGAGGTAAACACTGCTTTTCATTACGAATACGAGGAAAGAAAGTTAAATTAACAACATAAATTTTAGCTAAAGAAAAAATGAGTGTAGATCGGATTGTCACTGCCGCTTGTTTTTTTTTTTAATTTTTGTGCTGTGGTCGTCCAGCTATACAGCCAGGATTTTTCATGTTCATTATTTAAAAAATGGCAAAGATTTTGTTGAAATCTGTGATATTTTAGAGAAATAGTTGAAACTAAATTATTTTAAAGTCACTATTTATGTTCTTAATACTTAACTTTATGTTATTTTAAATTGCTCTGTAATATCGTGGCTGTATAAAAATTTTGAACATGGTTCAATAGAAATGTCAAAATAGAACTAGTTTTTTTTTTTCTTAAATTTGGCAGCTGTCAGTTGAAAGCGATTTTCCCTAGGGCGGCAATGAATAACTTTCAAACGGCTAATCAGACATGTAATGACCTACTTTCAGAGTATGAGTAATGAAAAATATTAAGTGTATTAGGACCTCAGATCTTAGAAAATATATAATGTAACTTTTCAATTACAAATAGTAAATGACTGGCGATCGTTGTGATCGTATGTTTATGAATTGATTTCACTGTTTCATAACAAAACATCACACCTGAACAGTAGGACAAACAGATATACTCCCTATGTTGATATAGGAAAGTCCCTATGTTGTCCAATGTAAAAATCAACATTAGAGCTGATACGAAGAGTATTGATTAGAGATTACGCAACATACAAATAATTATTTTACTTATTGATTGTTTTTTTTTTGTAAATACTTAATTTACTATGGCAAGTTTAAATAGATCTAGTCTAGAAATGAAAGATACAAATAGTACCAGGATGGGATTAAGTGAAGGACAGACAAAAAATTTTCTACAGTGCTTGGACTACTACCTATTACATATTTTAATACATTGAAATAAGTAAGATTGGAAAGTTTATTAGGATAAGTTAACCGATCACGGCTGCAATTTTTACAATACTTACATGCATTTTGCGGTAATTTACTAACGTTTGTCAATTAATGCTGTAAAAACACGCCTAAAGATTAAATCATATTTTACATAATTATGCAAACTTGTGGGCAGTAACGCGTATCGGTAATACACGATAGTTGCAATTGAAGTTCATAGACTTCAACTCGTCATATTCGAAGGGACACGCACACGATTCTTTCTTTGCCATGCGGTGGCGTGTCTTTCTGTGCAAAAGAAATAACTGTTCTTTATAGATGGACGTCTAACGGAGGAGAGTAAAATGATCTAGGAGAAAGGATAGGACAAGATTTGGTAACTCCCACGCGTTCCAATAATATAATAATAATAATAATAAAAGCCTTTATTTAACAATCCAAAAAGAATATTTTACAAAGTTTTGTTTTAATTTTGACATCGGTTAAGATTGTTTTGCCTTAGCATAGGCCTCCCCCAAATATTTCCACAGGACCCGATCCTGTGTTTTTCTTCTCCACATTGAACCTGCAGCCGCTCTTAGTCGTCGTCCCATCTTTTCGGTGGACGTCCTCTTTTCCTTTTGCCCTCTCTAGGGTACCATTCGGCTACCAATTTGGCCCATTTATCTCTTGTACTTCTGATAAGATGACCTGCCCATTTCCATTTTAGTTTCCTAACGGTGTATGATACTTCTGTAAGTTTTGTTCTTTGATGGATAAGTTTTAGGTTTAGTTTATCTCTTCTCTTCACATTTAATATACTTCTCTCCATGTTGTGCTGGCATATTTGCAGTCTCTTTATGTTTTGCAGAGTTAAGGCCCATGTTTGGCAGCCGTAAGTCATGGTTGGGAGTATGCACGAGTTGAAAACTTTCCTTTTTAACTTTATTGGAATTGATGGGTTTTTTGTTATTTCCTTTAGGGACCAATATCGCTTCCACGCAACATTTACTCTGTTTTGTATTTCTTTAGAGGTATCGTTTGTTGGAGAAATTATCTGGCCGAGGTATGTATATTCGTCTACATATTCGATTACATCATTATTGACCGATATGGGTAGTTTAGTTTGGTTCGTCATAAGTTTTGTTTTAGTAAGATTTATATGTAGTCCTACCTCTTGGCTTTCTTTTACTAGTTCATTAAGCATCGTTTGCAATTGTTCTGGGTTGTCTGTAATTAGTATAAGATCATCAGCGAAACGAAGATGATTTAGCATTACACCATTTATTTTTATGCCGTATGTTGACCATTCTAATTTTCGGAAAATATGTTCTAGCGTGGCTGAGAATAGTTTCGGAGATAGAGGATCTCCCTGTCTTACACCTTTTTTGATGGCGAATGTTTCTCCTAATCTTTCCGTTTTGATTTTTGCAGTCATGTTCTTGTAGATGTTCATTATAAGTCGGATATATTTTCCCTGTACTCCCTGACTGGCCAGAGCTTCCCAGATCTTTTCATGTTTCAGTGAGTCAAACGCTTTGTGGTAGTCCACAAACGCTAGATAATAGTGTAATCTGTATTCCTTGTATTTCTCAATGATTTGTTTGATTGTGTAAATGTGGTCCAGGGTTGAGAATCCACTTCGGAAGCCTGCCTGCTCTTTTGGTTGGTTTTCATCTAGTATTCTTGTAATTCGGTCTAAAATGATCTTTGAAAATATTTTATACAAGTTTGACATAAGACTGATGGGTCTATAATTATTAATGTCGTCTATTTTGCCTTTTTTGTGAAGCAATATTATGGTTGATGATGTCCATTGAATTGGTATTTCCTCGTGTCTATAAACGTCATTAAATATGTCATATAAGGTATTAATTATAGCATCACAGGACCCTTTCAAGATTTCGTTTGAGATGCCATCTTCCCCTGCTGTTTTCCTGCTTTTTTGTGACTGAATAGCTTTAATTATTTCATTTTTCATTATTGCTGGTTCTTCTTCGTCACTTAGGCACGCATTTAGGCACGCTGGTGGTGATGCAGATTTTTCGTTATAGAGGTCTCGATAGAAATCAGTAGCTACTTCTAATATTTCCAGTCGATTAGTTTTTGTCCTGTGATCTTTCTGTTTTTCCAATCCAGGTATCCAGTTTGTACAGTCTTGCAATTCTTTCCACGCTTTCTTGACTCCACCCGTGGCTTCTATGTGGAACATAATCTTATCTAGTCTAGTTTTTAATCTGTGATTTCGTATAGATAAGTTAATTTTCTTGCTTATTATTGTTAGTTCTTCCCTATTAACTGGTTTCTGTTGTCTCAGACTTCGTCTTATTTTTAATAATTCTCTCGCATCTTCGCCAATTTTGTCTTTAGTATATTTCGTTATTTTCAAGTTTTTTTGAGTTCGTTTGAGTTCTTTTTCTAAGATGTCGTATTTTCCTTGTATTTTTTTAATTCGATGGGATTTTTCTTCAAGGTTATGTTTTAGTGTTGCTAAGATACTATCTGGTAGGGGTAATGGTATTTGATGCCCACAGTTTTTCAAATGTCGTCTTGACTTATGTATATGGGATGTAGTCATTGTTCCCCGAAGCATTCGATGATCGGTGTTAAAGTCTAAGTTACTTATAACACCTATATCCATGAATAGCTTGGGTTTGTTTGTTATTGTTACGTCGATCGGATCGCGAGACCAATCTACAGGCTTCTCGAAAGTTCCACAAGGTTCTCGACAATTCTACCGAAGATTGGTCTGGAAGTTTCTAGAAAATTCTACCCTGTTCTAGATGTTTCGAGATGGGTCTGGAATGTTCTAGAAGGTATGGGACTATGTCGAAGTCTATGGATGTTTCCAGAACATTCGACCACCTTCTAGAAACATCTAGTGGGTCCGGCGGTAGTATAAAAAGGGCGCCGATCGGCGGCCTGAGGCAGTCTGGTTTTGACTACGATCGAGGCAACTCGAAGTGAACTGCAAGCGATCTCGAAGTGATTTTTACGTGTGATTAAGTGAGTTTATAAGTGTTAATTGTTGAGTAGTGTTAAGTGTTGTTTTAATTACTGATTCGTGTGTGAATAAAGTTTATTTGGTTTTAATTGGTGTTAATTAATTTATCCCAATACCCAGCTCGTAACATTTGGTGTCAGAAGTGAGGGATATAATGCCAATTTTACCAAAGGACGACATGGACGGTATTCGTACCAGGAGTCAGCGGCAACAGGACATGGATCAGAGGCGGTTTGGAGGTTCCCCGATACAGACGCCGGGTGGTGCTCAGCCTACGACGGAACCAGCCGCTGGTCCATCGGCAGTCTCTTCAGCACCCGCGGTTCCAGACCTGTCTGCGCTTATGGCGCTGCTGCAGGAGCAAGCCCGCCGCCAGGAGGAGCAGGCTCGCCGCCTGGAAGAGCAGCTACAAAAGGATAAGTAAGAGCAGGCCCGCCGCCAGGAGGAGCAGGCTCGCCGCCTGGAAGAGCAACTACAAAAGGATAAGGAAGAGCAGGCCCGCCGCCAGGAGGAGCAGGCTCGCCGCCTGGAAGAGAAGCTACAAAAGGATAAGGAAGAGCAGGCCCGCCGCCAGGAGGAGCAGGCCCGCCGCCAGGAGGAGCAGGCCCGCCGCCAGGAGGAACAGGCCCGCCTGTTGCAAGAGCAGCTACAGAAGGATAAAGAGGAGCAGGCCCGTCGCCAAGAAGAACAGATGGTCCTCATTAAGGACCTGCATTCGACATTTGCTAAGGATCTCAAGATGATGAAGGAACAAGTTCACCAGCTAGAGAGTCGTATCTCAGAAGCTGAAGTTCAGATTGCTGGGATGAAGAAGACTTTGAGTGAACTTAGGACTGGAAACGGAGTTGTGTGTCCAGTGGTTACTGCACCTCCGGAACGAGGGTTTAAGGTGCCACCATTCGACGGAACATCACCATGGTCGGCTTACAGGATGCAGTTTGAGGCCGTTATGAAGGCGAATGGGTGGACCAAGGAGCAAGCTACGACCGCGCTCATCTTAGGTCTGCGAGACCAAGCCTTGACCTTACTTGAGGCTCTTGGCAAGGATGTGACATATGAGCAGCTGCTGGAAGCGTTGGAGTCCAGGTACGGCGACGCGCACCTGGAGCACGTATTTCGCGCTAAGTTAAGGGATCGTGTTCAACGTAGTACCGAGAGCCTACAACAGTGGGCCCTAGAAATTGAGAAGATGGTTCGGAAAGCATATCGGTCCGTCCCGGCTCTCATCGATTGCAATCTGGTACAGGCTTTTATTGACGGAATACGCGACTTGGAAGTTAGAGCAGCTGTAAGACTTGGGCACCACGAGACCTTGAAGGGCGCCTTGGCCCATGCTTTGGAAGTGGAAGCAGTGAGGCAAGACCATCGAACTCAGCGTAGCAGGGAGGTTGTGCCATCTTCTGTACGCGACTGTTCGAGAGGGTACAGCCCTAGGTGCTATACTTGTGGAGAAAAGGGTCATCTTCGGTCAAGCTGTCCAAAGCGAAGGGCAGCTGATATGACCGCCCAGCATCGTAATTGGAGAGCGCATGGTAACGCTGATACACCGTCTAGAAGACCTTGTTCTGAAGACAGTAGGCACAGCATCAAGCAAGAGCCTAAGGAAGTAGTGCACGTGAGGACGCTACGAGAAAACACGGATCTCGGTAATCAATGGAAGGAAACCCTACAGCCTGCGCAGGAAAATGACATGGATAACTGTGTGAAAAGACCTCAGACAAACAGTAGTGGTTTTGACGAAGCGTCACTTGTGCATAGCCCAGTGCGAAGGAAAAGGAAGTCCCGTAAATTAAAAGTGAAACGGGATGGACCATACCGAGTTGCGACCAGGAGCAGTGATGTTCCCTACCGCATACAGAGTGCTCAAGGCGGTGCGCCTAAGTTTGACTTCGTTAACTGGTTGCGGCGATACAACGACGACTACGACGGACTGTGCATGCTCGGGACTAACGATGCTCGGGACGAGCATGTCTAAGGAGGGGGCAGTGTTACGTCGATCGGATCGCGAGACCAATCTACAGGCTTCTCGAAAGTTCCACAAGGTTCTCGACAATTCTACCGAAGATTGGTCTGGAAGTTTCTAGAAAATTCTACCCTGTTCTAGATGTTTCGAGATGGGTCTGGAATGTTCTAGAAGGTATGGGACTATGTCGAAGTCTATGGATGTTTCCAGAACATTCGACCACCTTCTAGAAACATCTAGTGGGTCCGGCGGTAGTATAAAAAGGGCGCCGATCGGCGGCCTGAGGCAGTCTGGTTTTGACTACGATCGAGGCAACTCGAAGTGAACTGCAAGCGATCTCGAAGTGATTTTTACGTGTGATTAAGTGAGTTTATAAGTGTTAATTGTTGAGTAGTGTTAAGTGTTGTTTTAATTACTGATTCGTGTGTGAATAAAGTTTATTTGGTTTTAATTGGTGTTAATTAATTTATCCCAATACCCAGCTCGTAACATTATTATAAAATCTATTTCGTTCATGACTTTTCCATTTGGTGACATCCAAGTCCATTTCCTGTTCGATTTCTTGTTGAAAAAGCTGTTCATGATTTTTAGGTTGTGCTCTTGGACAAAGTCTATTAGCCTTTGTCCATTATCGTTTCGTTTTCCAGATGAATGAGGTCCTAAGTAATAATTTTCATTTTTGTTTCTTTTCCCTATTAAGGCATTCAGGTCGCCCATTATTATTACTGTTTTGTAAACTTTTTCCATAGTTAGTTTTAGTTTGTGGTAAAACAGGTCTTTTGTTTGTTCATCTGCGATTTCTGTAGGAGCATAGACTTGCACTATTGACATAGGCTGTTTATTTGCACTTAGATCAACATTCAGAACTGATATTCTATCTGAGATTCCAATAAACTCCAGAATATTGTCTTTCAGGTATTTTTTTACTAAAAATCCGACTCCATATAATCCAGGAGTTTCATTCTTGTAATAAAATATATAATTATCGTATTCTTCAATTTTTTCACTCGATCGTCTAATTTCTGATAAGCCTATAATATCCCAGTTAATTCGTTGTAGTGCATAATCTAATTCAGATAATCTATCTTCCGTTTTTAGTGTCCTTGTATTCAATGTTGCTAAGAAAATGTTTGAGATCTTTCTATTTTTGGGCATGTTAAATTTTTGTTCAGTTACGTTGTTTGCTAAAAATTTTGGGGGGTAGTGGTCTCTGACCCCACGGTGACCAACCGGGTTGGGGAGATTTTTCTTTAATGTGCATTGTTTGTCGTTTGTTCGCGTTTCTTTACCGATGTCCAGTGAATCCTATAAGTTGGGGAGTGCTTTTTTTTCCGTTACAGAGTGCGATCTAGCACGCATGAATGAAAAAGGGTCTGTACGTTGTAACTTTGCTGGTGTCAAAACAGTTTTTGTTTTTTCTTCTAGTGGTTGTGGCATAATGGGAGAAGTTGAGTTTTCTTTTTTTCTTTTCTCATTTTCCTTAGCTTTAACTATTATTTTGTTATTTCTAATGAAAGCTATATTCCCTTTTTCTCTTTCTTCCATAAGCTGTGGTTGCAACTCCTTACGTTTCTGTAGTGTATCTTTAGAAAAGTCTTCAGTGATATAAATGTTCTCAGTTGTTTTTTTCTTGTTCTTCAAAACCTCGATTTTCTTGTTGTAAGTAGTAAAAGAGATCAGTATAGGTCTTATTTTATCTGGCTTGTTTTTTCCAATTCTATTCATTGTATTAATATCGTGATTTTCTATATTAACACTCATTTTTCCAAAAAGTTGTTTAACATTGTTATATAGTTGTGAATAGTTGTTTTCCATTTCCTTTAATCCGTGCACTACAATGTTATTCTTTTTGTTTTTATCTTCTAGTGTATTTATTTTTTTGTTCAATATTTCAATTTCCATCTTAAGGTTTTTATTTTCTTCAATTAGAGGTTTTATTTTCTCATCTATAGATATCATTATTTTATCTGTATTAGCAGTGATTAGATCTGCTTGTTTTTACAATTCTTGCTTCATCATGTTGTACAGTGTTGACATGGAAATTTCTTCTGACATGTTTGTGTTTCTTTAAGCAGTGCAGTAGCGAAACGTTTTTTTTATTACGCAAAACGGAACGTCTGTTTTATTTTCTTATGTTGTCACCACTACAGGAATGTCAAATGTATATTTTTATTTTCTGACTGACAATAATAATCTGTTTTATTTCATTTCACAGCTGACAACACTGATTTTTCTTTATTAGGTTGTTGACTTGGGTCTACACAAGCAAGAATTTGTGGTCAAAGTTCACGATGACACTTATAGGTTATGATTACGTTTTAGTTTTTACACTGAACTATAATGTTTTTGCTGCACAGTCACTGAGTCTATATTGTGATTACACTTATTAAGCCACGTACTATAACGTTTTTCGCGAATCACTTCTTATTGTTTCTTTATACTGATGTTTTTTAATATACTTTACGAGATCACTGACAGACGTGTTTACTTTACGAACGCCGGAACCGGAATAAGGGTTCCAATAATATACAAATCATTAATAATACAATAGTTCACATTCGTTCGTCATTCGTTCCAATAATACAATAATAGACAATGATCTTTCCATTCCGTCACAATCTTAGATGGGTTAACCTACCGTTATCCTAAGGAGCAAGTCTTAACGTAGAAACTTTGTGTTTTCCAGTACCCGAAATAGATCCCGAAGGCCTTCTCGTGCAAGTTACCAGGATAGCAAAAGGAGACGGTGGCCTGACCGCCGCCGACCATCGCCACACAACTCTGAGTACAGACATCACTCCAGACCGTCTGAGTACCACTCTCCTTCATACAAGCATCGAGACTATGAACGCGAAGAAGAAGAAGAACATAGTGATTATGCCCTTTACTGCAGGAGAACAGGGAACTGCTGATCTTCCAAATAAGCTCCATAACATAGTGATGAAAGACTGCCTACCTTTCAAAAACCCAATTTTATTGTAATTAAGTCCTAAACAATGCATTTGTAGATCGTTTCTCGTATTTTGCGTTTTATGTTCCATTGATTAGGGAACGTATAAAACGTCAAAGTATTTAATTTGAGCCTGTGGATTAGTTAACCCTGTGTTAGTTATTCGTAGAGTAAGTCAAGTTTTTCGATTGGTGTTGAAAGCCACTGTGCCAAATAATCTGTTCTTATGTATGTACCCTTTTGTATTTAATATGTTCGTACTTAGTTTAAGCTCATTGTTAACTCGTCTTATTTTGTATAGTAGTTGTAATTATTTATCGATTAGCCAGTAAATTGATTTAGAAACCAATTTTGTTTTTATGATGTGTTGACAATTACGCAAATACCATCTTCACTGAGAAAACTATGGTTACGGATACTATAATGACAGTTTCAAGAGGGAATTATTGGTAATTATTTCAATGTATTTATGTGGAATACGTGTTTTGTTGAGGAGATCAGTCAGTTTCGCATGGGCGCCCGCTTTTACCAACGCTTCGATAAGCAGAATGCGCCTTGCTCGCTAACAGAGAGAAGTAATGCGACGCCAGTCGCTCCTGACTCACAGTTTATTGTCCGCACATATCAGATATTTACTACTACTATCACAAATCGTTAACGTAGTAACATGAAGAATCTGTTCATGTATTATTTATTTAATGAAGACTTTCTCGCTGTATATCATCAGTCATCATCATATTCATCAGTTGGTAACTCCAATTAAGTAGTTAGGGTGCTACTTGAGGCAGAGAGGGTTTCAATTTCAATATACGTATTATATGTACACTGTAATCGATATGTAATGTGATAGAGAGTATTTGAATGCGACATATAGTTTCAAGGGGAAACTCAAATTATGATGAAACTGAAACCGTTTAGCACACCATGAAGATGAGACAAGAAATTTTTACATTTTTTAACTTAATGATTATGAAAGATAAAGTCAGTGAAAATAGAGGGTCGCACAGTGGCTGAGCGATTGACTGCAGCACTGCGTGACGCGGGTTCGATGTACGCACGAAACAAATATTTGCATGATCTACAAATAATTGATCTGGCTGTTTGTTTAAGTGAGATTAAATGTTTCTAAACGAAACCACCCCACGGTACAGGACAAATTCCTTATGTGGGGCAACAATTCTAAAAATATAAAAATTAAATATTACAACGGTGAAGTTATAAGTCGATGGGGAAACCCGTAATCGATGTTAAGGCACAGTTATGTTTTTTATGTGAGATTTTCCTATAATATATGCAAAGCTCTTATGGACTCTTATAAAAGTGTTGTACATTTTTTTTCGTGATAAAATCTTCAAATGAGCCTTCACGCCCTAGGTGGAGCAGAAGGGACTGTCAGACTCGTACTAACTAAAGGTGCCGTATCGCGCGCGAGACCGCCACAGGAGACAGCAACAGGAGACCGCGACAGGAGACAGCAACAGGAGACTGCGACAGGAGACAGCAACAGGAGACAGCAACAGGAGACCGCGACAGGAGACAGCAACAGGAGACTGCGACAGGAGACAGCAACAGGAGACTGCGACAGGAGACCGCGACAGGAGATCGCGACAGTACTTAAAGGCAATGTATGAGCGGAATTTCGCGAGCGAGACAGCCACAGCAGACAGATACGGTAGCAATCTTCGGTCGCGGTCTCCTGTCTCGGTCTCCTGACGCGGTCTCGCGCGCGAACCGGCACCTTAAAATCCACGGTATTCCTTCAATAGCCCATTACGTTCCATAGTCATGATTACCTTTAAAGACAATTCCGCGACCTCTTCAGACTGCTACTGGTTACAACCACAATCGATAGGTACTGGTACATACAGAACCTATCGATTAATGAAGGATAATTATGTATTTCCACTAATATCATGAAGACAAGGCTGTATTTGTAAGTATGTTGTTGCATGTTTGAGAGGACTCTATCCAGCTGTGAGCTGTGAAAGGCAGATTTGGTAACGCAAGGGGCGCTTCTAATTAATATGGCACAAAAGTTATTGCTAAGATCGTAACGAAATGTGAGGATTGATTCATTATATTACCGAGTGAATATAGGTAGAATACTCTTTATTATGCACACCATACACATTACATGTATTTAAAGATATACATATCTTTTATAAGGGTGACACAGTGGTCGGTCTTCAAACGAAGATTTCAAGAATTGGTGAAATTGTTAAGGCTACGTAAAGCCAAGTTTACATTTTAATTTAAAACAAACTATGATTTATTCTCTCATATCGTTATTCTATTTATAATCATAAAAAAAATTAAATAGGTACTTCCGAAAAAGCCAAAAAAATATACTACATTGGATTGGGAAGCGTCAGGTATTTTCACATTGGGATCCGCTGAAATGCCATCTGAGGTATATTATACATGCGTGGCTTAATGAACTTACCTATACATGCATAAATGGGTTACAAGCAGAAGATAATTTAATAGATATCTATTGACCCGAAGAAGGACGTAAATTCTATGTAGACTCTCAAAGATTCATCTTCCCATGGTTCTCACATTTCCACGGATCATTTCACAACAGATAAACATACTTATTGTGAACCGGAGCTTGCAATGCAATAGGTATTTTGCATTTAATCTTAGCTGTGCATAGCCCTACTGAGCTCAAAACATCGCATAGTAAAGAATACATTCAAAAAGTGATCCTCAAAACATCGCATAGTAAAGAATACATTCAAAAAGTGATCTGAGTTATTACTGTATCCAATAACAAGATATCCAATAGGTATCTGAACACTGTGAGATCTGCTTAAGTAGACTATCAGCTAGATTTTGTTCAAGTGACATAGTCATTGCTACTGTGTCATTCTGATGACTGATTAAGATTGAGGATGATTTCCGTCTTTTACTACTGTAATAGTGATCAATGTTTATCACTACGCTATTGCTACAGAGAATGTGGTATTTTGTAGTCATAGCTTGTCAAATTTGGAAACTAAATGCTGCGTGTAGGTAATCTCTCTCTAACTATTTCTAGGACGTTTTTATAGGTTGTTGTATACAAAACTACTCAAAATATTTTTTTTTATTGTAAGATGATATTCCCAGGAGGAGTGCTACGTGTGGGAAAATTCATTTAAGCAGCCTTTTCTGCCAATACTTAGTTACGGCGCGCAGGTGTAATTGCTCTCATAATTACGGCAGGGGTGACGTAAAGTGCGCTTGGTTTGGACAAAGTGAGTAATTTAATTCTCAACACCGCACTATTCAGGGACAGCGGTTGATGATCACGACTAGACTAAAATGGTCGAGATTTTAGTAAATAGTAAATGCTCTTATTGTAAGGATCCACTTTTCTGAGAAGCGTCGCCGTAACAGATACGTAATAATGCTAGGAGGTAGGAATACAATCACATAAAATTATACTTGAACTCTGACTTCAACTTGTAACAACTTATTGTTTAAACATAAAGATAATTAATTACAACTATAATTCTTTATTCATTATATAAATAATATACACATAACGTGAGAAGGAATGGTGAAGGCTTTTGGCCAGGAGCGGGACAATAATATTGGCCAAATAAAATTATTCAAGAAATATGTTTCCTCCACTAGTCATTAACTCTACAAAAGAATTGAGGAACCGCTGATGTAATATGGTTTCAGAATCAGGCAAGCAGGAAAGGTGAGGAGAGGATAGAAAAAATGATGAAGGGAGTAGCAGAGGTACTTATAATAGTCAACTGGATAAGTAAGGCAAAGATTTGCATTTTTTGCATAGGATAGTCCTGTGTTCGGAGGGCTACGATGTTGTGAATAACTGAATCGACCAAAAATATGCTTATAACTTTCAAGAATAATCAATTTAATTCACCATATGCCTGTTATCTTTTCCTCCTGTCTATCTTTTCATGTGTCACCAATTTACCTACGATAAATTAGTGAAATTGCTGGGAAAATACATTTTAGAGTAATTGTATAATAGGCCTTTTTGACCCTCAGCAGGTGCCTTTTCAAATATCTTAAAAGGAAACTTACAAGTGCCTTGTTTTTTATGTCAATTTATAAACAATGTTTAACTAAGAAATAAGGAAAATCTTTTTTGGTGCATTCCACAGACACACACATATTTCTATTCATAATAACGAGAAATATTGTGTGACTCACGACTGCGACAAACAGGCCCAATTCAGCAAAACGTCGTCGGACAACTAATGCTCGACACTGGTTCTCAAATATTAATGTGGCTAATGGGGCGGAGGGTACGAGTAAGCGTGTCGAGCTTGAGTTGAGGAGCTAGAATCTGCCTTACAAAGGAATGACCTCCTACACCTTGCATTTTTCCCCGTAACCTTTTAGGAGAATTTTAAACATCTGTGAAGAAGAAGCCACAGTTTATCATCATCATCCACAGGATGAATTCAGTCACTACTGGGTATGAGCTTTTTTTAATTTTTCTGTGCCAGCATACTTAATATTCTACTTACACATAATATAATGTCTTACTACTCTAAACTCTACATAAATGCTTGCTTTATTTAATTGCCAGGCGGTAGGTCGACTCTTCACATGACTCTTCCTTCTGGCACGTTTCCGGTTGATAGCGATGCGGCTGAAACTGGACGAAAGCCATCCCGGTCCTGGGCAGTACGCATACATCCACTGTCAGCCACCTTCTTCAAATCATCGATCCATCGTGCCGCAGGGCGTGGCACACCACGTTTGCCCATACGCAGTCTCCACTCTAACACATGTCTGCTCCATCGTCCGTCTGTACGTGTGCAGACATAGTTGGCCCATTTCCACTTCAGTATGCTAATTCTACGAATAATATCGGGAACTCTAGTTCTTTGGCGAATGACTTCGTTGAGAATTACATCCATCAGAGAATCCCCGAGCATTGCTCTTTCCATTGCATGCTGAGCAACCTTGAATTTTGTGGATCAGTCCTATGGTGAGTGTCCACGTTTCGGCTCTGTAAGTCATTATGGCTAGAACGCACTGGATATAGACCCTGGTCTTAAAGAAAATTTTTCACTGAATTTTCGTTCATATTTTATTTATTGGTATTACTAAAACAATTAGCCGAAGCTTTTTAGGGCAAGGCTAAACCTGTTAAATCGATGTTAAATATAAAATTAATTTAGCAATTTGGAATCAATTGATTGTTTTCTTAATTATATCATTTAATCCTGAACTGTAATTATTTCTGTTTACAACTTAAGAAGGTTGGCGGAAAAGTGTAAATAATTTAGTATTAGAACATCGGTTTACATCTCGACAATCTGTAATAATCACGGTAATAATAGAAGCTTCGTGATCTGTTCGGTAATGGAGTATTCTAAAACCGAGATTTTCTTTGCGGATTCTAGAGAACAAACAAGCCAATTGATGCCATAGCTATTAGGTACAAAGTAGCCTATGTAGGCATTGTACACGTTTTTTTCTAAAAAGATGGACTGATTATTATGATTGTGAGGCTAAACGCCGTCATTATGCTGTCAGGTAGAGCTGTATCATACACGTAATATTACAAATCTGAGCAGAATTCAATTCAGTGTGACAATTCCTTTTTTTGCAAATTAGCGCAGCTGTGTCAGTCATTCGTGGTTAAAAATGTAATTGGTCTGTTTGAATGATCAGCGGATGTGCTGGTCACGGGGATGGGCCTTGAATTACCTATCCGAGTCGAATTCACAACATTGCGCTCGCGCAATCACCGAGTGTTTAAACATGACATAGTAATAGGTGCTGTATAGCAACCGGTAAGGCGTAAACACGCGTTTAAATCTTTTTTTGGGCTGATGGTTAACCGTGATTACGACAAATTATTTCAATCAAAATTTTAACAGCTGTAAGTCTATCTCCCTCTGCTGCAGTGTTAAAACCTAAATGGTTTATGTATGAAAAGGAGCCATTGTATCGAGAAGTTGTTATGAATATATAAAGGCTTGCGAGACCTCGAACTGTTTAGTCTGTCTACGCGGTCCCGTTGAACCGGTCGCGGCCTGATTGACCCCCACTACCTTTGGACGGTTTACTTCAATACTTCTCACCTTTATCACACGTAAGTTTATCAACATTATAATCTATTCAGTGCATGCTCCAGATTCAGAACATCCAACACAAACAAGTTTTTATTAACTTAATTATCAGCTTATGAAAACTTAAAGTTTCTCACACATTTTTGATACGGAGTATTTATTTCCAAGGATAAAGTTCTGGTTTTGGGATTAAGTAGTGCTATTTTTATTAGACTGCAAGACATTTTGTTTATACATAAGCAAAATAACACAAAAAGAGCCAGTGCAGCGCAGTAGTTTGTTTGTTTATTTAGGTTTTTAAGCTTTTTATACAACAATTCTTGGAACTTTATTTAAAAAAAAAATAGAGTAGGTACCATCGTAATAGATGGTATCTACCGTGTTCAGTATTTTCCGAGAAATACCAGCCTTATGCTGCTCAACCGAAAGGGAACTTTTACAAGTTTGATTGGTATATTTATCCACCTGTATGCAAATTCGATATGCATCATCATACAAGGAAAGATGTTTTGTTTATGTACGATTATTAACATAAATAATACAGGTTTACCCCACGGATTTAAACACATGAGTCCAAAGTGTTTAAATCCCTTTTTTTTAATAAGTTCTCCTACCAAGGGCAGGGCAGGTGGGACTGTCAGACTTGTACTAACCAAAGTCCACGGTGTCCTCCAATAGCCCTTTACGTTCTGGGGTCGCGGTTTCCGGTTAGTCCCGCGACTTCTGGATTACATGTAACATTTTTTTGTTCACAACATAGTGTAAATAGTATTTATGCAAAATGCTTGTTACTTTAAAGATACTTACTGTCTTTTTACCGACTTCAAAAAAAAGGAGGTTATTAAGTGATGTTTTGTCCTGTGCTTTGGAAAGCAGATGTAACTTTCTTTATAATATACGAGTATCATGAATAGAAAATTAAAGTACGCTCGACATTTAGGTATATAGTGTTCTAAGTACAGTTAAAAGCATAAACGGGTTTCAAATGTGACGTAAATAGATAATAATAAACTGTTGTTTTTTGTTCCCAATTCTTCGTAAAATTGTCGTGACGCTTAGTTTGCGGTTTCAGAATGTAGGTAGGTAGGTAGGAAACTTATGGGTTTTTCGGGGAAATCAAAAGAATAAGAATGGTACGTAATCAGTATGTAAAAACTTTGGTAATTTTTTTCATAATTAAATACCTAGGTACTGGGGTATTTCTCGTTTTAGAAATTGGATTATGCTTCATAATAACATAACGGTTAATAGACATCGATTATTTATTTATTGGTATATTGAGATACAAAGTGGTAGATTTGAAAAGTTCTTCTTAGAAACTATCTAGTAAAGCTCTACGAACCTACGCCGTTATGGTAAATGGTACCCAATTACCCATTTTATAAAGTAATTGTATAGGTACTTTTAGTTACCTTTATTTTTAATCTGTTCCAAATATTTTTTTAATGTGTAAATTCAACTTATGTTACTGGATAGTTCTTTAATACATATATTTTTTTTAGTTCGATATATTTCACTGAATTGAAAAGAGATTCTGAGTTTGCTCATTCTGGCTAAATTAAATTGAAGTATCTATACAATGAGGATAATCTTTCACTTTACTATAGCATTTGAACGAAAGATCGATCAATGTCTCACCAATAAGTAGGACCTACGTGTCGAGGATACAAGCTTTCCTAAAACAAAAACTTTTTCTGAAATATACAGGGTGGAATTTTGTAATGCCACCTGGAGGGAAAGTACTCTTAATACTGCAGATAGAAAATTTTACTCAAAGGAAACATTCCTTTATTTTTGGAATTGAAAGCAAACTGCATTCAAAGATTTTCGAAAATTCTTTCTCCACGGAGATTTTCGTAAATTCCACCCTGATCCAAGATTTTCGAAAATTCCACCCTATACATATAATACATATGTATAGTAATTCTATAATAGCTCTGTTTATAGTCGCTCTTCTTATTCAGATGAATAGTTACTACTGCATTTCACTGTAGTTTGAATTAAAAATACAGAAAATTATTCTTAATTAAAAATGAACTCTATTGCACAGGAAGTGTGTCACAACAATGGAAGTATTATGCAAAATAAAGTAAACTAAGTTACCAGTCATTTAGCGTCTCGGTACCAAGATTTATTATCCTTTTCGCAATTATACAGGTACCATTAAACACGATTGTTTACATTTGATGAACCTTTTATGTTTTATTTGTGATCGTGAACAGTTGGCATTAATCCATTACAAGCTACTGGAGAGCCTTGAGCGAGCAGTCGCAAAAACTGGTGACTCGCACATTCTCTTACCATGCGACTTGTTCCTGTATGAGTACGTCTCACTGTATCGGAAGTGAACATACATTATGTACCTACATATTCAGGTATATTATAATCGTGTGTGTTTCTTACCCTTACTTTGTATCGCTTTATTAACAACGCGATGTTCCTTTTATTATTTAGTTTTACGTAACAACGTCACAGTTCCCAAGCTATCAGCATACATAACAAGCTCGATCTAGTCGATAAGGAAGAATACAGCTAACTTGTCGTTTCTCAATAATAAGATCAAGGCATCTGCAAAAACGTGAGCCAACCGTTATGATGGAGTTTGAGAGATGCTCCGCTTCACAATACTGCCATTACCAAGTTACAACATTTTGCTGGGATGAATACAATTGTCACCATTCATAAATACCAGAGATTTAATTACGAAATTTTCACTCTATGACATTAATTATATAATTTCGCAAATAGTTTAGCTTTAATTGGCTCTTTCATGAACGCTGAAAGGAAGTTTTTGACATTTATGACAACTTTCACAACCACAACCACGTAATTATTTATGCTTTAGTCAAAACCCTTTGCCTAGCTTAAATACATGCAGTTAAAACTGTATCGCAAGAGTAAAATAATAAATCACAAGTATATTAATTGTCCGTCATGAATTTAAATGAGCAATGTGTAACCGGAAATCCTCGTATACCTATTGCATAGAAATTGCATTAATTTATGCATGTCC
Source organism: Agrotis exclamationis (assembly GCA_950005045.1). Classification (NCBI taxonomy): domain Eukaryota; kingdom Metazoa; phylum Arthropoda; class Insecta; order Lepidoptera; family Noctuidae; genus Agrotis; species Agrotis exclamationis. The sequence goes on along the minus strand of OX465420.1, from coordinate 9,995,040 downwards.
TTTAAAAGTTATATTTTTTCAGATTCAATATGAAGGCAGTCGGGTTTGTCGTGGCCCTTGCGGTTGTGACGGTGTGCCAAGCCGCAACACCACAACTGCGGTTTGCGTGGAAACAGATGGATTATACTTGGGAGACGCCCGAAAGTAGAACAAACGCTATCAATGATAAAAGATTTATACCTGAGAACAACCTACCGTTAGGATTAGCGCGGTGGAAGAATAAAATGTTCGTTACCATCCCAAGATGGAAGTCGGGCGTGGCTTCTACATTGAACTATGTTGATCTCGATGGCCCACAAGACCAATTACTAAAACCATACCCATCTTTCAAAGACAACTTTGTACCTGATGACGCGAAGGAGATACCTTCAAACAGCTCTTTGATCTCAGTGTTTCGAGTCTTTGTAGACGAATGTGACCGGCTTTGGGTCATTGATTCGGGAATGGCTGATATTTTTGGTAAGTTCTATAAATAAATTCTCAAGCCTGTAAAGGACCGGTATTGCTAAGTTTAACGCACCTTATGTCGTGACTGGCAAGGTATTTTTTTTAAGTTTCCGAATACTTTTATAGATTTTTCCACAATGCGTATTTAGATAAAACAGTGTGCATACTAATTCACATAGTAGTTACCTACTATCTACTATATTGAAACCAAGTATGTTTCTTTAGCATGTAGGTGATATGCATCAATCAAGTTTTTTTTGCTTCAACACTTCAATACTTCACCAGTAGACATAGATTGAATCGCATTTAAGTGCTATATTTAACCTTGGATACTGTAAAAGTAATAAATCTAAAAAAGGGGCCGACGACGTAAATAACAAAAATGTTTATAAAGCAACATTGCACTTGGTTTTAGCAAATGCTATAGTCAATATTGATTCTAAAATTACATACATGCTCTGTGATAGAGTCCATATAATGTACTCCTATGGTAGGTATGTACTTATCGTAGCTTAGGTATTTCAGCTGATTACGAGCTAAAAACACTTATGAATTTGCAACAACATTTAGGCAAACATTTGTACTTGAATATATAGGATGTTGACTTAGGCAACATCGGCAATGTACTAGCAGTTCCTGCTCACCAGTGAGGTGAGGGTTACATCGAAGTACTAAGATGCCTTTTGACATCTGCAAGTAGGCAGATTAGGTACAACAAAAGTTATAGGCATTATAAGAAAGTACTGATTGTTTGGGATAAAAAGTACCGAAAAATTAAATATTTTCTTCTGTTCAGGCTATGCGGTTTGCTGCATTATACATATGAGTAAGCCTCAATGCCAGGCTGAAAACCTGCTTATAATTTCGTTTATTTAGCAATTATATCTTTAAATAATGAAAATAAAACTGTTTATTTAATTAGACTTCACAAAAATGAAATAATCTTTTTTGAACGCAAGTAATTTCTTAAGTAAACCTTGATAATCGTGAGCTGTTTACTCGTGGGTTGTTATTGATATAGTTTACTTGCTTCTGCTTGCGAAATCCAGTAACGGAGATGTGCCGATTAACATTTTAATATTTTTGAATGATAATATTATAAATTGTTTTTCATATTAATCACCCCAGTTGAGAAGTAGGCGCCGACTATTCACCGACTGCAAATAATAATTGGCCGACTAGTCGGGCGTTGAGGTCAAAATTCTATAAGCTTTTAAGGAATTTTCCAGATAGCTAGTTGACGTTTTCTGTGACCCAAGAGCTGAGCCGCAACTAGTCTCGTTGGCACATCTCCAGCTGACAGAGCGTTGATGAGATGTAATTTTTTACCCACTCTCACTTCAGTTAATTCATTTTAATGTGTAGGATGTACCTATAGTTACTTAGTTAGCTATATTCATAACATAAGTATAATCAATTAATTATACAATTTATCTAGACCAAGTCGTGATCGTCTACCGTAGTTAGAAAACAACATTCAATTATCTACATATTAATAAAGTTATATAAATATTGATAAAACAGGTAGGTAAATATTTTCCGCTCATTCCAGTTAGTAGCCTAGGTTTAATACATTAATTATTACTTTCCTGATGTGTTATGTAACCGATCGTTGAACCAACGAGGACTGTCACCCTTAGGCCGTTTTTAGTGCTTGACTGACCGTCGGTGTGTACCATCGTTCCTGACGACACGCATAACCGATCGTCAGTTTGTAACGTTGTGCTCTCCTGATCAAGCAAACAGGCCGGACTGGTACAGTCATAAACACGTACACGAAACGGACGCGTTTACAAATTGTTTAATTGCTGCTTACTATCTTCGTAAACGAATAAGGAACAGAAGACGTAGATATCACGTACACCCAATCGTCGCCCAAAAGCAAAGCTGTACAAACTTCTTCCCAGGCCCTTAACTGGGCATCACGGTCTTTGTATAACACGTGGCCTTTGTCCCACAGGATTTCGCGAAGTCGAACTTCGGTAATTAGACGTTCGGTGTCAGTATCTGCCATGTTTCATTAATATTAGGTACTTCAATCACTTAAAAGTAAAGATAAAATCAAACAATAATATTGAAGTTTTTGAACTAGTAGGTTCGATTGTTTTTAGTTTTACGATGATACACGCATCCGTACGGTCGGTCCACCGATCAATGTAGCACTGAACGCGTTAATTTATAATATGTTCCCGTAGCGCGTCAGTCGACCAACGGCACGCATGCGGACGCGCTTGACTGACGGTCCTCGTACGCAGTGCGTAGCAGTACCTATACGCATGCGTACGGTCGGTCGAGCACTGTATCGATTTGTGAATTTTCATACAAATGAGAAGTGCGGTGTGCGTCAGAATGGCCGGTTGCCTGTGGCGTTGGTCTATGAGAGTTGATTCAAAAATTGCTACATAATTGCTTATATTTGCTACATATAATAAATAATTGCTACATATATATTTAGAAATGAAATATTTTTTTTGTACAGCCATCCTGACGTCAGGATGGCTGTCACCTCCTAGTTTAAAGTCAAGCGTGCAGAGTTTCCGAAATGTATTGCGTCAATAATTGCTACATATTTACTTCATTTATCTCATTTAGTTGTAACTTCAAACATATGTTAAATAAAGGATGTAGCAATTATTTAAATTATCCCAAGGAAAAGTGCCTGATAAAATAATAAAGGTAAATAGTTGCAGTGCGTCTTCACTCAACGGTATTGCTACTTTAGGAGGCAGGCGTTCTAAATTGTTAAATGGCATGTTATGTATGAGTAGGTTAGTGGATAACAAGCATATTAAAAGGATATCGTAAATAAAAACAAAATGTGTACCGACCAAACGAAATGTGACCGATGAAACCGACGTACGCACCGACGACGGTCGATCAAGCACTAAAACCGGCCTTACAGATTAACTTCAATCGTAATTATAGTAAGGGCTCATTTATATATTTTTTGTTGCAGGCTCTGGTAACCAAATCAATGGACCTTCGATCGTGATCTTCGACTTGAAGACTGATCAGCTGATCCATCGCTACCAATGCAAGGCTGATGATATGAAGGAAGACTCCTTCTTTGCTAACATTGTAAGTAAAACTGCCTTGACCAGTTGCCAAAACTGTTTTGAATGACACCGCCGTCTTAAACTAAGCTGGGGCCCTTGGGCACACAAAATTGGAGGCCCTTTTGGAAAGTAAATAACGCGAACTAAACTAACATTTTTAAAATAAGTTTAATCATTTATTATAGGTAATCAAATACGAATGCTGCTGCTTTTTGGTCAACAGAAATCCCGAAAGAAACCATTAAATTACAATAATGGTTTCGAACGACTTAGTAATTTTTCAATTATGTGCATTGAAAGTGATATCCTATCGATCGCTATCCTATCCTATTGATCGCTAGATGGTGTACTTATTAGTAAATTATTAGGTCGAATGCGTTCGGAAATATTATTAACTAGCTTCCGCCCGCGACTCCGTCCGCGCTGATGTCGGTCTTCGCGTTGATGGTTTATTTCTCCATTTTGAGTAACTCTGACAATGACATCTTATAAATATCTATTGGACCCAAATACGGCTAAGCCTATAATAATTAAGGAGATCCCTCTATTGAGCTACTGCTGTTGAGCTCGCGTTCTGTAGTAAGTATTTTTTTCATAGTAATTCCGACCTTGTATTTACAAATAACTGATCGGAACAGTAATCAAAAAGGTCGCGCTGAAAAGCACGGTTTAAAATTACACGCATACAATATTAATTCCACGGATGACCGCTCGCCACACTGGACACGTCCGCTCGCATCAAAATTCTGAATTTATTTGCATCGCGCGGCGCGGAACGCGGCTCCTTATATAGGAGTCGGGGAGGCGTGGCCCGTGTGTGCCGCAAACGGTTCAAGCCAAATCCGACTTTCGGCGCTACAGGTTACGGCGCTGAATCCACTGCGGGTAATGCAACGTGTGTTCGCGGTTCTACAGAACAACGTCTATGAATAAAACTGAAAAATAAGATTTTTACGTATTTTTCCAGGATAAAAAGTATCCCATTTTATGCCCAGGATAATAAGGTATAATTATACCAAGTTTCATCGAAATCGAACCGTTAGTTTTCACGTGATGCCTGCATATACAGACAGACAAAAATTTTTTTAATCACATATTTGGGTTTGGTATCGATCCAGCAACACCCCCCTTTATTTATTTTTTCAATATTTTCAATGTACAGAATTGACCCTTCTACAGATTTATTATACTCGTATGTATAGATTCGTACAGTATGTATAGCCGCAGTCATCGATATAATGGCGTAGTATAATAAAAATATGCCACGAAGGTAGAATTAGTAACCTTCTTGTAAGGTTACTAATTTGCGAAAAAAAGTAATGTGTCTGACAAAAATGTTTTGAGAATAATAATTAATGTGTGAGAGAAATTGTAGGTCCTTCGGGGCCCCCCTGAGAATAGGGGCCCTGGGCACGGGGCCCGTGGGCCCTTATGGTAACGACGGCATTGTTTACGGATGCATTTGTCTTCGAAAATCTTATAGTAGCTACCTAATAATTAAATACTCTGTACAGTGTTCAACATTAACCCTGGTTAAGACCAGTCAAACTAGTTCCTGCTACTAAGGATATAACTTAATAGTTTTGTGGTTGGATATTTCATTAAACTTTTTGCTTCCATTTCAGATCGTTGACGTAAACAAAGACACTTGCGATGACGCATACGCGTATATCCCCGACTTGGGAGGATATGGAGTAGTGGTGTACAGTCTCAAACAAGACGACTCTTGGAGGATCTCGCATCACTACTTCCACTTTGAACCTCTCGCAGGTTCTTACAATGTGAGCGGCATCGAGTTTCAATGGACAGATGGTGTGTTTGGGTTGGCTCTTTCGGAACCTAGAGAAGATGGGTAAGTGCCAAAATACATGATGAAGTTTTAATAATACAATGAGAGTGGAATAGGACAATACAGTAAACATCGGAGAGGTCTTTAAATTTTCGTAGCATTGGCGTAGACCCTCTGCGAAAAATTAGGAGTGGTGAACAAAGGTCACTGGTTGACTTTGCATTTCTTGCGAGTAATTATAATACGGACAAGTCGCCCTTGATCAATTATTGTATAATTTATAATCTAGTAATTAATTGAATCAGTACTTGGATTGCCCCCTAGCTAATTTATAAACCAAACAACATAATACTCACTAATCTGATTGTGTTTTAAAATAAGTACCTACTTCCTGTCTCTTTTTTTCTAAAATTAAATTATCTTATGTCATAATTATCGCAATTTGTGCCGATAAAATTTGTAACTAACTACTCATCATATTGTGTCGTTCGACACTGACCCCAAAATAAGCTCTTGCATTCAAGGTCGAGAGACGGTACTGTTATTTTATCTAGAGCCTGATTATGATTTTTAGCATTGTCTGTCGAAGTTAAGAAATATTTAGTTCACAATATTGTTTTATTTTCAGGTATAGGACAATGTTCTTCCACGCATTCTCGAGCACCAAGGAGTTCTGTGTGTCCACGGAGTTGCTACGTAATTACAAGAAAATCGACAAGATCGAAGCATTCCACGACTTCAAGGTTTGAATGCTAACTTATTACTGTGCGTCTCACGCTTACGTTGAATTATTTATTAGGAACAATGAAACAATTCAATCACGTTGGATCTACTGTTGTTATACGCTGTTACTAACATAGAAAGTTTATTCACATCTTGGATTGTTTTGAAATGTTTAGTGATACTTGTGTACAACTTATTTTGTACTAGTGTTTCCTGTTATCTGCTCAAACAAACAAGTGTCAAATTAACAGTACCTAGCAGGAGTAGCAATTTCTACGGGCCGTAAGTCAATCCACGCCAGACAATCGATGACCGATTTATCGTTGGTGAAATAAGATATAAAATTTTATACCGTTAACATACAAGTTCTACAAAAATACGTTTGTATCAATGTGTAGAATTTGAATCGGCCCGAGTACACCCCCATTTGTTACGGGCCCCGCGCATGCTTAATGCGGGACTGACTCAAATAGTAATGTTTAACGCACCACATTTTTTTCACAGCTCCTAGGTGACAGAGGAGATCGCACACAATCAGCTGCTAGCTACTACGATCCCAAGACACATGTGTTGTTCTATACACAGGTAAGTACCTAAACATTTTTACTAACAAAAGAAAGCAACTTTCTAGAAGGTTTTTTAGCGATGACAACCTACGGAAACGGTGAATGGCGATCTAAAGGAATTCGTTCCAATATTCGAATAACACACGGCGCTAACTACCGCAATAAATGCACTCAATAATAACCTTCATTGTAACAATTAAATACCGAATGGCGAACCTTCATAGTGGTTCACGTTCTTTCTATATTTACTTACTTTATCTTGCTATACAAAAGGCACGCAGTCTACAACCTTCGCCCAACGTACAAATTGACAATAGAATCTAGCGGTAAAAACTATTGAAAAACGAATAAACGTTGGTATGCTTATTAAACATGCCTATATTCATTGATAGCATGTAAATACTAGACGCATATCGATTTGTTTAAAAAACTACGGCTGGGTACTATTAAACATAATACGCGTAATAGCCTCCAGACAAGGTTTCATTTTCATATATTTTGTATGTGCATAATTTTTTTTTTTCTTTTTTTTTTTTAAAGCATTCGGGATTTCTCATTTGTCATGCGTGTGTCTTAAGTCACACAAACAGCTAGACCCGGAACAACAACATGTGGGTCATACAAATATTTGTTACGTACGGGAATCGAACACGCGACACGCAGCGCACCAGCCACCTTTATATTTTTTAACACGGCATAATAATACGAAAAGAGGGAAGACTAGGATAGTCCTTCGTATTCTTTAGAACAGATAGATTTTGTTGTAGTGTACGATACTAAACTTTCATTATTTCCGTCCAGGTGAACCGCGACGGAGTGGCGTGCTGGAACACCAACAAGCCTTACACCCCCGACAACAACCCTCTTATCATCACCGACTCCAAACTTTTCGAGTTCCCCAATGACATGAAGGTAAATCTCATTTAAAGTTATTTTTAAAAGTCGGAATTACAGCGCTTTTTACCGACTTCAAAAAAAAGGTTATCAATTCGACCCGTATGTATGTAATATTTTCAGAACTGCCCAGTTCTCATATATGTTAGTCTATATCAGCGTCTGAACAAATGTGCCAAATTTCAAAAGTGTATGAATGTTTGTGTTCGCATATCTCCGGAACTACAAGTCCGATTTAAGTCATTCTTTGTTGTTGTACTAGGTATTATCCAACTTAGGGTACACTGCAAGTTTCATCAAAATCGGTTCAGTAGTTTTTGAGATAAGGAGTTTTTTGCGTACTTTGGTTTAGATTTTTGTTGAATATCTGAACTAAAAAGGGTAAAATAATAAAAACTTTTTTTTAAAAGAAGAACCGACTTCAAATCAAACACAAAAAAGTTTAAAATAACTTTTCTTTCGGAAGTCGGTGGCAATCAAGTCAAATAAAATAAAAAACAAAGCCACCGACTTCCAAAAGATAAGTTATTTTAAACTTTTTTGTGTTTGATTTGAAGTCGGTTCTTTTTTTACCGACTTCAAAAAAAAGGAGGTTATGAATTCGACCCGTATGTATGTAATATTATCAGAACTGCCCAGTTTTCATATATGTTAGTCTATATCAGCGTCTGAACAAATGTGCCAAATTTCATAAGTGTATGTATGTATGTATGCATGTATGCATGTATGTATGTATATATGTTTTTATGTTTGTGCACGCATATCTCCGGAACTATAAGTTCGATTTAAGTCATTCTTTTTTGTTGTACTAGGTATTGTTCAACTTAGGGTACACTGTAAGTTTCATCAAAATCGGTTCAGTAGTTTTAGAGATATGGATTTTTTTATGTTGTGACAGATTACAAGATTAGTGCATATGTAAGAAAATTTTGTATTTTACAAGAATTTGGGTTGAATATGTAATAAATAAACTAATAAAAAGGGTAAAATAAAAACTTTTTTAAAAAAAAGTACCGACTTCAAATCAAATACAAAAAAAAAAGTTTAAAATAACTTTCCTTTCGGAAGTCGGTGGCTTTGTTTTGTTGTGTCATTGACTATTGCCACCGACTTCCGAAAGAAAAGTTATTTTAAACTTTTTTTTTGTATTTGATTTGAAGTCGGTACTTTTTTTAAAAAAAGTTGTTTATAAAAAGTTTTTTTTTTTAACTTTTAAACCAATCCAAAAAAGACTTGAGCGAATCAGAACAATCTACCTAATGACAAGATTTGTCACTGTCAATATTCCATAGAACTAAACTGTCTATTCCCATTTGTCACTACTGGTGACGATTGGGAAAAAGATCCCAATGGTCCCCACTGTTGACGGATGGGGAAAAGATATCCCATTTGTTGCCACCGTTATAGTGCTACGATGAAACTGTACCTCAGAACTGTACTTCAAAACTGAAATTGTAACTTTTGACAGCTAGTGCCAGTTTTGAACGCGGTCTAATGTGACGTTTAATTTCATTGGTAAAACTCATTCCAAGTACTACTATTCTTACACACATTTCCTTTGTTTGATTTTCAGGTGGATGATGAAGGCATCCTGTGGGTGCTTACAGACAAATTGGCCCGCTTCCTCTACAGAACGATGGACCCCAACGAGGTGAACTATAGGATATTCAGTATCCCCACTACTGAGGCCATTGAGGGAACTCCTTGTCAATAAATTTAACGTTGCGAACTTTTGTATGTGTTTTTTTTTTGTTTGTTAAGTATTTAAGTTGCTAAAGCATCCTAAAATGTACTTGTGTAAAACAGTATTTATCTACATAAGAACAAGATTATTTTTATTGTTTATACTAAAACTTGTCTTAGTTACGTAGTGTTTTGATTGTTGTAAAATGTAACTAGACTAGAGAAAAATATTTTTTACGTAGATGTTACATTGTGTCACGATATTAAAGTCCTAAGTCTAGTTTTTATTCTAGAGTTGTACTACCTTCGATGAGAAACACACAAGTGACATAAGTATTTTGCTTTCGCAATGTGATAGTGAGTACTTCATTTTATATTTATCTACGACATACTCATATTATGTTAATAACTACATCATTCGTTTGTAATGTTAGGTACTGATAAATTAAGATAATATTGTAAACGTTGAAGCACTTCATTTGCTTTTCTATGGCCAATTTATGAGATCGATAAACACTCCATAGTGATATAATAAAAACTGTTAGCTTTGTTGTTTCTATACTTCATTAAACCATAATGTCACCTTTAGTAAGTAAAGTAAAAAACATAATTCTTTCTTTTCGAACGAATTGATGTAAACTACATCTCCTGTTGATCTCAGGCAGTAATGATAAAAGTACCTAAAAATAATATTAAAAATCCATTTTACTGTCTTTATCTTAAAGTTTATTAATTTTATGTTATGACATTTCGATCGTGTTATTAAAATCGAGAGGCCACTAATTTAATAAGACGATGTTTTATTAAATTTATGCAAGATATTAGTAATGGATGTTATTTGTCCTTTCATTTTTTAAGTTATGCTTTTCAACTTCTATCATAATTATGTATTTTTATCAAGGTTTTTTTATTTGAATAATCACTTTGTTAAATACAAGGTGTTTATTACTTGTATTGTCGAAAGTTTTGTATTATTTTTATTAGTTTTAGTAGGTACGATAAGAGTACAAATTATGTAACTTGTAAGGTCATTTAGCAGTAAAGTGCCTTATTAAATCTATAAATTATGAACGAGTTTTATTCTTCATTTTTAATTAATGTTGATTTAAGGTTTCAGGTTTTCCAGAAAGTATAATTTATGGAGTGGATGTAATTAATTGTAGAATGTAATTTTAATTACATATAATATCCAGATGATTAGTATGATACAAACAGTCGATTTAGCTGGAATTCAGGTTGAGTTCTCTAATTGATCGATTGATCGCACTAGCAAGGAGTCAGCCCTATAAAATTATATTATTATTCTTAGTTTTAGGTAACACGAACGGGTTTAGTATAGTTCGATTTTACGTTATAACGTTTAGTTACGTCGCACGTTCGATAAAGCCATAGTGCAAGTCCTTGATACGATCTTATCAATTGATTTGCTTTTGTTCAAACGATTAATTACGTACACATTGCAGTTGATCTAGCATAAATTAGGTTGCTGGAAAGTAATCCTATAATTGTGACAAAATAGTAGGTTAGGTGTATATCTTACAAAACAGGTTGGTGTACTTTACTGTAGATACCTATAATACTTGTTTGGTGAATAAATACGTATGATAAAATATGCAGATGTTTGTGTATCATCAAACTGAGTTCACTGGCCAGAAAGGACATACAATTTGTCACGATTTTATTCAAAATTCAAATGATATTATACGTAATACTTATACCAGTAGGTATACCGGGCTTGTACATGATACTGGTTTTATGTACGGATTACTTAATAAACTATTAAGGATTCTTATTTCACAAAAATACCTTGAACATTTTTTTGAGTTATAACTCTGAGATTTCCTTATTCAAATAAGTAAGTAGACTAGTACTACCTAGTAGTAGAAATCAAGTGACTTGATTGTTTTATGTCTCGTATTATTGGTTTATCAATTGAGCTTTTTTGTCTTCTATTAAGCAAAATGAAAGCAGTCTTTGAGTCACTGCGTATTGGTTCGACAGGGTTGTGTCTGAATTTTTTTGGTTTAATTTGTGATTAGGTATCATCTTAGCTAAAGTTTTCGTTGTGTCGCACCCGCTTTAATATAAGAATTATGTTACTTTTCTTATTTTATTTTCATTAACTATTCTTTTAAAATGGTGTTCGTACAAACAATAATAAGTTCCACATTGGCAAGCGTGTCACGTCATCTCATTTTTTGGAACGAAGTTCCTTATCGCGCGTTGCGAAAAAGGGCTAGACGGAAAAATTAAGAATAAAAGTTGTAACGACACTTTTTGCTATAGTAAGCCGTGCGGCGTGCGCATATTTCTCTGTCTGTCTCTCTATCTCTCTTATAGAAAGCAAGCCAGATATTTTCGTTTCGTCTTTTTATTTCGCATTGAACAGTGTGGTGTCGCGACGATTATTTTTGTTGAGTGTATACAGTAACTTCGTTCCATCCGGGTGTCCCTTGACACCTCTCAAGTTTTTCTCTAAATTACTCTCAGTCAGTGCAGTACCTCTATGGACTAAGATTATTAGGATGTCAACCTATAGACTGCTGTTTATACAATCTGCAGAACCTTGCGACAGAGCTAAATGTATACGTGCTAGTGAACCTTTACAGGTACCTCCGTGGCTACTGTACCTCAAAGTTACGTCAATTGAGAGAAGGTTTGATTATTTAGGGGTGGTGGTACCAGTTACCCTACTACTACAACTGAGTTCAACAGCATCAAAATGACAACTATTTTATTTAAAATAACAATTTATTTTATTTATTAGGTCTGATCTCACGCGGGCATGCGGGCGGCGAGTAATGGGCGACTCGCTGTCCGACCGCATGGTTGGATTTTAGTCAGTACGAGTCTGACAGTCCCTCCCGCCCCCTACTGCCCTGGGTCATTTGATGATGTTACCACGCTAAAAATAAAAGGTCAGATCTAAGGGCATCTTCTTGTGGCGCGAAAAATGGAGAGTCATCCTTGTAGTAACTGCGATAACTAGTTTATTGAGCTGTAATGGTTTTAAGCCCCGCTCGTCGCCTGCCTGCTCGTGTCATTCACTAGTTGTGTTTCGTATCGGTCGTGTTGCAACAAATTCCCAGCGCTATGGCCTCGGTTAAAACTGAAAAAGTCGGCATTGTTGGCAGGTACTTAATTAATCAATCACTTTTATTATATTTTGAAGAAATTAACAATTCTTTTTACGTTCGTTTGGTAGGTATGTGATCATAATTAAGCTTTATTAATACAGTAAAATAAATAACTCGCGACTATATTTTATGTGTCAATTATTGTGGTCAATGTACTGTTAGGTTTCTATTAGTGTAATTAATATAAAACTTTAATATTTATCAGTGATAAACACCTCTAACTTTCATTTTACACATTTAACGTGATTACCCTTATATACATTTAATATCTAAGTAGGTAGGTTAATTTCAGTAAAAGAACGTACAAATTATTGTAGGTACATAAGAAACCAATCCATTGAGTTAGATCACAATCATGGCAATGTTCTATCTATACAGAAACTTACACCACAAGAATTCGATTTCTTGTGATTGTTTTATTATCTAAATTTATAACGGTATTCTTTAAATGGTCCATAATTTTTGCTATGAAGCCTTGTCCGATATGTTAGATTTCTAGTCTGCACAGGTTTTTTATTTACTAAACAGAATCAGCTTAAAATTTTAACAATAACTACCTAGGTATTTTTTGGCCGTTAAATAGATATATGCAGCCCAGTAACTAGACTCGAGAGTACAAAAATCTCAATGAGATTTAATTTATTGAGAAAGGCTTGTGAAAGTCGTGTTATGATATTATAATATTATTCTCATATCACAAGTATCGACGAATAAACATAGGTACGTACAAGTATAAAACTTTGATTCTCTATCATGATAGGTTTATTATTGTAAAAGATAACAAATCATTATCATAAAGTTCACAAGGGTTAATTGTTGCTTCAGATAAATTGTACTTATTTTCGTAAACAAAACCCTGATTTTGTTATTGACTTTTTTTGTCAGAGGAAATTTTTTTTTGATAATATATCACCATTGATGCGTTAATGAGTGAATAAATGATACGTAACGCACCATTGGTGAGTGAATAATATACCTCATTAACTTCTTAGAAAATATTTATACCTAAACGTCGTAACACGAGCAAAACCGTGGGAAAACGCTAGTAAGTATTCATATAGTTTTCAAATATCTAACAGGTACATAGGCACCTTCTATGAAACTGCTGTGGACACCTAACTGCTTAAATTCTTGTCTTCACACACATAACATTATCTATTTATACTAATTGTCCACCCGCATTGAAAGTTCCGTTTGCAAAACATTTCACGGCTATAACAACTATGGTCTTTTATTATTTAGTTTCTTTGATCTAGATCATTTGATCTCATTTCGTCTAGGTTGTACCTATAATGTAGCGGCATAGCAAAGATTACTACTTCGCGAGTATAGAAAATATAAAAAAAAACGGACAGCACCTGTCGGGTAATATTTCACCAGACACAACCCCGTCTTGTCAGAGGATCGCCAGTTTTCAATGAAGTAAGGAGGAATTTTACGTAGGTATTCCCTGTTCCTCATACTCCTAAACTTATATATATCATTCCTAACGCAAGTTATTTCTAAATTTTCAGCGGCCTCATTGGAAGATCATGGGCAATGCTTTTCGCGTCTGTGGGCTACCAAGTGAAGATCTTTGATATTGTGCAACAACAGGTGACCGATGCCCTTGCTGACATCAAAGTCCAGCTGAAAACCCTCGAGAGAGATGGTCTGCTGCGTGGCAAGCTTAATGCTGATCAGCAGTTCAAGTGCATCACAGGTAAACGATGCTTATTTTTTCTGGAAGACTATTTTTATTGATTTTTTCTAGACAGGCTGTTTATAAGCTTAAATTTGGTCTCTTTAACAGTCTCTGCTGTCCTTACAACTGTAACTTAAGTTCACAATCTACATTGTTCATTTAGTCTAACATATTACACACATTTGATTTTAAAATAATTTAAGACATAATAAATGTGCATCTATCTCCATTTGCCACCATTATTGACGAACTTATCAATACAAATTAATCAAGCTCAAACACAAGATAGCTGCTGTGAATCGTTGAGGAGTTCCCTCGACTGTCTCTCGGCTCCATCATCAGATATACTCCAGACCTTTATTAAATTGTAGTGCTTTGAAATACTTAATGAAAATAAATAATTTACTAAATCAGTCGATGCCTACTCCTTACTGTTAAGGAGTTGTACCTTCCATCATCAGATCAGCTACATGAGATGATGATTACCATACGCAAGTCCTTAAATCACTTCATAATATTTGCGAAAAACGATGTGTGGGCCTATAAAATTTGAGGGTTGCCCTCAATTTCTCCAGGATCCAATCATCAGATATTGAAATGGTGACAATGGGACCACACGGGAAGCACCAGCTTTCAAATAAAAAAAGAATCATGAAAATCGGTTCACCCAGTCGCAAGTTATGAGGTAACAAACATAAAAAAATACAGTCGAATTGATAACCTCCTCCTTTTTTGAAGTCGGTTAAAAAGTACTAGGCTGACGCAACTGCAGATGCAGTCACCTGCAGAGCGTTTTGAAAATGAATAAAATATTTATGCAGAAAATAAAGATTTGTTGCCCTAGGCTTTGTTAGTATGATAAATACATGTAGGTAACAATATGTAGTTCGGCTGCCGAAGGCTGAGCCCGTCACTTACCTTTGTGCCAAGGCAGAAAAAAAAACAACCAAAGCTTGATTGGATAAAACTTATTAAATTAAGTATTGGCTGCGAATTTAATTATTTCATTAAATAACAATTATCTCCGGGGGTTTGTGTCCTTAGTGAAATTATTATAAACCATTAAAAAAATAAGTAAAAACAGCCATTTACGGGGTATTTAGAGATTAGTAAAAATTTAACATATACAACTATGATGTAAGTACCTACTTGTACATACTTAGTATAAAACTCTTGTTAATAACTCGACTTGACAATATGCGAGTATAATAGATAAAAAGTATGTTTAGTTTTATTTTTACGAGTGGCATGACATATTATGTAATGTTTGTTTATTTAACACATTCAGTAGGTAATTGTTATCAGTGACATGTATACGCGTTGGGTATGTTGGTAACCTACCCGTCACTCCTTAGCAGCGATACTATGTTGCTTTTGCGCCGCGTATGAGTGCGTGTCGCAGCCCATTCTATGATGTTGCTAAGCATTAAAATGATCAAAACTATCTTCTTTCCAACAAAAAAAAAGAATCATCAAAATCGGTTCATAAACGACGAAGTACTGCGCGAACAAACATATAAAAAAGCATAATTATACAACATTATTTTTAGTTTGCACATGCGAAACATCAGTAACTGATTCGATTCCAATAATTTTTACAACATATTGGAATCGAATCAGTTACTGATGTATATTTTTTTTCAAAAATATTTAATTACATTTTTTTACCAGTTACAATACAATCACCGTACGGTTAGGTACCTATTGCCAAACTATTATCACGAGTGTATAACACAGGAGACGCGGTTTACGCGGGTGTGCCGCGAAATGAGCATGTTTTTGAACAGACAACCAGGTAATAATACAAGCTTATAACTTTGTGATTTTTTATGATACGGTTTGTACATAGATTCTTTTCACAAAAATACTAGACAGGTGTATCGGGTTTCGCATAAACAAAAAATAATGTTGTATACGGTCGAATTAAGTAACCTCCTTTTTTAGAAGTCGGTTAGAAAAACGTAGCATCTACACAATGTTTCCTGGGTTTTGCCTACGCAGAACCTGCTACGCGATGCCTACGCGTCGTAGCGCCTGCTACGCAGCGTAATTGCGGCTTATAAGTTACGTTCGGATGCCAATCAAAAGCCCAAGACGTAGTTGTACCTAGTTTTTAACAAATAGGCGAAGACATTTACATATTTATTTCATAGCAATGCGTTATTTGTTCTACAAACAACACACATTGCAGATACGCAATCAAGTTACGTAACAGACTCCGATAGCATCTATTTGAGATCTTTGTTGTGTGAAATTATGGGAGTCTCTGTTATGTTAGAACCAGGAAATTATCATATTTACCTAATTAAGACAATTGATTGTACTGAGTACCTATTGTAATATTATCTTTTTCCTGTTCGATGTTACATGCTGGAGTGTCTGACAATGATAACGAAACAAGGGTTCGGTTTATACTTTTATAGATTCCAGGATACAATCAATACTTTGTTATTTGAATTCGATTGTTCATAATATCAGTATGATTAGGTTAATTGAAGATTAATTTAAGAGGCAGTGGTTTATACAAAGTAAACATTTTGGTTTTGATCGTTTCATTATCAATTAAAATTATTAGCTGCCATATGATTTGAACTGCCTACTAGTAAATTTTCAAGATAAAAAATCTATACATATAATATAATAATAATCTGTAGAAGGGTCAATTCTGTACATTGAAAATATTGAAAAAATAAATAGCGGGGGGTGTTGCTGGACCGATACCAAACCCAAATATGTAATTAAAAAATTTTTTGTCTGTCTGTCTGTCTGTCTGTCTGTATGTGCAGGCATCACGTGAAAACTAACGGTTCGATTTCGATGAAACTTGGTATAATTATACCTTATTATCCTGGGCATAAAATAGGATACTTTTTATCCTGGAAAAATACGTAGAAAAAAAAAACTTATTTTTCAGTTTTATTCATAGACGTTGTTCTGTAGAACCGCGAACACACGTTGCATTACCCGCAGTGGATTCAGCGCCGTAACCTGTAGCGCCGAAAGTCGGATTTGGCTTGAACCGTTTGCGGCACACGCGGGCCACGCCTCCCCGACTCCTATATAACGAGCCGCGTTCCGCGCCGCGCGATGCATATAAATTCAGAATTTTGATGCGAGCGGACGTGTCCAGTGTGGCGAGCGGTCGTCCGTGGAATTAATATTGTATGCGTGTAATTTTAAACCGTGCTTTTCAGCGCGACCTTTTTGATTACTGTTCCGATCAGTTATTTGTAAATACAAGGTCGGAATTACTATGAAAAAAATACTTACTACAGAACGCGAGCTCAACAGCAGTAGCTCAATAGAGGGATCTCCTTAATTATTATAGGCTTAGCCGTATTTGGGTCCAATAGATATTTATAAGATGTCATTGTCAGAGTTACTCAAAATGGAGAAATAAACCATCCACGCGAAGACCGACATCCGCGCGGACGGAGTCGCGGGCGGAAGCTAGTTATTAACATTTAATTAACTCATTAACGTTGTTTTTCCAGGAACCTCGGATTTGGCTACAGTGGTCAAAGACGCCATTTTCGTTCAAGAATGTGTTCCGGAAAGTCTCGAATTGAAGAAGAAGGTTTACTCAGACCTCGACAAAGTGGTCGATGACAAGACTATTCTGTCTAGTTCTACGAGCACCACTTTGCCATCATTGTTTTCCGAGCAGATGAAGCACAAAGCACAGGTACGGAATTGGGCTTCTGAACTTGTCAAATCTTATTGACACTCAAGCATGGGTGTCAAATTGATTCTCGAGCAGTGTCTACGTGCTGTTTTTTAAAAAGGCATAAGTACATCATGCATGTTTTCAAACCTTTTAGAAGTTGTTAAAATCTTTTCGTGTTTCCGAACTTGAAGATAGAGTAGGTAAACTACAGTTCCTTCCTGGTTCACAATCCAAAAATACACTTTTACAAACTTATTTTTAGTTTACTTTAGTAGAATGCATAGACATTCATTTATATACATATATTATAAGGTATGCTAATTAGACAGACAAAACATAGGTATCCAAGCACGAACGTAGGTAAAATTTCATGACATTACAGAAAATACCCGGCGTAGAATTACCTGTTTCGAGTTTTCCTTATACATACTTGTATAAAACTTTTTCTTATTAGTAGTTCTAATATGCTACATGACCTCTTTTTAGGGTTCCGTAGCCAAATGGCAAAAACGGAACCCTTATAGATTCGTCATGTCTGTCTGTCTGTCTGTCTGTCTGTCTGTCAGTGTATGTCACAGCCACTTTTTGTCGAAAGTATAAGAGCTATCCTGTTGAAACTTGGTAGAAAGATGTATTATGTGAACCGCATTAGGATTTTCACACAAGAATCAAAACAAAACAAATTTTGGGGGTGCCCCCCATACTTAGAATTGAAACTCAAAAAAAAATTTTTCACCAAACCCATACGTGTGGGGTATCTATGAATAGGTCTTTAAAAATGATATTGAGGTTACTAACATCATTTTTTTCTAAACTGAACAGATTGCGCGAGAGACACTTCCAAAGTGGTAAAAAGTGTGTCCCCCCCCCCGTAACTTCTAAAATAAGAGAATGATAAAACTAAAAAAAATATATAATGTAGACCTCAACAAAAACTACCAACGAAAATTGGTTTGGATGAGATACAGTTAGCAGTTTTTGAGATATAGTACATTTTCAAAAACCGCAAATATAACTTTGCCATTCATACAAATACTATGAAAAACAAAGTTATTTTTATTGTTTGTGTATATTACTTACTAATCTCAATATAATTATATCTCTAATCTATGCTTGCTGCTACGGAACCCTTCATGGGCGAGTCCAACTCGCACTTGGCCGGTTTTTAGGGTTCCGTAGCCAAATGGCAAAAACGGAACCCTTATAGATTCGTCATGTCTGTCTGTCTGTCTGTCTGTCTGTCTGTCCGTGTATGTCACAGCCAGTTTTTGTCGAAAGTATAAGAGCTATCCTGTTGAAACTTGGTAGAAAGATGTATTATGTGAACCGCATTAGGATTTTCAAACAAAAATCAAAACAAAACAAATTTTGGGGGTGCCCCCCATACTTAGAATTGAAACTCAAAAAAAATTTTTTCACCAAACCCATACGTGTGGGGTATCTATGAATAGGTCTTTAAAAATGATATTGAGGTTACTAACATCATTTTTTTCTAAACTGAACAGTTTGCGCGAGAGACACTTCCAAAGTGGTAAAAAGTGTGTCCCCCCCCCCCCCCCCGTAACTTCTAAAATAAGAGAATGATAAAACTAAAAAAATATATAATGTAGACCTCAACCAAAACTACCAACGAAAATTGGTTTGGATGAGATACAGTTAGCAGTTTTTGAGATATAGTACATTTTCAAAAACCGCAAATATAACTTTGCCATTCATACAAATACTATGAAAAACAAAGTTATTTTTATTGTTTGTGTATATTACTTACTAATCTCAATATAATTATATCTCTAATCTATGCTTGCTGCTACGGAACCCTTCATGGGCGAGTCCAACTCGCACATGGCCGGTTTTTTTTTGTACTTACGCTTGGACATTTCCTTTCATGTTTACTTACGTTACTTTTCGATTATTAGTTAAAGTAACTATTATTCAAAACCCTATATGTTTTTTAATGATTTGTAAAAAAACGAATTGGGAATTTAACAATTAGTTAGTTTTATTGATTTATCAAACCAATTGTTTGTACATAAGTCAAAGTAATCATTTGTTAAATCCTAAGGTAGGTGTGCCTAAAAAGGGCCGGTTCCAAATTAGGTCCATCTTTTCAAACTTCCCGAATTTAATACATAAACTAAAGCAGATACCGCGCGGCCCATTCCCAGTAACCAATCACAAAAGCGCACCTGCGTTCATAGCTTTCGCGCCGGCCATTTTTCCAGTGGCTCTGTGTGTGTAATCTCATGGGCGGTCGACGTTACTCAATTTATATAAAAAACTTTTTGAAAAAAAGGGAACCGACTTCAAAACAAAACACAAAAAACTGTAAAATAACTTTTCTTTCGGAGTCGGTAGCTTTGTTTTTTATTTAATTGACCGACTTCCGAAAGAAAAGTTATTTTACAGTTTTTTGTGTTTTGTTTTGAAGTCGGTTTCCTTTTTTTCAAAAGTTTTTTATCTTTCCCTTTTTAACCGACTTTGCAATGTAAAGTAAAAAACCCGGTCCTTATTAGGAACGATTCGCTTATATTTTTAACCGACTTCAAAAAGGAGGAGGTTATCAATTCGACGGTATGTTTTTTTTTTTTTTTTTTTTTTTGTATATTTGTTACGCGATTACTCCGCCAGTTGTGGACCGATTTTTAAAATTCTTTTTTTGTTCGAAAGGAGGTACCTCGGAGGTGGTCCCATAGTCACCAAGTTGGGATCTGATGATTGGATCCTGGAGAAATCGAGGGCAACCCTCGAATTTTATAGGCCAACACACCGTTTTTCGCAAATTTTATGAAATAATTTAAGGACTTGCGTATGGTAATCGTCATCTCATGTAGCTGAGCTGATGATGGAAGGTACAACTCATTAACAGTAAAGAGTAGGTATCAACTGATTTAGTATTTTTTTTTCATTAAGTATTTCAAAGCACTACAATTTAATAAAGGTCTGAAGTATATCTGATGATGGAGCCGAGAGACAGTCGAGGGAACTCCTCAACGATTCACAGCAGCTATCTTGTGTTTGAGCTTGATTAATTTGTATTGATAAGAACGTTACACCTAGATGAGTTGTAACTGTTATTAGGGGTCTGATGACGAAGACGAAGGACAGTTCAGGGAATTCCTTAATGGTTAACAGTAGCTACCTTGTGTTTGGACTCAATTCATTTATATTGATGAGAACTTTACACCTATATGGGTTGTAACTGTCATTAGGGTTCTGATGATGAAGACGAAGAACAGTTCAGGGAACTCCTCAACGGTTTATAGCAGCTATCTTGTATTTGGACTTAATTCATTTATACTGATGAGAACTTTGCACCCATATGGGTTATTGTTAAATGCAGTATACCTGCCATTTGGTCCCATAAAAAAATCATTTATTTTGGTGTTCTTGGGTCAATTTTCAATATCTGAGACATCCGTTGAGGATAATGACGCCCGATCTTTTACTACTAGTGCAACCATCCACTGACAAAAAACCAAAATATAAATTGTTTTAATTTCATTTAAGTTAGATGTAATTAAAATAATTTATATTTTTATTTTTTGTCAGTGGATGGTTGCACTAGTAGTAAAAGATCGGGCGTCATTATCCTCAACGGATGTCTCAGATATTGAAAATTGACCCTCTTGCTTATTGGGTACATGGGCGATGTTATAACCGGTGCTACGGAATTACGGATAGTAAAATTCTAGTGCATATGTAAGAAAATAATGTATTTGACAAGAATTTGGGTTGAATATTTAAACTAAAAAGGGTAAAATAAAAAAGTTTTTAAAAAAAAATATAACCGACTTCTAAAAAAAAACAAGCACGAAAAAGGGTTAAATAACCTACCAAAAAACTTTTCTTTCGGAAGTCGGTGGCAAAAAAAGTCAATGAAATATAAAAGCAAAGCCAACGACTTCCGAAAGAAAAGTTTTTTGGTAGGTTATTTAACCCTTTTTCGTGCTTGTTTTTTTTTAGAAGTCGGTTATATTTTTTTTAAAAAACTTTTTTTTTTTAACCATTTGTTAAATATTTGTATGGAATTTTAAAAATAGTTTAACTATTGATGAAATAACTGGTTTCAGACCCTTAGTAACACACACCCACATTTTTTAAATTCCTCCTCTTTGTAGAAATCCATCTACTTATTACCTAATCACCAACTGGCGATATAACTTGCATAAAAATCATTTCTATATCAACATGATATTCCGTACAGGTTATTGTGTCCCACCCAGTCAACCCACCGTACTACGTGCCTCTCGTGGAGATCGTTCCTGCTCCCTGGACCAGGAAGAACGTGTGCGAGAAGACGAGGGAGATAATGCTTGAGATTGGCCAGGAGCCAGTATCTCTCAGCCGCGAGATCGACGGATTTGTGCTCAACCGTATACAGTGAGTATTATTAAGTCTTATAAAGCCTACGTTTTTGACCACCTCCGTCCTCCAGTTATGACTACAGCATTATACCACAGGAAGACCTTCAATATTCCTGATATTGACATCTCTTTAGTGTTTCAATTCATGAGTTGAGAGGAAGTTGATTATGAGACAGAGTTTCATCAGGAAGGGCCGAAATGTGTGCACGTACTTAGGCAAAAGTTCCGAACGACGTTATTATATTGTTAAAGGGCTACTAGGTAGGGTAACAACATTTCAAGGCGTGAGGGGTTTCAAACAGAAAAACTGGGCATCTAGAGGCCATATTAGCAGTAGCCTGTAATGGAATAGTCCGGATTCAAGCAAACTAGGTGACTGATGTTGCAAATCCTCACTCTCTAAGTGAGGATTTGCAACAGTCACCTAGTTTCTGTGCTCTTTATTGATTGATGAACTTCAAAATTGAATTTAATATAATTTTTTCCTAATTTATAGGTACGCTATTTTGGACGAAGTCTGGCGCTTAGTCGACAACAAAATTGTCAATGTGGAAGACATAGATAAAGTCATCTCAGAAGGTCTCGGCATGAGATACGCCTTCTTGGGTTCTCTGGAAACTGCGCACTTAAACGCTGAAGGCATGAAGTCTTACATCGAACGGTAAGTAAACGAAATTAAGATACTGTTAAAATGTGGAATAAAATCATGGCTACCTTTTCATGTCACGTCAGTATTCCCAGAAGATGTAAACAGAGCAATACCGGATTCTGAGATATCCCTAATCGAAAAACTTAGAATTCATTACTGAAATTATTGATTGTACCTATCTCAATTGAAATCCTAATTCTTGTTCTTTGGCGATTACTTGTGACTAGAAATCCTTAAAACTTGGATTGGCAATTTCGAACGTTGATTAGTTTTAAAGATCGGGATTGTGATTGTGACAGAGATACAATAATAATGTTGTTCACAACTAAGGTTTTTATTTGTTGTATGTTTATTTGTTTTATTTGTTGTATTTTAGATACGGAGAGACTATCTACAACGTCAGCAAAACAATGGGAGATATTCCACGAATGACTACGAGCAAGAGTGCTGACGCAATCTGCGAGCAATTGAACAAGATGGTGCCTTTGGACAAACTGCAAGAAAGGCGTGCCTGGCGGGATGCCTGCCTCACTCGTCTTGCTTTACTCAAAAAAGAGATGAATGAACAAAAAGTTAAATACTAGAACTGAACTATTATAATTTTTAATAATAATGCATCATGCAATTTACAAAATAATCCAAATCTTTGTTTGCATGAAATGCATCCGATTATGTTATGCATAATATTTCGAGTTTATAATATGTCTTTGTTATTTATTATTTACTAAAACAATGATTATATTCTTTGATGTTTTACAATTATTTATTATCCGTGTTACATTACTTCCTTCCTATCCTGTGCAGAGCTTTTGGCTAACTTGATAGTGCTCAAACACACTGCGAGCCTAGCGCGGTGGCGGCGGCGGGCGCGGAAATGTTGAATGTATGAAATCGCCGCTCGTGGCCACATTGAAGTGACTAATAGCGGCCATACACCATACTGCCTATCGTACAATCGGCATGACGATCGATTTGATCAAATTGGCAGTTCGTCCATATACACCATACACCATACTGCCTATCGTACAATCGGCATGACGATCGATTTGATCAAACTTCAATTCGGCAGCAGTGATGCCAACTTAGCAACTTTATAGCTAGATCTAGCTATTATTCGGTGACAGACAGCTACAATTTTATAAAACTTGTGGCTTAACTTTTTAGCTACTTTTTTACCGACTTGTTTTATCCCACTAGTGGGAATCAGTTGGTAATACAAGTGAAAGTGAGTTCAATCGATTTTCGACTTTATTGACATTTATGCAAACACCGGATTTTAATGAAGGAGCAATGTTAGCTAACGAGAATGTGAGAAAAAACAAACTAAATTTTGAATGTCAATAAGGTCGAAAATCGCTTGAACCTGTTTTTTAACTTGCTTAACGATAGCAAGTTAAAAAAAGGTTCAGGCGATTTTCGACCCTCCATTCCATTCCACTCCACTCCACTCCACTCCATCGCAGTCTGTAAAAAGTGTCGTTACATTTTTTTCCGCCTAGCCCCCTTTCGCAACGCGCCATAAGGAACTTCGTTCCAAAAAAATATACGTTTCGAATTGAGAACCTCCTCCTTTTTTTACGTCGGTTAAAAAGTAGCTACCGAATATTAGCTAGATCTAGCTATAAAGTTGCTAAGTTGGTATCACTGCTGCCGATTTGAAGTTTGATCATTCCGATTTGATCAAATCGATTTGATCAAATTGGCATGATCAAATCGATTTGATCAAATCGGCATGATCAAGCCTATTGTTATGCCAATTTGATGGATTCCACGCCCACACACGGTCAAATCTAACTGATCAAATCGGCAGCGTCATGCCGATTGTACGATAGGCAGTATGGTGTATGGCCACTATAACGGCGGCGGGGGCCTAGCGCGATGGCTACAAGCGATTTTGCGAGCCTAGGCGTTGCTAGGCAACAACCGATACAACGGGCGGGTGGCAGGTGTATCAAACCTTTTCGGTCTTTTAGTAGCGCCATCTAGTTACCAGAACATGCACTGAAGTACTACCGTTGGATGTTTTTGTACATATTTAAATTATTTTTACCGTACTTGAGTAGAAAAATGTAGAATGATTGATAATTTACTTGTATGCAATCCTAAACATCCTTTAAAACATTTTAAAATTAATTTCTTTAAACAAGATTTATAGAAACTACTTTGTACCACCGGTTTGCAACACCTGAATTCGCCGCTACAAAAACAAACGCTTGATCGGCAGTGTGGACTAGGCTTGCCAGACCGCCGGGAAATCCGGGATTGTCCCGGAATCTTGCCTCTTGTCCCGTGTCCAGGAATTAGCGCTCATTGTCCCGGATTTTGAAAAGTTATTATTTTTTAACACAATAAACTAGCAACGAATGGAATGACATGGCTGCCGGTGAGCGAGTGCGGGAGGCGCGCGGGACCGGAGTGCGTGCAATAGTTTTACTTCACTCGCCCGAGTCCGCCGCCCCCTCTCTCTCGCCCGCGTCCGCTGTCACTCTTTCAGTTGTGTTTTGCTTAAAAAACTAATAAAAATGGCAAAATCCAGTGAAAAATATTTCAATAAATGATTTGATCCCGTTTTATTTAACATTATTATTTACGTTCCATCAGAAGAAGTTTTATTTTTATTAGAAGATACATAATTTGTTTGTACTGATTTCCTACCAAAGCTTTATACAGAAACATTATGTACCAAAAAGCAAGGTACCGATTGTTTTTTAAGTTAGGAATTTATTGATATAAGATTTATTTAAGGTACATAGTATCTTATTATTATTGTTTATTTTTCTTCAGTTTATTACTATTTAATTTGTAATTTAGTAATTGTCTACCAAAGTTTTAATTTACCAATTTAAGCTAATTACATACCTACAGCTAATAAAAGTATGTTTTTTGAAAAAATGGCATTTCATCTTTTAAATATAAATATGAATCCTTTGAAAATAAAAAAAATATATGATGTTTTCTATTATGGCCACGACCCGACATTGTCTTTGTTTTTTTTTTGGAACTGTCCCGGATTTGATAAGTTCCTATCTGGCAACCCTAGTGTGGACACAGGTGGACACAGATCGCGCCCGCAGCCGCGCCCGCCACCGCGCCCGCCGCCGCCGTCGCGTTAGGCTTCCAGTCTGGACACACACATAGTCACTGACCAGCAGTTGTCAACCTGAACTTGGATGGCTAGACAACTGTTATGAGGCTAAGTTGAGGAGAGGAGTCCTTCAAGAGCGTTAGAAAAGTTGATTCTATGGAACATTTACATTTATCAGTTGCATTGCAAATGCAAAAGCCAATATGAAATTTACCTTTTGACAGCTATTTGATGGTCACCACACAGACACCGAGGTACACAATAGCCCCGCTGTTTTGTAAGAAAATATAAGTAACGTATATGCAAGTGAGTGAATTTCAACAAACGTCGTCCCCTTTGGCTATATTAATATCCTAAAGATTACATGAAACCTGAAAAAATAACAAAAAATTGTTTGAAAATTGAATTGAAAAAGTACACCGATATGATAAAAAATGGCGTTTGTTGAAATTCACCCAAGTGATAACAAACATTATCAATGGTAACCGTAACTCAAACTCAAGCCAAAATTACAATACTATATCCTGGCTTTGGGAATACAACCAAAACTATACTTATTATAACATGTAGATTATCATAGCGCATGTGACTTTATAAACCATGAATTCTTTTAAAATAAAACTTAAATCATTAAAGTGACCGCCATGTTATCCTCAGAATAATGTGGATTAATCAAATCATAGATATAGAGCATGGACTAAGCTTTCCCAATCCTTTGCATTCTTGGCATTACCTGCTTGTAATATAAACAAAATAAATTCTTTATAAAAAAGATAAAAATAGTTGTTGGATCTTTCTTTTCTTTTACACAATCAAATTTCAAAGATATGATCTATGCTGAACACACAGTCAAAGAGTATAGTAATATAACACACAGTCATACAGCACGCTTCACGAAATTATAAAAAAACAAAACATTCAGTAGGGATTGGTTTCCGACCTTTTTATTCTACATTTAGTTCGCCCTCCCCCCAAATGTAGAATAATTTTATTGACAGCATTGAGCGAGCTACGCAACTAATCGATTTACTATTAGTCGATTCGTTGAATTGTTTGTGGCAACACTCTCATGGACATCAAATTCCATAGAGAATTTAGTGAAATTATTAGAGATGGGTAACTAGCCGAAATTTCAATAGCTAAGCTAACCGGCTATTTGTGGTGTAATAGCCAGCTAGCTAGCCAGCTATTTGGCTACTTGGCTATTGAACAATAGCGTTTAGTAACTAGCGGCGCAACGAAGCGTCGCCGGTGTAGCTAGGTAGGACTTAAATAACGCAACATCAACTGCCCGATCTGAATTCGATTCTAAGTAAAAAAAAAAAAGATTTCCTCTCTGAGGTCACAATAACAAAAATACTAACTATCAAATTTTTTTTTATTTTAAACCTGACGGTAACTAACCAGCTTTATAATCAACGCATTTCATAAGTTCGTTTATTAAACGAACGAAATCACTAAGTATAATGCTCTCTCTTTGTCTAATCTATTTTGTGAATATTGTGAAAAAAAAAATCGACGATACCAATGAAGATCGCACACGCGTAGCGCAGTGAGCGCGCAGACAGCTATCGGCTATTTTGGCTACTCTAGCTACCCGGCTACCGAATACCGGGACGGCTATAAAACGTAGCAGTTAGCTATACTCCGTGGCGGCTACGAGCGGCTACGCGGTTACAAGCGGCTACGCGGCTATATCATAACCTGTCAGTTATCTAGCCAACCAGTAGCCGATAGCTAGCTATCGTGTTGACGGATATCATAGCCGTGGCTATTTTGCTCATAGCCGGTATTTGGCTAGTTATGGCTATAGCTACCCATCACTAGAAATTATTTTCATTATCTGTGGTTCTAGGCTGTATGGGCTTAAGCCCTTTGCCTTTTCCGATTGGAAGGAAAGAATAATACCAAAAAAAAAAAAAATATCTGTGGTTCTTGTCTAATGGAGCATTTGCGCGATCGTTCATAATTTTATTTACCATCAAATTGTAATACAATACAAACAAAAAGAGTATAATTTTATATGGTTATTTGTCGACATCAATGGTGTAAATTTTGAGATATGTGTAATTTAAATAAGTAAATTTATTTTGATAATAGCCTTCATGATCTCATGACAAAAGGCCTTGCAGTACGCATAGATTTACAAATGTGTTGTTTTGATAGATAATGGATCCAAGAATGTGTAGAAAAATCAGTAGTAGTGAAAGTCTTCCAGATGCGGACAATGTGGAATATGAGGTATCAAACATCATTGCACCGCAAGAGAGCGACGATAATTTCATGTTGGACGGTAGTCCCGAGCCGCACTCCGTAACATGGCTAGACAACGATCAAATAGATGAATTAGATCTTAATTTAGAGCAAACTAATCTATGTTTTCATAGAGTCGATAGCGCAGATATAATATACAGAAGCAAGAAGAAAAAATGCAAAATGGTAGGAAAATATGTGATGGGAGATGTGCTGGGGGAGGGTTCCTATGGCAAAGTGAAAGAGATGCTGGACTCAGAGTCGCTGTGCAGGAGAGCTGTGAAAATATTGAAAAAGAGAAAACTTAGAAGAATACCAAATGGTGAGCAGAATGTGCAGAGAGAGATACAATTGCTGCGAATTCTTAGACACAAAAATGTGATTGAACTAGTCGATGTTATGTATAATGATGAGAAGCAGAAGATGTACCTTGTGATGGAGTTCTGTGTTGGTGTGCTGCAGGTGTGTGTTTCCTACTAAACATTAAAGGGCTATAATTTGGTCAATGTTTCATATTTTTTACTGATATAGTGTTTTTTATCTTTTGACAGTAATAATGTTTCACATTCTATGTTGTTACGGTTTCTTGGACCTATCATTCAACCAAAAAAAAACATTGCTAATGATGTTCAATAAAGCATTTGTAAAACATTAAGGTTAATGATGTGCAATATCTACATGTTTCAAGAGAACTCTAGAAAGATAAGCGCATTCAGTCAGCATAGTTGCACAGCAGTATTTATGTTAAATTTATTTGACCATTATCTCTACTAGGCTAGATAATTTACCAAGATTATTGCATGACCTTTCAAGGTCTACAGTATTTAGCTTTAACATAATGTATAGTGTGGCACACAATGTTATTTACAACAGCTTCTTTGGATGGCAATTGAATGAAACAATAAATTTGAGTAAATTATAGCATATTGAGCCTTAAAGTAGATGGAAATAACATGGAATTACCTTAAACCCGGCTCATATATTATCAAATTTTATTTCACATGCAATTCCTAATTAATAATATCATAAATATTGTCCAGGATATGTTAGAAGGGAGCCCGGGCAAGAAGTTCCCTCAGCGGCAAGCACATGACTACTTTACCCAACTTCTGGATGGGCTGGAGTACTTGCATGGTCAGGGTGTGGTACACAAAGATATAAAACCTGGAAATCTATTGCTGACACTTGATCAGACACTGAAAATTACTGATTTTGGTGTGGCTGAGGTAATTAATTTTAGATTGTAAGTTTTAAGGTACAAGAAGCATTTTACATTAGCAACAAAGTAACTGAGACAGCTTTTACAAAAAATGCATTGGAATGACACTGGAATGTATCTAATTAGCTCAGTCTACTGTTAATGTAGCTGGTTAATTGAATTTAAGGGAGTCACACTGCTACGTATACATAAAAAAAGTTTTAACTCACTGAAGAATGAATAAACTTAATATACTTTAATTTCTGTTCTGAATTAGAACAATTTCAAAGCAAAACTTTGATAACAATCAATCATAAATTAGCCTTGTAACAGCACTCTCCTATTTAAAAAATATTTAATATGGACTGACCTTAATATTGCCAAATTTTTGAAATGTTGTTTAACCTTGATTAATTTTGTAATAGAACATCATCAAGTTTGTAATACCAAAAGAAGTTGTATTAGATGGTAAAAGTCAACAAAAGTAGGGTTTTTGTCAATTAATTTCCAAATAATTGTTATTCCAGGCTTTAGACATGTTTTCCCCTGAAGACACATGTTACACGGGGCAGGGTTCCCCAGCTTTTCAGCCCCCAGAAATCGCTAATGGTGCTGAACAGTTCTCTGGCGTCAAAGTCGATATCTGGAGCAGCGGAGTCACATTGTAAGTGAACGAAAATAGAACATTACCCACTAACACTGACCTTTTGTTATAGCATTGTTTCCTTCACAAAGGGCACATTTATCTTTGTGACTACAGTCAGGATTGTTTGATTGTCATTTTGTCTTATGTTTAAAAGACAGTCAGTTCTTTGTCACTCTTTTTTTGCTGAGAATATTTTTAAATACCTATTCATTATGAAAATTGGTGTCTGAATGTATAAATCCAATAAATATGTTTTCTGAGCAGTACTCTAATGCTCAGTTATATTGACATTGTAGAAAAAAATCCCTTATCACTCTGAGTTCAATTACACACATATTGCACACATTACTTTGTTAGTAAATATAGTGATTCATGATTAATTAAAAACTATTAATCATCATTGTTCCACTATCCTGACTTACTTGTTTGTCACTGCATACATTTATGAAACACACATAAATAAGCATAAATGTATAATTTCAAACAATGTAGTATTTCCTTCCATTTCATTTACATTGCTATAATTATGTGGTCAGGATAAATTACCCAGATTTACCTGTTTTACCAACATAATAAATGGTTAGTTATTAAAATAATGGTTTATAATATGCGCGTGTTGTGCGTCTGTTAGGTATAGCATAGGCTATTGAACTCTACATCATCATAATGTGAACTTCAGCCTGAAAAAATAAAATCTAGTATCAAAACTTTTGTGCCACTGTTACTGAGCATGTTTATAACTCGTACATGTATTTCAGCCAAATGGCAAAAACGGAACCCTTATAGATTCGTCATGTCTGTCTGTCTGTCCGTATGTCACAGCCACTTTTTGTCGAAAGTATAAGAGCTATCCTGTTGAAACTTGGTAGGTAGATGTATTATGTGAACCGCATTAGGATTTTCACACAAAAATAAAAACAAAACAAAGAACAATGAGCATTTTGGTACTTGATCCAATAGCAATCATTGTGGTGTCATTGGATAGATCTTTTAGTCAGGAAAAATATTTACTATGACGACTTGTCCCAAATCCTTGTCCGAAAACCATGGGAAGCCCTCAAAGTTAGTTTTTGGTACTTGATCCAATAGCAATCATTGTGGTGTCATTGGATAGATCTTTTAATCAGGAAAAATATTTACTATGACGACTTGTCCCAAATCCTTGTCCGAAAACCACGGGAAGCCCTCAAAGTTAGTTGATATAATAATAATGCATTAGTACCCATCATGGTTGAAAATACGAAAAATAACAATGTAAAATAACATTATTTAAAACGACAAATATATTGTGTAACTATTCATATATAACGACTAACGAATTACCGAGACCCCGGAACGTAAAGGGCTACTGAAGGACACCGTGGATTTTAGTCAGTACGAGTCTGACAGTCCCTCCCGCGCTGGCCTGGGTGCAGGGAGGCCATTTGATGATTTTAACACGATAAAAAAAGGCAATGCACTCCGCTGGCAAAATGTTCAAAATACCTAGCCGTTCCAATTCGTTCTTTTCCGTTGTGTGTTACAATGGCTATATAATCGATGTTTTGTGACCATACGCTGCCACTAAGACCGATTAAAACATCATGAGCGACATAATGAATGATGGAGAAGAGAAAAGGAACCGACTTCAAAAACAAACACGAAAAAGCATTAAATAACTTTTCTTTCTACTTCCGAAAGAAAAGCTATTTTGACGCCTTTTCGTGTTTATCCATATGTAATACCTTTTATAGTTCAAATATTCATCAAAAATCTTCGTTTAACGGCGTCTTTGAAAATCTACAATCCAAGTACTTGCGTACTTGGATTGTAGATTTTCAAAGACGCCGGGTCCGACATGGGCCCATGCGGGCAACGTCACGGGATATCTATTATTATTAAATACTAAAACCTTCTCCGGAATGTAACAAACACTTTTCTGAAAACTACATCAAAATCGGTTCTGCTAAACACGAGATAATCAAATGAGAGATCGAGATGGACAAACATACATACATACAGGTCGACATGAGAACCTACTTGTTTTTTTGAAGACGGTTAATATTAATGTTTAAAAAAAAATAACGTTTCTTACTTTTCTTTTTCTTTATTCCAGACTGTTTATTCATTTTTAACCGACTTCAAAAAAAAGTAGCTTCTCAGTTCGACCTGTATATTTTTATGTATGTATGATTGTCCGCGATTGTCTCGCGTTTAGCTGAACCAATTTTGATGCGGTTATTAGCCGACTTTTTTTTTTTAGCGTGGTAAAATCATCAAATGAGTCCTCCCACCCCTTACTGTCAGACTTGTACTGACTAAAATCCACGGTGTCCTTCAATAGCCCTTTATGTTCTGGGGTCACGGTAATGAGATAAGTCCCGCGACCCTGGCAGGCTTTGGCCCTCTAGAGAGGGGGCCCCGCCATTATGCTGACGCTCTTTGAGGCGCGCGTGGAACACAACGCGCCGTCGACCCGGGCGTGGTCCATGGTCGGGCAGCGAGTTGCCCTTTACTCGCCGCCCGCATGTCCGCGCCTACGGTGGCCGGAAATCGTCTTGCGACGTCCGTCGCCGTGGGCGTCCACCACCGCGGGTGGGGCGGAGGGAGGACATTGTCCTCTCCCTCACGCGGCCCGCCTCCTCCTTCGCGAGCATGACTGCTTCGCAGAAGGTGGCGACCGCTTCCCACTCCGTCTCGCCCCGCAGCATGGCCGCAACCAATGCCGGGCGCGAGAGGTCTCCGCCTATCGCCGCCGTGAGGACACGTCGGTGCTCTGCCCAAGCGGGGCAGTCTTGCACCGTATGCTCTACTGTGTCCTCCGGGCGATCTTCGCAGTTATTAGCCGACTTAAAAAAAAGTAGGTTCTCAGTTCGACCTGTATGTATGTTTGCCGGCGATTATCTCGCGCGTGGCTGAACGGATTTTGATGCGGTTTTCATCTCCAGAAAGTGTTCATCACATTCTGGAGAACGTTTAAGTACTTATATAACAATAATGGACATTTTGTGTAGTTGCCCGCATAGATCCGTTTTTGTTGCTTACTAGGATTGTTATGTAGATTTTCAAAGACGCCGATTATTATGAAGATTTTTGTTGAATATCTAAACTAAAAAGGGAAAAAATAAAAAACTTTTTGAAAAAAAGGGAACCGACTTCGAAACTAAACACAAAAAAAACGTAAAATAACTTTTCTTTCGGAAGTCGGTGGCTTTGTTTTTTTATTTCATTGATTATTATGGTTTTGAAGTCGGTTCCCGTTTTTTAAAAAGATTTTTTTCAGAAAAGTGTTTGTTACATTCTGGAGAAGATTTTAGTATTTAACACTAATGGATATCCCGTGACGTTGTTGCCCGCATGGATGTTTTTTAAACAACTTAAAAAAAATAGGTTTTCATTTCGACCTGTATCTTTGTATGTATGTATGTTTGTCCGCGATTATCTCGCGTTTGGCTGAACCGATTTTGATTCGGTTGTCATAAAAATGTTCATTACATTCCGGAGAAGGTTTTAGTATATAACTAACTAACTAATGGATATCCCGTGACATTGCTCGCATGGATCCGTGTGTACTTACTTGGATTGTAGATTTTCAAAGGCACCGATTATACGAATATTCTTGTTGAATATCTGAACTAAAAAAGAGTAAAATAAAACTATTTGAAAAATAAGGAAACGACTTCAAAACCAAACACGAAAAAGCGTTAAATAACTTTTCTTTCGGAAGTGTGGCAAAAGTCGATAAAATGAAAAACAAAGCAACCGACTTCCGAAAGAAAAGTTATTTTACGCTTTTCCGTGTATGGTTTTGAAGTCGGTTCCTTTTTTCAAAAAGTTTTAGTACCTATTAATCAACACATATGATTTTATGCAAGACAACGATATACACACATCAAAAGTGTCTAGGGATCAACATATATTTTTGCAATAACTTTTCTCCTGATTGATATTAATTAAAATTTTCTTTAAGGATTCATCAAATAAAGTGTTTTCGTTTGTCACAGTAACGATAAACCAAGTCACCTTTGCATTAATAAAGAAATTTGCCATTTTCCTAATAAAGGGATTTTTGACATTTGAACCACTAACACAAAAGTTCGAAAAAAAGACTGAAATAACAGTTTTCTTTAAAATTTTATTGGGTAACTTAAACAATTAATAATCCGTGTTTCTACCGCGAACACTAACAACATCGGTTTGGCATACTCAAAATGAGTTCATCCAAATCACGCTGTGGAATGGCCGCCCATGTTCGTTGCAACAACAAAAAAAGGTCTTCTTGCGACTGGATACCCTCCATATTCGGCAGAGCTCTTCTCTGTAGCATATCCCATGCATGCTCAATCGGATTCAAGTCTGGCGACTGAGCAGGCCAGGGCAGGACATTGATGTTAGCTGCGGCGAGAGTCTGTCTTACAACTCTTGCGGTGTGCGGTCGTGCATTATCATGCATTAACTGAAATAAGGGACCGATTTGCACTTGTAGAGGAACGATGACGTCTGATACAATCGTCTCAGCATAAATTTGAGCGTTGAGGTTGCCTCTGATCCAAATCAACTCAGTTCTTCCGCCGATCCAAATACCCGCCCATACCATGATGGTTCCACCACTATAAGGATGGACTTCCTGGCAGGATTTTAATCGCTGTTGGCGTCCTGGGGTTCTCCAGTGTCGTATACGTCTTGTATCCGGTCTCATACCGAAACGAGACTCATCAGAAAAGCACACGAAACGCCATTGTTCTTCTGCCCAATTTCTGTGTTCAAGAGCCCATTGATATCGAATCCTACGATTGTGCATTGCTATAGGTGGTACCCGTAGCGGTCTTCGGGAATGAAGGTTCACTTCATGCAAGCGGTTTCTGACTGTTTGGTCGCTAATTAAGTTCCCTGAAGAGTGATGAAGCCTCACGGCTAACATCATGGCGGTTATTGTTGGAGCTCTTCGAGTTAAGATTTGAATGTATCGGTCTTGTCTCCGTGTGGTGCAGCGATACCGTCCTCCATGGCGCTCAGCCACGGTACCAGTGCTTCGGTAACGTGTCCAAAGTCGACTGATAACACTCTGACTTGTATTCAGAGCTAAAGCCACAGTACGTTGCCGGGAACCAGCTTCTATCATTCCCACGGCTCTGAGCATTTCTTCCCTGCTTAAATGACGTCGCCGCTCCATAATAACGTTGGTTTTAATCAGTAGTAGGGAAACAGTAGCACTAATAATGTATTCAATGCGTTATATGTTTTTATAGGGAAAATATTGACAGCTGATTTTCATCTTTTACTCGAATTTGATTCACAGTTCCTGATTCAAATTATGAAATGCACCAAAAAGGATCCATATAAATTTATAAAATCATAAATTTATTACAAAGCCACATCTCAATCTCAAGAAATCCGCATAAAAATGCTTGATCCCTAGACACTTTTGATGTGTGTAATATGACCATTATCTTAACTAAATCAAACAGAAACGAAAAATAATCAAAAAACATGTATTAAATACTTAACACAAAATAACTCCGTTCCGACAACAAATGAAGACAAGCGACTCGGTTATCATTAATCCTTGTAAAAAGACCTTTCCAATGATATATTTATTATGGCTATTGGGTCGAGTACCAGGCTTCATACATTTTTGCCCATTCTCCTTTTGGGGGTGCCCCCATACTTAAAACTCAATTATTTTTTTCATTAAACCCATACGTGTGGGGTATCTATGGATAGGTCTTTAAAAATTATATTGAGGTTACTAATATCATTTTTTTCTAAACTGAACAGTTTGCACGAGAGCCACTTCCAAAGTGGTAAAATGTGTCCCCTGTAACTTCTAAAATAAGAGAATTGTAAAACTATATAATGTAGACCTCAACAAAAACTTCCAACGAAAATTGGTTTGGATGAGATACAGTTAGCAGTTTTTGATATAGTACATTTTCAAAAACTGCAAATATAACTTTGCCATTCATACAAACACTATGAAAAACAAAGTTATTTTTATTGTTTGTGTATATTACTTACTAATCTCAATATAATGATATCCCTATTCCCTAATCTATGCTTGCTACTACGGAACCCTTCATGGGCGAGTCCAACTCGCACTTGGCCGGTTTTTTTCTATTACAACGTTTCGATTCGTTATTAGAAACGCTATCGAATACTGTAATAATAATAGTAATAAAATTACACACTGGTTTATGAAAATACAATGATCTAGTTTTTATCTAATTCGAGCCCGAGTCTCGTTTCAGTATTACGGTTTATTCTATTCCTTATAGTTTTGGATTTGGCAGTTCACATACATTTGACAAATACAAGGTGTATTTGTATAACTTCTCGATAATACTACTTTAAACCTTTTCTGAAATATAACATACTTGCCCATTATTGTAATAGTTTTAGCTACTATTTAAAGTTACCCAACCCTTTACTATTCTGGCTTATTAGTGAATTGTTCGCAGATACAACATGACAACGGGCCGGTACCCGTTCGAGGGGGACAACGTGTACCGACTGCTGGAGTCGATCGGTCGTGGAGAGCCCGCACCGCCGCCGCCCTCGCTGGGGCCCACCCTTGGTCTACTACTTACTAACATGCTGAAGAGAGACCCTGATCTCAGGCCCACCGTGCACGAGATTAGGAGACACTCGTATGTATAACTAAACTTATTTTTCTTGCCCTTGTTCCGTAGTACTTGGGGTTGGTACGTTTTCATTATTCGTACTCCAGTCAAACATCACATCATCTTTAGCTTACGTGTTCTTCTTTAAGATCTACATTCAAATATAGTATAGATAACTTGAGAAGTTATTTGTAAGTTTGTACAGGATAATCTCTGGAATGCATGATCTGATTACTAAATTTTTTTCACTCGCCGAAACCGTAAAGTATTCCTTAGGGCTAGGTGTTCGATCAATAGGTAAGTATAAATATTTTTAACCATTCTTATAAACACCCTAAATAGTAACATTGGATACGGCAGACCAAGTGGTAGATGGCGGAAATAGCTTACCTTAAACAAAACGACTGGCCCACATAATTAAATATAAATGATGATAAAAGGAGGCTTATAACCTAAAGCACTCTAAAATCGACAACCTAGATAGATCGATATAACGATAACCTTCTAAAAGGTCAAACGTGTTATCGGCCTTTGAAAACCTTGACCATACTTAGTACCGTGTCACATACAATGCAAATTTTATCGTCAAAAGTGACACATCAGAGACGTTGCACAAGAATTAAAAACAGTTATATTATAACAATGGAGAAGTAGAATGTGACAAAGTCCAAAAGTGACTACCGTTTTCGAAAAGTGATTGTACTCGCAACCAACGCAAATGTGTAGCGAGATTTGGGGATGAACTTGGAAGACGCAACATATAATATAAATATGTATCTAATCGATGTAATCGTAGCAAATCAAATCTTTGATTTGTCCCTAAAAGTTAAAATAACAAAATAAAAATTCCACCCCCCACCTTAAATTTCACGAATAGGTACAAAGACAAGGACCGTATGACACTGTCACAGTGGAAAATGACTCTTAAAATGAGACTAAAAAAAAGGCTCTTGCTCTCAGTTTTATCTTATAATCTGGTTTGCATTCACTAAAGTTCATCCTGCGTAAAGCGATTGTGAAGTGTGAGTGCATCTTTACGCCCTTTTGCGTCCACTAATATGGCTATGCAATGGTTCCAAATCTAAAAACAAACTCAAAATCTTGTTCCTTTTTTTCACAAAAGGTTAAAAAAATAATATCACTCGTCATCCAATAGTCAGTTTAACACCACCAAATAGTTTAACTTCACCACCAAATATTTAGTTTAGCTTGCTCCTTGCGGGGATCGATCCTGCAACACGCAGCGTAACAGCCAATCGCTCAATTCTGGAAAACATACTCGCGAACGTGTAGTCACGCCTGCACCCGCGACTGATTAGCGGACAAAAAAAAAACATTGCAGTAAGTTGACTTTATTGCACCATTTCGGTGACGCAAAAAAGTATTGGCAAAAAATACAATGTTCACAAATTAATTGCAACAAAAAACTGCAGTGGGGACCTTCCAATCATTGCATAATTAGATGCATAATATATTTTTTTACAATGACTTTTCCTTGTGTTCTCCAAATAATAAAGTTAGATCTTTATGTCTCCGTAAATACCTATGATGTTTACATTATGGCACGTAAATTACATCAGAGGTGAACATTTTAATAGTACCTAACCACTTAGTGATTATCGAGATTATGTTGTTTACGCATAAATAGGGACATTCTATTTATTCGACTTTGCACATATATTGTGAAGAAAATGTTCGCATCAAGGATAATGTTGCGAATTGTTAATAATATTTTATTTCGACCAAGTGCTACTTGTCGATGATTTTTGTAGTTTTAAAGGTCATTAAATTTGTACCTTCTTATGTTCGATCAAACATTTACATAGGTCCTCTACAAACGTTTCTTTGAGGAAGAGAGTGAACTCACACTTCCCGTATTCAAGGATAGACGATACGATTTATTATTATTGAGTCAATCTTCGTCAAAGAAACAGCAACGGGACCGTCATTTGAGGCGATATTAATTGGCATCAAAAGCTCGTTTTTTTAATCGATACTAAATCTTTTACAGCGTTTTGGTTAAATCTTTATTAAAGAGTACACTTTTTTTTTATCGTGGTAAAATCATCAAATGAGTCCTCCCACCCCGGGCAGGGCGGGAGGGACTGTCAGACTTGTACTGACTAAAATCCACGGTGTCCTTCAATAGCCCTTTATGTCCCAGGGTCACGGTAATGATATAAGTCCCACGACCCCGGCGGGCTTTGGCCCTCTAGGGAGGGGGCCCCGTCATTATGCTGACGCTCTTTGAGGCGCGCGTGGAACACAACGCGCCGTCGACCCGGGCATGGTCCATGGTCGGGCTGCGAGTTGCCCTTTACTCGCCGCCCGCATGCCCGCGCCTACGGTGGCCGGAGATTGTCTTGCGACGTCCGTCGCCGTGGGCGTCCACCACCGCGGGTGGGGCGGAGGGAGGACATTGTCCTCTCTCTCACGCGGCCCGCCTCCTCCTTCGCGAGCATTACTGCTTCGCAGAAGGAGGCGACCGCTTCCCACTCCGTCTCGCCCCGCAGCATGGCCGCAACCAATGCCAGGCGCGAGAGGTCTCCGCCTATCGCCGCCGTGAGGACACGTCGGTGCTCTGCCCAAGCGGGGCAGTCTTGCACCGTATGCTCTACTGTGTCCTCCGGGCGATCTTCGCAGTGGTGACACCCAGGCGTTTCCTCCTTTCTCCTTAGACACAGGTACCTCCCGAAACTTCCGTGTCCGGTGAGGACCTGCGTCATGCGGTAGGTTAGGACGCCGTGACTCCTATCCAGCCACTCCTCAAAGAGGGGTCTTACCGCCGCGATTGCGGCGTGCCCGATTAAAGAGTACACTTGGAAATAAAAACAATCTTAAAATGAAGTAAATAAAATGTTGAAGTAGGTATCAGAAATAAGTTAATTTGCTTTTGTCCTTCATTATATACTTAGTAACTTTGCCTGGGTTCACTTTTATTTATTTATTTAAATACTTCATGTACAAATCCATGGTACATAGGCGGACTTAATGCCAGAAGGCATTCTCTACCAGTCAACTTTTATGTTATGTACTCGGTTCTAAGATCACAATTCTGTTACTTGTTACTTCCCCCTGATTTTAAAATCGTTATTCATTATAACTATCCCAGAGGTGCCTCTGCAAGCAGCTTCGCGAGGCATTTTCCGCGCGAGGAAACTGCCTCGCGAGGCTGCTTGCTCTGTGTGGACACGTCTATTGTTTCTCGACCGAGGCACGAAACAAAATACGCGAGCAAAAAAAAAAGCCGACACTTGATGGCTCGGGCGCTCGGTCGCTCGCCCGTAGCAGCGCACTCGCTTTCCTCGGCCGAGACACGTCCATACTAATCGAGCTGCTTCGCGCGGCAAATGCCTCGTGAGGCTGCTCGCTCTATGTGGACGCATCTATTGAAATTACATCCAGCCAGTACCAACACGCAACAGGAAAATGGCCTTGTTACCAACAAAGGAAAGAATTAAGTACTTTGTTTATTCAATATAATATATTAAGTACTTGATAGCCCTGTTATCTTCTGAGTGTTTATTTATAACTAATATAATAATAATATATTCTACTAGCTGTTGCCAGTGGCTTCGCCCGCAACTCGAAAATCCCACAGGAACACAAAAACGGGCATAAAATACCCTATGTGTTAATTCAGGTTATAAAGTAGCTAATCTGTGTAAATTTCATCCAAATCCGTTCAGCAGTTTCTACGTGAAAGCGTAACAAACATGATTCATCCAACCTCACAAACTTTCGCATATAGATTAGTCAGATACACACTGAAGGGCGTTTCAGAGTTGTAGGTACCCAATTTTGCATTTAAAAAAAATTTAAAGCTTTACTTAATTTTCTTTTGCAAGTTTTGAAACCGAATACGAGTACTCACTCTGCGAGATAATTTATTCAGCCTCTCTTCTTTAATTGTTCGACATGGCAATTTCTGTGATTTAATGATCTGATAGATTTTTGAAATTACTATAAATATATTTCTGCGTGTATTTTTGAATAAGTGTGCAAAATGTCTATTGACATAGGTAGGGATCATTTAATTTTGCTGTCAAAGATTGTTATATTTTTTCGCTAAACAAACTATTGCGGACATTTTTAATGCCTACAAGGATCGTTGAGAGCTTTTTTGGAATTGCAATGTTTGGCCAGAGGGTCTAAGCAGCTACTTTAAGCAATATTCTTAATGATTCATTTTGCAACATCATTGGCTACTCTTCTTATATTCATTCTCGAAATTAACCATTAAGAAAATTAGCTGTTAATAGGCTGTCTCACAATCTCGCGATTGTGGAGAGTCTTAGCGTTTAAAAAACCTCGACCTCCCCATTTTCGCGGTATTTACAATCTCAAAACCGAAGACCGTGGTGGGTGATGCATTCGGGAACCGATCAATTTACCGAATTTTGTTTGTTCGAATTTCTTTATACCGAAAACTATTGACCGACATCTCTTTTGCTATATGCATTATTTGACATATTTTCAGATCATCGAAGTATCAGTAGCTATATGTATTATTTTACACAGTATGTTTATTTATTTATTATTAAAAACTTCATGCACAAATATGTACAAAGGCGGACTTAATGCCATAGGCATTCTCTACCAGTCTACCTTAGGGTGATGC
The DNA here is from genome assembly GCA_950005045.1 of Agrotis exclamationis. Taxonomy (NCBI): domain Eukaryota; kingdom Metazoa; phylum Arthropoda; class Insecta; order Lepidoptera; family Noctuidae; genus Agrotis; species Agrotis exclamationis. The sequence continues at coordinate 9,953,979 of OX465420.1, read as the reverse complement.
AGAAAAAAGAACAAGTAGTATGTTCCGCCGATTAACAAAATAACTTTCTACTATTGACCAAATGATTTATTTGCCATATTTTCACCATACCGAAACAACATTTTACCGAAAAATTAAATTACTGTCATAAAAATTCAAGTTCTGAATATCCACCGCCGATTAATTTAAAAGTAAGTATTCTAATGACTTGCGGTAATCTTCAAAACTACTTTTTCCTCTTTCAGTTGGGTCCAAGCCCGGCCTCCGCTGGAAGCCGGTGAGCGAATGGTGACTCCTCGCTCGCGTCGCTCCGACGAGCTTCACACATCTACCGTCATCCCGTACTTAGTGGAGCGACACTATCCGTCGGCACAGGAGTACTTCTCCGAAAGAGACTACAGACACGGTCAGTCTGACGATGATAGTGATGATGACCTATTTTATGATGTTACTGATCTGCAGTATAAGCTGTGATTGTGAAGAATAGGTTCAAGTCTGAAGTTAATAATGTATCTCAATCTCGATCTTGATGCCAAAATTTGTCTGTAACACTAGGGCCACACTAAATGTCGTTAATTATAGACGTTTATAGGAACATTTAAAGACTTTCGCGGAAATTAACGGGAAATGCCGTTAGTGTGGCCCTAGCGTAACCAATCAATGGCCGTCAAAGTACGCGTATCAGGATATGGATTGAGATACAATAGTACTTATACAATAGATTTTAGTGTACAGGTATAGAAAGAGAATAATGAACACATTTTATTTCGGTTGCCTTATTTATAACTGTCAATATTAAGAATGTTTGAAAAGGTGACATTACCTTTTGTGAAATTTATAATTGAGAATTGCTTATGGATTATGAAGCTTCCCAAATACGGAATCTTTTGTATGGCAATTGCCAACAACCAGTAAAATGTACAACTTGGAGTAAAATACTCCGACCATTTAAGCCCATAACTTGGGATAGCATCTTTCAATTAGCACTATACTCCTCTTTTATACTGATATGACTTGTGACGAAGTAAAGACAAAATTACTATGCTAGTATACTATTTTGATAATAGTTTGTAAATACTCAGATTTGTATGTAATTACGTGACTTTATGAAGTGCACGTTCTTTAAATCATTTGCGACGTCATATCTTTGAATGGCCGTCTTAGTGATATCAGTACTTACATAATTGTATTATAATTCTCATAGTCATTCTACATTGTAAACTTCATACTTTTTTGTTACTGATTTCAATTAGATTTCAACATTTTCTAAGGTTTAGATTCCCTGGCGCGTCATAATGAATCTTTTTATTAAATCTGGACTAAGCTTATTTGCAGAATCTAAACCTTATGTCTATGTGAATAGAGTCGTACAATTTTCAGAGCCTGAAGAAGTGCGCATAGCCGGTCTCGTTCGCGCTCGTGTTTGTTCCTTGAGTTAGGTTCGTTGCATGCGAGTGACGGAACCCCAATCTAGCTTCAGCCTTATCTATATCTATATGAACAGCCATATACCTACATATACCCGCTATAACAACAACAGGCTTATATTTCTTTAAACCAATTTATTTAAAAAAAACAAAACGTATTTCTGATGCGAGTAAAATTAAGATAACTGATGAATAAGTGCAGTAAAATATATTTTAAATATAAATACTGTATTGTGTGCGTGGACCTAGATCTTTACTAATAAGCTAGTCTTGTACCGAACGATGATTTTGTAGGGAAGTACAGATTACATACTATTCAGACACTTGGCTTGATTCATTGGTCAATATTTACAAAGGCGCGGTTTATTTGGCCGTTGTCTCGCATTTGGGTATGTAAATAACGTCATCCAAATTAAGGCCTCTACACATTAGTTTTCAATGTGGCCAATTATGAAGCTGGACAGACATACTCGAATACTGCTTCAAATATTAGCGAGTACCAAAGTCAATAGTCTTCCATCCTAATACGGAATAACAACCTGGTGTAAGTACGCTGTAATACTGGTTTGGTATTACTCAAACACGAATTTACAATGAGCAAACTTGATTAACAGCAAAATTAAAGGCACAACTTCTTTGTTCAATGGTTCATATAATATGCTTATCAATTTAAGGTCCCTCACTGTACAATCAGAATTTTATCAATTCCTTGAAAAAGTAGAGTATCTGAATAGTATGTAATGTGGTTGTAAGACGTGACGTATATCCGTGGCATGTTGCAGAGCTGGGCGACGGCGGGTCCCGCACGCTGTCGACGGCGGAGCTGTCAGACGCGGAGTCCTCACGTCGCAAGCGTCGGTGGCACTCGTCGTGTGGCCGCCTGCCGTCCTGCCGCCTCACGTGATGCGGGCCCCGCACAATTAACATACATGTTCCGATCTATTCCTCCTTACATTACTTCGCAACCTTACAATGAAAGTGACCTAACGATTTTGTTATAAACTGGCCTTAAACCCTGTGTAAAAAAATATACCAAGCTAAATAAAATAGGGACAACCATCGGTCACTTTTGTTGGTCCCGCTATTGACCAATGCATTTGTGTAAAGAGACCAACCAGTATTTCGACAGAAGTGCATTTTTCGACCTAGGTCATTTTCATTCTGGGACTGCGACTTGTTCCTCCACTCTGTAGTTAACTTTACCACCACTGTTATTGCCAGATAGTTCTGCCAAAACTCCTCGTTTTGTCGCTAAATTAAATAGCACCTAGACGTCGTTTTCGTTCGTTGTTTCATCAATATCCTCTCTGAACAAAATTGGCTATGGTATACTTAATGTTGCTATTTATTTGTTTGTGTATGGTTGTTACATGTAGTTCTCTATATACTCCTCTTAATAGTAAAGCAATTTATAGCTTCAATACAGGTATGTGCTTGAATATGTATATTGAGAGACCAATTATTTAGTAAATTTTCTGATATGACATTCAATCACATACTTATGTTAAAGCTAATATTACCATAGACGTGTATGTATATTTAATTAGATATCAAGGAGTTCATGCAATGACAAAAAATATCATAAATGTAAAATAGTACCTGTTTTGTTTGTCTTTCAAGACGTATGATGTAAAGTGAACATGTATTTAGTGTAATTATTAGTAGATCTCAAATTTTAACGTGGCAATAAAAAGATAATATTTTTATAAAAAAATATATCGCTAAAAACCAAATTATAATAGAGTTCTTGCCAAGAGGGAAGCACCGACTATATTATCAATTTTAGTTAACTTGATGTTCATTTTGGTTTTTACATGGTGATGAATGTTAATGTCGATCAGCGGAAATTGTATTTTTGATCTGGATGATTGATTCCCACGCTTTCTCACTAGTTGATTGACGGACAAATGTGTTGCTAATTGTAACCACTTATTGTTAGCATGAAAATGTCTTGTTTGAATGGTTTCGGGTATGATCGATTTTCTTATTTTAGTTGTTAGATGTAAAGTACAACTTACTATGGCGATTGTTATACATTCAATTGTTTGGTAATATCGTTAAATGTCATCGATTGGAATTTATAAAAGAAGATTGTTATAGGATGCGAACAAATTATTGCATGGTTTGGATGTTTTAAAAGGACACGGCTTGTACACATTTCAGCATTCTGTGTACCTATTTCCTAATAAATAATCTCTTTTCCCATCTCAACACCTCTGACAGACCTCACTTTTTGTAACTTATTTATAATGGAATAAAATTACTTTAGTATTAAGGCATAATTAGGTAAACAAAGCATGATTTCTGTATTTTCTAATTGGATTGTTGACGCTTTGTAATTTGTATTGCTTGACGGATGACCGTTGTATCGTTGGTCTTGTAATACAAATCTTTTCACTTTACTTCTGCGCTAAATTGTTTGTTCACATAAATGTAATGTTACTTAGTTGTGCAATAACTGTTATAACTTGATGAAATGCTGTTCTAGTTCGTAGTTTAGGTTAAAGCTTACTTAAGCCATATTGTAATGAGATTATTGCGCAGGTGATCTCTTCACGCCAAAGGCGGTTTTTGCTAAAAGTATTTTATTTAACTGTAATAGTTTGTGTCCACTTATGTTGCACATGTATTTGAAAAGTGAGGTCTTACATATAACTCTTAAAACGTGTGTTTACGCTTAAATAAAATGAAAGGATGTATGTTTAGTGCCTGAAATGAAAAATAACGTAAAAAACTGAAAAAAATTAAAGAGAATATTAATATATTGTAAATAAAAAGTCAAAGTAATGTGCACTAGGTATTTCATTTGTTACACAGAGTACCCCTATACATTAATTACAAAAATAATAATTTAAAGGCACTCACTACAAATTACTCTAAGCCCCTTCGTACACTAGGCGACGCAAGTCTCCGATACCTAACGACTTTGGTATCCAGTACCCTTAGCACGAGTTTTCACTATTTTACTTTACAGCGTCTTTTCAGTATTTACAGCTGTTGTATGAAAAAATGGAAAAAAGCGCCTCTGGTGTGCGAGGAAGGAACTAATTTTTTCATTGAAAATTGTCAATTTGAAATTGTCAAAGTTCCAGTTTACTTTACGTCTCAAATACTGAAAACTCGTGCCAAGGGTACAGGTCACTATCGCAATACAAATCCATTGAGATTCGTACACAGGCACGCATCAATGGATACCAAAGTCGTAAGGTATCGGAGACTTGCGTCGCCTTGTGTACGAAGAGGCTTAGGGTCAGCTCAGACCGAAACGTGACGCTGCGCGCACATTTCAATAGAGCTACTCAAAATTTAACTCTATTTTCTACACGAAAAGATACACCTTTCGTAACTTAGCGCGGCGCCGCGCTACATTTTAATAGCGATTCAAAATCTAACTTTATTTACTACATAATAAGATACACATTTGCAGTTTCGTTGCGTCACGTCTCGCCGCGTCTCGTCTCTGTGTGACCGTAACAAGACTCCAGTAACCTTAGCACGAGTTTTCAGTATTTGAGACGTAAAGTAAACTGAAACTTTGACAATTTCAAATTGTCAAGGAAAATATAGTTCCTTCTTCGCACAAGAATTCCATTTTTTCATACAAGAAACGCTGTAAATACTGAAAAGACGCTGTAAAGTAAAACAGTGAAAACTCGTGATAAGGGTCGGCTCAGACCGAAACGTGACGCTGCGCGCACATTTCAATAGAGCTATTCAAAATCGAACTCTATTTCCTACACGAAAAGATACACCTGTCCACAACCTGCATTGCGCTGCATTTTAATAGCGACTCAAAATCTAACCTTTATTTACGACAAGAAAAGATACACATTTGAAGTATCGAGCACGAGTTTTCACTTTTTTACTTTACAGCGTCTTTTCAGTATTTACAGCATTTCTTGTATGAAAAAATGGAACAGCGCCTCTGGTGTGCGAAGAAGGAACTAATTTTTTCCTTGAAAATTGTCAATTTGGAATTGTCAAAGTTCCAGTTTACTTTACGTCTCAAATACCTACTGAAAACTCGTGCTAAGGGTACTGTTTAAAAGACATCAGCAAGATTCGTCGCATAGATGTCGCCCCTTGTTGACCCTTGAGATGCTGTATTTTGTACCCATGACAAGTGCTAGTTACAAAGTCTAAACAATTTACATTTTCGAACGCAATACGTAAACAAAATGTGCAATAATTAGTTTTACATATCTCTTGCTCTGTAAGTACACCCTTACACCCCTGAATGCCGGGGTGTATGACTATCATTACAGCATAGGTTTTGGAATTTGAAAAAAGAACTGTCATACTCATACTGCACGAAGAATATTTTTAAAAAGTTAATTTTTTTTTCTCGGTATCGATTAATTACTCGAATCGGAATCTAGACAATTTATTTTATAAAGATTTTATTTTAAATATGGAACTATTTGTTTCCACATCGTATGTTAGATGGAATCGATTTAAAAATCAAACTGGCCAGCAAGATTTGACGCGCTTGCGTGCGTGAAAAAAAAAGGCAGTCTACTAGTAGGCGCGAAAGCATCGCGAAAATAATTAATTTTCTTGTTTGAGTTCTTTTTCAAAAGTTTTAAACATGTCTAGTGACGAAGACATAGATCTAACGCCCGATTTTATTAAAGAAAGGGCAAAAACAGTTGTCGAAAATATATTACCGCCGAACTCGAAAGAAAGATATGTAAAGGCATACGACGAATTTATGAAATGGCGGTCAGAAAAAAAAGTGAAATCTCTTTCTGAAAGTGTTTTTATATCATATTTTGATGAATTATCTAAGAGGCTACAACCTTCCAGTTTATGGTGCTTTTATTCCATGCTAAAATCTACAATGATGACAAAACATGACGTGAATTTGAAAGATTTTTCTAAACTTACTGCTTTCTTGAAAAGGCAGTCTGACGGCTTTAAAAGCAAGAAATCGAAGGTATTTACTGCAGAAGAAGTACAGAAATTCTTAAATGAAGCTCCGGATGAAATTTATTTAGCAATAAAGGTACCTACGTATTTACTTGCCCTTTTTAATAAGTTACCAAAATATTTCACAAAAATACTATGCGAATTTGGTGCCTTTAATACAACTTATGTCTTTTTTACAGGTTGTTCTAATTTTTGGGATATCGGGAGCCTGCAGAACCGTGGAATTGACAAACTTGACAATAGAAAATGTAGAAAAACATAACAAATTACTACTCGTAAAACTGCCTAACACGAAAACTAAAATTGACCGGTCATTTGTTGTGCATGAAGAATTTGCAAATTATGTTGAAAAATATCAAGCTCTTCGGCCTGAAAACGTGGATACAAATCGTTTTTTTCTTAATTACAGTAAAGGAAAATGCCACAGACAAGTAATAGGAAAAAACAAATTTACAGGCATGCCAAAGCAAATAGCCACATATTTAAAACTGAGTAACGTAGAGTTATACACCGGGCATTGCTTTCGCAGAACATCAGCGACTCTATTGGCTGATTCGGGAGCCAACCTCACTCTGTTAAAAAGGCACGGCGGCTGGAAGTCCAGCAAAGTGGCCGAAGGTTATATCGAAGATTCGATGGCAAACAAAAGCAAAATTACTTCTAAAATAACAGAAAATATAAACTTAAAATCACCACGTCAAAGCACATCATCTGAGCCATTTTTTAATGAAGAAAATAGTACCAGTCAACTGCCGCCATTTACGATGCAAGAACCTCAAGTCACTCAAACTCAAGTCTTATCATCACAAACTCATATTCAAACTATAAATATACCTAAAAAGAACGTGACCATATCTCTTACAAATTGTAATAATTTTACTATTAATTTTAATTAAATACACATTTTTTTCTTCTTAATAAATGTTCATTGAAACCTGCTGTCTTGTTGTTTACTTACCTCACAATCGATATGTAAAGCAGAGTATTTATCTCGGGCGTAAGCATCAATTGCATACTCGGGTTAATTAGCGCCTTCGCTTCGCTCAGGCGCCAAAAACCTCGTATGCAATTGATGTCATACAGCCCTTGGTTAATAATCTACTATTACAATCTAATCACCGAAGCGAATGTGGGCGTTTAAATTACCAACATGACTCGCCTAAATTGTGTTCACATGGGAACCTATCAGACTAATCTGTACCCTGAGCACAAGTTTTCACTCTTTTACTTTACAGCGTTTTTCCAGTATTTACAGCGTTTCTTGTATGAAAAAATGGAACAGCGCCTCTGGTGTGCGAAGTAGGAACTAATTTTTTCCTTGAAAATTGTCAATTTGAAGTTGTCAAAGTTCCAGTTTACTTTACGTCTCAAATACTGAAAACTTGTGCTCAGGGTACTGTACCCTTAGCACGAGTTTTCACTCTTTTACTTTACAGCGTTTTTTCAGTATTTACAGCGTTTTTGTATGAAAAAATGGAACAGCGCCTCTGGTGTGCGAAGAAGGAACTAATTTTTTCCTTGAAAATTGTCAATTTGAAGTTGTCAAACTTCCAGTTTACTTTACGTCTCAAATACTGAAAACTCGTGCTCAGGGTACTGTTATACATTATATCGTGTAAATTATCCTACCTGTTTATTCTCGCTTGATGATATTCGCTAATAACCGTTTTTAACAGAAAGTTGCGCATTACAAAATTATTTAAGGACAAGTGACGCTAATTAGGTTGACAACTTTATACTTTTAGATTTAAGAGGAAAACTTGGAAACATCGTGTAGCTGCTTCGGAGTAAATACTTATGTACCAAAACAATAGTATTCAGATGTCATCTATCGGAAAAATAAAAGCGGAATAATAAACATATAAGCGAAATGTATTTCGATTCAAACAAATCGCCAATTCACTAACTCAATATATTATTAGATTTCTTTTTCAAACCTCATTATCCTAAAATTGCTCATTTCTAAATGTTCTACTATTGTTTCCTATAGACACAAACATTTAACTTGACCTATATCAATTGTCTACGGTGCAGTTCAAGGGAAGGTGTAGAAAAACCACAGGGTGTCGCTACATTTCCTAATGTGTGGTTGTTGTGGTAACCGCAGAGTTGACCTGAATATGCATAATGTAAAGTAGGTACGCCTACATGTCTATTTAAATTATTTATCGGAAATCCTAATATTTCAGGGAAGTTTCAGACAAGTTCTGCTGATGGAACGGTCTCAGGGTGCTCCTGGTTATGATTCCTAGTAATCTCTTATTTCTTTTCTATCCTTTGTATTCTTTTCTTGTAACGATCTCCACGTTCTGGAACCAGCCAAATCCTGGTTTTTTCACAATGTTGTCAGCCCACCACGCAGCCGGACGACCAAAGTTTCTTCTTTCTAGGTACACGTTAGGCCCCAATAAGGAAGTTTCCATTTTAAGAAAAATTAAAAATACTTATTAAAATTGTAAGGCAAAGAAATTATAATATATGGTGAAAGAATTATTTTAATAACTTGAAAAATGACAAAGTTAATCCACTTTTACTGAATCCCGAATTAATTTTGAAATGCACGCGGAGCATTTGGTCTGTGACGTCACAAGTCTCTATGCGCGGGTGGGGCGGGTAGCGCTTAGCGGCTGTTTCGAGTATTTCGTGGTTTGTTGCTCACAGTAAGTACATGGAATGCGGTATTTGAGTGTCTGTGTGAAGTATTAAGTAACCTTATTAATATATTTCGTATAATATACTATCTTTTAGCTATGTAAAAACTAGATTAAAGTAAAGTTTAGAGACGATGGAGAGTGGATTTGTGCGTGGACAGTCTAACAATTTACCAAAAGTGAACATGGTTATGGTTTTGGATTTTCTGGCAAACAATCCACTGTACACAAGTGCAAAGGTCAGAGGAGTGAAACTTTCAACGTACCTATGTTCCTATACCTATCTACTAAGTCCTACATAATAATTTTACTATGCCGTAACAATCATCACACGGAATAACTTCTCATTAGTTTGCTGCAGCTTTTATTCGTTTTAGGTACAGACACCAGCAGGTCAACCTACCCGAAACTGTCAGATTTTACCAATCGAACATTAACCTTCCATTATCGTGATAAGGTTGAAAATCTATTGAAGAAATTTGGCAGATTGTGGTAGCTTGATGTGCTGGCGTCTGTACCTAAATCGGTGTAGGTAATCCGCCTAGTTTTGTTTAAAGTTTCATTCACCATTGATTGATAATATTTGAATAATATAAACACATCGATCACGAATACAAATTTTCGGTACCTAAGTATTAATATTAACATTATTTAATTGTTCTCTATTACTGTATTGTAAATACTGTTATTTTATCAAGAAATCATCGTAAAAACATTTTTTTTAATAAGTCGTAGGTATTACATAATATCATTCCTTGTCCTTGAAGCGACGAGGCTCGGTCGTTAATTTTTAGGATTTTCACACAAATATAAAAACAAAACAAATTTTGGGGGTTCCCCCCATACTTAGAATTGAAACTCTATTTTTTTTTTCACCAAATCCATACGTGTGGGGTATCTATGGATAGGTCTTTAAAAATGATTTTGAGATTACTCATATCATTTTTTTCTAAAGTGAACAGTTTGCTTGAGAGGCACTTCCAAAGTGGTAAAATGTGTCCCCCCCCCCGTACTTCTAAAATAAGAGAATGATAAAACTAAAAAAAATATATAATGTAGACATCAACAAAAACTTCCAACAAAAATTGGTTTGGATGAGATACAGTTAGCAGTTTTTGAGATATAGTACATTTTTAAAAACCGCAAATATAACTTTGCCATTCATACAAACACTATGAAAAACAAAGATATTTTTACTGTTTGTGTATATTACTTACTAATCTTAATATAATTATATCCCTAATCTATGCCTGCTACTACGGAACCCTTCATGGGCGAGTCCAACTCGCACTTGGCTGGTTTTATTGCTTTTTATCGACACTTTGTAATTCTGACCTTAAAACATGCGTGTAAGGTTGAATTTGTTTTGATGTAGTTTACAGAGTTATGGTTGTATTTGTACACTTGGGAACGATAGAATATTTATAATGTACTTTCACATCAGTTTGCACGGTTTCCATAATGATTCCACAACGATAATATTTGTTCCGTCTTGTTTGAACCAAAAGTAATAACCGTCTGAGGTGACCGCGCATCGACGACTACTCGACTCGAGCGAGTGATGAGACTTGTGACGTCATGAGATTGTTGACCGGCCGCGCGCCGAGAAGTTTTAAAGCGGACGGGAAAAGTATCATAACTTCGTCATTTTTGAAGATAATTGAAAAAAAAATTCAACTAGCTTCATTGCAAGTTTAGTAATATTTTTAAAAAAAAAATTAAAAAAAATGGAAACTTTCTTATTGACGAAGTCTGACAACTTGATGTATTGCTGGTGTCATTTGCCTGCCAAACTCCATAACGCAACTCAGTCTAGCAGTAACCAGCTTCATGACAAACATTATATTCAGAGCCACTAATCCCTACCTACGCATATCATCTGCCTAAGTAGCCTTTTCCCCATAATGTTGAAAACTTAGAATCGATTTCAAGTCGAACCATATGCTGATATGCAGCTGAACTTCAGTATTTTACAAAGATAGGCTGCCTCTCTGACCTCCACAACACAGTAATAACTGGGTGATAATTAGTGCCCTTTGGTAAAATTGGTTGTCAGACTTTCGAGATTCTCAGTTACGACTGTCAAAGATCTACAGATGACAGCCAGGACGAATGGCTTTACGTGTTTTCTGAGGCACGGAGGAAACTCGACATGTGTTCACCCATCGACAGACCAAACGCGGCTTAACTTAGAATATCAACCTGTGCGGCTGTTATTATTTATCCACGGGCTCCTCCAATGAATATTCATAACTTGAGACGTAAATACTATGAAGCGAACTGTACCATTCACGTAACACAATCGGACATCTACCAAGCAATTACCGGTGCAAGAGCTGCTCACTCATGGGTAGTGCGTTACCTGCATGGTGTGAATTGCTATGTCGTAAACATGGGGGCCATGCGCCTACGCTTGCGACCCAATTCGCAGCCACAATGCGCGGAAGTGCCCGGTTCGTTGCCACAACGTTGTATCGCCTTCCGCTATATCAGGTCCTGATATAATTGGAGCATTGGGCTATACTAAGTCGAACAGGTAGATTATGGTTATCTAATGGCATACATTCGTTGACCATAACATTATTTTAACTAAGGAACTAAACGAGTTATGAATATTTGGTACGGCTTGCCAATTCTTTGAGTTTTAGTTACATGTTTAGCTAGACGACTAGACATTAATGGTTCTGTAGGTTCACTGTCAAAGAGAAACCAACTTTGAACTGAATCCCAGTGCACAGATTCTTTTAAGGCTTTTACCTATAGAGCGCGATTCATCCCGGGCGACACGATCTAGCGATGTGATTTTGACACCACAGATGTTTCCTCTGACGATGCCGGCAAACCAACACGTTATCAGGCGTCGAGTTACTTTGATCTAATCATTTGACCCTGCACGAAATATAGAGCGACATTGATAGCATTTATCGAAATCAATTACTGTGTACGAAGATCAACGTCAGGCAAAAGTGAATACGTCGGTGTTTTCTCTTTATATTAGCATTCGAATATTCTATTTTCATCTGGTCTGCTCTGTCCCACTCCTGGGCAAAATCCTTCATCCACTCCTTCCACCCATCGCGACACTGCTTCTTCCTTCCAGTTCAGACGGAGCGGTGCGGTTTGTCCCGATATCTCCTAGGTGGATAAATATTAGGTCGGAAAAATTTTGAAGGACATGGACATTCGCAGTCTGGTCATACACCTAGCTTGGCCTACCTGGGTAGAATGTAGGTATCTTACAACAGGTAACCCAATAAAGTAGTCGGGTAGGTAATCGTTGCGTACAGAGGAATGGTGTCATCAGCACTTCATTACAAGCGAAGTGAAGGGTTGCCGAAGATGGTCATTATCGTTTTTCTCATTGTCAGTGCATAAAGTTCAAGGTGCATTTTTTGTAGGTTAATCGAGTCAAACTTCCTAACAGCATAGTCTTAACGTGTTTTACACTTGGTTGCTGATAGACCGATGAGTTATGCTATTTTGCACTTATTTTTAAGAACTAGGTACTAATATTATAAAGCTGTAGAGTTTGTTTGGTTGAACGCGCCAATCTCAGGAACTACCTACTGGTTCGAATTGAATAAGTCTTTTTGAGTTGGATTGTTTCTTTTTTCGAGGAAGGCAATAGTCTATAAAATATCACGCTACTACCAGTAGCAGGTGAGCAGCGAGGGTGAAACCCCGGGGAGCAGCTAGTGTACAATGTTAGTTGAATACGATTGGTATTCACCTATTATTGTGCACTAGCTGCTCCGCTAGCTGAGAAATGTTTGACTTTTAAGCTATTGTCAAACAGACAGGCGAAGCGAACGCGATCCGAATCCTATCATATAGAAAAGCGAAAGCGGTCCGACAGTCTATATGACAGGCTTCAAGCAATTCTATACATTACAAACAAAAACGCTTCGCTTCGCGTTCGCTTCGCCTGTCTGTTTGACAATAGCTTTACAGTCTTACGGTATCACTTACGGTACGGTTTAATCTTGTAGTAAGATGGTTAGAATGTAATTTAAAGACATAGATTGTAATATTTTCGGGAAAAACTTCAAATTAAGAAAAAAAAGGGGCGCTAGACACGTTAGGCTTAGATTTCTGAATGTCTAGTTGTTTAGCTCATGTTTAGTAGATTCAGGGGCAACCGAAACATCGATTCAGATATAATATATTTAGCTTATTCATATTAAATTCCAGTTGCCCTATAAACAATAAGAAACAGTAGTCGACTACCTCTTTATTAACAAACGATGTTGAATGCAATCGAACATTATACCAGCATGAATCTTTTGTATTAAATAAAATGGCTGTGAGGTGAGTAGGTAATCGCTTGTTTAAGCGCCCATTCATAAATGCCTTATTGTAGGTCGTGAAAGGATGTGCCGAAGATGCCAGCTCGCTTTAGTCCTTGGAATAGTGTGGAGACGCTGTCATAGGACTGTAACTAAAGTGAATAATATTAAAATAGGTACAAATGTTTATTGTACTTAGGTCTGTATTCTAGACGATGATAAGTTCAACTTTGATTTTAAACTGGCAAGATTGTCGCAATTTGTGACGGAGCGAGAATCTAGCTAAAATAATACGGGTTTAAGTTTGCGAAGTGTCGATGTACAGTAATGTGAACGACTTTTGGACTATATTTAACATTGACACTATTTTCACATCACATTTTAAGACGATAATCATTTGCATCGCTGACCTTCTCTGCAATAAACACGGGAAAACACGAGTACATTCAGAAACAATTTAAAAAAATAACAGTCATAATCTCAATTCGGACCTTGTCCTTAATAGAGTAATTGTTTTTATTTAGATAATTTTTTGCAGATATTTTGGGTTAATAAAAATAGATAATTAGATACGGGTACATTAGTAGGTAAATTGTAAAGTGCTGATGTTTTCTGCGCAGGCATTAGGTATCACAAGATTTCCGTATTTTGCCTACAGCATTAAGGTATTTAGGTAAGTATTTACGGCATTTATTGTGTGGAAGACTTTAAAGTGCCTTTAGTGTACGAACGAGGAACTAACTTTTTCCATCAAATTAACGTTCAAATTCCCTTTTACTTTCTGTCACAAAAACGTGAAAAGTCATCCTAGGGCCTCAGTAGAGTACATGAATGGCAATTTATTTCTCACACGATTTTGACAAAAAGGTAAGTTTAAATCATATTTGAAATAAAATTATGTCAAGCTTATATATGTGAATATTGTGAATGACCTTTTTTATATAATAAAATTCGTGTGGTAACCTTTAAATTGGCAAGTAACTTCTTACCATTGAATATTTGAAGTAGTACGTCGTACAACCTGTTGCTTGTAGCAGGTACACATAGGATTGTGTCATCTCTCAAATGGTACTTATTTCCCAGCCGTTTTGACTGCAGAGGTCAGGTAAATGCCAGCGGCGAAGCATGCGGAACTTGCTATGGTACAATAATGGGAAAATTGAATTCATGACAGTTTCTATAAGGGCAACAAATTGGAAAGCATAAACCTTCCTATAGCTGCAAATCTATTTTATAACCTGAACATGTTTGGTTCAATTTATCATAGTTATGTATATCTTGCATATCACAGGAAACAATTAATGGAGCCATTATATACCTACTGCCTGACATGAAGTTTAATGTTAGCATAGATATCATGAAAACCAGTCAACACGATAGATTGGAATGGTACCCACGATCTCGGACCAGTCAGAATAGGTGACGTATTCATGTGATGTCATTGCATTTGATTAAGAACACTATATGGTCTGACTGACAGTTCAAAAGGCTATGAGAAAATCAGTTCACCGGCATTATTCTGATAGAATAGTTTCGATACTGCTTCGCATTTAGGCTCATCAACAATACCAATCTCGCAAGGCTTAAATTGATGGGGTCAAAATCACAGACAAATGACGATCAAAAGGTGAGGAGGCGCGGGCGCAGTGAAAGTGCTCGCGCAATTCTATTGTGACTCTGATTGATTTGCAAGATAGACGATAAGTTGCGCTATCCTAGATGCGCTATTGTTCTTCCGACTTTAGCAATTAAATACCATAAAATAACGCTTGCAGATAGCAATCAGATTCAAACCTGTTGCTTTTAAAGCTCTGTTGATTATGGTTTTGGAATCTTTGTAAGCTTTTGAATTGTAAGCTTTGATGTCCAAGCTTAAAGCCTCCCGCAGACACACGCGATTAATCGCGCTGCGACAACGAGCCAAGCTAATTTCCACTCTAAAAATACTGCGAATGGACCGCGACATGTCGCCCCACGTGATCGTGTGTCTGCAGGAGGCTTAATTTATTCGGTAAAAATAATGTTATAATTTTACTAGGTTATAGTTTTTGGGGTGGTAAAATCATCAAATGACTCCTACGGCCCTGAGTGGAGCTGAATGGACTGTCAGACTCCTAACTGACTAAAAATCATCTTCTTCAATTCTTCTTCTTCCTTCAATTGCCCTTTATGTTCCAGTGTCACGGTAACCTGCTTAGACAGTCCCGCGTAATAGTTTGCCTTTAGCTCTTAATAGAGCCAAAGGCAAACTATTACTATGCGGCTAATAGCCGCATATCGACACCGAAGTAACTTGTTATAGATTATCATTTTGCAACAAATTCTATTCCTAATATTAGCAATTTTATTTCATGTTTTATCCCTTTCAAACACCACTCGACTTAATTTGGTCTAGCAGAAGTGAAATTAATTTTAACAAAGAATATGTGGGTGAGCTAGAAAGTGACTATAAATGCATGAGTAATGAAAACTCAACCTTATCCTACGTAACGCCATATTTGGTAATTAGCACCTATTGTGGGTGGAGATTGAGCAAGCCAATCAACGTCGATGACCCTTTGGGTGCCGTCTTTAGACCTTTTACCCATTTACTTTGGATCTTTGATGACTATTACATACACCTGTTGGGTATTTGTGTTGATTTCTTGGAATGTTTTCCAACTATGACTATAAATTACCCATTGAGTACCAAGAAATGCAGTAAAACTGACGTATGCTGTATATGGGAGAAAACGCCGGAAATGTCGAAATTTTGGGCCATAAAAAGTGATTTGAAGATTTTGTATAAAGCTCAGCATGACTTGTCTAACTTCCACCATGTTTATTATTTTTCAAAGTTGAAGCCACGGATATGACCTACCTAGGTACATTTATTTATTGATAGCACGCAAACGTTGGACAAAAGCTTTCTAAAGCACCATTTTTCTGAGATATAAACTAATCAAAGGTTTCAAAATCTCTCCACTGGGGCCTTACCACATGCTCTTAACGCGATTCAGTTTATGACCTAAACTGAACTGTTTTTCTAATTCGTACAATGACACCAGCTTAACGTTCAATCTAGTAGGCCATGCCATCTGACAGCGATTGTGCCCAACTGAGTCGCAAGTTTTGGTTTCATTCATTCAATTTTGTACTGGTTTGGTACAATGACGTCTTATATAGCAGCTCAACTGAAACGCTCAAACTGTCAATATAATCATATGACATTTGATAATTTGATTTTCATATTTCGCGCGTAAGTTGAGGCAAATGCTTGACGCCATTTTGATAACGTCAGAATCAGTTTGCTGTGTTCTTGGCTGTGTTAATCGATTATCATTGACAGTCGGCTGTTAACAAGATGCAATGACGCAATATCATGGAGGCAACCGTTTTTTTTTTTTTGGAATGTTTTTGGCATGGCTTCGAGGCCTTGGCTACCGTTTCGTTTAGTAACAGGGCCAATCTCCAATATTTGAGACTTCCGTTTTGGATAATGACGCCCGATCTTTTATCTACTAGTGCAACCATCCACTGACAAAAAACAAAAATATAAATTATTTTAATTACATCTAACTTAAATGAAATTAAAATAATTTATATTTTTGTTTTTTGTCAGTGGAGTGCACTAGTAGGTAAAAGATCGGGCGTCATTATCCAAAACGGAAGTCTCAAATATTGTGAAAACTTCGAAAAATGAATTTTAAAATAAACACATTTTATGTACTGAAACTAACATTTTCCCACGTTTTTTTCCGACTTCTTCTTGCCTAAAGTATCGCATTTATATAAGTATTTCAATATTTTTTTTCTTAAACAGTAAAATACACTATTTTTCCCATGTTTTTCTCACGTTTTTTTTTATACACTCACTTTTCTTGTTTGTAGGTATGTTTGTTTGTCGTTCCGGTTGGACTTTTGCAACTCAATTTTGAGGCACTTCCCGATGAGCTAGCAGGCTGAAATTTTGCACACGCTCTGAGTTCTGATGACAACACATGACTAGCTAAGAAACGTCATAATAAATCCAATATGGCGGCCTCCCCAAGATGGCGGACTGGCTGTTTGAAATCCACCCCCATGATATGGGTATCAAATGAAAGGGTTTGCTGTCAGGAATACAAAAAAAATCAATAAGTCACGTGACTTAAATCCAATATGGCGGACGTCCAAGATTGCGGATAGGGTTTGAGGCACTTCCCGATAAGCTAGCAGGCCGAAATTTTCAGGGTAGCTTCAAATCCGATGAACAAAGATAAAAACAATGAAATAATTAATAGATTTAAAAAAAAATCTAAAAACCCACGTTTTTAACTATCCTAAAAATAAGAAAATAACCCTACGGGGCTGAGAAAGGGGCCACTCTAAACGTGGGGGCGTATCTTTGCAAGTTACACCCACGATCTATACGTCATGTAAATATATCCCATAAATAATCCCTTAAATAATATACGCCCCCACGTTTTGAGTGGTCCCTTTCTCAGCCCCGTAGGGTTATTTTCTTATTTTTAGGACATTTAAAAACGTGGGATTTTAGATTTTTTTTTAAATCAATTCTACTCTGGTACCTACGTTCGAAACAAAAACCTAGTAGGTAAGGTTTTATTATAGTACGTCGAATTTTTTTTTCGTATTATTAATAGCAAAAGGTAAATAAATATGTTGTGTGACAAAATAGTATATTTCATTACAAGTGCGGAAAGGCTGTCATTGCAAAGAGTTCCGACAAATGTCTACCCGAGCCGAAGGCCAGGGTTGACTGTCGGAACAAGTTGCAATGACGGTTCCGCACGTATACTGAAGACTATTTTTAATACAGTTGCGAAAAAATGAAGCACTTTAATAAAAAATAAAATAAAAACATAATAAACTAAACTCGCAAAGAAAATTTCTGGAAAATGACGAGAAACCGTAGAATATAAGCAGAGTTTTTTTTCTTCACCCAGTTTGGTAGGCAAAGGGAACGCCCATACAGCTTAGTCTTCAGTAGATTTTTTTTTATTGATATGAAATGAAATAAATAGAGCAGTGGTGGCCCAGTGGTATCGGCCTCGACTTACGAGTTGTAGGTTGGGTTCGAACCCAGTCAGGCGCATTACTTTGTGTAATTTATTTCAACACCACTGCTCTCAAAACGGTGAAGGAAAACATCGTGAGGAAACCGGTATGTCCTAGAACCAAAAATTCGAAGACATGTGACATCTACCAATCCGCACTGGGCCCGCGTGGTATATTACGGCCTGCTCCCTCTCACAGAGAGGAGGCCTGTGTCCCAGCAGTGGGAACATTTAAAGGCTGATGATGATGATGATGAAATGAAAATGAGATTCAATGAAATGACACCTAACCTAACTCGTTCAATTAAATCATTAAATCTGACATTGAAATAAATTAGTAGCTTCTTTTTAGAAATACGTGTAAATGAAGCAAACCTTCATCGAATCTTTTTTTTTATTGCTCTATGAAGAGTGACATTGACGAACACGTCAATGTCATTTGAAAAAATCTGTCTAATAAAATATTATTAATAATTTTTACATAGTACATATTGTGAAACAAATAGCTTTTAAATGTTGTTTCTCTAATAAAGTAGAGCAACACCAATAAATTCAGCTATTTTATTTCCATCCGTCATAAAGAAATAACATTAAAAAACAACATTTTTTTAGCTATATTGCTAAAACATCAATATGGAAAAACTAAGATTCCAATTTAAAGTAAAGGCTACTGAAGACCCAAAAACCAATGTTATATGCATAACAACATTGACTGATACAAACCAAAAAACCTATTTAATACCAGAAAGATGGCAATCAATAAAGTCACATGACGAAATTACAAAAACTGAAACTTTTCAAAAGGTAAAAAATACGCTGAAAAGAAGACATGAAAAGAGACTAATTTGGATCTCATTAACTCCAAAAATAAGAAACGTGTATATTGATGAAGATGGGAACATACAATTAATGGGTTATTTCCTAGAAGAGATTGTTCCAGAGGCCGACAACGTGACTCCCTCTGGTGGTATTACGGAAAAAACTTTGACAAGACTGTTAGAAAATATTACAGAAAATGAAAATACATAAAGAAATAACATTATATACGTTTTTGTTTGAATCACAAAAACTCTTTAATAAAAACTTCATGGTTGGTTTTTCTTTTTAATACACATTATTTTGACAGTTGGGAAAGAGAACGCACTAGTGCGGGAAAGGTAAAAAAAAGCACTAGTGTGTAATAGCCCACTTCCCGAACACTATACCTCCCTGCAATATGCCACTTTTTGAGCACCTGTATTAAAAATTACTTTAAAAATATTAGTTAACGTATTTTAAAAAAACAACTGCAAGCCTACCATGAACCCACCCGCGGTTGCGGACGCCCACGGCGACGGACGTCGGTCGCAAGACGATCTCAGGCCACCGCCCGTAGGCGCGGGCATGCGGGCGGCGAGTAAAGGGCAACTCGCTGCCCGACCATGGATCATGCCCGGGTCGACGGCGCGTTGTGTTCCACGCGCTCCTCAAAGAGCGTCAGCATGATGACGGGGCCCCCCTCTAGAGGGAAAGCCTACCGGGGTCGCGGGACTTATCTCATTACGTGACCCCGGAACATAAAGGGCTATTGAAGGACACCGTGGATTTTAGTCAGTACAAGTCTGACAGTCCCTCCCGCCCTGCCCGGGGTGGCAGGACTCATTTGATGATTTTACCACGCAAAAAAAAAAGCCCGCCATGAACTAATTAAAAATGATCAAAAAGCAAGACATTTCAGTTTGAGTTCATAAACTGCAACGCTGAAAGTCGTACCCTGACTTCCAATATTCTCAGCGATATTTCGATTGTTATAAGTGAATGAAAGATCGCAATTTGTAGCTGAAACGTTTTAAGTGAGAAAGAGACAACGCTATTATTAAATAGCGTTGTCTCTTTTTCGCCAAAAACGTTACAAATGACTTTGACAGACTTTGTTTCTTAGGATAGCCTAGGCAGCGCCTAATGAATTCGGCATCATCGTTATTGAAGGGGTCCAACCAACGACCATTTATATCTAGACTCCTCATGCACGATCTGACTAACGAAAATATTCTGTCAAGTCGCTGAGGTACGACGTAAGCGAGGGGGACGGGGTACTGCGTCCTGATTGGCTAACCGGGACGGGGTCTGCGTTCTGATTGGCTAACTCAAGGTCAGTGCGACGAGGGGACTCACAGGAGTGGTCGAGTCACGACGGTTATAAGATTTTTTTACCTAATGTGTTGACAGACATCGGTCGCCTGTGATTAGGAGTCTAGATATAAATGGTCGTTGGGTCCAACTGACCGCCAAACTGGAGCCTCTTACGTTCAAAAACTCAATAAAAATAAATCATTAGACTATTAGAGAAAACCAAATGCGGTTGAAAAAATGTATGTAGGATAGGTATTATAACTTTAAAAGAAAGATTAAAGTACACTTAAGTTGGTTTTTGTAAAAAATCCTCTAAAAAACTTGATATTCATCAATAATTCACTAAACGTTTCATTTATGTTAAAGAAATAGTAACTTTTATTGGATTGCTTATATTGACAGTTTGAGCGTTTCAGTTGAGCTGCTATAAGACGTCAAGGTACCAAATCAGTACAAAATTGAATGAATGAAACCAAAACTTGCGACTCAGTTTGGCACAATCGTTGTCAGATGGCATGGTCAATTTGATATAACTAGCGTTGTCTCTTTTTCACCAAAAAAAAACGTTTTTGGTGAAAAAGAGACAACGCTAGTCAGTTACAAATTGCGATCTTTCATTCACTTTTAACAATCCAAATATCGCTGAGCGTATTGGACGTCAGCGTACGACTTTCAGCGATGCAGTTTATGAACTCAAACTGAAATGTCTTGCTTTTTAATCGTTTTTATTTAGTTCATGGTAGGCTTGCAGATGACATTAGTGAATAGAAGATCATGTTTGAGTTTATTAGCTTATCAGTGTTCATGATGGTTTTGTTAGGTTGTAGGTACATTTTGAAATCCCAAATTAATGGATCTCTCCTACCGTCATGCTAACACCGCCGCCGCATCACTTCTCAAACACGACTTCATGACTAACGAACAGTATGACGCTCCATCTACTTTATTAAATTAAAGTATCCATTCACATTCAATGCTTATTACGAAAGAACCATTTATAAGTCAACAGAGTCATCATAAGTCTGTGAGAATGTAGTTTTCGTGTACAATGTACAATCGATATTGAACGTTACACTAACAGATTGGTTTACTTTACTTATATCGGTAGTGCACGTGTAACAGTTTATTTTATCATCATCATCTGTCTGGCCTTTTCCCAACTATGTGTTTTTTGTTTTATCGTTTCAATAGCCTTTTACGTTCCAGGGTCACCTGGGTTACCTGATGAGACAGTCCCGCGACCCCAGCAGGCTTTGGCCGTCAGATAGCTGACAGCGCGTCGTGTTCCACGCACGCCTCAAAGACCCGGGCTTGGTCTATGAATTCTATACGTACTCGTATGATCGGACGGCGCGATTACCCACTCGCCGCCCAATAATGTGTGAGTTGGCTATGGGCGTGGGAAGAGGGAGGTTGTAGTCAGGGTGGTTTTTTGTTGTTCAAGTGACACTATTGACAGCTTGACTGTACCGTTCGATTTCCAGATATCCGATCGTCTGAATTCCGTTGCCACTCCGCGAATTGATGCAGCTCATGCAAATATGGAGCTAACGGAAACGACGAGTGATGATCGGATCGCCGTACATAATTAACAGTTAAGGTTATAGGTGTTACTCAATCTGTGGATGTTACCAAATGGTGTAGCTTCAATTTCATACCCTAAATTGTATATAGGCGTCTGTTAAATAAATAGTTGTTAGTTGAGTCATGGTGTTGTTAACATCAAGAACAAAGTTATCATTTGAGGCAAGATTTTGGTAGATTATTTATTAAAACTGTCATGTAGTAATTAGGGTTTAAGCACTACAATTTAAGTACCTGTAGGTAGTGTTATTTACTTATATGCCGTAATAAGTGATTTCTTTGCTGCAATGCGACATTTTGAGTAATGATGTAATTTAATAAAGGAAGCTCGTTTTAGACTTAAAACTAGGTAACTAGGTAATCTCTTTTTTTTAAACGTTGCCCCACACTAGGAATTTCTTCCTGTATCGTGGGTGCGTTTACAAACATAGAAACTCACATACACAAACACCCCGACCCGGAACAACTGGCAGATCATACAAATATTTGTTTCGTGCGGGGATCAAACCCGCGACACGCTTCGCAGCAGTCAATCGCTCAGCCACAGCGCCAACCGTGTCGTCAACCTTCATCATCATCATCATCATCTCAGCCATAGGACGTCCACTGCTGAACATAGGCCTCCCCTTTAGATCTCCACATATACCGGTTGGAAGCGACCTGCATCCAGCGTCAACCTTAACCTTGTAAAAATTCGAGTATCCAACGTTCATAAGTTTTAAACGATTGGATATCTACCTATACTACTGCAATATGGCCAAAGAAACAACAACATTTTTTTTTGAAAATGTTTTTTTTGATGTTAACATCAAAAAAAAAACTTAAACTTTTCTTTTGAAAGTCGGTGACGTTCTTTTTTATTTAATTGACTTTTTGCCACCGACTTTCGAAAGAAAATTTTTTTTGTAGGTTATTTTGAACTTTTTTGTGGGAAGTCGGTTACATTTTTTTTTTTAAGTTTTTTTTTATCCTTTTTAGTTTCAATATTCAACCCAAATTATTGTCAAATACATAATTTTCTTACATGTACACTAAAATATTGTAATCCGTAGCACCGGTAGTAACATCGCCCATGTATGTACTCTTATGAGCTAAAAATGAAAACTACTGCACCAAACTATGAAAAATATATGAAAATTTTATGGGGCCAAATGGCAGATATACTGTATCGAACAAAAAAAGAAACCTCGGAGTAATCGGTGTAGACAATGTTGAAAACTTTTTAGGTTTTTGTTGATTTTCCAAAAAGTGCTAGTCCGATTTCAATCCGATAAAATTTTAATGGGACCATTCGGGAAGTATACCCTTTCCAACAAAAAAAAAAAAGAATTTTTCAAATCGGTTGGTAAACGACGGAGTTATGCCCGAACAAACATTGAGAACCTCCTCCTTTTGGAAGTCGGTTAAAAACCAAATATTATCTTTGAACAGAACAGGAAAGCCGTCTTTAGTCAGTAATGAATTGCATACCAATCTTGCGTGTGTCATACTAACACAATAACACGCTATCACCCATGCGACTAACGAAGAAATTGTTATCTTTTTATCA
The DNA here is from genome assembly GCA_950005045.1 of Agrotis exclamationis. Taxonomy (NCBI): domain Eukaryota; kingdom Metazoa; phylum Arthropoda; class Insecta; order Lepidoptera; family Noctuidae; genus Agrotis; species Agrotis exclamationis. The sequence continues at coordinate 9,930,423 of OX465420.1, read as the reverse complement.
TCACAGGAAATTAAACACCCGTCACTGAGGAAATGTAGATTGATAAATGCACTGAGTGATTGTGGAATGTGTTTTTGTACCACCTTAGTATTCGCAGTTCTTTAGTTGGTGTATGATTATGCGTTGAAGGCCAGTGCCATTCAATTCCAATACTTCGAATTGTGTCCAATTGCTACGTTTATGCATCTATTTTGATGAACTCCGTGTCTCACTACGTAGTTAATGCTGTGATTTTGATTTATTGTTTACTTTTACGTTAGTTTTGAACACGACTTCGTTCGGAACCTGGTTTGAAAAGTGAACCAAAAAGGTTAGACCATGCCTCTCTCTACAGGCTGCGTATCTGTGTTTCATAACGACCCATTTAGCATACTCCACCTGAAAAGAATACAAACCGACCAGGTAGATAGAGCATAATCAGTATAATCTATATATATAAAAGAACAGGGTTTTTTATTAAGACTCGACTACAGCCGAAACCGCTAAACGCAGTAGCTTGAATTTTGGACAGCAGTTGCAGTCTACCATGTAGGGAAGCAATAAGACGGGATTTTGCGAAAATCCTCCTCTAAGGGGGTGAAAACATTTGTATGAAAAATCTTATTCCTTGGGTTTATACATTTGAAACTTGCCACGAACAAGAACACAAGTCAATAAAAAGGATTGGTTCTATTATTTTTTTAAAACTACCCTCCATTGGTAATCCAGGCGTTGTTAAAGTTTGTATGGGAAAATCATAACGCGTGAGTTGATTAATGTGAAAATCAGTATTTATATACTAGATCAGAAATAAATAAACACGTGTTTTTGGATTTTTCGAAAATCACCCCCTAAGTTAGTGAAAAGGGGTATTCAAGTTTAAAGGGGTATTCAAGTTTAATCTTTAACCGCTAATCGTATAATCTGAATTTTGGTCGGTAGTTGCGATTTATTATGTAGGTGACCACTAAGAAGGGATTTTGCAAAAATCCACCTATAATGGGGTGAAAAGGGGTGAAAACCTTTGGATGTAAAATCTTATCCCTTAGGTTTATAAACTTGAAACTTGGTATGAATATGAGTATAAGTAAATAAAAAAGACGGACATTATTAGTTTTTTAAAACTACCCTCCATTGGTAATCTAGACGATGTTAAAGTTTGTATGGGAAAATCACAACGCGCTAACCGATAAATTTGAAAGTCAGTTTATAGAAATAAGATCAAAAATAATCAAACACGTGTTTTTCGGTTTTTCTAAAATCACCCCCTAAGTTGGTGAAAAGGGGTGATTAACTTTTAAGGGAGGGATTTTACTGCTTGCTTCAATAAACTCAAAACTGGTCTTATATAATCTCTCAATCGTATAAAGGATGCGTATTTATTTATATTTCAAACATCAACCCCTAGCGGGGTGAACATCGGACTACTAGACCATTTTTAGATTTCCATTACCGGGCATTAATTTCACTGAGTTCGAAGTTAGAAACACGCGCAGACGAAGTCGCGGGCGGAGTGCTAGTATCGGTATGGACGAGTTAAATGGTCCAGGACGTTTACTGGTAGCACCCCTTCTTTCCTGTAAATTTCAAAACAGCCAATTAGAGAGCTCAATCGCTAACACTTATATTTTTTACGCTTACCTCTGTAACCTTAATTAACGACAGTTGAAGTGTCTCGATCGTGTCACAGACAATAATGTTTCACACGCCACGTTTTGCCGTCGATGTCTCATATCGTTTCATTGCGTTGTACCAATAAAAATGACGACCTTAATTGGAAGCACATAAATGAGCAGAGATGATTACAACATTTCAATTGAACGAATTTTCGACATAAAAATTTGCGTGTCGAGTACTTCGTTTGACATTTTGAGAGATACCATCTTCAACCTATTGACCTCTTCTATCGAAATTACTTTTAAGATGATCAGTTAGATGGTGAACTTTTTATTCGTTATGGGTTTTCTGAATGTATTAATAGTTGCCAACTTCATCCCAACTTCTTGTAGTTTTTACTGCACTATTTCAACTTTACCTTTGTCTATTGGAAGGACTATTCTATTCTTTATTCAAACAGTTCATCGATATTAGAGACCCCGAAGCCGCAGATGTCTATAAATGGAAATGTCGGATACAATGTTCTCAATTCGGATTGCCCTTTTTGTCATCGTCTCATCGACATAGCAGTGCTTTCGATGACATTATTTGGTGATAAATCTTCATTAGGAATACTGTTTTGACAATTCACGGATTCATGCTCCCTTTCGAGTAAACTTTATTCTACTTTAGGAACATTGAAAGTCTTTGTATAGCACTTTCATAGGAATTTTGGAGTAGGTATAATATCTAGTTATCAACGTAGAAATCTGTACATAAACAATGTAAGCATATCTTTTTAGCATTAAATGTTGTGACATTACAAGCATAAATGCATTTTAACATTGAAATCGATTTGTAAATAATAAGCCGCTTGAGCTTTCTACATGATCTTTTATTTAAAAATGTTAATTTTATCTTGATCGAAATTGCAAAATGTCACATTTAAGTGTTTCCATTTAAAATAATGCGCTTGGATTTATCGAAGATGAAATGGAACTTAAGGAAATTGAATTAGGTAACATTGGTTTCGCGGGGCGCCAGCTAGGTACATAATAAATGTATATAACAGGCAGGGTTGAAACTATCTAACTAAAAAGCTAATATGTAAGAAATCTAATCAACCATTATTAAAAACGTGATAGGGCAATGTGTGAAGCGTGTGAAATGAGGTAACATTGTTTTAAGTGGCTGTGATGTAATTATATTTAAACAAACGCAGTTGTCGTCTGTTTTGGAGACACAATGTATTCTGTAAATAAAATGACAATACAACAAAATTAAAAACAAACCAGAGGCCTTATCACGAGTTTTCACTATTTTACTTCACAGCGTCTTTCCAGTATTTACAGCGTTTCTTGTATGGAAAAAATTGAACAGCGCCTCTGTTGTACGAAGAAGGTACTATTTTTTTCCTTGAAATTTGACAATTTAAAATGTCAAAGTTCCAGTTTAGTTTACGTCACAATAACTGAAAACTCATGATAAGGCCTCAGAGCCCTTATCACGAGTTTTCACTAGTTTACTTTACAGCGTCTTCCCAGTATTTACATCGTTTCTTGTATGGAAAAATGGAACAACGCCTCTAGTGCGCGAAGAAGGAACTAATTTTTTCCTTGAAATTTGTCAATTGACAATATCAAAGTTCCAGTTTACTTTACAGCAGAATAACTGAAAACTCATGATAAGGCCTCAGATCACCCGTATGGCTGTTTATGCCGTTAATAATTTAGACAGCCAATCACAGCGGTTAACTTTTTGCATTTGTTTTTATACCAAATTCTTGGCTTTTAAACTTTCCGGGAATATAACTAGATGGGGCCTTTTCTATTCTTGGCAGCCCTAGTCGCAGGTCAGGTGCGGGTCGCGATGCGCCCTCGTAGCTCGAGGTCTGAGGCTCACGGAAGTGGGCGACACGGTGGAAGGAGAGTAGAGGAGGATGGGAGGAGGGGAGGAGGTCGCCAGCTCGTGATATACCGTAGGTGAAAGTGCAGAACTCAGCTCTCGGTTATCTAACCTCTCCTAAAGGGACAACTGGGATTTCTGGTACTAACAAGGTTCATATATTTTGAGATTAGTTGACCTTTAGGTTAATGTTGTACTTAAGTAAAGGGACATAGTGCTACATTTATAAGTATATATCACTTTCTATCGAATTCTGTAGAACTCACTTTGACTTAATTGTTTTCTTTCAAGCTCATACAAAATGTTTTGTCATTCAATTTGTCGATAGTAGGTATTGTTTAGTATGATCGAACGAGGATATCGTATAAGAGCACTCCGTACTCAATTTCATCCTCGTTGGATTAAAAATAAAAGATATAGCTAACCTTTATTGGTGAAACATATTTTAAAAACGGTCCAGTACTGTATGAGTTTAATATTTGTATTAGAAACAAAAAATTCAATCTATCTGTACCTTTATAATATGAGTGTAGATACATATAATTATCCTGTGAACCAACTCTGAAACAATGCAATTAGAAAGCAAAACCAAATAACAAAGCTCAATTAGAAACCCTCACATCATCAGTAGCTAATACCGTATCAATCAATCCATCAAACTCTAATTATGTTTCACAGATGATCACAATATTGACAACATTGAATGGAGCCAATCAGCGGCTGTAATTAATACTAATCGACGACGTCAGTTGTTCGCGTCAAGTGGTCTGTTGCAATATACGAGGATATTAGATAAGGAGGCAATTAAGGCCTCTCCTACATACTAATAACATAAATATGGGTTATATAACTGATGAGCAATATTAGATTAGTTTATTGGTTCACGTCGTGGAAAAATATACCTATCTACCTTTTTTAGTAAGGTTGAACACCTCAGTACAGAGTTTCATATTCGCATTGGCAAACTCTTTTTATAAAGATTGTTACAGTTTACTTTGTAATATAATATTTGATTGAAAATAATTATGATTGTTATAGGAAAAAAAAGAAAAATTTGCCATTCACTTTTTCAAAAATATTCAATAATTTTCTGTAATCTCGAATTCTACGTCGATAATAACATATTTTGTAAAGTTTAGCCATACTGCGATAAAAATTGTCAAACCTTTTTTAAACTTTGTCCCACCCTAATTTATCCGGTATCGTGGGGCCATTTACAAACAAACAAGAGCATCCCGACCTGGAACAACTATTTGTAGATCATACATATTTGTTCCCTGCGGGAATTGAATCCGCGACACGTAGTCCAACATAGTCAATCGCTCAATAACCAATGATCCGCCGAACATTGACATTTCTCTCTTTTTGTTGCAATAATGAGGGCATTAAACTATTTAGGTGTGATTTATGAGGTTAATTTCATCGCATTTAAAAGTATATATATATAGTTTGATTCGTTAATTCATATTATGTATCTAGATCCGCCTACACCGCAATAAGTTAGTCGAACTGCTATGATTACGGACTAAACATTTTTCACACAATATAACTTTTCGACGTATGTATGTATGAGACGGTTCCTTGATTTTTTGCAGAATTCTGTTATGAAATAGGTATTTAGAACTTCGTACGGAAGTATGGAAAAGAATTCGGGTAACTTAAGTATTATATGAAGTCAGGAAGAAGTAACATAATTATGATGAACCGGCTCTTGTGGAGCAACTTGGGAGACGCTTCAGTCATGCAATGGGCTGCGATACGCAGTGATCATTGATTGGTTTCCAAATTATGTACCTAGGTTTGTTAATACCGAATTGTTTGTTTAATATCAATCTCCATACCACAACATGTATCTACTGACGTATTTAAATTGCAGAATCTATGGCAATCATTCAGAATTAAGGTGATCTAACAGGAAGTAATTATTTGTTAAGAAATCTGGGAGGACATTCTTCGCAATTTACTACATGCCATAACATGTTAACACGTACAAGTTTACGCTAGAATCTCAGCAATTATTCATCTACTAGCTGCTTGCACAGCCCACGAACAAGTTTGCAAAAGTTTCGAAAGGGTATTAATGTGCGGTACATGACTAATCGATTCACCATGAGTTTACACTTTACATTCTGGGTAAATGTAACGAATTGGTCATACCAAGAATGTTTACACTGTGGCCTATCGTTTAGGGGCACACATGGAGCGCCAAAAATTATGAAATCAAATAATTTAAAATGTGTTGTAAGAACGGAGTTATCCGCGACCTTCGGCAGCCGTGAGAAGCATCAGCACGGTGCGCGTGCGACTCGGCATTGTTTCTCGTTAAATAATCGACAACAACCGCGGGCGTGTTGCAACTGACACTAACAATCATAGTTTCTGATAGTCGCGTGCATCATACGTCGTAAATGTAACAAAAACATTTATGTCTACTACCAAAAAAATTGGGAGTGATAGGAAACATATTGGCCACTCGGTTAAAGTTAGGTAACACAGTACCTACCTAACTTCAGCAGGAAAACCGACTTCAGTCACGTACCTTGTACGACTGTACAAGAAATAGGTGATATTCCAAACCAATTATATTCAATGTGGTGTGAGCCACTAAAACAGAAACAGTTATTTATCTCGGCGATCGAATGGAGCAAATTGTGGGAAACCTCTAAGAATAGACGAGCGGAACGAAAGTAAGATGGCTGTCGGTCCTCGCCTCCGGGTGCAATCACGGAGACGTAATACTGTGCGACTTATTTGCATTCAATTAGCGATTGTTCAACCAATTATCAGCTTGATTAGTTGCGAATTTGTGATTCAAGAGAAAGATTCCGCTGATTGGATTTCTTTTCTTGTAAATTGATATTAATAATGAGGCAGTCACGAGCGGTAGCTTTAAACAGCTACCGGAAAGTTGGTAGGTATACTTGTAAAGTATTTTAATTTGTGAACCAAAAGTTCATTTATTTTATGCTGTTATTTCACCTTCAAATAATTGGATGAGTATTATCGAAAATGCGGAACACTTTAGACCCAATTTTAACAGTGTGGAATATAATAACAAGATCCTGTTCGATTAAGATCTCGGCACAACTCTAGTTCCGTGTAAAGGTCGTCGGTACAATAAGGATGCTTCTTCAACAATAACTTCCTGACCATTACCACTAAATTGTCCGTTTATTTATAAATTATTGCTGAGTCATAACAATTTGGAGCAAAACAATACAAAAGATGCACTTCAAGGATATGATGTCACGGTTAAAACAAATACGTGATAGACCGTTTACTGGTAATTTCAATAAAGGTTGCAATTAAGCTTCTCGGCAATATTTAAAATCATTCTGAACGTTTTATTTGTTCGTTAGACATAAATCTTAAAATACACGTAATAAAACTTTTTATGTAGCTCGTGGCAATGTTCTAGATTACAGGCTTGGTTAATTAATGGCGGTCATGAATGATATATGAGTGATCTCCGGTCGTGGTTCTCACGCTTGTTATCAAGCGCGCATCAGTCGTTGGCGCAGGATCCGGCGCGCACCCCGCGGTGCATCCAAGGTAACTTCACAACGAATGCTTCAGACGTCAAAGCACATCTTTTGACAATACAATTCTATTGTTATCTGATAAAGTTGTCTGAATTATAACTGTCAGTGCCAATTTTTTAAATTGAAATCAATAAGTTCACAGATTTAAATTTCAGTGAAACAGTATTAGAACCCACTTATAAGTGGCTAGAATTTTAAAAATGTTATTTCGAAATATTCAAATTCTGATCTTGATGGTAATGAGTGCAATTTAAGGTAATAATAATAAATCTTGGAATAAGGTTCTTCCTACGGCGGAATTGACATAGATTTTTATCCATCCACTTCCGAATGTGTTTACGTCTGTAGTTAGGCACCATTATGGCGCATGTTTATTGTGTGATGATCATTATCCAGCCTACTCGCGATGCTCGCAACATCTGCTTATGTAAGCAAAGTGCAATAGACGCAGAAGGCGGTAGACTGAGGAATCCTTAATTGTAGAGTAAGTATGGTCATTTCCTACAGTCTAGACGTGCAATACTCGATTAGAGACAGTTACACTTGTGAATGTAAAGCTGCTCGGTGCTCACAAACTTATTGCAAAACAAATGAGGTTTTTACACACAAGTACAGTGCATATTCATTTTAAAACAATGCGTGCTATGGGAACCTTTGGAAGACAACAATAATTTTGTCGCCGTTGTTAATCTAAATTGTAATGTTGCAACCATGTGTGTTTAGATAGATTATCTTTGTAATATATTTTATGTGCTCAACACACCCGTGCTTCACCCACACAGCTTTGAGGCATTTTGTATCTGAAATCGCAATCGTGAAGTTTACAACTCAAAAACAAAAGTCGATACGTGTGTCGTAACTAATGAAAGAATAACAATAGATCATCAAAGATTCCTCAACAGGTTGCTTCAGTTCGCCATGGTCTGTTCGGCAGGAGGCAGTGGTGGCGATCCCCGGTCACTCAGCGTGAAGAACATTTGGTTCACGGCCACTAACAAGCGGTGGCGGTGAAGCCTCCCTGTCCGTAACACTCGTACGTGAGTGAGGGGCGATCGCTTCCAATACTCTACAACTTTGTTACAAAATAATGAGTTTTGCAAATCCTATAATACCTGTACTTATGTAGATTAAATGAAAGTATCGGTGTTGTAATGCGAAGAAATATGTTGTGAAAACATTTTGTGCTTATTTTATGTACTGATAATCGCTCGGTACTCTGCAATAATTGGCTTCAAGTTATCATACTAACAGAGAAACAACTTAATTGGTCGTACATTTTATTGATGCTTATACGATTAGTCTATTATTATAAACCCCAAAAGTAGCAAGAATAATTTCTTCATCTACTTAATTACAAAGTCATTCCACGGTATCGACCACTTTGAAACGAAAATCCAGCCAGTACCAAAAGCAACAAACAAAATGTTGCAATACGAATGCAGCACGCGACTTCGCGTTTTCATAATATCCATTACCTACAATGCATTGTTTCACAAGCCTTCAACTTTTGGCCAAAATTCCGAGTGACCTTTGACATGAGCTGAGTAGACCGACCTTCTATGACCAAGTGTAGGGGAGGATCTTCTAAACATGGCCAACTCATCAACCAAGGTTAGATATTTGTCGCTAAAGACGTCGTATTTGGTTAAATTATTGGTATTAAGATCTGTGATTACATGCTTTTTTGTTTAGAAGGGCAAACATTCCAACGATTGAATGTCGCCATTAGTAGATGGTCAATGAGTTAGAAATAGATACAATTTGGAAATGGCATTAGACCTTAATATTTTTGAATCGGAAGTACAAGAACCCTTTAGCATTTTGGTCCAATTTTAAGCGAAAAGTACAAAAAATTTTAGTTGACGTCTCGGTGGGTGAAGTGGCTGAGCGATTAATTGCTACGCTGCGTGTCGTGGGTTCGATCCCCGCACGGAACAAATATTTGTATGATCTACAAGTAGTTGTTTCGGGTCTGGGTGTTTGAGTTTCTATGTTTGTAAACGCACCCACGATATAGGAGAAGTAACTTATAAATAAAACAGTTACCTAATTATTCAATTTTACATTCGACATATTTACTGTACGATTACATCGCACATTCATGCTAGCCGCCTCTGATTTATAAGGGTTTTATTATCTAGACAGCAAAACGTAGCCTAAGAAAATAAGTAGGTTTATGTCATAGATTTACAATCAAGATACCGTAATTATCTTGTAACAGACAGCATTATCAGTCAATCTCAGACATGTAGTTACAAAGTAGTACTACAACTGATAGGAAGTATAAATGAACGGAAGGAAACCCGCAGTTCTGCTAGAGTAAATTAATATGAACTATTGAACACACCGTAACTGGGGTGGAACATTATTGGTTGTATAATACCTATAACTGAGCCGTCTTTAACTGTTCGTGTGCGTAATTGAAGTTTAATTATTTGGATTGTAATGGTTCTGTTACACGATAGAGTTATTTGAACTGTAATGTGAAATGAAATAAAAGTAAATCAACAATCATTAGTTCAAAAGGTTAATGCCGGAATTTATTATTTAGTACTTACAATAGCAAGATAATTTTGCTTGAAAGTTTTGATGAATGTTTGTTACTGAATCACGCCTTTCTGGCGTGATTCAGTAACAAACATACAGGCTGAGTGGATCTGGATGAAATATTTGACCTAGATATAATAGGCTGGAATAACACATAGGTTGCATTTTATCCCGGTATTATTACTTTCCCGAGGAATTTTCGACTTCAACGCAGTGGCGGATTTACAAATTTGCCGCTAGTAGGCTATTAAATTTTTGCCGCCCTACTGATTTTTGAAATTCAATACGTTTAGTTCACAATCATATTAATTACATTTATTCAGAAATTGCAACTTTATTATTTGTGGTCTATCGTCTTCATTACATCGACTTTTTCCCGTTATTGGGGGCACAGCAGTGCCCCCGCCAAGACGAGGGCGAAGCAAACACTGCCGTACCATCCTTTACTGGAACCATTTCGCCACATTTTCAGGCCCCTATTTGAGAACCTCTGGATAAGATCAGAACGCAGAAATTTTCGTCATCCGGTAAGCTATAATCACATACTTAAAATCCAAAATTTCAAGTCTTTAGGTCATTTAGTTCCAAAGTTAAGCGAAAGCAAAGTTTCGCATTTACGACACTCACTCGTGATCATCAAAATAGAACTAGTACTTCCCATAAACTCAGAGAGCTGAAATTTGGAACAGAGTTAGGGTGTACTGGCCACATAAAGGGAAAACTATAAAAACTAGGATAATCGAAGATCTGGAGTACCTGGTGAGTGGTGACTCTAATTAGAAAACACAAGAGCCCAACCAAACTATTAGAGATCGACATACCGCCTTTACAAAAAAATATTCAACTTGGTGGGCCGCTTCATTTGATGTCAAAAATCTAAGTTAAAAAAAAACAAAAAAAATGCCCACGTTTCTACAAAAGAAGTGAAATCCCACCATAAACATTCTGTAAAATAGATTTAAAAAATCTAAAAACCCACGTTTTTAAATGTCCTAAAAAGAAGAAAATAACCCTACGGGGCTGAGAGAGGTGCCACTCAAAACGTGGGGGCGTATATTATATAAGGGATTATTTATGGGATATATTTACATGACGTGAGATCGTAGGTGTAACTTGCAAAGATACGCCCCCACGTTTTGAGTGGCCCCTCTCTCAGCCCCGTAGGGTTATTTTCTTCTTTTTAGGACATTTAAAAACGTGGGTTTTTAGATTTTTTAAATCTATTAATTATTTTATTATTTTTATCATTGTTCATCGGGTTTGAAGCTACCCTGAAAATTTCAGCCTGCTAGCTTATCGGGAAGTGCCTCAAAGCCTGTCTGCCATCTTAGACGTCCGCCATATTGGATTAATAGCCTAGCCTAGCATAAGCCACATGACTATTTTTTTCGTATTCCTGACAGCAAACCCTTTCATTTGATACCCATATCACGGGGGTGGATTTCAAACAGCCAGTCTACCATCTTGGACGTCCGCCATATTGGATTTAAGTCCCGTGACTATTTTTTTCGTATTCCTGACAGCAAACCCTTTCATTTGATACCCATATCATGGGGGTGGGTTTCAAACAGCCAGTCCGCCATCTTGGGGAGGCCGCCATATTGGATTTGTTATGACGTTTCTTAGCTAGTCATGTATTGTCATCAGAACTCAAAGCGTGTACAAAATTTCAGCCTGCTAGCTTATCGGGAAGTGCCTCAAAATTGAGTTGCAAAAGTCCAACCGGAACGACAAACAAACAAACAAATAAACAAACAAACAAACAAGAAAAGTGAGTGTATAAAAACGTGGGAAAAAACTAGTCAAAACTCGATGAAGCTGCTTGTTTATCTCTAAAAAGTAATGAAATCTAGACAAAGTCGTGCCAAGCCTAGGTTCCTTACTGCCAAGTCACACAACATTAAATATAGAAATCGCAAAAAAATCATATCTTGTAAGCACAAGATATGATCTTTTTTTGTAATTTTTGAAATATCACCACTTTTAATGTTTTCATGATTTTTATTTACCTACTTTTAGAATCAAAAATTATATTATATTTTTATTTTAGGTGCTTACTTAGACATTGCAGTCTCTCAGAAAGAAAAAAAATCAGACTGATCTGCAAATTTGAAGTGCATTTAATTTCATATTGTTACGTCGATCGAATTGCGAGACCTACTCGTATCTATAAGCTTCTCGAAAGTTCCACAAGGTTCTCGACAATTCTACCGAAGATTGGTCTGGAAGTTTCTAGAAAATTCTACCCTGTTCTAGATGTTTCGAGATGGTTCTGGAATGTTCCAGAAGGTATGGGACTATGTCGAAGTGTATGGATGTTTCCAGATCATTCGACCACCTTCTAGAAACATCTAGTGGGTCCGGCCTGGGTATAAAAGGGGCGCCGATCGGCGAACACAGTCAGTCTGGTTTTGACTACGACCGAGGCAACTCGAAGTAAACTGGAAGCGATCTCTAGTGACTTTTACGTGTGATTAAGTGTTTTATAAGTGTTTAATTGTTGAGTAGTGTTAAGTGTGTCTTTTAATTAGTAATTCGTGTGTGAATAAAGTTTATTTGGTGTTAATTAATTTATCCCAATACCCAGCTCGTAACAATATCAATGCAAGAATAATTACTTTCCTTGAAATCGACAGATTTTTCGTAATCTCTTATTAAAAATTAAAAAAAAAATCTTAAAAAAAAGATTTTTTTTTTTAATTTTCCTGGCGGGTACAAATAGGTCCCTAAACGGACTAGCTAAAAAAAAATTTTGTATCCATTTGGCCTTGATCACCCTGTATATCCAAGTTTGGATAAATGTGCTCTTAATTCTGATTTCGCAGGAACAAGGATAGACTTCATAATGATCCAAAATCTGGTTTTATCAAAATTCTTTGAGAAGAAATGTGGCATTGAAAGTGTAGGTACGCATTTCTGAACTAAATCAGTTTCTAAATCATTAGGATACATTCACCACAGGGTCGATGGTAACAATTCACTCATTTTGGTTAGAAATGAAAACTCGTTAAATTCGTGGTAGGCCTTTTGCCGTTTCTCTAACTCGCGTTCGTGCCTCGTGCTGTCAATTCGTCCAGACACTCTTAGCGAACGGTCATGTCATTCGTTCCCTTACTACACAAATACATACGTACCTAGTAGAAAATAAATATTTAAATGTTTGAAACATATTACACGTTAAATATCATTTTTATAAGGGTAAAAGTTACTAAATTTAAATTAATATTGAAACGCTATTGAAATATTTTTAAAATTCATGAATCCGATCATGAATTTTAAAAACATTCTAATAGCGTTTCAATATTAATTTAAATTTGGTAACTATATTTTACAGTGCGTCATATAATTATAAGTTTTTTTTTATTATTTGTGCTAAATTTGCCGCCCCTCTAAATCTGCCGCCCCTCTAAATCTGCCGCCCTAGGCTCCAGCCGACTTAGCCTATTGGTAAATCCGCCACTGCTTCAACGCAAGCGAAGCTGCTTACAAAAGCTAATTCTGCATTTTTTCAGAAAACGGTAGTACACGACACATTTTTATCTTCAGAAACCACAAGCTTAAAGTTATCAGTTGAGCGAATAAAATTGTTTTTCGAAGATGGCAGCATATTCATTCATTCCATATTCTGAAAGACTAGCGGTTTCAGATGCGGGAACTAACTAAGGTATGTTAGTAGAGCAATGGTTGATCTTCGATGACAGTGAATGATGATGTAATCTGAAACACGACTGTAAGAACAAGAATGTTAAAAAAACCATAGACAGCTCACTGACGTAAGTTTAGGGTCAATTTGTAAGGCTAAAGGTCATCTCTACGCCTCATCTTATTTGAGTCAGAGATCAGTGATGATTGCCTACCTGACACTGCGAGGTCACTCTAATGTTTTTATGCTTTTTCCTTTTTGCTCATCGCTAAGAAGGTATAACAAAAACAGTTTAAAAGGAACATTAGATCGTTTATTCTTGAATGTAGGTTCGTACTTTAATGTTTGTACAACTATGTCACTATGGGGCTGTAAGTCTTCAAAAAATGCAGCCAAAGTGACCTCTGTGCCGCTACCGATATATCGGTCGTTGGTGCGGTAATGATTTGGGCCACTAAAGTTTAGTATCATGGCAGGGTCACGAATGTGACGATGTAGAAGAACACAGAGCTTTAGCTAACATAAGTTAAGACGTAGGTACTATTATTACTACATCTTTTTTATTATCTGGTTTGTCTCACTACTAGAAAATCTCGCGCCTCTTCCGTTCATCCTTATGTTTTATCTGGTCCAGCTACTCAGGAATGCGCACGAGTCCTTTACGTTCTAAGGTCACACCAGGTGACCTTAGAACGTAAAGGGCTTTTAAAGGAACAACGTGAATTTTAGTCAGTATGAATCTGACATCAGTCCGTTCCGCTCCACCCGTTGTGGGGGGACTCATTTGATGATTTTCAAAAATTGGTCAAACCTGTCTCAGTTAATACATCCGTCTCAAAAAAAAGGTTATACCTGCCTCGGATAAAACAACCGTCTTCACGGAACCACTGTGACTATTAAAATAAAACCATTAAGATCAGAAAAAAAAAGAACTCGTAAAGATAAAATGATATGTATGTACTCATTTTCACTGACATTTGACTTTTAAATGATGATGCCCATTCGCCCATTCTCACCGCTTTAAACATTAGTGGTTTATGTGCATTACTTCCGGTGCCATAAATTCTTTGGTCGTGCCAAAGGTAATATAATCATCAGTGGTTCTAATTGATGTGTAAAGAGGTCAAAATGTTGTTTTTTAATTGTTGTGCCTGCTAAGAGTATTCGTGATTGTGATGAAAATAGTAATGAATTTAAAAGTTAATGTATAAGCTAATAATAGCGAAAAGTAGAGTAAAGAATATTATGAGTGATGGTCTGCTATAGAAAAAAAAATGTTAATGATTTTAGAAGAGAAGCGGTTAAACAAAAACATGTGTTTACAAGGAACATTGGACTAAGATAGTACATAGTATTTAATGAAAAGAGTCTCTATAAATTATATCTCACATTCCATGTTTTGAAACCCTGAAGCAAAAATTGTGAGTGTTATAATTTTAATAGCTATTTATTTATTAGATTAAAATATATACAACTAGCTTTTGCCCGCGGCTTCGCTCGCGTAGAATTTGGTCTGCCACATTAAGTTACGTGACATTTTTTTTTAAATAAGGACTTATATTTTTTTAAGTACTTATATGTAACTTCACATCGTACATCCCAGATTTCTAACTTCAAAATTAGTTTCCATACAATCTTTGAACTCCTATACCTTATATTTAGAGGGAATCTCTTGAGGGTGGAATTATCTAAATTCCTTTCAAGGTGCTCATTATTTTAAGCTATAATAGAACTCTGCAAATTTCAAAATGCTAAGTCCAGTGGTTTCTTCATCAATCTTTACCTGTATGGTGTATTTATAAAAAGTAGCCCTATGTCCTTCCCCGGGCTTGAGACTATACTATCCTATCCAGCACAAACGGATTACTAAACACTATTAATAAACAGGTCGGACCAATGTTACTTGCATTTAATCACGACCAGCTAAACTGTAAGAGATACAAAAATTGTTCCATGTGATGAGCATTTTCTGCTGAGAGAATAAATTTGAAGATTTGGAACACCTGATGTGGAACTCTAAGGGCCCAGCTACACTATAACATATACAGGTCGTCCAAGTTGCGCATTAACAAAACAGGTATACCGACTTTTAATTCGAGCTTATGTGATGACCCCGGACAGCTCCAAAGAGTTAAGAAACTCCACGGGGTAGATCGTACAGTCTTCAGATAACATGACTGTGTCGATGGAGTTGTAGGTTGTTGTATCGCTGGTTACTTGGTAGAAGATAATTTTATTGATTTTCGCAACTGTCTGAATAATTCTTGCTAAGACGTCATTCCTATAAATGTTATAGTTTAGCTGGGCTTCTGGTGTGCCACATCAGGTGTTCCAGATCTTCAATTTGATACGTCAACAGAGAGTGCTCATCAGGCTGAATAATTCTTGCTAAGACGTCATTCCTATAAATGTTATAGTTTAGCTGGGCTCTTGAAGTTCAACATCAGGTGTTCCAGATCTTCAATTTTTATACTTCAATAGAGAGTGCTCATCAGGCTTAACAACTCTTGCTAAAACGTCATTCCTGTATATGTTAAAGTGTAGCTGGGCTCCTGGTGATCCACATCAGATGTTCAATTTTTATACGTCGACAGAGAGTGCTCATCAGGTTGAATAATTCTTGCTAAGACGTCATTCCTATAAATGTTACAGTTTAGCTGGGCTTCTGGTGTGCCACATCAGGTGTTCCAGATCTTCAATTTTTATACGTCGACAGAAAGTGCTCATCAGGCTGAATAATTCTTGCTAAGACGTCATTCCTATAAATGTTACAGTTTAGCTGGGCTTCTGGTGTGCCACATCAGGTGTTCCAGATCTTCAATTTTTATACGTCGACAGAGAGTGCTCATCAGGTTGAATAATTCTTGCTAAGACGTCATTCCTATAAATGTTACAGTTTAGATGGGCTTCTGGTGTGCCACATCAGGTGTTCCAGATCTTCAATTTTTGTACGTCAACAGAGAGTGCTCACCAGGCTGAATAACTCTTGCTAGACGTCATTCCTGTAAATGTTATAGTGTAGCTGGGCTCTTAGAGTTCCACATCAGGTGTTCCAGATCTTCAAATTCATACACTCAGCAGAAAATGCTCATCACGTGGAACAATTTTTGCTATGGCACCATTTTTGTATCTCTTATAGCTTAGCTGGTCTGTTGCGGTTCTGCACCAGGTCTTCAAGTTTTCAAGATAAATTATAGCCTATATGTTGGCCAGACTTAATATCTATACAACAAAAAAAGAATCATTCAAATCCGTCCAGTAGTTTTTTCGTGAAAGAGTAACAAACATACATCCATCCTCACAAACTTTCGCATTTATAATATTAGTAGGATGTAACAGACGAAGTCTAAAAAATTGTATACATATATTAAAAAAAGGAAATTATGTGTGTCCGTGGCACTGTGGCTCTTAAACGGGTGAACCGATTTGAATTCGGTTTTGTTTTTAATCTTAAAAGTAGGTTTTATAGCAATGGTTCTAAGACAAGTATTATTAAAATCGGTTCAGCCGTTTCAAGTTTATCAGCTCTCATGGATGGAGTATATCTCAAGCTTGGAATTTTACACTGCGTAAGATGCATCTGCTAGCTACCTACACAAGTTAAATAAGTTTCCCAATACATAGCAATGGCTTTAATATGCAGTTATTTGCAGTTCAAGTATTGCCTACATACAGGTACTATTTTAAGACTACCTTGGAAAATATGCCTTCGAGTAATAGGCAATACTTTGATGGAAATACATTACGTTAAGTGTTTATTTGTAATTTGAATACCTTCGATCTTTGTAGTGGAAATATGCATGTGTGTAAATATATGCAACAAGGACAACCTACTGAGAGACGGGTGGGTTCAAGAGACGTGGAAGAAATCCATTTGCCAGGAAGCTGGGAAATTAAATCTCTGTTCTATACTTTATTCTACGTTTTATTGCGATTTATTTTCAAAATTTTATTATGGTGTGAGCTAAAAATTTATTCATTTCATTTTATGTATATGTATAATGATTCATAATGAGGTCATAATTACCTGAACAAACGAATTAATTAAAAAAACCATTCATTGAAATACATTTTTAAATTATATATACACACGTTTTATTTTTTTAATTTATAGCTGACCCGGCAAACTTCGTACCGTGTCAGAATCAATATTTACTCACCTTTTAAACCTTCCCTGGACTTTCAAGAATAATTCAAAACCAAAATTAGCAAAATCGGTCCAGCCGTTCTCAAGTTTTAGCGAGACTAACGAACAGCAATTGGTTTTTATATTATAGAAAAGAAGATTAGTATGCATATTTTATTATTCTTTTTACATACGAGTAAGTGTTTACGTTTCTTATTAATCTCTCTTTTATCGTTGGTCTGCTGGAAGAAATTTTTAATGAAAAGCAATTACGTATCCTGTCTTTATCTGTATGGATTCTGTATGTAAAATAAATTAATATAAGATACCTAATTTTTTAAATTTTCAGGTTTATATATATGTAGGGTGGTGTGGATGACCGAAATAAAAACTTCACTTCTTGAAACTTCTTTTCTTTAATTATTTTTAAACTTCTTACTAAAATACGTCTTAACCTTTCTTTAGCTCGCTCGCCATTTTTCTCCCCTCTCTCTCCCACACATACTCTCCCATTCACTCATCGCTGCGTTCCTTTTTACTTTTTTCTTAAAATTATGATGTGTTCCAAATTAACATCCTACATTTATATACAAATAGTTTTAATTGTGTCAAGGTTCTTCAAAAAATCCGTAAAACAATCAACGGTCAATCGATTCTTTGTTTTGACCAAAAACCTTTTAACTAACCGTAACGAAATATTAAAAACTGCAATATTATTTATTTGTTCACAATAGGATTTCTTATGTTTCTCAAATAATACATACCACTGATTATACATAATTACACATATACCTAATTACAACTACTTTTGAATTATCCTCCGATGAAATATTATGTAACTAAGCCTGCTAATATGAATCTGTAAAATCATTATCTAAAATGAATCATCTGTACATAGCAGCAGTAGATGACCTATGTCGAATCACTGTTGAACATCGGCTGCGAGTGGGAACACCCAAATACTCCGAAATATTTTATTCCGAATTTCGATATTCCGATTTTCAAAACTCCGAATATCATAATACCTAAAAATTACAATATCTATTATTAAGAATCACGAAATTTATTTAACCGAAAGTCGTATAGGTATCCGATTTGTTCGTTTTCCGATTTTCACATATTCGAAAAACGTAATGCTCGATGAGTTCCGTAAAACGAAATTCCGATTTTCAATATTCCGAATTAACTGTTTTTTTTCGGAATATTGAAAATCGGCATTTCGTTTCTCATTGTACAAAGTCAGTGACAGAAACGAATTGCTGCAAAATCGGCTCCACGTCGTTTTGTCTACAAAAAAAGACTTAAATAACACTCTAGGAGTACGCCTAGAGTGTTATTTAAGCCTTTTTTTTTGGGAAGCGAGCTCGGGACTTGGGGCAACCCGACTCGGACAGGTTACTTTAAACCTTGCTCACAGAAATAGGAGCCCCGCGAACCTACCTACCAAGGTGGTAGTCAATAAAATGGCCAAGGATGCAAGAGCGAGCGAAGCGAGCTCTTGACTGGGGCATCCCGACTAGGACAGGTTAGGTTCTAGTGTGTTAGGTTACTTTAAACCTTGCTTACAGAAATAGGAGCCGGCTCCGCTGAACCACCTTAGTGGTGATATAACTCAGGCTGCAATTAATTAATTGCCCGATTAAACGTCTTTAATTGTCTTGCAAAAGCATTTTGACAAGGCGTTTTAATAGTATACTTTTCTGTGACCAGCGATTAAATTTTCGGGATTCTAATTAATCGGAACTTTAATAATCGGAATTCGTCTTATTGATGTTTCGGAAAATCATTAAGTCGGAATTTTTAATATTCGGTCTATTGAAACTCGGTATTTTGAAAAGAGTAATTATAAACGTTAAGAATATTGAAATTTCGGAATTATGAAAATAGGAATAATGATCAATCGGAGTTGTTATATTAGAAATTTTGAACCGTTCGGAATTATGAAAATCGGTTTTTTGAAATTCGTATTTACGAATTTCGGAATACAGTTTGTCGTATTATGGTAGTGTACTTGCGAGTAGACACGCCTATTTGAATTAGTCAATTCTATGGGCGGGATATTGCACGCTTTACATTTGCATACAATCTGCTCTTTTATCTAATATTGTTTTGCGAAAAATCTTCGAAATACAATAGCGTGATTCACAAGATCTTTAAATTTTAAAGAGCTCAAAGATCTGTGTGATTTGTATGGGATAAATCTTAATCGAAAATAGTAAGTTTGTTTGTACACACCTAAACCACTGGATCGATTTCGGTGAAATTTTACAAAAAATAGATGAGACGGTGAGACCCTGGATACGGTTATAGGTTAAAAAAAGGGCAAGAAACAGAGAAGCCATGGGCAAAATCTTATACTTTGCTTAATTCATTGTTGT
Source organism: Agrotis exclamationis (assembly GCA_950005045.1). NCBI lineage: Eukaryota > Metazoa > Arthropoda > Insecta > Lepidoptera > Noctuidae > Agrotis > Agrotis exclamationis. Next base: position 9,910,707 of record OX465420.1, on the reverse strand, counting down.
TTCCATTTTCATTGCTGTTAACTCCTTTTTTAGTTCGTATTTTTCTATTCATTTCTCACGTAAACCATCAATCAACAGGTATATCCACGATTATCACATCTTTGTCTATCACAGCTCTTGTGTACATAGTAACAAAGCGCATTGTTATAACAATTAAAGAATAGCACATAGATAATATTAAACACTTTTTGTTTGTCTTAATGAGACGTACAATGGATGTGTTTAATTGCGAATACGTAGGCCAAAATAACAACGAATAAAACACTCAATAAATGGTCCCTTCCAATCATGCGTGGCCTTACACATATAATTAATTTTGGTAGCGATGCGATGCAACAGCTAAATTATTATTGGCAACTTCGTAATTATATTTTTCTATTGATTTATTTGTTGGTCTGCATGTTTGTTTCTTGAATTTTAAGTAATAAGGAAAATAACCCATAAACATGTTTTTTATGCTGTTGGCATCTTGGAACACGTAGAACGCCTGCTTGATAATTCATTATCACACAACAGTCTTCTTTGCATAAATTTACCATTCATTAACACTGATTACGATTCATTCACAAACATTCAGCCATCTAGGTGTAGAACAAAATTGAGGATGAACAATAAATTCGGTAAAGTACATCCTAGACATAACAATAGAGAATGGAGGCTGGAGCCAAAGCCTTGCGCGGGCGCATCACGACGCGAACGTCCGGACGCAGCGATTAATTTCCGAACAGCGTGATTAATGATGGCCGCTGATTATGTCTGCTCGTCTGTGGGGGCGTGAGAATTAATGTTGCACCACATACGTTTTAAACCTTTTTCATGTGGAACTGTAATTACTTCATTATCTTGTTTAGCCTTTATGGTGATTTACGAGTGCTTATTTTGTTCTTCACGTTCGAATTTGATGTGTCTTTAATGCACTAATGCAAATCTGTATTATAGTAATTAAGTGGTTTGTTTAAAAAAGGTCATATACCAAATTCTGACGACCTTAAACTTATTTTGTTATATTGTAACCACTGATCCTGAAAACCTGGTCACATATTACGTCGTTATTTTATAACTTTATTTAATCCGTTTACTGTGCATGCGGTGTTAGCCTAAATTGATTGTTACACTTGTAAATGTTTATGTATCAATTATAATTGTAATGTTATGTGTAAACAATCGTTGGCTAACCTATAAATAGATAAATAACTAACGTAATTTCTGTTTTTCAGTAGGTCTACTTGTAGTTATTATTTTCAATACCCCACACTAAAAGTATAGTTATTTATACAGGTAATGACGTAGTAATTAGTGATAATCTAATGAACATTTAGTCAAGTGACTAATTCGATTAATTTTGCGGTCGAGCTCACCGCATGTGTAACATCAAAGCGTAATCTCTATTACTATTCTAGTACATGAGGAAACAATAATTTTACTAAACATTTTACACTTGATAATTTTACACGCCATAAAAAATACAAATCGATAATAACTAGGTTGCAAATTCACGTACGTAACATCGGGACGTTAAGTATTTATAATAATAGTTTTTAAATAAAGACCGAAACAATGGCTACGTTTCCACATAAATATACCCTTTAAAACGTTTGCCGGGTCGGAATGTGAGCATCCTCTAAGCTAAAGGTCACCGCGAGGTCACCGCACGTAATGAAGATACTGGAACGTAGGTACTTTAAACTGAACACAATAGGAACGTTACAATTTACTAGAAGGTGAACCACGGAATTTAACTTAATTATTTTAATTTGTTCCAATTTTAAAATTATCATTTGTAAACAGGTAATGATGTGTAGTGTACAATTATTTTATTACACACATAAAATAATGAACCAATAATGTTCCTAATGTTGGGACTCAGGCCTGCTATTTGGACAATTACAATATATATTTTTGGATATTTAAACATGTGACACTGCAGAGGGTTGACCATGTTTGTCGAAGTGCCGATGGCCGAGTTCTTGATTGGTGATCGTGTATCATCTAAAGTAGGATAGTTGGGCTTGGAAGCACCCCAATAGGATCTGTGAGTGGCTGAAGAAGCTGCCTGAAGAATTTCTGAGAAAGACTGAATGCAGAAGACGGAAGACAGGGTTTTGAGGTGTAGTAAGGAAAAAGTTCAATTCAGAAAGACATAGAGTAGTTGATTGACTGTCAGAAAAATCTCAATATCACCGAGTAATGTATATTATAATCACATGTATCGAATTCTGAGAGGAGCAGCATCGAGTAATACCTCTAGCCAAAGATCCAACAAATATAATTGAGCTAAATCATTTTAAATAGATCACGTTTTCATCTCAATAATCTGCAAATAATCCAAGGCATAAACATTCTGAATGCATTTCTTAATGCCCAAATATTTCGAAATATAACAGCGACCAATTTAAATAATCTGCATGTCTTGTACTAAGTTTTACCTCTTACTTGATCATTTACAAAACGAGTCGGCCTCGAAAATAGTCTAAATAAAAGGATATTTGCAAACATGCGATGTTGCTGAAGATTTCCAAGGAATGTTGTTCGCAAGAGGCCACTTGCCTGAGAACACGTATGACAAATTTCCTGTGTAGCAACGATTAGGATCAACATATAACGTTACATAGGTGGAGTAAGAGATGACTGCAGCGTTACACCATCGAGCCACCGTAGAGATACATCCTCATTACTCATTTGTATTTCATATTTAGAAGGCGTGGTGTTTTCAAATTCCATGGCCACTTTGCATGAAATTTGAAAATACCATAAAAAATCTCTCTTTCTACTTATTTATATATCAAAAAGTGGATCACGAATTAGGTAAGTAACCATTATTTCAAATCTTTTATAAGGGGTTAATCATAAAATAGTCTACAGTAATCTATTTGAGATTAAATACAACCGGACCTTACAGATGCAAACTAAAGCTCTAGGCACCCGAAAAGGTCACAACTACACTATTTATCTTCGCAGTCTATTAAGACAGCAACATTTAATTAAAGCCGGACTTAACTGTGTTAGGCAAATATTACTGCCTAATAAAATCAAATAAATGTAAATTTTAAGATGTTGTCATTAAATATTCAATTATTTAAGTACTTACTGTTTGGCATTCCTCACTAATGGCTCCTGCAATAAAAGCTTACAACAAAGATTATCGTGATAAAGCGTGTGTCGCACATTCCGCTATCATCGCGACCTCGGGTTGATGTTGAGATGCGGCGCAGTAGAACGCGGACGCTCGTGAGATGACCCTAGGCGCTGCCCGCGGCGATCTGATGCAACCGTATCGTAAGGCCCATCTTTGTTATAAGAACTCGCGGTAAGGCAAGACGATTTAAAACTTATAGGAAGAACCTTTTGTTAGTGTTAATCTGTAATGAACATTAATTATTACTGATTACACGGACGAATCTAGGTTGAGTCAATAAAAGACACGCTCTGTTGAAATGATTCAAGTAGGTATGGTACATGACAGCATTTCTTTTATTGATCGACCGTTTATTAATGACCGTTTTAATTGTATTTGATCGTAACGTACAGATTTTTTTTAAATACGCATTGCATCGTACAATAGAACTAATTCGTGATTGAACATAAATAATACCTTTTGTTTACGTTTGTAATTATTTGTTTATGTAATTATTTACAATGATTACTTGAAACTGGCGTGTTCGCGTGAAGAAGTATATGGAAGAGGAAGTGTGGAGATTGCAGCCATTGGCACTCGCCTTTCTGTATACTTGCATTCAACGATTCAACGGATAATTAAAAATCCACCCATCATACTCGGATATAATTGCTGTTCTAGTGAAAGTATTTCTAACTTGTTTCAGCTTTCTTCACTGCATTTTTGACTCCTCGTGCATGTTTGTGGTTTATTTTTGCTGGGAAAGCAGGGGTATTAACTCAGTGTCACTAGGTGAAGCGAATGTCTAGCATTGCAACGACGCGGCGACGTTCATGTCCTACGTGACATTTAATTGCGTACTGCTGTTTTAAGGGCACTACACACGTTAAAATTTATTGCGATTGTTAAATGGAAATTATTCTCAGTCGATATAATTCAAGACTATAGTTTTATTATGTGTCACACCTGTGGCGGTCATAGATTGATTGTTATAAATAATTAACTGTTGTGTAAATAGTAAAATAAGATTTAACTTTTACGATGAAGTAAATGAGAAACTTTACAAAAATAGAAAAACGTATTAAGAAGTATTGTTTAAGTTACAAGATTATTACTAGTACAAGGAAAAGGGTGTAAGCTTCCCCTGCAGCTTCTCCGGTGAAAAGGGAGGATCTTCTGACCAGATGGGGTTTGGTTCTGGGTCTGATCTGGTGTTCTATGTGTTCTAAATTTGCGGAGAACTCTGACAGTTTAATGTAGGTATTTAATGCATGTTCTTAATTTTAAGTGAAATATGACGCCGCAGTATTTATTTATTTTTTGCATTACGCTGCTACACTGGTATCAAATCCGCCGTCATTACTGCAAGCGTTCATAGATGTCAGCTGGCGCGGTCATCTCTCGCGAATTAATTGGCCGGTCTTATCCGCACCGGCCCACCACACCGGCCCGCACCATTCTGCACCCGCCCGCACCAGTCCGCATTCTACGCACGTTTCACAACCACACGTTTAGCGTAATAGCCCCTTTATGAACGTGTGGCTTGTTTTATTACTCCCATATTGTACAATTATTCATAAATATCTGTTACTTCAATACAAGCAATAGTAATTATTCACATGTATTTAGGACAGATAATTTCAAATAATTCTCTTGAATTGTGTGAAGTTTTAAAGGGCCTACTGATTATAATTTTATTGACTGGTTTTACATGATCTTTAACATTCATTTTGATATTTTGATTAGAAGACTGTATGTATGCTAATATTTGTGCTTTTGCATTTGAAAATCTATGAATGAAAATCTTCAAAGAAGTTTTTATATCCGATGTTGTAATTTTATAGGAAACACGTTATAATTATCATGTCATCCATCTACGTAGATTAAAAGTTCGGAAGGGCGATAAAAACAGCACTTTACGTACGTGGGAAACGTAATTAAAGATGAGTGAGTGGGTAATCAAGCAACGACCTTCGATTGTTGACAAATCTTCATGGCAATAAAAATAAAATAAGTAATGTAATTTGCTGTGAACATTTCAGTGTTTATGATTTTCAAATATTTATTTTTGTGGTAATCATGTATACACGTAAAGTTATAACAGAAAAAAAATGAATAAAGTTGAAATAAAGTTTTTGGCTACGAAAAATTCGTAGCCCTCGTAGCTCTACGAAAAGACATCAACGCGCGTAACACATGAGAAACTCTAGCTTATGATTTTGTTTTTTATCAATCAATCATGTCCAAGTCATGTTGAATGTAATTGAATTGATTGATAGAAATAATTAATTAAATAGGTACCTATAAATTATTAAGTTGGCCTTTACGTAATATTAGAAGGTTCGAATAGAGTACCTCGCAAATAAGGCAATATTGATGTGTGCACGTTTACTTAGGAAAACGAAAGTTGGCAGTTGATCCTGTAACTCGTATATGTGCAGCCTCTTCGTATGCAGGTCGTCTAACAGAGCTATGGAAATGTAATACAGGTCAGATGCTCAGTTTGCGACATTAGGCGGCACACGATTGCGTCCTTAAACGATGCCGCTTAAACCCGTTTGATGCACGCCTATCCGCCGCCGCATAGCCATAACATTCTTTGATCTTACTAGAATCCGATTATTTATTACGTTCATTATGAAACTAGGTTAGTTGTGTTAGTTAGTAGCGTTTCCACGTTGTTAATTTTTTAATTAGTCCCTAAAAAAGGTTAATTAAGTTATCGTTATGTGCATATTAAGAGATGAACAGTTCCTGATGTTAGCACATACGTGTATAGCACGTTGTTATGAAATCATTATTAGTTTTTAACTGTAGTAATATTTCACGTCTGCATGTTAAATTATTTGATGAAAGTGATACGTAAGAAATGCAAGTACATACAAATAAAACAGGAACATTTCTCTTCTGAGATTTCTCTCGCGAATTGTTATGAATATGCAAAAATAAACATTAATGGGTGGCCTCGTGTTCTCTACGCGATTATCTTGTTTTGTTTAACACGAAGTTACAGATAACTTGACGAGAGAACCGAGATAATTATCACTAGCTTTTTAATTTCCTCGTGCAAGATTTACGACTTGGAAACGAGTCTTTTCATAACCACTACATTTCGTATTAATGTCTATTTTCGTATTAATGTTGGCCACCTATAACGATACTTATTTCATAATTTAATATTCATGACGGCACGGTAGGCACAGTAGCTGTGTGCAGTCGCAATTGACTACTGCTTAGTGTCTCAAGGGTTCGATCCCAGCACGAAACATTTGTACGAACTTCAAGTAATTTTTCCGGGTTTCTACTTATGTTTGTAACAGGAAAAATTCCTAGTGTTGGGCTAATGTTTATAAATTCTTACATAAATACTCCAAGTTACAAAACTATCACTTTAGTACGCACTCTGTGACTGTGAAGTACTTACATACTCGTAAACCTACTAATATAGCAATCATCTCAGGAGCAAATACAGCACAGAACAAATGAATTCTAAACAAGGCAGCTAAACATATCGCACCTACTAACTTACTAGTATGTAGTTATTTCTGTTTGCCTCATCTCTTCACTCCATTGTCTTGATTGTTAAAACACCAGACGGTCAGCCAAGGCAAGACAATACACGCTCATGAAGCAATCCGGTGACAAATACAAGCTCTTGTTACAATGATTTAAAGTTCATTATGTATGTATGGTTTTCTTGTCATCAACAGTCGGCTAACAGAAGACAGTGTGGTGATAAATGAGAAGTAACGGTGGGTTGACGTTTGAAAGTTGACCTCTGAGCTTTGCTGTGCTTAAATAAATATTGTTTTAAGTTGGATGTTGGACAGTGTTTTATTTGTATCTTGATAAGGAAGTACAAAAAACAGAAACCTAATTGTAATCATTCAAATTCAGATTATCAATAATAATCTTCAGAGTAAGCTAGGAATGTAAATTCGGTTCCAATTCGTAGTATTTTGTTGTTGTAATCTTTGATACGAATATATTCAGTTGATAAAGAAGAATTAAGAGCGTTTATTTTGAAAGTTGGCAACGTCGCAAATAGTTGTCAAATATTAACAACTTTTAATTAATTCAGCAATGTTACTGTATGGATATAAGAAATATCGCTGTGTAGTGCACTAGAACATTGATATAGAAATGCAATTAAAACACTGAATTTGATGTTGTAACCGTTTCAGGTGTAAAAAAAGCATTTGGAAAGGTTCCAAATACTTTTTTACAACTAAAACTATATTTTCGGTGTTACGATATTAATTATTGCATTCCCTAATTAATTTTGTAGTGCACTACAGAGCCATACTTCTTATTTTCATAACCAAATTGATTAAAACTTGTAAATATTTGACAGCTATTAGCGACGTTGCCAACTTTCTGCATATGCGCCCTTAAGAATTAGTTTAGTGGCGGCAAGCGCGACTGCTAAGAAAGAGACCCTGTCTTCAATTCCCAGTTCGAGCAAAGACGTGCATTGACGACGTGTATTGGGTTTTTCCATCAGTATTTCATAGGAGTAAAGTAGCGACGGAGTCTGAGTTTGTACCAAGTTGATGGCAATAGTACACCCACATTTCGCTAGTTATGTTACGGGTTACGTGTGACGTTAACATAACTAGCGAAATGTGGGTGTACTATTAGGTACACCTCTGCCTAAGCCTTCGGGGATTACTAGCGTGATATTGTAGACAATTTTACGGCTGACACATTTAAATGTGTATAGGCATTACGTTAACATCAGGAAATGTCACAACAGCTCTAAAATAGGCAGGAAATATAATATGGACAAAAGACTGAATTTTCCTATTTAATATTTTGCGTCAAGATATAAACGACGACCATTGCATAGCCTAAACAAAGAGGTATTAAAAGTCATATTTATGTCATCATTAAAGCGACGAAGCTGAATAGAATAGACACATAAAGTTTTATATTTCCGTACATAATATTACTATTAATTAGAGATCTGCATTAAAAAGGCTCAAGTGAAATCCCTTATGATGAAATTGCTGAATGTGATTTTTTCCAGTTTGTCAATACTAGCGTGTAGTATAGTCAATATTTCTGAGATTGCAAGCAGTATTGATTGCAAATGGTTGGCAATTAGTCAATTTTGCAAGTAGTCTTAATGAAAACCCTGATGATAACCGGCATTTAAGAACTTTACTATACCCTATGATTAGAATTAAATTCATGACTTATGAAAAATATGTATGTATGTAATCAACATAAACTAGTGATATGACAAAGACATAGGGATGGCGAACCAGTGGAACGCGTGTCATTGATGACACGTGACAAAATATTTTGGGCACGCCACTGATTGGAAAACACAAAGGACGTAACAGACTATAAAATATAACAAAAGAAAGCAACTGACCCTACATTAAGAAGTGCGATGAGTTGATAATATTATTTTGTTATTTTCCCATAATCACTAAGTCAAAATGATTGTACAGCACATTTGTGGCGTCATTAAATATTTCTTCACAAAAACTGGCACGTTGATCTATAAATGTTCACCAACCCTTACATAGACTACTAGAGACCTATGTGGTGAACACATATACCTGTAAAAGTAGATTATGTACTGCTAGTAATCCTTTACCGTAATCTCAGTTCAATATGTAGGTGAGGTAATTAGAATTTAGTAACGACTTGCGACAGTTTATCAGAAGCAGGGCGTTGCGTCTGGTCGTGGCATCGTGTCGTGTCGTGCTAGGTGCCTCGTTACCATGGGAACCGTCCTCAATCGCGACTTTACACATCAGTCTTCTGTTAACCTTTTATGTAATAACCTGTGTTTACTCAGGGTTCCAATAACTGCAAAAATATGTGGTAACTGCTATAAGAAAATCTAAAATATTGCTTCAGGAAGGTAGTCAAAAGGAAAGACAAATTGACGAACAATTTCTTCTATGCAGGCATAATTTAGAATAATAAATTATCTATGCTAATATTTTTAATCTGAATGGTTAGTTTGGTTGAACACGCTTATAAATATAAATATTTTTATGTTAGGTAGTTAATTTATTGAGGAAAGCTATAAAAAGTATAAAAAAAAACATGATACGTCCAAAAAGGAGCCCAGCAGCGTGGGTGAAACCGCGGGGAAGAGCTAGTAACAAGAAAAAAAGTGACAAAATTAATGTCAACAAAATTGCATCAACGCAACCAGTGAAAGACAGTCCAACTCACATTAAAATAGTACTTATATACTGCTCATCTGTGTAATGCGATAACTACATAAAAGCAATCCATGTGAAATAATCATATTATTGAAATAGAAACGACTACATTAACATCTAACCGTGATGAGTGAGTGCACGATGGTAGGCGCCTCGCGTGAACACGGAACGAGACACAAGTGAGGCAACACGGGACACCTCATGGGAATCTTTCACGACTTAGCGCCACGCCGCACCGCCGCCGCCCGCTGCGCGCCTCGGCTCGTGCTTCTATCAAATGTTCACTCTACTTTATGCGTGTACTGACTTTTGCAATCAATTTATTTGATATCCATACACAATGTTAAAATAACCTCCTTTTTTTTTGAAGTCGGTAATTATTGAAAACTGGCTTTTGCCTGCAGCAACTCGCGTTAATTACGCACGTGGAGCCATATACTATCATATTGCTGTTACTGTTGTTTTCCTCGAGAACAGTTATTTACCACAGCCACCTGACAACGTATGCCTTTGTCTATCTTAGGATGATAGGGCGTGAAAAGGTAAGAAACAAACTTACTTTCGCATTTATGAATATAATATTAGCTAAGAAGTTAGGATAAATACATTAACAACATGAACATTCAAAAAATGTGTACACATTAGCCTCAGGAAGCGGGTTTAAGCTACTGCAGCTCAGGGCTCCAGAGAGAGGACCTTCGAAGCTACGTACGAACCGTGTCCAGAAAAATTACTTCTTTCCTCTATTCAACTGCCAAGAAACAGCAAGTTTTTCAGTTGTTAGCCGAAACAAATTTATTTTGTATCTGAATCTGGTATCTATATCATCAAAAAAATGAGTTCTCCCTCCATGGGTGATGATGGGTCGAGCTTCTTGACAATTAAGGCACTGGTGGTCAAAACTACAGGCACAATGTTCGCTGAATCCACACCCCACATATCAACAACCTCGCGAGCCATAATCCTATTTATTATTATCATATCTTTGACGCCGGAACTTATGTAAACGGGTATCAATGATGTTTTTGTTACGTCTATTGACATGAGAGAAAGAATAACAATTCAACTGTGCGTGAATGTTTTCAAAACATTTATGTATGTCCAAAGAAAAGACACTTGAGGAAAAACGATTACAAAGGTAAGATAACACCAATTTATAAACTTGCATTTGTTATTCGAGATGTTTTAAGAGAATACCATTCATTTTTAACCGACTTCAAAAAAAAAGTAGGTTCTCAGTTCGACCTGTATGTATGTATGTATGTTTGTCCGCGATTATCTCGTGTTTGGCTGAACCGATTTTGATGCGGTTTTCAGGAATGTGTTCATTACATTCTGGAGAAGGTTTTAGTATATAACACTAATGGATATCCCGTGACGTTGCCTGCGTGAATCCGTTTTTAGGGTTCCGTAGCCAAATGGCAAAAACGGAACCCTTATAGATTCGTCATGTCTGTCTGTCTGTCTGTCTGTCTGTCCGTGTATGTCACAGCCACTTTTTGTCGAAAGTATAAGAGCTATCCTGTTGAAACTTGGTAGAAAGATGTATTATGTGAACCGCATTAGGATTTTCACACAAAAATCAAAACAAAACAAATTTTGGGGGTGCCCCCCATACTTAGAATTGAAACTCAAAAAATTTTTTTTCACCAAACCCATACGTGTGGGGTATCTATGAATAGGTCTTTAAAAATGATATTGAGGTTACTAACATTATTTTTTTCTAAACTGAACAGTTTGCGCGAGAGACACTTCCAAAGTGGTAAAAAGTGTGTCCCCCCCCCGTAACTTCTAAAATAAGAGAATGATAAAACTAAAAAAAATATATAATGTAGACCTCAACCAAAACTACCAACGAAAATTGGTTTGGATGAGATACAGTTAGCAGTTTTTGAGATATAGTACATTTTCAAAAACCGCAAATATAACTTTGCCATTCATACAAATACTATGAAAAACAAAGTTATTTTTATTGTTTGTGTATATTACTTACTAATCTCAATATAATTATATCTCTAATCTATGCTTGCTGCTACGGAACCCTTCATGGGCGAGTCCAACTCGCACTTGGCCGGTTTTGCTTTCTTGGATTGTAGATTTTCAGTGACCATTGCATGTTTGTCCGCGATTATCTCGCGTTTGGCTGAACCGATTTTGATGCGGTTTTCAGAAAAGTATTTGTTACATTCTGGGGAAGGCTTAAGTATATAACAATAATGGATATCTCGTGAAGTTGCCCGTACAGATCCGTTTTTGTTGCTTACTAGGATTGTCGATTTTCAAAAACGCCGATTATTGAAGATTTTTGTTTAGTATCTAAACTAAAAAGGGAAAATAAAAAATTTTTTGAAAAAAAGGGGAACCGACTTCATAACCAAACACAAAAAAAAAGTGAAATATAACTTTTCTTTCGGAAGTCGGTGGCCATGGTCAATGAAATAAAAAAAACCGGCCAAGTGCGAGTTGGACTCGCCCATGAAGGGTTCCGTAGTAGCAAGCATAGATTAGGAATATAATCATATTGAGATTAGTATGTAATATACACAAACAATAAAAATAACTTTGTTTTTCATAGTGTTTGTATGAATGGCAAAGTTATATTTGCGGTTCTTGACAATGTACTATATCTCAAAAACTTCTAACTGTATCTCATCCAAACCAATTTTCTTTGGAAGTTTTTGTTGGCCTGCATTATATATTTTTTTTAGTTTTATCATTCTCTTATTTTAGAAGTTACAGGGGGGGAACACACATTTTACCAGTTTGGAAGTCTCTCGTGCAAACGGTTCAGTTTAGAAAAAAATGATATTAGTAACCTCAATATCATTTTTAAGGACCTATCCATATAGATACCCCACACGTATGGGTTTGGTGAAAAAAAATTTCAATTCTAAGTATGGGGGCACCGCCAAAATTTGTTTTGTTTTTACCGACTTCAAAAAAAAGGAGGTTATCAATTCGACCCGTATGTATGTAATATTATCAGAACTGCCCAGTTTTCATATATGTTAGTCTATATCAGCGTCTGAACAAATGTGCCAAATTTCATAAGTGTATGTATGTATGTATGTTTTTATGTTTGTGCACGCATATCTCCAGAACTATAAGTTCGATTAAGGTAATTCTTTTTTTGTTGTACTAGGTATTCTTCAACTTAGGGTACACTGTAAGATTCATCAAAATCGGTTCAGTAGTTTTAGAGATATGGATTTTTTTAAGTAAATTTTGTATTTTACAAGAATTTGGATTGAATACTTAATAAATAAACTAAAAAAGGGTAAAACAACTACTTTTTCAAAAAAGTAACCGGCTTCAAAAACAACAACAAAACAAAAAGGGTGAAATAACCTAATTAATAACTTCTTTCGGAAGTCGGTGGCTAAAAATCAATGAAATATAAAAAAATAAAGCCACCGACATCCGAAAGAAGTTATTAATTAGGTTATTTCACCCTTTTTGTTTTGTTGTTGTTTTTGAAGTCGGTTACTTTTTTGAAAAAGTTTTTTTATTTTTGTGTGAAAATCCTAATGCGGTTCACATAATACATCTACCTACCAAGTTTCAACAGGATAGCTCTTATACTTTCGACAAAAACTTTTTTTTTTAAAAGTACCGACTTCAAAACAAATACAAAAAAGTTTAAAATAACTTTTCTTTCGGAAGTCGGTGGCAATAGTCAATGACACAACAAAACAAAGCCACCGACTTCCGAAAGAAAAGTTATTTTAAACTTTTTTGTATTTGTTTTGAAGTCGGTACTTTTTTAAAAAAAAGTTTTTTATTTTACCCTTTTTAGTTTATTTATTACATATTCAACCCAAATTCTTGTAAAATACAAAATTTTCTTACATATGCACTAATCTTGTAATCCGTCACAACATAAAAAATCCATATCTCTAAAACTACTGAACCAATTTTGATGAAACTTGCAGTGTACCCTAAGTTGAACAATACCTAGTACAACAAAAAAAGAATTACTTAAATCGAACTTATAGTTCCGGAGATATGCGTGCACAAACATAAAAACATACATACATACATACATACATACATACATACATACATACATACACTTATGAAATTTGGCACATTTGTTCAGACGCTGATATAGACTAACATATATGAAAACTGGGCAGTTCTGATAATATTACATACATACGGGTCGAATTGATAACCTCCTTTTTTTTGAAGTCGGTAAAAAGTGGCTGTGACATACGGACGGACAGACAGACAGACATGACGAATCTATAAGGGTTCCTTTTTGCCATTTGGCTACGGAACCCTAAAAACAAAGCCTCCGACTTCCGAAAGAAAAGTTATTTTATCACTTTTTTTGTGTTTGGTTTTGAAGTCGGTTCCCTTTTTTTCAAAAAGTTTTTTAGTTTTATTATTTCAACATAATTCCGTCTACCACATAAAAGTTAAACATCTGTTGAACACTTGTCTGAAAAACGATAAGAGTTATTTTACAGTTACATTTTTTGAAAAAAGCATTAAACAGATCTTTTTGTAGTAAGGCGAATTATGATTTAGTAGTGTGGTTTTTGTGGTAAATATTTAGATTTTTATTTAGTAGATAATACTGATTTTCCATCAAAATGAAAAATCTGTTTTGCCTCTTTTTAAATTGGTAATTTTTCAAATGAGTCCTCCCGCCCTGGGTGGAGCATAAAACACTGTCAGACTCTACTGACTAAAAGCAACCTGTTCCTTTTGTTGCCCTCTGTGTTCAAGGACTGCGGTGTACCCCTGCAGAAGTCCGTCTTCTTCTTCTTCGTAATGATTCAAATTAACTTTTATCAGCCCAAAACTTCGTCACCTCCACGGCGTTGTCGGTGGCAAAGGTCACTTTGGCTGCATTCTTGGGATAAGATACCTGAGAGGACTAAAGCCTGCCGGGGTCGTGGGTCTGTCTCATCAGGTAACGGTGACCCTGGAACGTAAAGGGTTATTGAAGTATGACCGTGGATTTTAGTCAGTACAAGACTGACAGTCCCTCCCGTCCCGCGGTGGGAGGACTCATTTGATTATTTGACCACGATTAAAAAGAGGGCAGGATAGGAGGTTAAAGTCTGTTTGGCCTAAAGATGTCTTTAAAAACCACTGTTCTAAATACCTACGTAGTTGGCTAGTTAGGTAGGGACATTTAATTACGTAGATTAAATGTAAAGATGTTAACAGATAATCAACATCCTTGTAACTATCTAAATGCTTATTGTGTTTCTAAAACATACGCCTTCTTAGATAAATCACCTGCGGTGTTTGTTTATCTCAATGGCAACTTTTAGCCGTGAATCATCGAAACAATATGTGTTTGTTTAATTACATCTGTTTCGATCTAAACAGTGGGATATTAGGAATTGAGTGTAGGCACAATTGGCATGGTGTTGGTGTCCCACGCCTCTGATTATATCTTCAGTGTTTGTGCACATGAGGGAAGGAATTAAAAATAAAATACTGTATTACTTTTAACACATTGTTTTGGAGGCTTGTTATTGCACAAAATTAGAAAATGATTTACTCTTCGTGTATTTTAAAAGTAGAAGACGTAAGGTATGGTTTAGAGATGGTAATGCCTGCAGATTTAAACGTGGACTATGGAGGCTTATGACATGGCGAATACTTAAAGTACCAGCTGTTGCTAATAGACTCGAAAATTATTCCACGAAATCATAAAATCGGGATAAAAACTATGCTATAATTATGTTCAATCGGGTCATAAATTATCTGTGTACAAAATTTTATTCAAATCCGTTCAGTATTTTTTGCGTGAAAGAGCAACGAACACAAACATACATACATATTCACAAACTATCACATTTATAATATTGGTAAGAAGTAAGATAAAATATATACCAAGATTTGAACGTAACTGACAGTCCAACTAGGCTGCCACAGTTGTACCATACACTTGAGCATCATTGAAACATGTTCTTTTAAAATCCCAGTTACAAAGTAAGTTTGGCAAGACAGCTAACTTTGCACGAAAGGAATTTCTCTCGCCAGAACAGGTTCCGCTTAGTATTTCCACGACTCGCGTTTAACTATATTGCTTAATCATCCGCCTCTTCGTAAATTGCTTCACTCATATGGTTCTGAGCTAACAGGAAGCAACTGAATGACCTGAATGACCCATTAATTCCAGATTTTTATGTTTAAGTGGTGATCATAATCTACCGCTAGTATTCAATCAGTCATTATCTGGATGATCAGTCTATAAGCTCCCAGTACTGAGAAACTTGCCACCTGTCTATATGGAAATGACTTATTGCCTACCTAGTCTACAAGTTACATGTATTTGAAATTTTTAGTTTAAAGATATAATTTTCTTCACGATGTTTTCCTTTTACGTTTGAAGTGTACCGGCGTTGAAATAAATGACACAGAAAGTAATGTGTTAAGCAGGTTATGTTTCGAATCCATAACCTCGAGGTCGTTGCCAGTCGGGCACTACTGTTCAAGTCATAACTGATTTATCATCAATGTTTGACCACTTTTCATTTCTGTAATTTCCTTTAAAATACGGAAGAAAACCAAGTTTAATTGTAAAATTTTAATTGCAACATCATCGTTTCAACAATAATCTTCTAGATTTCTATTAGCTTATATAAAGCTTTTTAGTATCTATCAATTCAATAAAGTCCCGGTTGACCTGTCCATACAAATAGGCACTTCCCTTTCGCAACGGTGTGTGGTGAAGAAGTGAACTTTAATCACCCCGTTATGACTTTATTATGCTTATTTATTTACATAATGTAAAGTTATGTGCGCGTGAGTGCGTCTGCATCATAATCGTTATTTTATAATACGCATGCGGCAGCTGGTAGGTTTTTTTCATAGATATTTTATGTTTGAAAGTAAAAGTAACATTATGGATAATAAATTCCTGGTGGGACAATACTCTATTGTCATATTACATTCTCCTTTCGATATGCACAAGATACATCAATCATTTATTACATTTTTGATCTCTACTTTCATCGCTGTAATGGAGACTGTGAACATTATGTATTTGTATCTAAAGCGCTATATTGTTACATGCTTCATTGATTATATCAATGACACAAAACAAATGACTGTAGCATATAGTTCCACAAATAAAAAGTTAACTATCTCACGCTTATTATGTGCAACATGGGCGTTATTTTAATTATATATATTATATTTGTTATTATATTTGTTATTTTAGTTTTTTCTTGTATAATATTAAATTGTATATAATTAGAGGCGACTGGATGTGATGGGTCACATGGCACATAATTGATGATTTTCTCAATAGATCGGCACGCCAGTGTAATGGATCTGCGGTGCGGTGCTCAGTCGTGACGCAATGCAATAAAACGTATGACTAATGAGCTCACAAAACAATAGTTCGTCGAGATAGACATCGTTTGTGTCTAATAAATCACAGGTATGTTTCATTGGCGAGTGACACAGTGCAAAAAATGAGGTGTGCTAACTCTTTAATAAGGCAAACAGTCTGTATGAAATATTTTAAACACAAAACATCCTTAGAACTGGGTAAATGACACATACTTAATAAAGGCTTAATTAAACTAATCGGAACTTCCAGGCAACACAGATCTTCGGGGTTGTTTTTTTAAATTAACAAGCTACAATTAGTTAATTGGTAACTTCTCTATTCATTCCATCTAAAAAAATATTCACAATTAGAAACATGTGCCAAACACACACATAAAACCTATAAAATTGGTGAAAAACTTGATTACAAGAACTGAAAATTAAAATACTTATTGTTATTAACCACTAACCTTGATACATTTGAGCGGAAACGGACGCAAACAACGTCCACCGGTCGCCACAGTTACCTGTTGTTAAAGGTTATCAAAACATTGAAATATTATCATCAACAAACATGTTATTGATAAACTGCTATTGTACTAAACTGTGGTCGGTTACGGGGCGGGCGGGCGAGCTTTCAGATCTCCCCTCCTTTGACCGGGCGGGCGGCGCGCGCGCGTCCATCGCCAGTCCCTTCGCGACGCACCTCGCGACAACATGTCCCCTCTGTGGATCTTGCTTACATTGCTCCCCGTCCTGGGTAAGTCGACCACACGCGTGTGCACCTGCTGCCAACACTGTGACATAACGGAAGTGACCGGAATATTTCTTGTGTAAATTTTCTTTTGGGTGCCTCGATATGGTAATGTAAAATTGCGTGATTTTCTTCAAAGAAAATTGTGTGCTTTTCTTTACATTTCATGTGTTTTAATGCTGCGTTTGAGTAGTGAGGAAATGTTGGTGTTAGTGCAGCCCGGTGCGTGCGCATCTCTGTGAAAGTATTTGTTATTCGTGTGCTCCTAATGTGCAGGACGTCCGGGCGCGTGGGAACTTTACATTACCGGTTTCTTGTTGGGAAATATCATTTACTTGTATTTTGTTCAATTGAAAAAAAAGTTTTGTGCTGAAATTAATCACCTACAAGCCCAGAAAATGAAACGATGTGCCCTGCTGATGTAGGAAACATATAATATTTTCTATGTTTGGCATATACATAACCGTAATGTATGGCATTAAGTATGGTTTCCAAAGCTGTGCAATTATATTAAAATAATAGCTATACTGCACCGTTAACCTAAATTGAAAACGATCGCACATAATCTTTGTCAAAGCAGTAAACTGGATATTTTGTAACACCTCCCAGGCTGTACAAACATCAACTTGCACAGTAGAGATGTCCCCCGCGTGACGCGACTACAGTGAGGTGCAAGCACGTCATTGCGCAACTGATGCACTTTCCATTTGCGCTGCGCCCGCGCCGATCGCGCATCGCCAACAATAATCGATTCCCCGGATTTGCATAAGTGATTTTCCCACGCTCCGCTCTCCGTAAGAACTAGGGCGGCGCGACGGCCGGCGAATGGATGAGTAGCCTCAAGGTTCATGTGTTTGGGCACTTACCTGGCTGCCTGCCTTTACCTATGTGTATTGTGGTTGAAGGGTCGCTTGCACACCTACAGACACAGTTAGGCAATTGGTGACCTGTTTGTGGTTAGACATTTGTGTTTGACATATAATCCCTTCCTTTCGAGAATGTAAAACCAGCCTTATTACCAGAGGTGATACTTCGTGTACAGGCTGTCCTTAAGAAACTTCGCACGATACCCGTCTCATTTACGAAAACTTATAATTAAACCGAGATTCGTTACATATTTCAGTTTTGGTAACTCCACATTTCAATAGTAGATTCCATGGTTATTAACGCATTTAATACTAACGTTGCTAGAATATTTTGCAATAATGTGAACCAATAACGTTTTTGTTTTGTTTTTAACAGTATTATTGTGTGGAAAATCTAATGTATTGAACCGTAACAATCGAAGCGTGAGAAAAATAACGTTTACCTTGTGTTAGTGAATGAAAGCGAAAGTAGATGCATGTATCGATAATATTTGTGTTTTTCGTGGTTTGTAGGTCTAAGTGCTAATTCTAAGCAAGAGTCTTGAATTTGTTTCCCAGATTGGGGAAAGTGTTTTTAGGTTTTTCCAGGATTTCTCTCAAAAGCAGGCACGGAGCATTGATATGTGCATGTTTGATGGAAATAGGCTACCGTATAACCCCCCTATAACAATGAGACTATTAACTGACAAAAAGAAGATTATGTTGGTGCATTTTTCATTGATCGATCATGATCACCTGTCAATATTCTTGAAGTCATCACAAAAATGTGCTCCGTCATCGCAAACATTAGCACAAATAGCTAAGTACGCGAACGAAGCAAATAAACAAATGAATTTCCGCTGTTGCAATATTTTTGCATATTATTATTATTGTGACATTGATAGCATCTGCTGTAGCAATAAAAGTTCATACGTAATTACGCCACTTAATTTCACGGTACATCAACTAACAGCCTATGATATGTTTGTTTGCGAAAGTTGAAAAGATTGTGATCTCGAGAATTCCAGTCTATACTGCGTATTATTTGTAGTTGCCTGTAACAAACTAGGGTTCTTTTTTAAAATCATTTTTTTTTATATTAAAATTGAAACGGGATAATCTGCAGATTTTCTGCTGTCTCCAACATAAATGTCACTAATTTTATTAAATTAGCCTCTTACAGTACAAAACTTTTGATCTATAACCCTTTGATTTAAAGAGGATATTTGAAATTCTCCCCAAAACTAATCTACAATAAAATAAAAAAACAAAGGAACTCTAATTACAAACTCCAGTGGGTATCAGATTCATCTTCAGACTAAACAGGAAGTAACCCACATATCATATATCACGTACACGACAGCATAATGACATCCCATACGACCTTTTGATTGTTTTAAAAAAGATCAAAATTTTGATAGTGAGCGTAGCGGAGTTACAGTTAGACGTTATTACACTTACATAAGGTACGCGGTGACCTTTCGCGGAGGATGCTATGGCACCTTACAGCGCGCGCGGTTGCGCAAGCGCCGCCGATCTTATCGCTCACCCCGCTGCCCTCCCGCGGCTTGCGCATACAGCACGCATGGGAATCTAGCCGTTGTTGACTTGTTGTTTGATCTGTACCGAACTTTAGCAGCTCAACACTTCTTTAAGATCGAATAAAGCTTGGCTTTATAGAGTATTATTTTATTACGAATCAGTCATTTGCGTGTATTTCAGGTAGGATCGGTTCAGTATTTTAAAGAGACAAATAGAAGATATATTTATATTTTTATCACATTGAAAAATTTATCTTCCTTTTCAATTGTTATTAGGCATCGTGCTGAACAGAACAGTCTAAAAAACATTTGGTGTTCATTGCAAATATTAGTTCCCCTTTTTTATTTGTTTACTATCCCACCTAAAACATTTTTGGTTGGAGCATGCCATTGCCAAATGTTCCCTAAGTATTACATACATTATAGCACATACTGACATTCGAAATTCTTGTTCATTACACATCGTTATAAACGCGATTTACCCAAAGCAAGATTTGAGACAATCGCCGGAACCCTTGTGCCCAATTTGTAGTACAAGGCTAAAGCCCTAACTACAGTGGTTAATTAAAACAAAGATCAAATTATTCTTGCTACTTGAAATACTAAGAAGATCTAGTCCAAATAAGGATTATCCAACTTTCCTAAATAATGTAGAAACCTGTAACTAATAGGTAGTTACAGCTCAACATAATAATTGAATATAGAGGAAGTTAAATAGTTTCGCTACCAACGATTAGTTACACGGGTTAATGAGGCGGCTAGACGATTTTTTTCTCCTTAAATAACCAGTTCATCAATCACAAATCCGTAACACATTTCATTTTCTACAGCGTCTTTCGAAACTAAATAATAACGGATTCAATTCATGACACATTACTGATGTAATCGACGGATATTAATGTAATTTAATAACCATGAATAACATTTTATTAGAGGTTTAATGGTGCACGTCAATGCAGTTTGGGTCACAGCTCTTTCGCAGAACTAAAGTGGCAAGTGGCAACATTCGCCGGGATTAGCGTGCTTCAAGTTGCCATGTCGCAATATACTCGTCTCATTAGACGTGTTTACCTCTCCACATAGTTATTGCACGGCACACTGCAAGTGTCGCTTAGTACAATAGTCGCCTTGGACAGTGAGAAATCTCTATCATTGCCATCAAACTTTGCCCAAAGTCAAACTGACACGACAATTCATTGTTATCAAAAATCTGGCTGACGAATAAGACTGTGTTTTTCAGGTTTCTAAAACTTGAATACCCACATTTCTCAGACGAAATCTAATCTATTTATAACTAACTACCTACTGGTTTGGTGGTTATATTTCAGTAACCGCATAATACGACCGTTGGGTAATAATTAGAGACAAAACGGTGAAATAATGGTCATTTATAGCATAATTCATACATACACGTAAGATTTGAACTCAAAATCATGGTTTATAACTGTTTATGTAACGGTTACTAGTAACTCATTAAACATTTCAAACTTTTTCTCGATGACGTAAATCAATGGTAATTAGAAATCAGTAGTGTTTAGGAGAAGCTGCAGTAATTATTTTATATTAAAACCGTGTCAGTTATTACACTTGCGTAGTTGAATAAATAATGTGGTTTCAAAGTAATCAAGTCAATTAGAGATACAAGATTTATAACCCGAAGGCATCAGTCGCTAATTAATCACAATAAAAATTTCAAAGTTGCCTCACAGCTGCCTCTAAAGAATATGAAGGATAGGACTATGACATCTGCTTTTTAAGCCTTTCAATTACGTACGGTTAAAATCTAATTAGCCATTATTATTTTATTTACTTAGAAACGGGGTTTCGAGTCTGTAGAGCCTGTCCAGTCTACAATGATGCTCGTGAATCAGCTCAACTCCGTATATTGAAAGCTTTAAAAGAAATAACGAATTAAATAATGATTATAATATTCCACAACGCATATAAACTCATGCCTTTTTTCAAATTACACATCGATTTTAGTAAGCTTTCAGTATACGAAGAAAAGTTATTTTATACTAATACCATTTAATTTAATTTCTACAGGGAGCGCCGAAAGGTTCAACTGCAAAACTCGGATCTTGGGCGCATACTACGCAGACGCGAAGTCGGGATGCAAGGCCTTCCATGTTTGTGTGAGGGTCGCAGGCGGAGGCATCAGAGACTTCCGTTTCTTCTGTCCCCCGGGCACACTGTTCCACCAGGAGGCACAGACCTGCACAGACTGGGGTGACGACGACCCCCTGGCGTGCCCTGCTGATATCTACGACGGTCAGTTCGATCTCTACAGGATCGGATCCGGTGAGCCAGCTTTGCAACTAACAAAACGCTCACAAATATCTTCATATGATTTACTTGAAGTTTGATTTTGGTTAATAGGAAGAATCTAATTAGTCAGCAATTAGACAAAAAACTATTTGAACCAGTTTTTTTGCCTTTGTGGCAATGAAAATTGTACAAGATACGACGCTTTTAAAATTAACAATACGTCACTCTCTGTGGTATTTTTTAGTGCGTTCTGTAGTTACGAGCCCCACGCCCAAGTTTTGTTGCGTTGTATCTTTGTCAATTTTCACTGATTAATTGTATTTTACTTGTCCATTGATTTTCGTCACTCTAAATGACGGGCTAAATAGATTGGCAATTTATTGATACTGCAATTTACGTTTCTAGTTTGGAGCACTTAATGTATGGAAGCTAGGGTAGTTCTTTCTTTCTTTCTTTTTTTTCGTGAAATAAGAAAGAAAACTAGGATAGTAGCAGGAACAGAATTGGCTATTTTAAAGTTTCCAGTCCATTGCCATTGGGCCTCTTTTTTAACCTTTATTTTCTAGGAATAGATACTAACAAGTATAATTATTTTTCAATGTAGTTCATGGGAATGATTTGTTTTATTCATATAAATGGTATTAACCTGATTTAAAAAATCAATAAACATTTGATTGGTACCATTTCAATAGATTAGAAGTTTATGATATTTGTGAGTGCTGCTATATAATTAATTGGAGCTATATCTTACATGTAATTAAAATACGCTTAGAGCACCGATTTTTGATTAAATATACGTCTCAACTGCCTACTTGTTATTGTAAGTAGGCAGTTGAGATGGTAGAAATATTAATATGAAAGGCGATTTTATCTCATCTAATAGTTTGTATAAATAAATAATTTATATACCAGAGAGAAGGCGGTAAAGTTATAAATAACTCATGTTATTAATATTTTCGCAACTACTTTGGAAATTACAGTAGAAGTAATAAGCTATACAAGGTCAACATGCAGTGATGTCTAATTATACCTAAGGAGAATTATTGGCATTATAAAGTACCTGTGATGTGACCAACCTACAGGTACCTAAATGATTGCGACTCCTGCAGTAAGAGTCTTATTGGTAATGAATTGCAAAACAATTAAGCTTCAGCCGAACGCCGCTTGCATTTAAAAGCTTTTAGAAACGTAGATCTTGTTTTACAAGGAAATGCAAACTAAATAACGCCTGTTTCAGTAAATATTCTGTAAGTTGGAGCTTCATAATCTTCTGTAACAGTAGTTTCTTCCCCTATAAACAAACTCAATAAAATGTTAAAATATGTATGCCCTTCCACAACAGGATTTGACACCAAGAAGTTGTCAACCAATGGAAATCGCGATGACGAAGCTGAATTCGGTCTCCAACGCGCTGAGACCGGTGACCGTCGGCTGTCGCAGAACAATGTGGCGGCCAATCGCCCTGACTCCGACCTCCGTGCAGCACACTCGTCTGACTTCTTCAGTGGACAGCGAGACCGTGGCCGTGACGAGCAGTCCTCTCCCGCTTCCACCCTATCCCCTGTCTCCTCTCAACAGCCTTATCAACGACAATCTTTCCGTAGAGTTCCTTCTACCCAACGCACTTTCCCCACCACACAACGCACATTCCCCACGACACAGTACACTACCCCCGCACCACCCCCGAACACTCAGCCCCCCAATCAACAACAGTATGACGCACCCACTAAACGCAAGCTTGTTAGAAAACGTCCCATATATGTCTCCACGAAAGCACCTCCCACCACCTTCCAACCCAACACTCAGCCCCAGCAGCAATATTCTGAAGCCCCTCAGCAAAACTTTAACCGTCGCTTTACCGCTCAAAATAAACAATCATTCTCTCCATCTCCCAACGTACCTCCTCAATACACACAATACAAGGATGAATACGTTGAAGTTCCCCGAGTCACTCCCAAACAGAACAACAGGTTCTACCCCAGCAGCGCACCTTCCACCTTCCCTCAGTCCCAGTCGACTGCTGCCCCTCGGTTCAACAAAAAGGATGGTCTTGTAGAGTTGTACAACTACGATGCCCAGTCAACTCCTGGACTTAACGTACAGAACGAGAACCGACCCTTCAAAGTTAGAAATAGTTTCAATGTAGCAGACGTTCCTAGAGACCCGGAATTCGTGCGTGCCAAGAACTTCAATAATTACAACAATAGAGTGGAGAACAACAACAGAGACAATTTCAGAGAGACAACTGTAGACTATAGCGTTTCCGCTAGAACCTTCCCCACTACGACGCCAGCGTACAAAAATTTCAATAGTGTGTCATACGAACCTGAAAAGAACAATTTCGTACCTTACTCGAAACAAACCTATTTCAACAATCCTACGACCACTTTCGCTCCGACCACGACTAGCTATTCGACCTCGCGCCCAGAACTTCCGCTCAACTTGAACACGGTAGCGTATAACACTAACCTCGCCTTTAATACTCAATCTGAGAATTTTGCTGACGACAATGACGAAGATGACGGCCAATATCATCCTCCCCAGGGCGAAGACGATGGACAGTACCGCCCCGAGTTATACGGAGATCGCGAACTACTGGCCGGCGCGCATTCCCTCAACATAGCTGCGAGCGGCAACAGGCTACCAGAAGACCGCAAGAAACAAGCCAAAACACAGCCTCCGCCCAAACCTTCGGCTCAAACATCAGCTCCGAGGCCCTTCAGACCTGCTCCCTCACCGACTGCACCTCCGACAACGAGAGCACCAGAAACCATATACACGACGACGCCTCAGCCACACACTGTGAACACACAGCGCACTTTTGATTATTTCCAAACCTACACCACAACATCGAGACCTGTTGACTACCAAGCAATAAATCAGAACTTCCAACCCTCTAACGACGTACCGACTGGCCCGACAACGACCGTAGCTCCCAGAGCGCCGGAGACCCGGCCGCCGCGCCCACCGAGCCGCGTGCCCGTGCCGCCGAGCCCGCCGACGTCGCCGCCCACCCCTGCGCCGCGACCCACCACGCGTCCACCAAACTTCGCGAACCCCCCTCAGAACAAAGACGACAACAGTTACGACTACGCATATTACGACTCCGACCCAGGGTTCTCAGAATATGACCATATAGAAGAGTTTGGTAGAACTAAAACAAGAGCGTAATTATTGTCAACTGTATATTAAATCACTGCCATTAAATTAGTCGCCTCTTTAGAACAAGTAACTAACTGAACAGTAGCCTTGTGATGTTGGATTTGTTTTACTACTTGATTGGCACTAAGAAGTACCTACTTTCACATCGTTTTTACGATTCTTAAAAGTACCTACATCCCTGGATATGGGTACTTTTAGGACTCTATCCCTGCGTTACAAACATAAAATCGGCAAAAATATCTACTCAATTACTATCAAAGTACAACTATTTGTAAATAGACTTGAAGATATTTATGACAAGAGTCAATTCGTTGGATTGAATGTAATACCTACCAGTTACTTTTATATCTAAAGAGGCTTATCCGTAGTTACCCTAAATTATTTGTGATATTATTATTGATGTTTCTATTGGAATGAGTCGTATGTTACTGAGTAAGAATTTACAAGCAATCAATTACGTATTTGTGCAAGTTGAAGTTGTACTCTCACTTGCTGACATTGGTGGTTACCGATATAGAATTATGTATTATCTATGTACAATAGAAAGTAAGTTATGAGGATAGATTGTAAAATATTTCATTGTAAATAAAGTTTTCTTGATAAACAATGGCTTGTGCAATTTGTGTCACTTCTCAAAGCACGTGAGAACCAGTGAACAATTTAGACGTTTAGCCGAGCACTGCACATATGCAGACAAACAAAGGAACACTTTCAACACTATGCTGTGACGCAGATAACTATCTGCGTGGTGTTAAGTCGCATTGCTATTTAACAACTATTTAAAGAGCTGTTAAAGGAGAAATGTGCGAAAAAGAACGTTAAAATAGTGTGCCTATTTAGCATTTGTGTAATATTTGATTAGAAGTATTAATTGCGTGCAATAAATTTACATAATATCATGATGATTATTTTGAGCCAATTACCCAATACTTCCTTTGTTCGAGAAAAATCAATAAGGCATTGTTACAAAAGGTCCACACAGATGTAGGTAACAGAAGATTAAAGAAAATTTATTTCAGCTCGACCGCATACCTAAAGTACGAAATTTCCATCAGAAATAATCTGATTCTCGCCGGATGCACCCACATACTTATAAAAATTTCATCGGGTAACTTAAATAATACAAAATGTAGGTATCCGCCTGGCGTGCATCAGAAACGGACGATCCTTCAGAATTTTTCTTACAGTTTGCGGCATCTAGTACAAAATATGTATGCATGGGGGCCAATAGAAGGTGTCATCCGGCGAGCATTAGTATTTTTTCTAACAGAAACTTACAGTAATACTAAAAATAATCATAAGAACTTACTACTCAACTTCATATAATTAGTTACCTGAGTTTCTGAAAACTACCTACCATTGCTTTAGATTTGTCGGTCATTCCCATTTGTCTCTTCTGTGACCACAACGCCTACCTCCGTCTTCCACATCGAGTTTACGACAAATGTCAAGGTCGCCTGTTCAATCATACCATCATCGGTGTACCATTTTCCGAACTGTGTTGGGATCTGCTTCCAGTATA
This sequence comes from Agrotis exclamationis, assembly GCA_950005045.1. NCBI lineage: Eukaryota > Metazoa > Arthropoda > Insecta > Lepidoptera > Noctuidae > Agrotis > Agrotis exclamationis. The sequence continues at coordinate 9,884,010 of OX465420.1, read as the reverse complement.
ATCGGATCTCACCGAATACCAGTAAGTATCGTAGTATGACGTGCAAAAACAACTATTTTACAAGCTATTGTGTTCAAGGTGGATTTTTTTTCAGATTGTGTATATGAAATACATTTATGTACCTACATCTATATTTCTCGAAGGGTTAGATACATCCACATTTCGTCAAGTACCCACTATTTTTTAGTTCCAATTGGTCCGCATAACAATTAAAGAACAATTACAAAATGGACGTCCACAGTAGATGATTTATAGAAAAAATAAATAAATCACAAGGATAATTAAAACCTCTTGATAGAAAATAATTTCGCTTTAACTAATCATAATATTCGCGAAACTGTCTGCTGTGCGAAACGGCACCGTGGCGTTGGAACGCAAAGGGCAACCGAAGGAACAGGGTGGATTTTTAGTCAGAAATAGTCTGACAGTCCCTTCCACTCCATACAGGGAAGGAGGACTCATTTGTTCAATTTAACACGCTAAAAAAAGCCGTGCGTGGATAATCGCCGTCCTCCACACAAACTACATATTTTATTCATAAATTAATGGTCCACGCTTAATGGTGGAAAGAATTAAAAGTGATAGAGAGTCGGAACCGCGGACACTGATATTTTTGAAATACCTAATTATTAGTAAGATAAAAAAAAATTACCCTGGGTTTGCTTTGAAAGAGTTTAAAGCATACTTCTAAGAACCTGAAAAAATAAAACATTAGATGGATGCCAAGAGTGTGAAGATTACGGCAGCGCCATCTATTTTATTATGCATAAACTGTCGAGTTAAGTAAAGGTTTTACCAACCAGCTGCTTAGAAAATCATGAACGAGGGCTGAAAGTTCACATAAAAGATAAAAAGTTTTTAAAATAAGATTTAATATTCTGTGCTAACCGATTTAATTTTTATGCAGGGTTCTTTTTCGAAACGTTTACATAATTGCAAACACTGCCATCTGTTGTCGAATAGCTAAATTTGTACTTTAGCTTAGCTTAGCTGATATTTTCACAAATGTATTTAAAAATTAGGAAAAACCAAACATTGTTTTTGATTTGTTTGTTAACACAAATTAGATGTAGTACAAATTATCCGTATTTAAGGTTTCCATGAGCGTTTAAGTTGAATAATTTTAAATATTTTTATAAGTTCAAAACATAGATGTCGCTAGCCGTCTTTAAAAAATAATTTCATAAACAATGGTATCCTAAATCGACGTTATTAATAATCCTAACAACCAATTATTCTCCATAATGATTTCAGAAAGACAAAAATTGCACATAACTAACATTCACTATAGGTAGTCAATCTCTTAGAATTACAATGAAACCACGTGTAGTTTTTTTTTAATGTAGGGTACCTATTCGAATAAATCCTGAAAACTGACGATGACGGCAAAATAGATTGTTTTATTTTTCCACCTAGTTGTGCCGAATCAAGCCGACCCTATCTACCCCGTGTGTCTACCTAGGTACAGATATCAGCACATAAACCTACCCCTATCTGCAACATTTTTCCAATCGAAGATGAACCTTATTCCTTTGTTATAAAGTTATAAATCCATTTAACAGGTTTTAGAACAGATTGGGACAGCTTGATGTGCTGGCGTCTGTGCCACGACTAATCCTACTAATTTTATAAACGTGAAAGTTTGTTTGAATGGATGGATGGATGTTGGTTCGTCTTTCACGCAAAAAATGACTGAACGAATTTGGTTGAAAGTCGGTACACAGTTTATATCGTGGATAGTTTTTATTCCGATTTTATGTTCACACGGGATTATTTTCGCTGGCAACAGCTATTATTCCGTAATTCACACGAAGGCTCACCATTTTTTTTTTAGCGTGGTAAATCATTAAATGAGTCCTCCCACCCAGGGCAGGGCGGAAGTGACTGTCAGACTTGTACTGACTAAAATCCACGGTGTCCTTCATTAGCCCTTTACGTTCCAGGGTCACGGTAATGGTATATAAGTCCCGCGACCCCGGCAGGCTTTGGCCCTCTAGAGGGGGGCCCCGTCATCTTGCTGACGCTCTCTGAGGCGCGCGTGGAACACAACGCGCCGTCGACCCGGGCGCGTAATGCCAAACTGAATACTGACCCAGACACCCATAGTCTGTACTGAACTACGTCGTGCTCGTTGAAATCACAAACAAATTGGAGCAAAGTACATACGAGCTCAGAGCATTCTGAGATAGTATGCAGTTTGCTCGCTTGTATGTAAAGCAAACTGTGACACGCGAATATCGCGAGTATCGATTGATTATTATTTATTACGGCCCCGGAAAAATATTTTTCGAGACATTAATAAAGAAAAATGGCCCGACTGAGACCTGCTTCGCGGGGCCACCACCTTGATAAGTAGTAATTAGTTAAGTATTTGACCTAGGAATGCAAGAGCGAGCGAAGCGAGCTCGGGACTTTGGGGCACCCCGACACGGACAGATTAGGTTAGAAGGGGATGGCGGGGTCTGAAAGACCCCGCCATCCCCTTCATGGTTATTTTTTTTTAAACCACCCAGAAGTAGGAGCCCCGCGTAGCGTAGCGGGGCTCCGTCGAGGCACCTTGATAAGTAGTAATCAGTTATTTGACCTAGGAATGCAAGAGCGAGCGAAGCGAGCTCGGCACTTTAGGGCACCCCGACTTTAGGGCACCCTGCTGCTGGACGTCTGGACTCGTATGTATTTTGCTCTAGTATTTTAAAGCAAAATGTATTTTGATTCAGACACTCTCTGAATAGGTATACAGTTTGCTCTTCAACTACAAAGGCAAACTGCGATCGAACTCAGAGCAACCCCGGTCTGGGTCAGTATACAGTTTGGCAATACGCGACCCGGGCATGGTCCATGGTCGGGCGGCGAGTTGCCCATTACTCGCCGCCCGCATGCCCGCGCCTACGGTGGCCGGAGATCATCTTGCGACGTCCGACGTCGTGGGCGTCTACCACTGCGGCTGGGGCGGAGGGAGGACGCTGTCCTCTCTCTCTCACGGCCCGCCTCCTCCTTCGCGAGCATAACTGCTTCGCAGAAGGAGGCGGCCGCTTCCCACTCCGTCTCGTCCCACATGAGCATGGCCTCCACCAATGCGGGGTGCGAGAGGTTTCCGCCTATCGCTGCTGTGAGGACACGGCGGTGCTCTGCCCAAGCGGGGCAATCCTGCACCGTATGCTCCACTGTGTCCTCCGGGCGATCTTCGCAGTGGTGACACCCGGGCGTTTCTTCCCTCCTTATCCGACACAGGTACCTTCCGAAACTTCCGTGACGGTGAGGACCTGCGTCATGCGGTAGGTCAGGACGCCGTGACGCCTTTCCAGCCACTCCTCAAAGAGGGGTCTTACCGCCACGATTGCGGCGTGCCCGACGAAGACTCACCTTAGGATTATTACTATCAATAAGTTGTCCAATTTTAATGAAAGGTTTTTTTTAATAAATATGACATACCTACCTACCTACATACATGTTTTGTTTTCCAAAACTCTTAAAATATCGTAGGCATAAATGTATCATGCTTAATGTCTAAAATCTACCTACGATTATATTGATAGAAAATAATTTGCGTTTTAAAAAATCATTTGCGGAAAATCCGCTTTAATAATAGCGGGTTTTCCCCAAACGACTTGCTTTGATTTTGATTCTGATTCAACTGCCAAGAGTCTATTAAAACATGGGTACCTCTTATCTGAAGAACTAGGAAAATAACATCGTTAATCATCAAAACCCCATCAATACCTAAGTACCTAGGTATGCGTTGTATGTTTTCACCAACATCAAAAAAAAGGAGGAGGTTCTTAATTCGGATGTTCCTATATTTTTTATGTTTGTTAAATCCGACTTCAAAAAAAGGAGGAGGTTCTCAATTCGACTGTATTTTCTTTTTTTTTATTCGATGCATTATACCTAATAACTGTCATTTGGTCCCATAAAAAAACAACCATAAAAAACGGTAAAAAAACCTACAAAATAACTTTTCTTTCGGAATTAAGTCGGTGTCTTTGTTTTCTTTATTTCATTGTCTTTAAAAAAAAAAAAAAAACATACCGTCGCGTCGAATTGATAACCTCCTCCTTTTTGAAGTCGGTTAAAAAATATTTGTTTAGTTTTTATTGTATGAGCATTTTTCGCTTATTGTGTACTTCGACGATGTTATTACCTACTGGTAATCAAATCGTCCAAGCCTACGGATTACGTATTTGACAAGAATTGGAGTTGAATATTCGAACTAAGACGGGTTTGTAATCTTTCTGGCATGGCTTCAGGCTTTTATGCCAAAGTATGCGTTGTAGTATCACATCTGAGAGCCAGTGTCGAAGCGGGGCCCTTTTCATTCAGGACGAAAAATATGACTTGCCCTCGCTTTGTTTTATTGGGAATTTGGTTCCCCCAAGTCATTAATGTGATTGTCAGCGACATCAGCTTTGCGAGACCTCTTTGACTCTTTCAGTTCCCATTTACAAATAAAACTGTAGGTAATTCGTAAAATGGTTAATTCTTTTAATTTTTTTATTATGGTAAGCAATTTATTAGAATAAAACATTTTCCGAGTAGGATTTTGATCACGGCGTCCATAGGCGGAGACCTCTCGCGCCCGGCATTGGTCGAGGCCATGCTGCGGGGCGAGACGAAGTGGGAAGCGGTTGCCTCCTTCTGCGAAGCAGTTATGCTCGCGAAGGAGGAGGCGGCCCGCGTGATGGAGAGGACAGTGTCCTCCCTCCACCCCAGCTGCAGTGGTAGACCACGGCAACGGACGTCGGCAGACGATCTCCGGCCACCGTAGGTGCGGGCATGCGGGCGGCGAGTAATGATGGGCGACTCGCTGTCCGGTCTATGGACCATGCCCGGGTCGACGGCGCGTTGTGTTCCACGCGCGTCTCAAAGAGTGTCAGCATAATGACGGGGCCCCTTCTAGAGGGCCAAAGCCTGCCGGGTTCGCAGGACTTATCTCATGACCGTGACCCTGGAACATAAAGGGCTATTGAAGGACACCGTGGATTTTAGTCAGTACGAGTCTGACAGTCCCTCCCGCCCTGCCCTGGGTGGGAGGACTCATTAGATGATTTTGCCATTTTATGTGAAGCAACAGGGTGTTTCAATGAATCTGACGGTCTTTTCCACTCCATCCAGAGCGAATGTACTCATTATTTTGATGAGTTCAGTCTTACAGTTCAAAAACCGGCCAAGTGCGTGTCGGGCCACGCACAGTGTCGGGTTCCGTAGTTGCCCATCAAAATACTTATGCGAACTAACTAAACTGATTCGCTGAATTTAATTTTAATTTTATTTACGTACATTAACATTTATTAGGTACCTACCTAAGTAATTCAGTAGCCAACTCATAACGTCTAAAAACGGGTCCACAGGACGATAGTAACTGTAGAAGGAGTTATAAAAACCAACTTCACAGGTACCTACGAGGTAAAGTTGGAAAAGATGTTGTCTATTTGAGTACCACCGCGTGTAGAGGGAAGCGGCTGTAACAAAGATTTAAAACCAGCGTTACGTAATAATTCGAATACATCGCTTCAAGAATGATTTAAAATTTAAAGAGTTCCCACGATTTTTCCAGGATTCCATCATCAGATCCTGACTTGATGATCATGGGACCAATTGGAAGGTGTACTCTTTCAATCAAAAGAAGAATTTTCAAAATCGGTCCAGGCGTCTTTGAGAAATCGGGGAAAATACATAAAAAAAAAAATTACGACGAATTGAGAACCTCCTCCTTTTTTGAAGTTAGTTAAAATAGTTGACAATAAAAACCTACCTATCCCCAAAACATACCCACTTATTGTGTTATAGCTGTAAAAATAAAGTTGACAAATTTACATCTGCAGTTGAAGAACATGTTCTCCGATACATTTTGTTTAGGAAAATATGTTATCCAAGTACGTTTTATAAGTTGGTCGACTATTACTCGTAAACTTGTAAAGCCTACTTAGTCATGATAATTTTCTTTTAAACTTCGTTATATATACTTACTACTATTGCGAATTTTTCACACCCCCAAACGTAACCGTTGAGCTGGTAGAGGGAGGGGGCCACTCGAGTCGAGCAAAAATTAGCACTCTAAAGCTTAATATTTCACAAACGAATCTTCTTATCAAAAAATTGTTAATGGAAACTATCAATATTTTTAAAGGCCTATTTAATAATACCCACACTAAGGGAGACACGAGAAAAAAAAACCCCACTTTACGTGTACAGGAGGTACCCTAAAAAAAATATTTTACGAGATTTTATTTTACCACTTTTTCGGCGCAACAAATCCGTATATTTACACCAAGGGGTGCTAAGACAGGAAACCTCCACGTGCGCCCGTGGACTGGAGTTCCCTCTCGGATACGTCCGGGGGGAAGACCAGTTTTTCGGGCCGGTGCGCCCTGGGATGCGGGCAAAAACTCTCCTTAGGCACTGTGTGCCTAAGGGGTTTCTTTGCCCGTATGCAAATAGCCTGTCGGGTGGACGCTCCAACGCGTGTCCCTCTGAACAGCAGAGGGCACAGCGGCGGAGCGGGCTTGCGGACGGTGAGTAATGGGTATGCTCGCCGTCCGACCAAGGACCAAGCCCGGGTCGGTGGCGCGTCGTGTTTCACGCGTCACCGACGGGGCCCCTTATGGGGCCAAATGCCTGCCGGGGTCGCGGATTTTTCTTAATCCAGGATACCGTGGCCCCGGAACGTAAAGGGCATCCGACGGAACACGGGTGGATTTTAGTCAGTAAGAGTCTGACAGTCCCTCCCTCCCCACCCAGGGCGGGAGGACTCATTTGATGATTTTGCCACCCTAAAAAAAAAAAAAAAAAAAAAATATTTACACCAAATTATAGCTTTATAGTACAGGGCATCTCTGAGCTAAGCTGCGGACAGACGGACGGACGGACGGACATGGCGAAACTATAAGGGTTCCTTGTTGACTACGGAACCCTAAAAAAGGAACTGTGATTATGTAACTTTTCTGGAAGTTGAAGGGCTCATTTTCAGTCCATTTTTACCTAGTTTATGGCTAGTTGGACCCGCTTCACGTCGATCAGAATAGTATTCAGTAATATAATTATAAATATTTTTTTCTGGCGGAAAAATGCGATTATAAAAAAATACGTACAGATTACAGAGCCGAATGTACTCTGAGAACCGTTTACGCAGCGCACGCAAAAGAAGCTCACAAGAAGAATTTCCCGATTCGGCAACATTTTTCATGGCTGCTCTGCTCCTATTGGTCATAGCGTGATACTATATAGCCTATAGCCTTCCTCGATAAATGGACTATCCAACACAAAAATAAATAATTATTCAATTCGAAGCAGAAGTTCCTGAGATTAGCGCGTTTTTAACAGTTGGCAAAGCTGAATGTACATACTCAGAGATAATCCTAAATTAGTTATACTATTCGCCATCATGAGCGCTGCAATCGAATAGTACTACCCCCACCTAGTAGGTACTTCGCACCCTACAGCTAAATAAAATAGGGAGAGAGTAAAAAACAAATGTAAATATAAAATTTATTATTTTTTATTAACTTAAGTATCACAAAGTACTTATAAATGTGGGTAATCGTACATCCATACTTACAGCATGTCGTTAGATATCTTCATAAAAACATTGTTTATATACATTTGTAGGATAGCTTTGATTTCTGGATACAACATACACAAAAACTGAAACTTGTATATCATCCGACATTTTAGTCAAACTATTTGGAATTTTGAAAGAGTCGAAATTGTATTTAACCAACAATCAAGACAACTTGTCGGGAAGAGGCAGAAAATGTACGTAAACTTATTAAAGTTTACATACTTTTATTGTAGAACCGAGAAAAGAAAGAAAAAGAATGTTTGACAATGACGAATTATGATTTGAAAGGCATTTACAGGACAACACAAATAGACAAAACACTCCTTGTCCAATCCACAAGTTTGTAAACGTCTCGTAGCTATCTTTGACAACAACTAAGTACATTATCCCATCATGCAGTTTTACAATGTGTAGTCAGACTACTTCGCAAACAAAGACAATCTTATTAGGAGATAAACTTCCTTCCAGCATCCATTAGCATAACAATAATTTCTTTCCAACTATACCGACAATGAAATCCGATATAATTACGATTGCCTCAGTGTCGTTGAATAAAACTCAACTCTAGTACTGAAACTATTGCATTGTCGCATGCATTGCCTTACCCCTACATTTTTACAAGGGATTTCTTTAGACTTCATAGGGTTATGAAAATAGAGCCTTTATTATAATCTTTCTTGGATATGGGCAAACAAAGAAAGCCGTTGAACTGCTAGTTAAGTCTAGAGAGAACATTGATTTCCATAAATTTTCATGATCGCCATAGAATTCACACGATCATCTACATCTACACTCTAAACATTATCCTTGTTTGTAATCTCTTTGTATATTTTACGAGAGATCTTTCGAATACATCCCAGTTCGTATACTATTCGTATATTATTTGGGCGTAATGCAAGGTACCATCAGCTTATTTATCAATTGAATTAGTCCTCTCTGCAGTAGATCCTATACACTCAATCGATTTTGAACAAATTGCTCTGTCACTATTTGAATATAAAATATTTACGGAAATACTGGCTCTATCTTAGTCCTATCATATCCACCCCCAAACAAATGTCTAGAATCATAAAAATTAAGAATCCTACGGACTTAAAATATTCGGTTTGAATAAATTAAAACTACTATCACTACTGAGCTACGTATAAAATTAATTTAAAACTAGTTGAGCTTATAGTCTCGTCGAGTACCGCGGCTACATGCGGGCAATATTTTGAGCATCCCATTTGTACTTTAACCAATTTATTGACACTCCTAACAGTCTAGGATGAAACTAACAATTATTATGAGTGACACACCAGAACATAACAGCTGACTCATAGATAGTACTCGTAAGTATCAATAACAAGTAATGCAAGATCACTTTAATGCACGTTCCGTGCCAACTGCAATTTGTAAGGGCTTTGTGGAAAAACTGACGCGTCACCCGTAACAAGGTTAGTCTGTACTCTGTAATTAAAGGAATTTATGTGAGTACACATAGTGTATTCACTCGGTGCGATGAGATTCTTTATTCTAAAGGTAAGGAGTAGGCGATCACTGCGAGGCGACGGCGCCCGCCATCCTTTGCCGGACATCTCCCAGCGCCGATCCGTTTCCGAAGCCGTTCAGCAGTGGCAGCATTCTATCTTTCGACTCCGAATCCTTAGTTTCAGTGTCTTTCGTGTCTTTCAAGGCCTCCGCCTCTACCTTCACTTTGACTTTTTCTTTCTGCAAGTAAATCATTCGTTACAGTCAATGCATTACAGTTGATGGGGAGATTATGTAAATTGTTTTTATAGGCTGCCGTTAAGAATTTATTAATCATTGTGAAACATGACTTGGTACTTGATTGAAAAAATGTAATGTGTAGTTATTTTACTTGTTTAGATGAACAAAGTGCTCTTTGTAAGTTTTTTAACGTCTAGTAGGGTTTTGTAAAGCGTCGGGGCTGAGCCTGTTCAGAGTCTCACAATAAAGAGTGCACTTACTCTGGCGGCCTTCTTGCGGTATGCCTGTTTGTAGAAGTCTGAGAACAGATGGTAGAAGAGCACGGCGTGCATGCCGATCCACCAGACGAAGGCGCGCGGGTAATCACAGTCGATGAACAGCAGTTGGAACGCGTGCAGGAACACCAGCACGAACTGAACCTGTGAAAATAATAATAAATGTTACATTCTGATTCGTACTACCGGCTTTTAAATGGTAAACGTTTCCATGGATCAAAAAGTCTTGTAGAATTACAACTTAGAAGTAGTAGGAGACAGTTATTGATGGGAAATAGGTTGCAGCTGTGTTACTAATATTTTAAGCACCGTCCGTTAGCTATCCTACGTCACCTGCAGGAAGAAGAGGGTGATGTTTATGTCCTATTCATCGAACCCGATTGGACCGTGTGACGTCACGTAATGGGCCATCCGTGCCGACAGCGACGTTCAAGGATGTACTCGCCCAGTTAATTTAAGTGATTGCAAAACATTGACATTGGAGCAACCGTAATCCTTATGGCAGTTCAAACATCGTTGTCTTGTCAAAACTGTATTATAAATTTACGTATATAATTATCATCATTTATTAGGTATTATATAATATTTATAAAAAAACTACTGTATAATGTCAAGGAGGATTTAATTCCTACTTAATTTCCCGATTATAAATTAATAAGCATTAAAATAAGCATTTGTGACTTTTGCAAGTTCCAATGAAATTGCCAAAACAAAGATAACGTTTGAATAATTTATTCAGATTTGTGTTTGTCTGCATAATTAATTTAAACCTTCATTGAGGCTGTTTACAATCATTTTTGGTTTGTCCTTCCATAAGTAGTCAGTGCCATGACCCACAACTCCTACATTATCGTAAACCAGGTTTGTACTTGCACCTTGCCGATTTCGACATTACTACATTTTGGCTCCATTTTGGAATGACGAGTAAGTATATCAAAGAGATTTATTATAATGTTTCAACTAGTTTCAAAGGCAGCAATCTATCCTTATCCTCACGCCAAAACTACTGAATCAATTTTGATGGCGAGGAAAACCGCGGGATTAAGATAAAAAATATTTAAATTAAAAATATTTTCATTCAGCTATCGGTTTCAAAAACACTGACAATAACTCAATGGCTGATTAATACCAGAAAAGAAACTTACCATCTGCAGCGCTGTGAGGTATTTCTTCCACCAGAGGTACCGTTGTACCTTGGGGCCAAGGGCAGCCAGCAAGTAGTACGAGTACATCACAATGTGTACGAAGGTATTCAACATTCCGAAGAAAGTTGAGTGGCCACCTGTGGGATAAACGTAATCAGTATTATTAAACTGAAACAGATAATAATTATTATAACTATTCAGTGGTAGGTTTCGGGCTTATTTTACGGCTATTGAACTTACAAATATGAATGAGTTTCTACAAGTTCAATGATTGTGAAACTATCGTCCATGTTGAGGTTAAGAAGTAAGTAATGACCATTTTTAACCTCTTGAAAAGTTACAGGAATAGCTCGGAAAAGTTGTAAGGTTCTATTCATACGCTCCACAACTACACTACAACCGCACGACGTTTGGGCGCATATTTTGTTTTGGATTCACACACGACTGACTTCATTTTCAGCCGCATGGGTGATACCGACCGCATCAACTGCGTTGCAACCACAACGTTGCGTCGGCAATGAGTCATTCATTTTGTACAAAACGAAACCACAACGCAACTGCAAAAAGCTGCAGCGACAATATTCGTACGTACCTAACTACAGTTCGACCGCAACTTTTCGATACAATTTCGCTACGATTACAACTTGTCGAAAGAATTAGTAAAAAATCCATTCATATTTTTTAACCATTAATTGCGATCGAGACCGCCTCATTATGCCTAAAATAATAATAAGGTTATTTTTTTATAAGTATGAAAACAGCTGACATCAATTAATTTATTAACTCTGTCAGACTAATCACCAAATAACTGTATAAAAATTTGAATACCAGGCTAGTTTAAATTCAGAACTTAAATGACAGATAGTGACCGGTTAGTAGCGGTACACTAGTATACTAACTTAAACTAGTTCGGCCATCACATATAAACAAGGTCAGAAGATATTTTCATAGTTCTAGAAGAATCGTAGATACGGACACGGATTTGGCAGAAGAACAAACACTCCTTAGGCAATGCGGACGTTAAGCATACATTATGGTTTTATTACTGTTCAAATATTAATTTCATAGAACGCTTTTTTATAGACATTTTGTTCGAGAAGATACTTCAATTCCATAATTATGTATTAGGAATCGTAAACATAGGTAGGAGGAAAAAAGTGTGATTGTAAGTGTTTCTTGACTTATACTTATTACGTCAATCATGGTAAACAAATTAAATACAATTTTCTATTTAATATGTACACTCTACTGAACAATTTATGAAGTGTATGCTAAAATAATCAGCAAATAGTGCGCCACGGTGTGCATATTTATTATTTAGTCATCTTGTGTTTTATAGGTATTTATATTAAGTCATTTTCAATAACTAAAGATTACGTTTACTGAACTTTTCAGCATAATTAGTGGAGAAGATGTAAACTTATATGTGCTAAACATTTTAGCGAGGATATAACAAAATATATAAAGTAGTAATAACAGTACAGTTGTGTGAGATTTTCCTTCAACAATTTTTATTGTGAATATTTCTCTAAGAAGTGAAATACCCATTGGTAACTCATTCTGATGAAATTATTCAACTATAGTATTCCAATTTTCTCATGTGTTTCTGTTTACCATTGTTTTCGATATAATATACGTATATTATAATAAATGAGCAGAATTGTGTTAGACTTCGAGTCGCGAAAACATTTTTGAGGAAACTTTTTGAGGAAAGAAACATGTTATGCTGGAAAACACATTCTGCGAAAATTAAAGCGATTTTGATATTTACGATCTGTGACATTTTTTTAAATTTTTATTAACCTATGTTGTCCCACTGTTGGGCAAAGGTCTCGATCTATGACATAAATGATGTAAATGAACTTCTGAAAAAAAATGTCTAAGTTGCGGAAAATATTCTCGTCTGGGTGATTTCCCGCATTAGTGTACTGCGATATAAACACATACATTAACATTTTTTCCGACGGATCATGTGAACGCTTGTTACAAATAACCAACTATTACCGGAGTAAAAAAATAATCACTACTTATACAGAACTATGTGGTCATTACTGCTGGCCGTATCGGTATTCCCGACAATTTCCTTTACTACCTTCGCAATAAACTACTATGAGATAAAAAAAATGTATTAGTACGTAAGACTTCTACGTTATAAAAAAATACGTAAAACTGTCAAGCTACTATTTGAGTTTGTTATGCGGTACACGTAGATTGTAAAAAATCTAAGCATTACAGCTAATTCAGAAACTTAAACATGTACTGTAACATTTTTTTAATCATATCTTTAAAATTAAAATAGAATGTAGAGACAATTAAAATAATGTTTGAACTTTAAAGATCTCATCGAGTTGAATGGTAAAACTTCTGCATCGTATTTAGCGATTGCATAGAGAATAGATAAAAATATTACAATCAACAGTTAATTGCCTTGGCATTTTGGAAACAACTAAATATTAAAATGCATATCTAATTTTTATTATTGTTTCAAAATTGAGAGGCATAAAATTGTCAGCAATAGAATAATAAAACTTTCATTGAACTTTCAATATTGGGCAAAGCTAAATAGAGACTTCGGAATTAGTATTGCTGTTAGTCGTACAAATATTACGTTATTAGTAATTTGAATGTACTGACCTGGAGTGAACTTGACTCCGAACCAAACTGACATGGGCATGATGCCGTGGTGGATGACATGCAACTTCGACACATGGTCAAACTTCTTGCGCATCACGAAGAAGATCTGAAAAAAAAACATATTATTGGTTTAATCTAAAATTAAAGTAAGGCATTTTCAGATATACATCTACCTAACCTTTCGGTGATGTTTTGTTATTGAAGTGGGTATTTGAACAGCCAAACAGACGACGCCAACGTTCCCGGTGTCGATGGTACCTACTATTTTTTTAATATATTGAATTGTTTTTCATTAATTTTAATTTTATTATATATTTTAAAATGTAAAAAGAAGTAAATATATTTTTTTATTAATTAACACGAAGAAACGCAAAAAATTTCAATACCACGGGATAAAATGATTATTTTTGCTAATGTTTTTAAAATACCAGAAAAAGAAATCCGAATAAATTAAAATTTCTCTTAGCAACATCATTGCAACAGTTATCCATGATTGGAAATCAAAACTGGGTCGTCGTAAGTCGTAACGTAGCGAAATCTAGTAGATATCTAGAATCTTAGTAGGTTGAATTATTACTAAGAGGTAAATCTACTATATGTTCAAAACTATTAGTTATTTTAAATTGACTCGTAACACCATTAAGTTTGGATAGATATTATCAATTTGATTCAAAATCATGTCACCTTACCTACTTAATAATCGTAAGCTAGATTTGCTTCAAACACACAAAGATAAAATATTTTAATAATTCACATTAGATCATTGGAATGGTTAAGAGTTATTTATTTAATACCTACAAGACAGGTGTGCAACCACAATGGGACAGCCAATTTATTTTATAAGTAATAGGGATATAATTTAAACTTTAGTCATCATTTTAAATAACATATGAATGAATATAATTAATAAATAAATAACACTTCCTTTTTTTGTTAATGATATACCTACAATGTTAATATTATTCTGAATCGAGAACAATAATAATACGGAAGATTAGAATAACAATTTTGCTATCATAATTCTCAGACTTATGAAGTTATATTATTATTTAGATGTGACCGTATTAAATAAACGATAGATTTAAGAAAAATAATGACACACAAGATTTAATGTGCCATTAATACGCTCTCGTATCTTTTTATGCGAATTCTCCGCATAATTTCCACCGGTAATAAAAATTTGAAACTTGATTTTGACAAAAAACCGAATCATACGTTCTTGATCCGGTTACCTTAATTATTCGTTACCAATCCCACGCTATTATACCAGATTATATAATAGCGTAAAGGACTAGACTATTGACTTTTAAAACTGTGGGATAAGCCTTTATGAATATTAAGTACCCAAGAAAGCCTATAAGGCTATAATACAATCGATATCAATTCTAAGACATTTTCGGAAAAAACAAACTTCAAATCAGTCCAAGGTCCAACTGATGTCAAGATCGAGCAACTTCCCAAAATAGATATCTGCCATATTATTTTAAGCAAGCAAATTATCTAATATTAGAGTAGATTATATGTACTTAGACGTTGCGTAAACAAGTCGACTAGTTCGTACCGGTTCCGGAAGTAAACAACGTAAGTGACCGCGGGACCTTGATAGTGAAAAATTAATACCATAGCGAAATTATACTAGGAAAATATTCAAGTAAGTAAGTTGGCCGTGGCCACTGTAATTATAAGAGCTAAAACTTCTGACATATTATGTAGATCCCATTATTTTTATCAGAACGAGCATTTAAATTCGTTACCTGCGATACAGGTTTGCACTAAAAGGATTTTCCAAAAATATGTTTCTTTTTTACTTTTTGAACGAAGCATCAAGTTTAGATACATTTTATTTCGTTTAGTGTTCAACTTTATTAAAATTCCGTAAGAGGTAAATTTTTCGACCGGCGAAATATGCAAAAAGCAAAACGAATAATGTAATAAGATGAGAACATCAAGTTTTACCAAAACCAAAAAAAAAAATGAATACTTAAAATTTTTTTTAATTCATTCATTCATTATTTGTTAATTCATTTGGGTAAATCTAAATGCCTTTATACTAATTAAAGTAAATTATATAATATCCATGTGATTATCATATAAAACGTTGCCAAGATTTTTTTGGCGCCGTCTATTATTTTTCTCCTTGGGCACGGGGAAAATATTTCAAATTAATGATCTCAACTTACCGTATCGAAGAATTCTGTGAACTTCGAGAAATAGTACCACCAGCAGCCATGTACTGTCTGTAAAAAATAAAAATTGTATTTATAAGAAATCAAACAAAACCCACTCAGTAAAATACAATGGATTCTAATTTAGATTTAGATTCCAAATAAAGATTAATAAATGATTGAGATTAATCTGTGATTCAGAGGCGTTCGAAAATCATCTGTTTAGCCTTTTCTTACTATGCTGGAGTAAATACTGAGTCGACTGGAAGCCGTCCAGTCGACTTCCAGTATTTAACATGAAACGACTGTCCATCTGACCTTTAAACAGATACTGAGACGATTTTTCTTGCTTTTAGAAAGATAAATTAAAAGTACAGTTTACTCTTACAATCTATATCTCATACTTGCGGACCGCCCCGTATTCCTACAGTTTTCTATTCATCCACAAAGTTTAAATATTCAAATGTTCGAGCTTCCCGGTGAATTTTCCGAAAACTTTTTCTTACATAGATTCCTTGTCCCGACAATAACGAATACTTATCCAATTTGGTGCAGTTATTCGGGAGGTATACGTGTACAGACAGACTAAAGTGTATTTTCAATAGTGACATTTTATACTATGAAAAGATTCCTATATTTCCCATTAATGACGAAATTGCTCGAGAATAAAGTATACAGCTTGTGTGGTCATGTGTTAATGCATTCAACATAATCAAACACAAAAGAACCCCAATCACGTAGATATAACGTAATAAGGAATACTACCGTTTTATTAGCAATCATTTAGCTTAATTTATTAGTCTCTTGTTGCTATTTATTATATTGAACCTGATAAAATGTCTACAAATAGACGTGAAACAAATATAACTGTTGTTTTTATACGTATTTCCTACATTCCATAGGATTTTTTGTTACGAGTTTTTTTTTTCTAGTTTTATTAATAAATATTACGTTTTTGTGTGTTAATCGTAGTAGACTTGTTATGTCACTCATACTGTATATTTCTTACAGAAATTCAAACAAGTAAACCTTATGAGTTGGATACATAACTAATTAATGATTTGTGTAGAAGAAAAGACATGCAAGGAAATATAAACTTTAGCTCAATTGCATTATGTATTATTTCCCTCTGAAATCATTATAAAATCCGTGATGATGCATATAAATATGTCATTATTTTATTATAATAATATACTATTACGCCATACAAATTGCTGGGGTACCAATCAGTGCGGTAATTACAGACGGCCTATGCGAATGAACTTGAAGGCAAGCAACCTCGGCTTGCCTAGCACATGTTATACAATATGACTTTGGATGCAAGTATTTCTACAAAATAGCCTGGTAGCAATGAAATTAAAAATGCATTCAACTAAAAACAGAGAAGAGAAGAATTTTTTTTTGATCCATAGATTTCACATGCAATAGGCATGCAGGAAGATCAACCATCACACAAACACATCTTTAAAAATGTATAAGTATAGATGAAACTTTAAGTTATCTTTCGCATATCTACGTACCCTTCAAATTCTTTTAATTGACTACACTCACACACAAGCAAAGCATTGTTTCTAATCCAAGTCATAGATAGTCAATCATAGTCGTGCACAAGCGAGCATTCGAACCATAGCGAGTCGCAATACAGTTTTATCGCACAATCGTCAATCGCATAAACGTTTGTCGAACTTATGTAGTACATTCCTACAAAACTTTCAATTGGAAGTCGCACCAATTTAGTAGGGAAAAAGTCTAGGCAGACGATGAATTGCAAATGAGTTGCAAGAAAAATATTCCATACTTTATACTTGATGGAATAAGGTAAACGAGCCTATTCATAGTGAACTACCAAGACCCCTGACAAAGTACAGATAATATAATCACATGACTATTCAAATCGACCGATTAGAACAAAGGATTAATGATTCATACGATGTAATGACAGTTTCAATTGCATATAATCACCATGTGATTGCTATTTTTTTCTGGGCCTTAATGGGTTAATTTCCTCTTTGCGGCGTCTTCTTAGGAATCAACGTATAAAAGAGGTTATTTGTAAACATTTATTGCTAAAGAAGTTGTAAACTCTAATATAGACTTATTGGTAGAAGAGGCTCTATGATTACATAAACTTTGTCTTACATAATATTTATTTTGATATCGTATTGAATCGCCGGAACCACGGACAACACAATAATTACCTCTATATTAACGTATCTCTTTTTGCACTTCATAAAAAGCAGTTTACAAGGTGATGATGCATAGAACCTCCATGGACACAAACCGGTTTAGAAAAGTGTGAAGGTTATCTTACCCGTATCGCGCTGGGACTATTCGAGTAGTCGACAGGTTGACACCGAAAACTGTATGTTGTGAACCAACCGCTCACCAAACTCTAGAAAGAAATACGTAAGTTTCATTACTACACAGAACCAAAGATACTTTTTAAATAAATGTTTAAATATTTTATATTTCAAATTATTACCTCATAAAACAGCCAGCAGCTAAATATAACTTGGAATAAGTTGTAAAAGATCAATATCCTTTTCAGCTCGAACGGTTTTCTATTTTCCATCAACTTCGGTCCCAGCACCTGACAAAAAAGTAAGATTAATGATTGCAGTGATACAACAAAAAACACAAAATGTCAAAACAAATGACGTTCGGGTACATTCAAATGTCATGTTGTTTAATAGGACAATAATTTATTACGCAACTGCGTTCTAATAACGGCGGCAAGTTCCAGTGGAAAACATTCCTAATGATGTTTAATTTGTTTGACGTTTATCAATTAGTAATCAATTCAGGTGACGTTAGTGACATAACTGAGGATAATAATTGACGGCACGGTATGCGCAGTGGCTGAGCGATCGGCTGCTGCTGTCATGGGTTCGAATCCCGCACAAAACAAATATTGCATGGTTATTGTGTTTTTGGATTCAAATGCTGGCAGCCTGGGTGATCCAGTCTTTAAGCGTAACGGACAAAAAATATACACTCGCTCGACACAATCACGAAAACTGCTTAAATTTTTTTTTATAAAATAAAAAATATTTCTATTACTTTTTTACATTTTTTTTAAATAATTTACTTACTTTGACTGTGAAGACGTAAGTGAGACATATCGCCAGAGTGGGGAAGGGTGACGACATGAGGAACCAGCCTTTCACCCTCTGGTCACTCTTGTTGTCCATCAGGTCATGGTAGCCCTCAACAAGCCGATTCAGCGCCTCCATTATCACTGCAACAATCACAACAACATATTAAAACATAGCACTTATTGAACACGACCACTTATCTAAATATGTATACGTGAAGACAAAATTATACCCATTTTTACGACGCGGATAGAAGAGATTGAAAAAGGAATTCAAATTTAACTAAATTAGGTTCGTAATTTAGACCTCTAGTTTACTTAAATTATATTAATTTTCAAAGGTGTGAGCACACGGCATCACGATTGCAGAATGAGCGGTTTTGGGTATAATAGTAACTTTAGCCGCGTACTGTCGAGCGTCAAGTTTACCGAATGTCAGGGTGGACCGGGTGGCGAGCCGAGTCGCCAATCGTCTCAGCCACGCATGTCGGGCCCGAATTATATTAACATATTAAATTAGTACGCATTATACAAATGGATTACCCTGCCTGGAGGCCACACTACGGAATTGTCCGGTTAAGCAGCACACAACCTCCTCTAGGCTGAACTGCGAGATGCCATTAAAAATAAATGAAGTAAGTACGAGTATGTAAGTATCGTAGCGTTCTGTCGATGGATTGTCTTAGCTATAGATAACGTAGCCTTGAAATGCAAAGAGCTGTCGAAAGAACAGATGGACCTTCAAACAGGGTGGAGGACTCATTTGATGATGTTATCACCAAAAAAAGTAATATTAGTGACAAATGAGATAGCATAGTTAAAATGGCCGGAAAAAAAAAAACAGAACAGAAAAATGTGTGAGAGTTTTGCCCTAACGTTGGGCGATTTAGGTTAAAGTTGATTAATGAATGATCCTCAAGGTAAAAGACTTAATTTGTTTATTAACATGTATACTACATAGGCCGGAATAGACTTTAGTTATATTGGAATTAACTCGTGATCTCCGGAAGTAATCTTGACGATTTCCGGATATTTACCTATTTACTTGATTTGCATTGGAAGTGCTATGTAGGCCTTGACTTGCTAGGTCTCATAGTTATATGTATCATAATTATACTGATATACAACATTATTTTTAGTATATGCGAAACCTGAATATAGTTTGTTCAGAATCAGTAACTGATTCGATTCCAATAATTTTTACACCATGTTATATTTTTTTTCAAAAATATATTTATTAAATTTTATTACCAGTTAATTACAATACAATCACCGTACGGTTAGGTACCCATTGCCAAACTATTATCACACAGGAGACGCGGTTTACGCGCCCGCGAAATGAGCATGTTTTTGAACGGACAACCAGGTAATATACAAGCTTATAACTTTGTGATTTTTTATGATACGGTTTTAAAATTTTGTACAAAGCTTCTTTACACAAAAATACTGGACAGGTGCATCGGCTTTCGCATAAACAAAAAATAATGTTGTGGAGCAGAAACAGAAGTTGACAAAGAATAGTTTCTTAAGATTAGTAATTAGAATACTTTTTAACTGACATAAAAGCTTATAAACCTAGTATTTCCGAAACCAGTGGCCTTATCACAAGATTTTTGTATTTTATTTACAGCGTATAGGTATTTGAAGTATTTACTGCGTTTATTGTATAGAAAATGAAACAGCGCCTCTAGTGTACAAATGAGGCACTAATTTTTTTCCTTCAAATTAACGTCAAAGTTCTAGTTTATGTCATAAAAACGGGAAAAGTCATGATACGCTGAAAAGTCATGCGCTCCTGGGCTTCTCAGGGTTCAAAAAATATATCAATATCAGAATGAGTGTTTTCTTTTATTGATCATGGTTCAATAAAAATCCTATAAAAATTTCGATGTCAAAATTGAAATTAATTTTAAATAATAATCATTTCAACCCGTGTTCGTAGTTTGCTCTTTAAGACATTTAAGTTAAGAAATAATGTCAATTTTAAAAAGCCGTGACCATTAATCAAAATCCGCGACGTATCTAAATATCAAGGCTTAAAGAGTTTGAAAGGTTGGTACTACTTATGGTCGTAGGTTAAAAGGAAATATTTCAATGATGACTTAAAAAGTAATTAATTACGTCTGATTAATTTCCCATTCCCAAATTCTACTACGATGTATCCTATAATGTATATGCAATTTGCAAAATTATCTTAATTTTAATCTTGTCAAACTCGTTCGCCCTTCCATAGAGCAGGTATCCTTCAAAATGCCGGAGAAAAGTTGACAGCATTACTGTTGTGAAATTATCAAAAGGCATTTTTATTTAATTAAGCTGATGATAAAGGAATGTGCCCAACTTACACGTGTACTTGCTTACTTGGCAAGATCGATGGTTTTATACGTCAATAACATAATTATACATCTAATAAAAACAAAAATATATTTTTATAAATATTTAAATGTTGTTATTTATAGTTTTGTATGACAATATTTAAATAAAGTTATGATAAATAAATATAATAATAATTAAGTCAAAATGATCCAAATGGAATCGTGATTTATGCCGAAAGTAATTAACAGGTCTTAAAAACCGGCGAAGTGTTGTAACAATAATCTACTGTAAATGGTAAACACTATAAATACATTACAACTTAAGCAAAAACATAACTTGTCATTAATTTACAAACACCTAAAATATATACTACTCAAAACAAAATAAGGGCCACCTGGTTTTTATCGATTTATTAAATAATGTTTAAATATTACTAGTTACAATGACTGAATCTGATTAATATTAATGGTTTTAGGTAGAAATACACAAAAATTAAATATGTATTCCAATAAATCGTTAAAATAATCCAAATTGAATGAAAAGTGAGGAATTGCAGGAATGTATCAAGTTACATAAAACATAAAAAATCGAAAAAATTACGTCTTTAATGTTCCAAAGTGTTTTTTTTAAGCTTCTCTTTTAACTCTGTTCTCTCTGTTCTGATCATTTTATGGGAGGTGGAATGGTCTGGATTAAATACCGAACATTTTCTTTTGGGATACTCTACCAGCAAGTTTTCAGACAATTTATGAGATCCAGCTGCGTGTGGATGGGAATTTTACTTTCTTTTTCACTCTTCGTTAACTTATCTCTTAAATGCTCAATAGAACTCAGGTAAAAATCCTAAGTGTCCACTGTAACATCGTAACTCGAGCGTAAGGGAATGTGTGCACTGTTAGTCGCGTCGTGTTCGCTCGAGCATTATCCTGCTTCAAGAAGAACTCAGGTATTCCTTGCTGTGCGAATGGGATAATGTGGAGTTGCACCACATTCTCTACGCAATTTTGAGGAGTTACAGCACCCTCGTTAAGAAGTACGAGCTCAGTTTGGCGTGATAGAGATAACCGCCCCAGAGCATAACTCAGAACTCGCCAGAACAGTCTGTTTTAAGAGTACAAGGATCTGAAACCTGTTGTTTAGATCTTCTCTACACTCTTATGAATCAGTTTTAATTGAAAAAAAAATAACCCACCAGTCATCAATAAAACGCAATGAAGCCCAGTCAAAACAGTTCAATCAATTTTCTCTTTCGCAAATGTTTCACGATTTGCACCATACGCTGCAGTTAACTGGAGGCGAACCAAGCATCTTCTTGAGTATTGTTAGTCTTTATGGAGTCGATTCGGAATAGTGTAGTCAATTATAGGGGTGCCTGTAGCTCGACGCAATGGAGTTTGTACGGTCCGCGCAGTAGATTTTCGCTCTATTTGCGCGGTTAAACAAACTTAATGGTCTTCTTGGGCTTTACTTACTTACTTTCTTCCTTGATCACGGCGTCTGGTGATATTACTCGTCTTTTAAGACCAGTTTCAAGCATTTTAAACCACTCGTTGGGAATATTCCACCATTAAACCTACCTCTTCTGGCTACGGGCCCCCTGAATTAAGGTGACACCCCAAGTGGCTGTTTTTGCGTCCATATGTCTCCGAATACATGACATTATGAGATTGAAAGATCATTATAGCCTGCTTGCTGTATTAGTCGAGGAAAACTCCGTTAGAAGTTTGAAAATTAAAAAAGATATTTGAGATTACTTAGAATTTACGGTAAGGTGTACCGTAAATTCTAAGTAATCTCAAATATCTTATTAAAAAAAAGTTATGAATTTCCAATTATGCAGTATAAACAATGTAAATACTTGTAAGAAACCATAACAAGATATTTAGTATTTATTATGTACCCAGAATAAGAGCAATACTTGTTTAAAGTGCAATTTAAAAAGTGGCCCTTATTTTGTTTTGACGAGTATATTTAGAATGACATTTCTATAACACATTAAAATTCTGCGTTTATTAGCAAAATGTTTTAAACGACACAAATAGATACTAGTTTTGGGAATGATGCGTCTTGATGTAATCTGCGTGATGACCTTTTCTCTACTAATAAAGTATTATCGGTCATTAGTACTAAAAATGTCAGATTCAAGGTAATGTTGCCATTGCGAATTACTCAATACAACCATAAACCGTATACGTATTAAATTGATTTTCTATGTGGTGACGGTAATACTACTATATATAATTAAAGACGCGTATACTATGATTATATTTGTAATTTGTAAATATTATAAGTAGCAACTTATTTATTTTTATTATTGAAATACTGTCTTTCATTGACATCTTGGCGGACAACCTCCACATATTTTAAAATAAAAACAGCGTTCATACTCGCGTTTAAACAACGATCTCAGGCAAGGTATCCAAATATTTATCACTAAAAATAAATCGAATCTATATTAGAACAACCCATATCACACCCACAGGTTGTTTGACAAAAAACATTACAGGGTGACTCAGACTTGTTATTTATAATTATTATGATCTACGATAGCTACCTACTACAACCAGAAAACTTTATTATTAGATAAGTGGACTCCGTAAGTTTCGCGCTAGCATTATGTAAATCAACTACAATGACGTCAAAAAAAAAAATGCGTATTAAAATATTTATATCGACAAAGAATCAAAACACTTAATCTCGATTGTTTGTCGATTTATAACCATCTGAAAACCCATTCACACGAGCAATTCAAGGCTAAGTGAATCCACGTATAAGTAATACGTGGATTCACTTATAAAATTGTCATACGCGTGTGTTTGGTGTCGCCTTAATAAAAACAACACTTGACATTTTTAGGGTATAAATAAAGAAATATTTTCACCTTAACCATTGGACTATGACCTACTTACTTGTTAAGCTCGTTGATAAATCAGTAAGGACAATGTATCGGTATCGCAAGGTTCACAATTTCACTGAGCCTTGTAAATGAATGCTAAGGAGAGCCAATAAATAATTAAATAAGTAAGGTGACATCACTGTCACCCGTTGACGTCATCGTCAACATAATCTCAGGGTATATGATATTTGTTACAAGACTGCACCTATATGGATGCAGTCTGTGGCACGGTAGTTGATGCACTAACAAGGGACTGGTTTCAGGGATAGCGTATTGCGATTTCGATTCCCAAACACGAACCAGATATTATTTTTTGCCTACAGTTAGTTGCTTCGAATCTGGCTGATTGTGTGTAGCATTCAGCTAAGGAGAGCCAATAAATAATTAAATAAGTAAGGTGACATCACTGTCACCCGCTGACGTCATCGTCAACATAACCTCAGGGTTTAAACGGAAGAAAATAATGTGATATTTGTTACAAGACTGCACCTATATGGATGCAGTCTGTGGCACGGTAGTTGATGCACTAGCAAGGGACTGGTTTCAGGGATAGCGTATTGCGATTTCGATGCCCAACACACAAACCAGATATTATTTTGTGCCTACAGTTAGTTGCTTCGAATCTGGCTGATTGTTATGGAGTTTAACTTATTGTAAACACCTTCGTGATACAGGACGAATTCCTTTAAGGGGCAAGCTTTAAAAATAAAATAAGAATATGCAGTTCACCAGCTTAACCTAATTTTAGAGACACATTAAAATACAATAATAAGAAGATCAAAAACATTTTATAGGTCGAGGAATATATTTACATTATTCACAATATTTGCTCTAAAATTACGTGATAGGAAAAACCGTGATAAGCTCAAAGTATCACAAAATAATCAAAGATTTTTTATAGCATATTAAGAGAACTATATTATTCAAATAAATACTTTTATTTAATTATCTTTAAATTTCGTAGCATTTTACGCAGAGTCCGGGCCACGACTCAAGTCCTGCGGAAAATTCATGGTATTATATTTTTGAATGCAATTTGATGTTACCTATGGCATATACCTACACTAGAAACGCAAAAGGACTCTATACTAGATGACACATGCCCATTTTGCGGAACGTCAAACATTTTTTCTAATGAAACATTCCTCGTCTACCAAATATACAAAAAAAAACTTTGTCGAGCCATTTTGGAGGAGCATATCCACAAAGGCCGCGCGCCGTGACAAGAGATTTAATTTACTTAAAATATAAATGTAATATACATTACTGCAGTAAAGCTTTAAAGTTTAGTCCTGAGCAGGTCTGTGATGATTATCAAATTCCGACAGCAGGCTAGGTAGATGATTTTATTAGATAAATGATTAAAATAATAAATATTTACGTAAATTTCCTATAACAAGGAAATTACAACTGTATAGGTATGACCTATATATACCACATGTAGAAAACTGGACTAAAAATATAAAACTAATTGGGAAATTTAGTAAAAAATACACCCCTTTGTTAAGGGTTTAAAAGTTTTAGCCCTATTTTGGCCCATAATGTAATTTTCTCGTCATCATTCAATAACAATACCCGCAGGGAGAAAAAAGACAAATAATTGTTTCTCCAAGGTTCAGTTTTTGACTTATATTTCTTCGAATAACTTTTAATTTTTCGAGCGAGTTTCCAGGTTTATTATAATAGGTAATAACTAATGATGATGGACCCTGTTCCTGACACCGGTGGGCCACTATTGTTTATATTTTTAAATGACTTTTTATGCTTTTTTTAATATTTCAAAATGTAAAAAAAACATAAAAAGAAAGTAATGTTTTATTCATAGTTATCACCATTTCCGCTATGTCGTGTTTCGACTAAACCGGAGTTTCAAGATTTTTACTATCTAATGACATTTTTACTACATTATCTACATTTAGAACTGGTTCTCAAAATATTGAGGTTAGCTTGACCTCGATTTATTATATTAAAATATTATTTTGGCTATAAGAGTGCAATGAACTGTTAGTCAATAAATCTGAATCAATAATGAGGTACCTACCCAAATAATAGTAGATAAACCTAGTTGTATTTGTATTGTATTCAACATTTCCTGAAGTGCACACGTGGAAAAATAAAATTCAAAAATAGAACTCGGCTCAAGTTGTATTTTTGAATTTAAGGCGTAACCACGCCTGCACGCGGAACTGTCTCTAAGCAGGATCCTGGCGGCATGGAACTGCAAAGGGTTTGTGAAGGGATCGGGTGGCTTTTAGTCGAGTCAGGGCGAGAGGATTCATTTGGTAATAGTTACACCCCGAAAAATGCCGTAGTTTAGTGATTATTACATCTGCCAGGGTTGCGGGAATGTTTTAGAAAGCAAAGGGCAAGTGAAAAAAACTACCTATTAAAAATCGTATTATTTTCATTAACGAACATTACCTATAATTGGTAAAAACAGGATTAACTGTTTTTGATATCTTTTTTTAAAATAATTTAACAACAGGTGCTCGGTTCGGGTTGGTCGATTATATGGAGAAGAACCGACAAGAAGCTTCATGGTTACTGCTTTTAAAACAAGCAGTAAACTTGTTTATCTTTAAATTAAAATGCCGGAAAGTTCGTACGTTACGTAAGTTATGTAATAATATATGCGGCCTATTAATAGCCGACTCGCGTAAGTTTCGCTGTCTAATAACTACTATATATAAATTAAGTTCAACCTTGTATTTGTGGAAAAATACGCTAACCGGAACATTAATATAATACGAAAACAAAATAATATATCTTTCAAGCTAGTAAGCTAGAATATAAATGCATTATTTGATATCGGTACATATACATATATTTGCTAGGCAGACGCGCATTTAGACATAAAACTCGAAATTCAAATGAGTGTAAAAAAATTCAAACAACGGGCGTCACCACGTGTTATATCATCTACCTACAAAATTATGTTAATTTTAATGGACCCGATATAGTGCAAATTTTGAAGCCAGCAAATGTTTTAATAGAACATGAATATATCAAAACGAAATACCTACACTATGAAGTTAATAATATTTGTAATGCATTCAATATTATATGTTACTCGAATGATTAAATGTTCTATCTGTTTTTAAGTCCGGGCCCATCAATCACATATAATGGAATTAGTACTTGTCTATTATGATATCAAAATATTGTAATCATTCCAACCCAAAGTCAGAGAGGACATTACGCCAATTTTTTAATCATAATTATCAATATTTAAATTAACTGTGTCCTATATTTCAAAATAAGTATTATTTTAATTTTAATTTTTTGTTTTACGAACTGTTGAATAGTTTTTAAGTAATTCTAAACTTGAACTTGAATACCTACACTTACTTTTTTAACCTCATGGTTAAACACATACCGTGATTTTACAGAATTTATGAAAATTCGAAATCAAAATATTTTAATACTCCATAAATTACTTTATCTCAGCGCGGGGTTGTGTACGACAAAAATTAAGTCTCAAAATGAACGAAAAAAACTATTCAAATCTGGAGTTTGAATATGCAGTAAACAGCATAGCAGTCAGCGCTCAAGTAAAAATAAAATAAATAAAAAAAAATAACCATAGAGAAATATAAACCAAGAAATAGAAATAAACCCTGAAAAACCAACTGACAAAACGAAAACAAAAAAGAAAAATCCCATGTTTGCCTGGGGTTTGAACCCGTGGTCATCATCATAAAAGCCAACGCATAAACAAACTGGGCTATTTAGACGCCTGTTCGCGCCCGAAATGAAACATATTCTTCATTTAAATCTATAAGCATGAAAATACGGAGAAAACGAATTTTCCCAGACATGGGACCTATCTCAATTGATTTTTGCCCCTGTAAAACCCTATATTCCAAATTTCATCGAAATCGTTAGAGCCGTTTTCGAGAACCGGAAATTTTATATATTTATAGGTATATACAATTATATTGCTCGTTTAATATAATAGTGGGATAATGATATTTAATCGATAAATTTGCCCAAAAAAGAGACGTTAAGTTTTGATATAAGTAAAAAACTTATTGCTGCATATATTTCGTTTTTATTGACACATTAATTTGAAAAATCAGGTCAATAAAAGACCGCACTAATATAACAATAAATGCAGGTTTTTTTAAACATTGATGTCAATTTACTTTGCGAACTTTTATTAGCTTTTTATTACATTTTCCGTATTCTTTTGAATGTTGAATTATATTCTGTTGAAAACAACATAATAAAAATCACAAAGTCTACTTTCTGATTCGTTGAAAATGTCAGTAACAAAAAGTATGTAATCATCAAATTATTACCGACGAATGTATCCATCTTCCTTTAAGTATTTATTAAATCGCTGGTGAATTAAAAACAATATTGCAATTGCATTACAATCACATTCAAATTATACATCCGTAAACATATTGTGAAGGAAGTATATAATTCCTACTGGCATAAAAACATAAGGAATTACTGAGTCAATTGTGTTCAGTTCGAAAATTGAAATAACGGGTCGTTAAGCTTTCTTATTCTTTGAAGAGAAATATTACGAATGATCATTTTATATATTTGTGAAATTAACTCTTTTTCCAACGAATTCATTCACTGCCTTAAAAACACGTTTCAAATTTTAAAGTAAACATTATATCTTTTTATTTTATTTTATGGAGTCACGTTTGCATACGAATGGATAGGATTTTTTTGTTTAATGTCAACGTCATTAAAACAGAACAGAATACTATTAAAACGAATTAATAATGCTTTTAATAAAATTAAATAAAAAAGAACTCATCATGGGGATAAAGACTTGTTAGAAAAAAGAAAAATGTTAGATGATAGGTATAAGAATGACACTGATAGCAAACTTGTGTACGCAAGTATTTTAGACGGGTGCGTTGTTTATTATTCTAAATCAACTTCGTCGTCGTAGTTTCAAATTCTGAAACAACATAGGTAACGAGTGATCTACGAAGTGTACACGAGTAACGAGTGATCTACGAAGTGTACACGAGGTGCTAGGACGGCGCATGCCACGGTCGCCAGTGCGCACGAGTTTATTACGCATTGACAAAAGCGTCAGCGCGGGCGCAGCATACACACGACGTCGTTGACGCGCTGCCACCAACAATCCGCATAGGGCTGCTAGCATTATTTACAAACCTTGACGTGATGGTATTTCAAATGCAATGATGCCGGTTATATAAAAATATGTCGAGTAAATACTGCTGACAAATGCTAATTTTAATTGTTTGTTGTCTTTACATTTCGTAGACTTAGAATTCCATGTGGTAGAGTAGAATTTTTACGTGCCATATTTTCTGAATAAGATATTCAGTTCGGAAACTGAATAAGAAGCGAATTGCGATCTTATATTATTCTGAGATTATGTAAAAGAGCCAAGAATAATAATTCGGCAGCCCTGCGTCTGCCCAAACGCTCTGATTATTGTTTTGACCGTGACATTATCCATCGCAAGCCTATCGACGTAAAGACATTTGCGCAATTTCCACGCGACTAACAAAGAACTACGGTCACGGTTAACCATCCAGTTTATATCGCAGATGACTAACATCATTGATGGTACATCAATGATTTATTGCTTCAATGACAAAACAAAAGACTGCGAAACAATAACTGCAACGCGGGATTTACAATTACCGTTGAACAATTACTATGGATGGTAAGTACTTGTATTAATTGCTTAGTCAGTACATCCACAGTCCGTATTTCTGCTGTATCAAATAATTTATTTCCTTACAGTGTATCCGTCTTTTTCCACTTACTTATCTTAATAGATTCTTTAAGCGACCTAAACGGAAATAATTGCATCGTTAACTCCAGTAGTCGCGCTGAGTTAAATGGAATTGCATTATGAAATGCGTGTAAGTAATCTGTCGATCGTTACTTACATTGTATCAAGCAAATGTTACGATATTACATGTGTTCGCATATTATGTGCGAGATTTATTTGACTAGTGTTTATTTACTTCATTCATATTTATCATTTATAAACATATTTGATCATATATTTAGCATATCAAAAATAATTTTAACAGCAATTAATTCTACGTGATCTATTTTTAATTCGGGATGAACGTGTACAGTTTTAAAATTGCATAATAAGAGTGAAGTAACATCTACTTCTAGACTTAAGTATGCGCTGTTGGCTAGTTCAAAAACCAGATCACCTTTTTTTTTAGCGTGGTAACATCATCAAATTAGTCCTCCCACCCAGAAAACAAGATCACTGACAAAAATTAAATAGGACTGTAACAATTACTTCGAGGTCGTCTTCTGCTACGAGAGGAGCCCTTGCACACATGAATGCAATGTCCCAAGGCAAAGTCGTATCAACCAATGACATTATTTTTTTTGAAAATTTGAAAGCGACCATTCGAATATGTTTACCTTGGTCGTTTTCCAAAATGGATCGCGGAAACCAGCACCGGCGAATTTACAAACCACATTATTACTACAAACTTGTTATTTTATTAACATCCTTGTTGACACTCCTTTATTGCCATTTCAGCACATCTGTCACCGTCGTTATGCGAGCGACGTAAGTAGTCTGTGTATGTTGCTTTAACCATTTAGCACCTTTAGGAAATTCGAAACAACTTTTTTGTATTATTCGAAGAATCGCGGCTGGTGTATATAATATTTGGTATGTGAAATGAATTTGTTATCTAAGATTTAAAAAAGAGCAAAGTAGAATGACATTTAAAATGTAAATCATACTATTTTGGGATCAGTGTTCAAGAACGTTGCTTTTATTTTATTTAACTTATTCATCATTCTTTGTTTCTATGAAGAATAAATGAATCAAATGATCTTCAAGTAATTAAAATTAATGTTTTCAATTAATATTATAACCACGTACTCATGGTATGCGTAAGTCGTAGTGAATTAATGTTCTATTGTGTATCTGATCTTTCAGGTACAAAAATTATAATAATATATTAGAAGAATTTGTTGGACAGGTGGACTAATAATATCAAGTTTTACCTTTACCATTTTCTTAAAAGGCATGTTTATAGAATTAATTCCTAAAGAAAGGTAGAAATTAATAATGATTTAGCTAAAACGGTAGCTGTGCAGGTTATCAACCTCAGCCAACAAGAACGAAGCGGTTTTGCAAAATATTAAAAAGACTAGTTATTCAAAAACCTATCTTTTAAACACAAAAATTCAGTCGTAGCGAACAAAGCTAATTTATCGACGCTATAAATATTGTCATGATCAAAGCTCCTAATTTTTTCGATCAGCGAATTCTTACAAAAATAAAAAGTAAATAGGGGGGCAACATGTCTAAGAATCGAAGCCCAAATAATATAATATCTAAATTAATAAAACCTATGAAACCTTCCTAACGAGTCATTCTGGAAATACGAGTGGTTTAGTGTATCCCAAGGGTGTATACTGAGTTTATTGATAATCGACACAACCAGCACTGTTGGTGTAATTTATTACCATAAATAGCAAATCAAAATTGAAATCCACGCTTATTTGATTTTCAATACACAAAGAAATAGCGACAAACAGTCATCCAATTTTAAAAAAGAAACAATTTTAAAAACTGATTAGTTCATTAGTTACAAAAGAAATTTTAATTACTTTAAATAGTACTCCCGTGTTTATAAAAGTCAAACACAGAGAATGTGAGATTTACACGGGTCGATTATGGCGATTTAACTGTGCGGGAAGTCACCAGTCGATTTTCACCGCACGGCTAAATAGACCCGTGTAAATCTCCCAGAGCTGAAACATCTGCTAAGCTATGATTGATTGATGCAATGTTCACACTCGAACCGCAAAGGAGTAAAGCAAACACACACGTACCAGCTGTCAAAATATGAATGATACAATTTTGTAACATATCTTTGCATTAAATAACGACTGGTCTAACCATCGCGTAATGTCTTTGAGTCATTGTCCCTGTATTTTTAGAACCATTGACACGCGGAATATATAGCACCCTTAATGTGCCGACCGGTCTTTGTTGTTTACTGTGAATATATTATAACTTCATGGTTAGTTACTTACACATTTTATTAAACTGTAAGTACTAAGCATTATAATATAATCGACTAAAAGTATAATAGTATTGCATAATTATAAATGCACAGCAAAATTTAAGAAGGTTGCTCAAAACATTTACGAGTACGTTAGTATTTCGGACAATAAAACCGCATAAAATATGCATTAACAATGTTACTGATGTCAATGTCAAAATAGTAGTAAAAAAGGTGAGTCCTAGTAACCCCAACCTTGATGATTTGAAACTAGTGAGGTGTCACCCGGCTTTGACTGAGTTAAGACTGAGTTATACAAAACCTTCTACCGGAATAAGAGGGAGGGACGATAGCTTAATTTTATCATTAAAATTGAGTTCTCAATTAATGTTAATGTCACTTTGTAATTTACTAATATTGATTTATTGTGACTGCTGACCGCAAACAGAACCATGACAAAAGAGGAGTCTGAGTGAGATGCTATCGAACTTGCAGCCGATGAATGCGTGCAGTGATGCATAATAATCTCTTAATTAACATTCCAATTGCAAATTTTAGTGTATCACCATCTACACAGGTTGCAATTTCACTTATTCGTGAGAACTAAAAATGTATCTCCCAATCAAGGTGCGAGGGGTGCGCGGGCGGCTTCCAGTTGCAACAGCGCAGTGTTTTAATGGCTGCGCCTGCGCGGTTGCGTTGCGCGACGCGAGGACTTACCGCTCGGCGCTTGCGACATTTCCACGGCACTTGACACAGACAGGCACGCATTCATTCCCGTCACCAGCCACAAGTTCAATATCGTGCCAATACTCATTATCCCTTCATCGTTAAGACTATTGCATACTGCGTCTATTTGCTTTGTACTGAGTTGGTAGGTACTTGGACCAGTTGTTGTATTTTTTGTAATTTTATGTCCGTTTGTGTTCTTGCACGGCTATCTTTTATAAGCTTAACAGTAGACCAGCAAGTTCAATTTGATTAGTGCAAAAAAGTATTGCAAAAATTGGTAAAAATATTGTAGAAGCAACAGGTAAAGAGTCATAAAATATTACAAACACGAAATAAACATACAACAGCAACAATGTGTAAATCAGGAGATACGAGCAGATGGCTCACGTTCTAAACCTTCACGTTTTATCTATGAATCAGCTCCGCTTAAGTAACTCTTAGCACTTAACCTAACTGCCCAATAGGTACACCACGGATGCTTTTCCGTTTGTGATGTAATATCTACAATTTTCAGGATGTTCTGAGCTAATTTACTCACTTCATGTTGTTTTTAAACTGTTTTAAAAGCATTGCAAAAAAGCATTCAAATCAAAATGAAAGAACATTACTTAAAATAAGTAGTTTTGAACGTCAAATTGGAAGAGACAGTCCCCCAAAACGCTCCCCTTTCGCAATTTCCTAGTTTTGCTTGCTGCAGAAAAGTGGTGGAACAAGCTCCCCAGCAACACATCTGTGTTTTAGGCAGTGTTACCCAAAAATATAAACAAAACATCAAATTAAATAATTGTCAAACGACATCTAGCACACACCAATATATCAAACATTTTTATTTTGACAAAGAATTGTAAACACATGAATGTTGATATACTAGATCAGTCAACAACATAAGCACGCTAAGTTCAATGTTATCATGATGTATGTGAGTATGTCAATATAACCTTCGGACTCGGAAAATCTTTTCCTCAAGTTTCTGTCTGTTCGTCATAAAACTACATAACAATTTCCATCAGTAATTATATATATTTTACAATGTAGTGACTAATGAATCAATTTAAATCCAAGGGCTTATTATTCAACTATTTTCAATTATTAATTCAATCTTGTAAGCAAATACAAGTTCCCCCACTAGGTATTTGATTTAATTTAATTGTGTTACTGTTAACACCTTTTATAAAACCACAAAGTAACAAACGATGATTGATTTATGATATTAATAACACAAATAAAAGCGATGGAAGACCATCACTGAAGATTTCCTGTCCTATTTTTAGACCGTATTGATGACATTTTAGTGTACGAAGATGCAAAATTCGTTGAAATCGTTTTAAACGAAATATTAGTTAACACAAGGCCGCAGGTTGTTCAACTCGAGCTTTTTTAAAAATCAATATCAAGTTAACACTCCTTAGTTTTTTTGTATGATGTACTATTGATATGATCAATTATTGCACTACTATTCTCATACAGAGTAAACACTTCACAAAGAGTCAGTAAAACATAATTACACAAAGTACAACACTCCAAGCTTGCCACATTCCGCATGATTTGATCAATGTAAGTGCGTCTTTTTATAATGACTTTAACTTGATTCATTCTTTGTTTACATTCTTAGTTCCTTATAAATAAGGTTGAAATTACCTATGTTATTTACAATATTTCCGTAGTTACCTACGTCAGCAGAAACACCAGTAAACCGACGCTTTACTATATACGCTTTACGATTTTTATAAAATAAATAAATTAAATGTTAAATGTTCATAAATTTAAATTAGAAACTTGTTAGTTAAAAACTTCAATTACATGTATCTAATTGTTTTTAATGCAATAAAAACAATTACGAACATAATTATTTTTTATTTGTCCTTGTCTTTTTGTGACAAAGATGCTTAAAACTGTCCACATAATTATACTTTTATGTGAATTAAGAATTATAATTGAGGGTCATTATCAAAGTTCTGGAAATATTTTTTTTTTCAATGGCAACGACATTTAGCTGACATAGAACAATCTTCAGTTGTTACGTCAAAATGTTTGACTTTCATTATAATATATTGAGATTGTTATCGTATTACCTTACCTGTTTATTAGCATAAACGCGGTCGACAAAAAATACAGTTTTCAATTAAATCACACCTCGTTAGAACCAACTGTTAACTGAAAAAACTGATTTTCGCACGCTAAAAAAAACAATATGAATCACAACTATAGGATGAACGAACGAATGAGAACTCACGATAAACTTCTTTTTTTATTTATTATGATAATGTGACATAATCTTCAAGTTCCTGATGCCTTCATTTTGCATTCACCAAATAACAATTACATTTTTTTTCTGTTAATGAGCATTTATTATTTTAAATCACTTTAAAAGTAATAAAAAGTGACCTTCATAGATTAAAAATTAAGAATGTACTAATTTTAATAAGGATTATTATAATTTTTTATGTATACTTGAAACTACTGAACAAGGAATGAATTAACGAAGTGGAAAAGATGAAAACAATTATGCGTATACTTAAAAAAAAACTTAAATTGCGAGGCCTCTAATAAATAGATTATTTGCCTTCCTAATTAGTATCATAACAGAGGAGTTATGTAATTTAAAAATTAACCGCCTTACTACGAAAAGTTAAACATCTGTTGAACACTTGTCTAAAAGACTATCAACTGCAAAACGGTATTTGCGGTTGATATAAGGGTCGTTTTGCAGTTACACTTTTGTTTAACTTTTTGGTAGTGAGACGGATTATGTTTAAATTGATTAATATAAATTGATGTACGTTTTTGCCAAGAGTTTTGTGTTCTTCAACTCCTCATGAACCAACATGAGGACTTGAGGAGTTGAATGTTTTCATCTTCTCAAGATACAGGTAGGAATCTTCAGGGTACACACCAAAATTTTTGTATAAGAGAGTACAGAGCAGCGCCATGAGACGCTCCTGTTGACCATTCTCCTGGTTGAATTTGCGTGGATCCATCATTCTTTCTGTGCACAAGATCCACCAGAAAGAAGCAGACGGTCTCATTGCAATCTCTTTTATGGAACTGCTCTTTTTATGGAAAACAAAGGAGGAAGAGAACCACTCTCTGACAATATGATTCTTGAAAAACGCGCGCTTACTACTATTATAAAAGCTGTAAATTCGCGATTCACCGCCTAAGTTTGTTTTTTCGTTTAACATGTACTAGAAATCATTGTGATGATGAATAATCAAACTGTTTGAATAAATATATTCTGTGACGAAAGAAGTGTTAACTACATCCTTAGATAGTTGCAGACACTCCTCCATTCAAAATAAAGGCCATGGAGCCAACAAATGATTGCAAAGATAACGGTATTTTGATCAAACTAGAAACCTCGACCTTAAGAAAGTAGTTGGAATGCTGAGGACAGGGCGATGTGGCGCAGCCTGGGAGAGGCTAATGTCCAGTGGACTGCGATTGGAGTTGATTAAGAAATCAGGGATTATAGCCAAACGGCAACGGGGCAACGGGGTGTCTCCCGACTACCATACTCGCGGAATCAACCGCCAAACTGTTTCTATTGTGTTTCTTCGGTGTGCAGTAGTATCAGTTCCTTCTGGTTAAACTCGCTCCATTTAAGGCCTCATCTTTGTGCGTCTGGCCTAATTTGCCAAGTGCAAACCCAACTTATAAGGGAACAGTGTATAAGACGGGGAAGCGAGGTATAATAGGGACATACACTCTTTAGGCATACTTAACACATACTAACGTAACGCAAGCGCCATCAGGACGTAATTTGCAAGCGGCCATTAACAAAGTGCGACCTGTTGGCGCTTGCGCTACGTTAGTATTGTGTTAAGTTTGACTAAAGTGTGTGATTTCTCATCAAACCTCGATAATTTCCCGTGGTACACCTAGGTGAACCAAGCAGGTGGACAATAAACGCTCGCGGCCCCGGGATATTCTCCAATGTTTGAGGATAATGATTAATGACAAAAAAAAATGTAATAAAATTAAGGATAATTAAAAACAAATATAGAAATTATTTTAATTATTTTTTATCATTACCTAATCATTATCCTCAACAATTGGAGAATGTCCCCGTCTTATACACTGTTCCCCTATTTTTAAAAAACCAGTCTCACACACTTGTTCAAACAACCAGACCCGGAACAACTACTTGTAGGTCATACAAATATTTGTTTCGTATGGGAATTGAATGAATCGCGACGCAGCGCAGCAGTCAATCACTTAAACATTTCGCCAACCGTGACGCTAAACGTCAGCGAACTATTGATGACAAGAGATAAAGTAAATTCAAAGGTCACGAACAAAAGGTGAAGGTCGAAGGTCCAACTGACCTTTGAGAAATTTTGAAATCTTTCATCAATCGGAGATTAAAAGAATAGTTTTTTGTAATCTGTTGATTTGTATGGGCAGCACCTTAAGTCATTGAAAAATATTTGTTTAACTAGCTTGGATATTTCCTTAGCACTTGTTTTCTTTCTACTCAATAAATGTGGAGTCATTTGTAAATAACACACAGTTGAAAAGGTATCTCAAGATCATCAAGTCAATACATGAAGAGGGCTGTGACTGAATAAGCGTGACAAATGATAATGATGTTGGTATGTACTAAGAAAAGCATAAGCATGCGTTACTTTCACAAAGAAAACCTAGGATTGGATACGGTCCTATTGACCTAGAAGATCCCTAAAGATCTGAACACCGAAGTACCCACTCACACATTTCAACAACAGCATAAATATGGAAAGTGTGGTCTTAAAAATTTTCGGATTCTGAAAGACAGCCAAGATTTGATTTTTTCAGCTTTTAAACTTTGTGGTGTGAACTTATTTGTATTCGTTACAACGCAACCAATGATATAGGAAAGATTAAATCCATCTAGATGAATTTTTGGACTAAAATATTCTTTGCAAAATGTAAAGTTTTTGGCTAGGTCGTGTACAGAAGTGATGGTGACCACATAAAAGGATCTTTGCGAAAGCAATATTGTATACTCCTATGTAAAGGAGTTGAAAAACTCGTTAATAGAATTTCACCCATAAGAATAAAAACAGGCAAAGTATAGCAATAAGCAAAACAGCTATCATTCTGCAACGACGAAAATCTTTGTTCTATTGCTTCCTACTCTTATAAGTAGTGTAGTAGTTGTTTGTCGCAAACAAAGCCTGTGAATAAACACGTCCTGTAATGCAGATACCATGAAACAATACGATCTTGATTACCTTTAGAAATTTTCCTTATTATATCTGGAAAAATAATTTCCTCGTGGTTTTTTCGCGAAGATTGCGAATGAATGAGTTAAGAGAACTAAAGCCTCGCCGGCACGCTACCTTGGTCGCTCTTGACCAGGACTGCCGACAAATAAATTATGGGTGCTATTTAAAGCGGCTTCTATTAAATAGTATATTATTGTCCACAAAAAACTACATTGGCCACAAAATAAGTAACTCGGCCACGTATCAAATAAAATTTATCAAAAAAAGGCAAAGTCAAGGCGTAGTCAACGGTGCCCCGCTGCACGGGGCTCTTATTTCTGTCTGCAAGGTTTAAAGGAAGTGTCCCCAAAACTAAAAATGTTTTGCGGCTCGGTTTATTACCACAATGTACCCATAAATTGTAATGTCTATAATAAAACAAAAACATTTGTTAATGACATACTTTCTAGAATTAAAACTATTTACTTACTTAATTTTTGTGGTAACATTAACGACCAGACAAATTAATATTTAATTAAACAAGTACGAGTGTAATACAAGTTTTTTAGTAATCTTTGCTACAAGCCTTCGAACAGATCAACCAACTTTTATTTAACCAAAAATGTAAGTCGAGTTGGCATAATGAATGCCATAAACTTTAAATATTTTCCACGGGAAAAACGTAAAGACTTAAAAAACCTTTAAAATCTCATATGGACATGTTTTCGTGTTGTTTTGTATATAATGACGACCGGATTTATAAAAATAATATGTATGTATATCTATCTATATCTATAGTATAAAAATGGATCGCTAAATGTGTTGCTAAGCTCATTACTAGCAAACGGCTGGACCCATTCGGCTAATTCTTTTTTTGTTGTGGTTGTATCAGGCCCAGGTTCTATAGGACAAAAATCATCATGTCCACCCGTCCAAATCCGGAACGGGCCGCTAGTGTTATTTATGTTTATATTGTACAAAATTTTGTACCTATATCAGAATGTTTTGCTTTTTGTATGTTTTAAATTGAAAATTTCCATAACAAATTTTATCTACATTACGAGAAATTAAATCATACTAAGAAAGATCTTAGTCTTTTGCTATCGTAAAATAGGGTGAATAAAAACGTAGTGGTAAAGAGACGCGACGTGGTCGAGACAAAAGTTTGAACGAAAAAATACCGTGGAATTATTATGGTTTGCCAACAAGGTCTCTGCATAGTTAAGTAAATAAAATGGAGTACTTATTCGTAACGTATATTAGTTCGACGTTAAAATCTTTTTCCAAGTTCTGGCTCGATTCACCCCTGTGCGTCTCAATTAACACTGTCTCCCGAAATACAACACTGTCTCCCGAAATACAAGCTAAGCTTAGTTCGGGAATCAGTATCAGTATTTTTTAATTTTAAGGAGCCACATATGCTTACATAATACTTTTGAATGAATGTATTTTATGGGTCAATAAACGCTTTTATTTTATTTTTATTTAATTTATTTATTAAATTCACCCCACTATACCCCCCGGTGGCTAGTGGTGCGGTTTCTAAGACTAAGTTGAAATACCATTTCTAATAATATGCAATGGCCAACTGCTTGACTAGAACCAGCTTATTTTGTATACCTAATCAATTTGCAATAACTTTTGGTGATGACACTGAACTTGATAATTAGTTAATGTCAAGAGAGGTGACTCTTTGTAAACACAAATCTACTTAAGATGATCACAAGTTTCTATCTACAAAAGAAAAAAAAAAACTTTTTGTCTTTATTTATACAGTATATATACATGCAATTGAAAATTTGATACAAAAACAAGCGCTGTAATTTACCTTCTAGATAGAAAATTGTTGGAAAACATCTGAAACAATTTTTACGACAATTTTCAATGATAAAGAAGAATAACTAGCACAACTTACCGGCTAAGCAAACGCTCCAACACAAGTTAACACTAAGGACACTAGTTCGAAGCAATCTGTATAGAAAAGTAGCAACGCGGACTGCGCGTGGGCAACACGGGGCACTTTAACACTTGTAATGTTCGTGCGCGCTCAATCCGCCCGTATATATCACTGCGTTATTCTACGTCACAGAGGCGGGCTGACTCCGAGATAAGGGCTTCGAACCATCAATGTCTGCACTATGGATGCTCCGGCTAATCAATTACTATGGTTGTGATAAGACAATTTGACGGAGGTTCAGTAGGAAAAGCTTTTTGCTTAGTGAAAAACTGTTTTTACATTACACTCTTGTAGTTTTTTTGTGGGAAAGTGACCACAACGGTACTCTTTGATGCCTATGAAATCTGTCATTACATTTGAGGACAACCAAAGGCAAATCCTAAGCATAGCCGAGAGTGTACTTAGAACTTATTTATGTTATGTTACTTAGATAAAATATTAAGCACCTGTGCCTGGCTATATAGGCTATCTAATCTCTAGATTTATTTTGAGCCTTATTTAACACCTTTAACCCGACTTATTAAAGTCTCTTGCAAGAGAATAATAAATAAAATTTTGTAAAGACTTGGTAAAAACTTTCTTTCAGTACTGACTTCTGTAAATACAATAATTTATGACAATTGCTTGTGACAATGTCAGAGGGTCCGTATGTTTTGCGTCAAAAAGCAAATTAAAAGTTAAAGATTTTATTTATGGTTAGTAAAGCATGGTGGCAGATGAAGTAATGATATGACGTACACAGAGTATTCGCTGTCTACGAACCGCGAACTGGGAACGGGAAGGTAACTTACTATATAGCATTGGTACCATTGCGGGTATTATCCTGGATGACGCTGGCATATGGAGCTTGGCATAAACAAAGAGAGGCCTGTATCAAACAGTGGGTGAAGTCAGGCTGTGTATGACGATGATGACACAAAGTAATATTAAAGTAAATAAGTTAACGAAAAGTTATTTACTTTATTATATTTTATAGAAGAAAGAAATTAAGAATTGTTACAACATTTTTACATCATATGCATCGTCTGTCACAGACAAATTCGAACTAATATTATAAATGCGAAATTGAGTTTGTTTATTACCTTTTCACGCCCAAACCACTGGACTGATTATCATGAAATTAAATTAAAAAAAATATAATAATTGTGCATATACCTATAGGTAGTCAGGTGTACAGAAATGAACATAGGGTACCTTTCGTCAATAGTACTGTTTCCCTAGAAAAACAAAAATAACGCTCAAATGATAATACTCTTAGATAGCGGCACCGGAATGAATTGTCAGATTCTAAACTCATCATTTCAGCATATTAGAGCCAGCCAGTTAAGCCATGCATATTAGCAATAAGATTAAATCATCAGAAAATAAAATAAAAACGGTTTGGAAAGTTATAAATAACGAGACCGGCAGGAAAAAAAAGGGCAACACTAACTATACTTTGCAGACATCATGTGGTCCTATAAGCTCGAATCTGGATGTAGCTGAAGAATTTGTTAATTTCTTTACTGATATACCGGTTAGGACTACGGAGGCTTTGAATTCCTCATCTGATATTTCAATGGATTTATTAAAGGCGAACGTATCTGGCAGCCCGGCTGATTTTAAGTTTAAACATATAAACCCTATGACAGTTATTAAAGCTTTCCGGCAAATAAAAATAAAAGTGATTTTCTATCAAATGTGGATTGTCTATCAAAGTTTGTACAGCCATTGTGGAAACTGTAGCGCCATATTTGGCTTTAATTTTTAATTTGTGTGTGGATCAAGGAGTTTTTCCTGATTTGATGAAGTTCAGTAAAGTCGTACCTCTTTTTAAATCTGGGGACTGTAAAGATACTAATAATTATAGACCAGTATCCGTGTTGCCAGTCTTTAGCAAGGTATTTGAAAAAGTAATGCTTAATCAGATGCTCGATCACTTTAACACCAACAAAATCTTACACGATCAGCAGTATGGTTTCACCAAGGGACGTTGTACAACTGACGCCGGTGTCACCTTATTAAAGCACATATTTACTGCATGGGAGGAAGCCCAAGACGCCATAGGAATTTTTTGTGACCTCTCCAAAGCATTTGATTGCGTTAATCACGATACATTACTTTTGAAACATTACGGACTAGGTAAACTTGCGCTTAGTTTAGTAAAATCTTATTTGTGTGATAGGCAACAACAAGTTCAAATAAATGGTGTAAATTCACAGGGTTTAACAGTTAAAATGGGAGTTCCACAAGGCTCAATATTGGGTCCTTTCCTCTTTCTTGTATATATAAATGATCTACCCTATTTACTTAAGAACCAACTACACAATATGGTGTTATTTGCTGATGACACTTCCCTAATTTTTAAAATAAATAGGCGAGCCCAGAATCTTGACGACACATCTTCACAGCAAACAATTTAGTATTAAATGGAAACAAGACTAAATGCATTAGATTTGCCTTACCAAATGTTAAAAATAGTAATTATGACATAGTGTTGGATGATGAGATACTAGAATTCGTCGATAAAACGGTTTTCCTGGGGATAACACTTGATTCAAGGCTACAATGGGGCCCTCATATAACAACTCTTGCGGGACGATTAAGTTCAGCAGCATATGCTGTTTGGAAGATTCGTCAATTCACTGACGTTGATACCGCGAGAATTGTCTATTTTAGTTACTTCCACAGTATAATGTCGTATGGCATTTTATTGTGGGGACGGGCGGCTGATATCGAGTCTATCTTTATTCTCCAAAAGAGAGCGATTCGCACGTATACGATATCACGATACATTACTTTTGAAACATTACGGACTAGGTAAACTTGCGCTTAGTTTAGTAAAATCTTATTTGTGTGATAGGCAACAACAAGTTCAAATAAATGGTGTAAATTCACAGGGTTTAACAGTTAAAATGGGAGTTCCACAAGGCTCAATATTGGGTCCTTTCCTCTTTCTTGTATATATAAATGATCTACCCTATTTACTTAAGAACCAACTACACAATATGGTGTTATTTGCTGATGACACTTCCCTAATTTTTAAAATAAATAGGCGAGCCCAGAATCTTGACGACACATCTTCACAGCAAACAATTTAGTATTAAATGGAAACAAGACTAAATGCATTAGATTTGCCTTACCAAATGTTAAAAATAGTAATTATGACATAGTGTTGGATGATGAGATACTAGAATTCGTCGATAAAACGGTTTTCCTGGGGATAACACTTGATTCAAGGCTACAATGGGGCCCTCATATAACAACTCTTGCGGGACGATTAAGTTCAGCAGCATATGCTGTTTGGA
This sequence comes from Agrotis exclamationis, assembly GCA_950005045.1. NCBI lineage: Eukaryota > Metazoa > Arthropoda > Insecta > Lepidoptera > Noctuidae > Agrotis > Agrotis exclamationis. Next base: position 9,841,058 of record OX465420.1, on the reverse strand, counting down.
AGATTCGTCAATTCACTGACGTTGATACCGCGAGAATTGTCTATTTTAGTTACTTCCACAGTATAATGTCGTATGGCATTTTATTGTGGGGACGGGCGGCTGATATCGAGTCTATCTTTATTCTCCAAAAGAGAGCGATTCGAGCCATATATAATCTCCGTAGGCGCGATTCTCTAAGAGAACGGTTTAAGGAAATGAACATCATGACGGTACCTTGTCAATATATCTATGAAAATATAATGTACGTTAGAAAAAATCTGCATCTTTTCTCTAAAAGAGGTGACAGACATAATTATCATACTAGAAATAGGGACCAATTAGTTCAGCCGGGCTTCAGACTCGCCAAAGTAGACTCTTCTTTCATGGGGTACTGTTTAAAATGCTATAATAAGCTACCACAAAACGTTCTTGAACTGAATGAAACGAAATTCAAAGCATGCATTAAACGCACACTGTGTAAGCGGGCATATTACAAACTGAACGACTATATTGCTGATAATGATGCTTGGCTCCATGCTGGTCCTGCTCCATGAGACAGTGAATGTATAAATAAATTGATAGTAAAAGTATACTTAATCCCATTGTTGGAGCTGCTGAAGATTGTTCAACTGTATTAATTTGCATTGTATAGATTCAATTTTCCTAGTATTATATAGTTTCATAGCCAGCATTGTGTGAGTACTATGTACATTGGAGCTATCATTAACTGAGTACCTACGTCTCTTATTGACTTGAATAACCCTGGCGGTTGAGAGTATGTCATGCTCACTCAAATGTCTCGCTGATGGTGGCGCGTGTGTCGGATCATTTAGCTCCCTTCAAAATAGTTGAGCTGAATGGTGCTGATACATGTGTCATGTTCGTGAACGGGCGCTGTCAGTTGGGACTGGTCATCTCTTAGTTGCCACGGTTTATTTTAATTATCTATTGATTATTTTGTCCCTGAATTGTCTTTGTTTTAATTTTCTACTATGGACACTTTTAACTTCACCACTGCGAAGATCGCCCGGAGGACACAGTAGAGCATACGGTGCAAGACTGCCCCGCTTGGGCAGAGCACCGACGTGTCCTCACGGCGGCGATAGGCGGAGACCTCTCGCGCCCAGCATTGGTTGCGGCCATGCTGCGGGGCGAGACGGAGTGGGAAGCGGTCGCCTCCTTCTGCGAAGCAGTAATGCTCGCGAAGGAGGAGGCGCGCCACGAGAGAGAGAGGACAGAGTCCTCCCTCCGCCCCACCCGCGGTGGTTGGCGCCCACGGCGTCGGACGTCGCAAGACGATCTCCGGCCACCGTAGGCGCGGGCATGCGGGCGGCGAGTAAAGGGCAACTCGCCGCCCGACCATGGACCATGCCCGGGTCGACGGCGCGTTGTGTTCCACGCGCGCCTCAAAGAGCGTCAGCACGATGACGGGGCCCCGCCCAAGAGGGCCAAAGCCTGCCGGGGTCGCGGGACTTATCTCATTACCGTGACCCCGGAACACAAAGGGCTATTGAAGGACACCGTGGATTTTAGTCAGTACAAGTCTGACAGTCCCTCCCGCCCTGCCCGGGGTGGGAGGACTCATTTGATGATTTTACCACGAAAAAAAAAAAAAAAAAAAAATGGACACTTAACTTGCTACATCGTTCTAACATAATGTACCATCTCAAAATGAATGATGTAACAAAGGTTTTGTAATAATTTTGGCGATCTAAAAAGAGTGTCCATGGAGTTTCTTGCCCGTTCTTCTCCATAGAGATCTACTTCTTGGAATGGGCATCTACGGTACTTTCACAGTTTTTATGTCTTGTGACTGGGACTGTAGCACCATAATTTTGTATTTAATCATATTTCATTTGTCTTTGACAATTCAAAAGTGCCTGTACCTAACTGGCTTATTTGAAATAAATGCTTTGATTTTGATTTATTTGATTTTGAGCCTATTGCAGTCCACTGCTGGACATAGGGCTCTCCCAGGGAGCGTCACAGCGCACGATCTCCTGCTTTTTTCATCCAGCCACTGCCAGCTACCTTTTTCAGGTCATCGGTCGTGTTGCCCGAGGGGCGTCCCATCCTAATTTTACCTACACGCGGTCTCCATTCGAGAACCTTCCTAACGTTACTCCTAAACTAACTCGGTTAAAAGCTAGTAATTAATGAAACGTTCACCTTACACACATAGGCACAATTTATAATGCCATAGAATAAAATGGAAGCAAAATTTTGGTGGGAAATTAACGTACGTCGCATTCATTCTTTTATTTTCATGAATCTATCTTATGCCGTTATTTTCTAGCGGAGCTTTATGTAAGTTAAACTAAAGCTACGCACGTCCCACGCATGTCATCGTGATAATTTTCTTGCGTAGAAACAAAATTAAATGTTTCTAAGGTACTACAAGGTCACATTTTTGCGTAGGTAATTTTTATTAATTTTTATTTCAGTGTTTTGATCGTGTACTTATTGATGGACCATCAAGAGAAGTTAGATTTTGGTAAGTATTTTGAATAATTCGGTTAAATTATGGAAATTTAAAATAAAGAATGAGCAATTAATAGTCCTAGTGAGTGTATATTTCGAAGTGATGTTGAAGCCAATGTAATCTACATTTCAATATCAACGAAATTGCTGTGTGACGTTATAATGACATTCATTGTCATCGAATTTTCTCGATATTATCTGAAAAACCAAAAAACGAAAAAAAAATATTGAAAAATGTCGATTATGTGGACATAAGCAATATGCAAAATCATTTGTAGTTTGCATAAAATCCTCAAATGTGCCACCGTGTACATTTAGCCTTATTATTCCATAGTTTTATAGTGTGCCATGGATCTATTTAAATGATAGTGTCAAAAAGGTGTTTAATCACTTGCGAAATTGTCGATGGACAAAATAATAAAAAACCTTACCGTAGTATACATAAGAACTTATGTGATCTGGAGGTCATCAGCGGCACCATTTTTTCCCTTCAATACATCGACAATCACTATTCTATTTGAAGGGCACAAGGGAAAAACATGCAATGTTACTAAGCCAACGAACTCCGAAATCGTTTTAAATTTTGATCCTTGAAAAAGGTACTTTAAAGCTTAAAATAAAACAAAATTTATAATTTATAAAGAAATAATTAATTAATTTGGGTGTGTAAACCCTGTGGTACAAAAAAATCCATCTAGCTTGTATTTATTGAGTGAACAAAAAAAAGTGAACAAAACAATAAAATAAATGCACTGTCTATGAAATTGTGCAATTTTTTATAATTATTAATAAAGTTATATTTTGTTTCAATTATCAAATTTTCAATATTATGGTAATTGTGCAGGATTTTGTTTTCACCTAAAAATAAAATTGCGTCCACTGACCAATTTAATCCCAAATGTAACTTTACATTAGACCAACGACCATTTATAATATATGGTCGTTGCATTAGACTATTAAGTGGGTACAGGCATGATAGTGTGTATTGTGATTTGTAAACATGCTATTATGCATTATAGATATTTGATAGCAGTCAATCACGGATTTGCTGTCATTTATTGAAGAGTTCCCTCGATTTCTCTAGGATTCCATCATTAGACTCTGGCCCGATGACCATGGGTCTATCCGGAAAATGTACCTACCCTTTCAATGTGGGAGGACTCATTCGATGATTTTACCACGCTAAAAAAAAAAAGTCGAGCGTCTTCTAATAGGGGAACATACGAGTACATAAACAAATAATAATATGCAAAAAATGCATACGAGTGCAAAATACAAAATTCAAACAAAAAGCGCTGAATTTGGATAAAAAATATGTGATTTCTGAAAAACCTCTGTATGACCTAATAAACAAAAAAAAAAGAATCATCAATATCAATTCAAAATTGGGGGAATGATCGTGTAACAAACATTAAAAAAAATAAAGTTCCCTCCCCTTTTTGAAATCGAATAAAAAGGTGACACGATGAGCGGTGTTATAGTTAAAAGCGATCTTTTCAAGACAACCTTTAAAGTCAAACGTAACATCACGTGTTTTACCATGCTTGGAAAAACTAGCTGGAGATATTTAAGGACAATGACTGTTTTTTTATGTAAACATAACTGCTAACTGGTTTTTAAACATGGTGCTATAAAGACTTCGCGATATACTCGTATATTTAGGTATAAACGTTGAAAAAAAAAATCAGGCTCAATCACATTTTCGATGGCTCTCATTAGATGACTGTATCAGAGTTCGGTAGACATAGGTATTTGTGAACTAATATTATGCATAGACCGAACTTTTTTACCTTTTGTAACTTTTTTATTAGCAACTAGCTTTTTCCCGCGGCTTCGCTCGCGTAATCAGTCGAAAATCTAAGAAGATTAATACAAACTTTCATCACCTATTTTATCCCCTTAGGGGTGGAATTTATCAAAATCCTTTCTTAGGGGATGCCTACGTCACAGTAGCATTGCGCATGCAAAGTCGCAGCCCGATCGATTTAAAATTGACAAAGTTTCATAGAAACTGTAATCCCCTATTTTATCCCCTTGGGGGTAGAATTGATTAAAATACTTTCTTAGCGGACGCCTACGTCATAACATCTACCTGCATGCCAAATTTCTGCCCGATCCGTTCAAATCTAAGAAGATTTATACAAACTTTCATCCTTATTTTATCCCCTTCTTTTTGTGCGTGGTAAAATCATCAAATGAGTCCTCCCGCCCAGGATGGGGCGGGAGGGACTGTCAGACTTGTACTGACTAAAATCCACGGTGTTCCTTCAATAGCCCTTTACGTACCAGGGTGACGGTTACCAGGTGAGACAGTCCCGCGACCCCGGCAGGCTTTGGCCCTCTTAGGGGGCCCCGTCAGATTGCTGACAGCTCTTTGAGGCGCGCGTGGAACACAACGCGCCGTCGACACGGGCATGGTCCATGATCAGACGGCGAGTCACTCATTACTCGCCGCCCGCATGCCCCCGAGGGAGAGGGAGAGGGAGAGGGAGAGGGAGAGGGAGAGGGAGAGGGAGAGGGAGAGGGAGAGGGAGAGGGAGAGGGAGAGGGAGAGGGAGAGGGAGAGGGAGAGGGAGAGGGAGAGGGAGAGGGAGAGGGAGAGGGAGAGGGAGAGGGAGAGGGAGAGGGAGAGGGAGAGGGAGAGGGAGAGGGAGAGGGAGAGGGAGAGGGAGAGGGAGAGGGAGAGGGAGAGGGAGAGGGAGAGGGAGAGGGAGGAGGAGGAGGAGGAAGAGAACGTTTCTTGACGTTTCACTTGATTGACGTGGCTGATCATAGCCTAATTAGTACAGTAATAAAAAGGTATAATAAATAAATAAATGATTATAATTGCATAAGTTGATAAAAATGCTATGCGATTATATAGCTATACCACGGCAGTCACCGAGTGCCACACGTTTTTTTTCTAGTTGAAAAGACGTATTACTCGATTGAAGACTTTTTAAATGACAAATTGTGACTAAATTTAATTTTCTTTGACATTCTTAATAATTAATAATATAATTCAATTACTTTATTTTATGCGGCTCATGACATTTTCAATTGCTTCATTTCTTTTATCCTAGAGTTTAATAGTTATGATAGTAAAAATAACCTGCTTAGGTATAATATTATAATATTTGTATGCCGATTATTGGCCGAACATACAGATCAGCTAAAATGTATAAATAACACCTTTTTTGTACTTATGTTCACAAATAAAGATTGATTTGATTTGATATTTTTTTTAACGATACAGGGGAAAGTCGTACTACGGGTCAATTTGTTTAAAAAAATCGTTTTCCTCCTCTGGAAGGTTGTTAATTAAAAATATTAAAAAACTACATTAAAAATATATATAATGATCAAAATCGGAGCTGTTCTTGAGGACTTCCTAGGAAAAAGCCTTCATTGACGCGACTAAATAGTGAATGTTTTTATTTTGTCATGAATTTTTCACAGCACGGGACGTAATAGCTACTACACATTATGCCGGCGGCATTTGCAGCCCGAGTCTGCTGTCCCATTGCCATCCCTTTGTTACATAGATAGCGGGGGTCATACCGGCCGATGCCACCGGGAATGCCACAGGCATAGTGTGTAAGAGCCTTAAAACTTGTTACTAATATCATTATGGGACGAAGCAACGACCAGTGTAGTCGTTGGGACGAGGACAGGTACATAATGATCACCCAAATAAAAATGTGAACAAAAAGTAAAAATTAAAATGTGACTCTGAGTCACCTTAGTGTGCCTCATCCTAAAAGAATAACATCCTTATGTATTTAACACATTGATTTCTGAAAGATCACCATATAGATGTCTGGGTATATTTGCTGGCGAATCAGAATAATAACATTACTAAGTGACATGCATAGTGTCATCAATTGTGTGGGCGCAGAACTCTACTTTGCTACATTTAATACTCTGACCTTTTTTTTTGCGTGGTAAAATCATCAAATGAGTCCTCCCACCCAGGGCAGGGCAGGAGGGACTGTCAGACTTGTACTGACTAAAATCCACGGTGCCCAACAATAGCCCTTTACGTTCCTGGGTCACGGTAATGGTATAAGTCCCGCGACCCCGGCAGGCTTTGGCCCTCTAGAGGGGGGCCAAGTCATCTTGCTGACGCTCTTTGAGGCGCGCGTGCCATGGAATACAACGCGCCGTTGACCCGGGCATGGTCTATGGTCGGGCGGGGCGAGTTGCCCATTACTCGCCGCCCGCATGCCCGCGCCTACGGTAGCCGGAGATCGTCTTGCGACGTCCGTCACCGTGGGCGAGTACTCTGACCTTAAAAGGAAAACACGGTACAGTTCCTAGGGCAGTATGCGTCACTACCACCACGTCCGAACGAACATTGTCGATGTATGGGACCGTGGAGCTTATCAGACAACTACCTCCTAGACTCAGCACAACGTCTGAACAAAGGCGCTTGTGTTTTCTCTAAGGGCACATTCAACATTTATATTATCTATGTTTTACATATAGTGCACTAAGGAAAGAAATTCTCGTATAATACTGATCGCTATCTGTATATGGAAGACATGACAAAAACTATAATCATAGTTAAATAAGTTCGATTATAGTTTTAGTCATGTCTTCAAGGCAATAAAACCCAAAACAATGATTTATTGAATTTTTATTTGTGCGTTTTTTAGACAAGTCCCGGACATAGTGTTAGTATTGAGTATTGTTGACATTCATCATCATCGTCATCAGCCGGAAGACGTCCACTGCTGAACATAGGCCTCCCCCTTAGACTGCCACGCCGAACGACAATTCGCCACTTGCATGCATCGGTTGCCCGCGACCCTCACGATGTCGTCGGTCCACCTAGTGGGAGACCTACCTACGTAACGCTGCGTCTTCCGTTCTTGTTGACATTACAGCATCTGAAACTGTCGAAAGGGACAGACGTGTACAGGTACACCCACATTTCGCTAGCATTGTTTTACTATGTAAAAGAGGGCGGGCCTATCGCCATCAACCGGGCACAAATCCAGACTGTGGCTGCTACTGCGAATTTCACTAAAACCCAATAATATTTTGCCCTGAAAATCGAATCCGGGACCTCAAGTTCAGCTGTTTCTCTTGCGACCACGATGTAGAAGAACCGGTGAATTCTCTTCCTAAAAACTAAACGAAAACATAATTACAATAATATGTGATGTAATATGTGACTATCCATGACTTTTTTACCTAGGAACATAATTATCATTGTTACTTGAAACATTATCTCACATTAATATGAGATAAATATATTAATTAACACCACTCTACCATACGTAATGTAATTATGTCGTCATAATTCAATATTTACGAGTATACCTGCAGCTGCAGGGTGAAAAAAGACAAAAAAAGTTGTTTATCCAAGGTTTAGTTTTCATCTTATATTTCGGCGAATAACTCTGAAACCTGACGCTTTAGGACATTATGTCTATCACATTTCTTCTTTGCATAAGTGTCCTCTATCTTAATATATAGCTTTTTGTTGAGCACCACAATGCTGAAAAAAATCAAAATGGCGGGTAACCGATAGGGCCACCCTCCATACTAAAATCTTCTATCCCTTCAGCCAAAAAAACTTGAAAGCAAGGGTCCTTCCTGATAAGTCTTGCCCCCTCTAGATTATTTCTTACTACGCCACTGGTCAAGTGGTCATGGCTATAATTATCACGTCCTGCAAACATGTTATTGCATATCGTAGGTAACATTGAGAAGGCTGCTAATATTTTGCATATCAAATCCTTAAAACCACGTTTCAATAAATGCAAAATTTTACAAGAAATCTTACTTCTTAATAATCGCGGGACTGTCTCACCTGGTAACCGTGACCCTGGTACGTTAAGGGCTATTGAAGGATCACCGTGGATTTTAGTCAGTACAAGTCTGACAGTATGGGCGGGAGGACTCATTTGATGAAATTACCACGCAAAAAAAAAGGTATAATGTCATCCTTTTGCCAACTTTGTTGCGATCAACTTCCAGCTTAAGCGGATAGCAGATTTTAACCAAAAGAAACCTCACATCTCTAGCAGAAAAATGATTCAAAATTATACTGCCGAGCTTTAAAACATTTTAATAGCGAAAAAATAGGGATTAAATATAATGACCACCATAAAATGCTTTGATACCCTTAGTTCTTTAACCAAAAATTGTATTCGAACACTAAATATAGTAAATGATCACCAAATCTTAGCGAGCAAATTAATGTGTTATTTCTGCCTAAATATACCTATTATGTATGGATAATCAGTTTTATTTATGTTACGGCTAATACCCGAAGTGCGGTTACACCTAGTTTTAACCGGCTAAAACTAGGTGTAACCTACCACATGCGGTTAAACGTAGATGATCCTATTTATCTTCGGTTAGGACTAGGTTAAGCTGGTTATAACTAGGTGCAGCCCCGGGACTTGTTGGCACCCCGACTCGGACAATTTAGGTAAAGTGGGCTCCGTCGACTTGCTCCTGTGAAGGAAGGATACATCTAGGTTTAACCGCATAAACAGGATAGCAAGATGTAAAAACTTTGGTTATAATTTTACATTAAAATGCTGGTTTAATTTTGGTGATCATTTACTACTTTTGGGTTGACAATGATTTATTTCAAGTAATTTTGATTAAATAGAATTTTTTTTTTTAGCGTGGTAAAATCATCAAATGAGTCCTCCCACCCCGGGCAGGGCGGGAGGGACTGTCAGACTTGTACTGACTAAAATCCACGGTGTCCTTCAATAGGCCTTTGTGTTCCGGGGTCACGGTAATGAGATAAGTCCCGCGACCCCGGCAGGCTTTGGCCCTCTTGGGCGGGGCCCCGTCATCGTGCTGACGCTCTTTGAGGCGCGCGTGGAACACAACGCGCCGTCGACCCGGGCATGGTCCATGGTCGGGCGGCGAGGTTCCCTTTACTCGCCGCCCGCATGCCCGCGTCTACGGTGGCCGGAGATCGTCTTGCGACGTCCGACGCCGTGGGCGTCTACCATTGCGGGTGGGGCGGAGGGAGGACGCTGTCCTCTCTCTCTCACGGCCCGCCTCCTCCTTAACGAGCATTACTGCTTCGCAGAAGGAGGCGACCGCTTCCCACTCCGTCTCGCCCCGCAGCATGGCCTCGACCAATGCCGGGCGCGAGAGGTCTCCGCCTATCGCTGCCGTGAGGACACGGCGGTGCTCTGCCCAAGCGGGGCAGTCTTGCACTGTATGCTCTACTGTGTCCTCCGGGCGATCTTCGCAATGGTGACACCCCGGCGTTTCTTCCTTCCCCATCCGACACAGGTACCTCCCGAAACTTCCGTGTCCGGTGAGGACCTGCGTCAAGCGATAGGTCAGGACGCCGTGACGCCTTTCCAGCCACTCCTCAAAGAGGGGTCTTACCGCCGCGATTGCGGCGTGCCCGAACCTCGGTTGCGACAGTCGTTCCCTCCATACTGCCCTGAGATCGCGCCGGACCTCTTCCCGCCGCGCCTCGACTTGTCGGGGCAGCGGGAATTCTCCCCGGCGCCGCGCCTCCACGCGCCACTCATAGATGATTAAATAGGATAGCAAAATTTTAAAACTTTGGTAAAAATTTTACATTAAAATGCGGGTTTCATTTTGGTGATCATTTACTATTTTTGTCTGTTATATGTTACTATATCTGGTGGTAAGTTAAACATAAGCCAAAAAATGGTACACATTGTATAGTTGTGTATTCATCATTTGTACATAAACAGATGAGTTCGTTACCCTCACAATTAGCCTGTAGAAAATTAATTTATACGGCTGCAAATGATCGAGTCCTCTCACGCTTAGCCTAAAAAATATTCTTTCAAAACTGTGTTTCTCAAAATTAATAACGTCACAGTTTTATTTTGAACACTTAGAACAAGAAGGTTACCCATGAGCACACTTTCAATTTTATTTCCATTGACGTAGGTGAATGCATATTCAATGCTCGAATATTTCTCTTGCCATGCCATTTTCTTAATCTACAGTAAGGACATTAATAAAAATCTTGTTTTTGTAGTGATTTAATAGTCCATTTTATCATTCAATCAAAAATTGAATGATAAAATATTTTCTGCGGTTACAAAATCATCGTCTATCATTACTTATTATACCTACAACCGCATACAAATCAAACACTTTTGTAGGCTTATGGACTAGAAACATACCTATCTAAATAACATAGAAATATCAACAAAAAGAGATATATATTTTATGTTCTTCTTTCTTTCCATTTTTGTTCCTTTGTTTCTTTCTTTAAACAACAAGCTATGGTTATTTTCTAAAAAGATTGCAAAAACCGAGAACAACCTATTACGAAACCCATGGTAAATTGTCACAATTTCTATTACTTAGTTGTAAATGCCAACAATATTCTGCTATTCCAATTGCCGTTGGCATAAACAAAACAAGTAACCCAAATTATATCCCTATGGCAGCCAACTTACTAGGTATAAGTTAGGCGATTCTAACACGACGCACCGCTCTGCACAAACGCAAACGGTGAAGCGGATTTCATGTCGTATTGACTTGTTTGAAATCCGTTGCTATCTTGTTTTTTGGTTGGAAAACCATCAAATGAGTCCTCCAGCCCTGCGTGATGCGTGAAGCAGATGGAACTGAAGGACTTCAGTTATGTCCTTTGCGTTATTATAATGTTAATTATCGCGATGATGGACGTTTATACGAACATATCGCAAAAATTAACGGCACTTCCCGTTAGTGTGTGCGGGTACATAAGACAGTCCTGTGACTTCCGTTGATACTTAACACATGTGAATTGCATGACCGCGCGGACGAGCGGAATTCATTACACTTCGCATTCTTGTCCGCGCAGATTCGCGGAGCCGTGTGTAAATTGCCTACCTGTAAAGTATCTAATAGCATACCATAAAGAATAACCTACTGTAAAAACCAAGATATAATAACATAAATGTCATTCAATGGCAAGTGCATAATGTAACCACAATATTGACCATAATGTTGACCACAATTCAATAAAAAACAAAGACTTAAGAATGATTTAAACAGTGAGATAAATCAATTTAATTTAAACGGGGGTTATGTCAAACAGTGTCTGTCCCGTTTTCTGAGTTGGAAAATCGTTCAATGAGTTTTACCGCTTTGAGAGGAGTAGAAGGGACTTTGAGAATTGACTGACTAAGTCAGATACTGGTATCTGACTAAATGGCTTCCCATTATGTAAGTCAGAGACTGGTCGATCCGGTCAGTGGCCTCTTTCTGCGAAGCAGTTATGCTAGCGAAGCAGGAGACTCGCACCGTAAGGCTGCCTGTCCATCGGAGCGGAACGAGGCTGCGGAGCGGAGAAACGGACAAATATATTAACCAATAGGATTGCACCACTAAAGAGGAGTGAAGATTTTATGCAATCCTGTTGGCTAATATTTCCTCGTTTCTCCGCTCCGCCGGCTCGCTCCGCATCTAGGGGACAGGCAGCCTAAGGGAGAGGACAGCGTCCACCTCACAACCCAGCCGTCGCGGGAAAGGGAGCGTCCGACGCCCACGGCATCGGACATTGCGAGGCGATTTCCGGCCACCGTAGAAGATTCACCGTGGATTTTAGTCGGTACAAGTCTCACAGTCCCTCCCGCCCCGCCCTTAGTAGGAGGACTCATTTGATGATTTTATCAGGATAAAAAAGATTATGTCTAATAGAGGAGAATGGAAGAAGAAAACGTGTTGCGCCAACCCCAGTAGAATGGGATAAGGGCAGGAAGAAGAAGAAGATCAGGAAAAAAAAAAGGTTGACGTTGAAGATGGTGTACCGAGCCAAGTCATAGATGAAGTAGGTACCCAATTAAGTACTTAGTTTTGACCGAAAACAGCCTTGACAGACAATTTGTGTGCTTTTCTTAGTTTAAAATACCTAATAAATACCTTATTCTAATCTCTGCTAAAAGATAGGAGATATCTTGAAGGTCGTTCATTGAAGATTAACTGTTCAGATTCTTATGATCTTGTAAGCTTTTATTGCAATTAGAGATTTAGTAATATTTCAAGAGTATTTCATTTATTAATTAACTTTAATGTTTTGGCATTATAAAAACGAGCAATAAAGGAATTAGCAGCCCACAAAAATAGTATTCAATTTAGTTCAATATGTGAATGTATATTATAAATTATATGCTTACTCAACTTACTTTATAATTTTATAAAGACGATTTAATGGAACACACAATAATGAAACGTATAAAAAGAATTTGGGAATTAAAAGCTCATATCTGGCCATATCTGCCGCATGCCGGAGGAGCACTGGGCTAAAATAACCACTCTATGGAGCCCAACGGGCAGAAAACGTCAACGCGGCAGGCCCAGAAGGAGATGGCGAGATGAGCTAGACTCATTTTTAAAGGGTTGGCCTACAATCGCTTTACATCGCGACAGATGGAAGGAGGGAAGGGAGGCCTTTGCCCTGCAGTGGGACAACGTAGGCTAATAATAATAATAAATAATAAAAGCTCCGGTACTAGAGATTGGCTAAAATTAAGTTGAGGAAATTAAGATGCCCAATATTCTTGTATTGTCATATTCGATGGTTTTGACCTGTCCACGAGATACTAATATCTAAAGGTGCGTTCCCATTAAGCAAGTCTTGCATCCAAGTTTGAGTCAGAAAATTGGTAAACAAGTTGCTTGAATTGAAAAAAAAAATTGTATGCAGGTTTATACACTTTGCATACAATTTGCAACTTGTATACAAGCAACTTGTATGCCTGCAAGTCCGTAAGTTTTTGAATGTAGAAGTTCAAAATTTTTCATTACATATGTTACAGTCAAAGTGCTTAACCTGTTATTATGCATAATAACTAGTAATTATGTATAATCACTAAACTTACTAGTGAAAATGATGTATTATTTACTTTGACTAGTTATTATTCATAATATCTGGTCGATGTTAGTTAAAGTAATAAATACGGTTCGACCAGCTGATGTTACTTGGGTAAAGTCTGCATTATCACTCAAATATATTTGAATTCAAGGTTTACCCAACCGTGAAACCGAAGGAGCTTCGGGCACCCCGACAAGGATAGTTTAGTTTTAAGGATAATAAGAATTTCAATTTTGGGTCCTCTGGACTTTGATTGTTTGCCTTCACGATTGGAATTGTTATTAGGAGAACTTGGGATCCAAGAGCGAGCGAAGCGAGCTCGGGACTTGTGGACACCAGTGTTAGGTTACTTTAAACCATGCACGCAGAAATAGGAGCCCCGCGGAGCGGGGCTCCGTTGATCTTCCTTTTTAGGTAATCTTCACCTATAATTGTTTTAATATTACTTTATCCCAATTCCTTAATAACTAGTTGATGTGATTAATTCTGTCAGTTATCACTTTAAGTAAATCGTGCCAGATACACTCGAGAGCAATGAATCCGGGTCACTTAAAGAATCCTAAAAATCTCGGAAACTAAAAATGCTAGGTTAATGCAATAAATTATATTTAATAGACAATGTAATACTCCTTAAATGAAGGTATTAAAACTTCTTAGTTATTGTAAAGTTATATCATAAAAAAATCAAATTTGAAAAAGGGCCACTTTCGAAGATGGAACTACGAAATTACAGCATTTGGTTTTGCTTTTGTTTGTAATCTGTCATTTATGTGGGTACATAAACCATGTTGATAGTGCTCTATATTCATTATTCAAGCTGAAATAAAATTATGTCGCTTACGCCTGAAGAATGCACCAGAATACTTACAATGCTGGAAACCGGCCGGAGTCAGCGCGATACAGCCAGGACTGTCGGTGTGTCGCTGACAACAGTACAAAGAGTTCTCCGACGTTACGAAGAAACTGGTTCTAACCTACGCAGACCAGGAACGGGCAGAACCAGGTGTACCACAGCACGAGAAGACCGATACTTGGTGAACACCATGCTTCGAAATCGCTTTCTCACAGGAACTGAACTCACCAATCAGTTTCGACGCCTCGGAGGAAGTAACCCAAGTGCATGGACAGTAAGACGTCGGCTTGCTGAATCTAACTTAAAACCCCTTAGACCTGCAAACGGCCCTAAACTGGAGCGTGGGCATCGTATTTCAAGACTAAGATATGCCCAGAGCCACGTAAATTGGAGTATTGAAGATTGGTCAAAAGTTATGTTCTCCGACGAATCAAAATTTATGCTCTACAAGCACGATGGAAGACACAGAGTGTATCGAAGACCAGGGGAAAGATTCAAGCAAGCATGCATCGAAGAAAATACGGTGTGGTGGGTCTGTACTTGTGTGGGCCGGAATTTCTTCTGAAAGTCGCACAGAGCTGGTGATCATAGAAAACGGCTCTTTAACTAGCGTAAGATATGTGGAAGAAATCCTCAATGATCACGTTGGTCCATTTATGGTCAATTTAGGTGAGGATGCTATATTTATGCATGACAATGCCCGACCTCATACAGGTAGGATTGTGAATGACTACCTTCAAGAGATGAACATTACTCGTATAGAGTGGCCAGCGCGCAGCCCGGATATCAACCCGATCGAGCATGCTTGGGACGAGCTAGGCAGATGCGTAAAACAACGAAACCCTCCCCCAATCACGCTTCGTGAGCTCAAAATTGCTCTCACAGAGGAATGGGAGAATATTCCCCAAAATCGTATAAGGAACTTGGTGTACAGCATGCCAAACCGCGTAAACGCAGTAATGGAAGCACGAGGAGGCAATACGAAGTATTAAAATTCAAGAAAATCGTAATAAAGTTCAAAAATTTCATGTTTCCTATTTTTGTTTTAAGGAGAGATCAGCAGTTTTTTTCTTTATGTAATTTTGTGTTAATAAAATGTATGGTGACTCATATTTTTTTACTTTCATTTAAGGAGTATTACATTGTCTATTAAATACAATTTATTGCATTAACCTATCATTTTTAGTTTCCGAGATTTTAACATTCTTTAAGTGACCCGGATTCATTGCTCTCGAGTGTATTATACGTAATAACTATCAAATGTGATTAATTCTGTGTAATTTATCACTTTCACTAAATTGACTAGTTATTATGAATAATAACTAGTTATTATGTATAATAACTGGATTTTTTACTTTGACTCTAACATACACAATGTGTCCGGTTTCGGTCTGTACAAACTTAAACGGGAGGTAGCTAGTTCAATTCTGTCACTAAAGTGTGGGGTCGGAAACCAGCCCCCATTGTTGGTTACCATTTCAGTATTTGATGGAATTGGGTTTTAAGTCCCAACTGGGGTAATAAATACACTTTTAACAGCTGAATATAATAAAGAATAGCTTAAATAACTCGAATATTATCAATAAATGCTTCATAATTTTGAAATAAAGGGTAAAACATGAAATTTTTGATGAAATTGCCTCGTTTTTTCAAGTAACCAAGATTTTTACAGAATTCGCCCCTGTGAGCATCCTTTTTTTATTTACTCATCTAATAGATATTGAGTTTACCTAAATAATCATACCAAAAACTCGTTTCTATGACATTTGATTCAGGAGATAAGCATTGTTAGAACATAGGCTTGCACAATTAATCTTGGGGTTGAATGCGGCAAAATATTAGAAAGAAAAGAGCTGCTGAAGTGTATTTACATTTTCAACGATCGTTGTTTATTAAATCCGAAAGTTTCAGCCATTTTAGTTAGCGCGTTTCATGAGAAGAGATCAAAAAACAAAAATGACTGCCATTCAGTAGGGGTTTGGTTCCGACCCCACATTTGCTAAATTTTTATTGACAGAATTGAGTAAGCTACCTTGCCTCTAAGTTTGTACAGACCGACACCGGACACATTGTAGGTATACCTAAAATGAGATATAACCGCCAACCGGAAAAATCAAGGTATCACAAATCTTTAAATATTTTTCCAGACAACCTTTCACGATCAATTTACATACAAGATTTATCAAGTTATCACTTTTATATCCGGATCATGAAGTTCCGGAAATTATTACTTACATCTTGTCAAAGTTCCATTGGCCTCGTGATTGCATGCGCGAATCTTGAGCGGAGTACCATGGGTTCGATTGCCGGGTTGGAAAGCGTATTGCACTATTCGTTTTTTCCATTAAAAATGTTTTGTCAGCAACCCGGAGCTTGGCAGATGGCGATATGACGTGTAGCGGTATGACGGTACACTCTCATGGTCCGATTGGATGGCAATTTGACAGGCCTGTTGGTCTGGTGGTTAGTGACCCTGACTGCTATGCCGGAGGTCGTGGGTTCAATTCCCATCATCATCATCATCTCAGCCATAGGACGTCTACTGCTGAACATAGGCCTCCCCTTTAGATCTCCACATATACCGGTTGGAAGCGACCTGCATCCAGCGTCTTCCGGCGACCTTTAATAAGGTCGTCTGTCCATCTCGTTGGTGGACGTCCTACGCTGTGTAATTTATCTATAATATTTATGTATTTAGAAATATATAAGTATGTTATCAGTTGTCTAGTACCCATAACACAAGCTCTGCTTAGCTTGGCACTAGATGGCGTTGTGTGATAGTTATTTAAAATTAAAAAAAAAATTTCGACATGGGTGTACACGTGACTCGGATAGCCCGTTTTTCCGTTGATCCTGCGCCTATCTTTCTCCTGTGTCGTATTGCCTTCCAATACCTGTACCTGCGCATACACTTGTGCACTATAAAGTAATATACCCACGCAGATGGCTAAACTCCGTTCAGATACTTACCGCCTCCGCCACGCGTAGCCGAAATCAGTCAGAAGGACAATCAAGTATGAAAAAAAGCAAATTCAATTCGCTAGAAAATGGCCTCGGATGCATTAGGACTTTTTCTATGATACAAAGAGGCGATGATTAAATATTTAATAAAATCAGTATAACAATGAAGTCTATTTAAAATAAAAATTATACCGCCGTATTATTGTTATTACCTGATTTTTTTCTTCTTGATTATCTTTTAATTCCCACCATAAAAAATAATATTAATATTATAATTATTTTTAATATTCTTTTTAAGTTATTTTTTGAAACGATTTAATTAAATTTTAAATGTTGTTAGCTGACCTTGTTTAAGTGGACTCGTCTTACTATGGGCAATTATCAAACTATGCAGAAAACCAAAAAATCATAGGAATGTGGGATAAAAAACCAACCAAGTTATCACTTACTAAAAAAAAATCGTACTGGTACTTACACGGTACCAGTACCATTTATTATGAGTGTTTACCCGTGGTCCCAGTGGGTCAACCCATTACTGGGTCCACGGGTAATTTAACTTACCCGTGGTCCCATGCTTAGGAATTTTTCCCTGAACTTTGGCTATATCGATATCTATAAAATTGAATTACCACCATATACTAAACTTTATAAAAGCATATTAAGTACCTTATTCTTAATCATTTATTTCAATTATATGGACGTGGTTCAGGTAGACGGAGCCCCGCTACGCGGGGCTCCTATTTCCGTGTGCAAGGTTTAAAGGAACCTAACCAAACTGAACTTCGGAGTGCCACTGACGTCTACGTTCAAAGACACCAACAACTATTGAGGCACCCCGAGGTTCGGTTTAAAAATCATGCCTGTAGTATGTACGGGAGCCCCCTTAAATATGTATTTATTTTATTCTATTTTATTAGTATTTTTTGTTACAGCAACAACACAAATACATCCCCTGTGAAAAATTTAACTGTCTAACTTGGTGGCAGACAGACTGACAGACGGACAGCGGCGTCGTTAGTTTAAAAACAAGCATGTTTGAAAATTTGACAACCCCCTTAATGATATACTAGGTTTTTTGAAACCCCCGTTATGAATTTGGCAGAGAGAAAGATTGTGAGCCCTTGGGTACATTCCCAGAGAAGCCAATAGCAAAAGACACAATCAGCCTGCAGATATTATAATCTTTATATAAAATTAGGCGCAGTTTGCAATGAGGATAAAGATAAAAGACTTTTTAATAACATAATGACGTTCAATACACAATACAATTTAAAATGAATTCATAATAAATTACAACACATTTGCAAGTATATTTACATTAACTTTGCACTTACGAGTATAATATTTGTATGATCTGCTGGTAGTTTTTCCGGGTCTGGGTGTTTGTGTATGTGAGTTTCTATTTTGTAGACGCACCCACGAAAGCGAAACGAGAGAAATCCCTAGTATGGGACAATGGTTTAATAAAATAAATAAAAAATACGTTTATTCGTTGAATTGCAGCGCCATATCACGCCGATAGCACTGCTTATCTTCGCCTGAATTTTGCCTATTTTTCTCAAGGTAAAAATATTCAATTGAATGTCCTCCGATCAGCAGAGCGAGTAGAATTAATGTCTGTCAGACCTGTACTATCTAAATCCATAGGTACCGCTCTATATGTTCGCTCGCACACATGCATAGGGAGTCAACGGGATGTAATTCAATTATCCCGGACAAGCAGGCCCGCTAACATACAACTTCCCTGGTGTTCAAACTTCCCTCCGTTACGTATAACAGAGTAACACCTTAACACCACGCACCTTCTCTAATCCAGTTTGATGCGGGGAGGATGAATAAATTCGGGGTTGAAACACTAGGACCACATCGAGTGCTCACAAAGTTTTTAAAGTTATCCCCAGGCGATAAGTCAATTCTTCGAGATCAGAGGGCTGGCCAGTTTCTAGGCAAAAGAATTGCCATACAACATACAACGTGGCAATGCTGCCATCTGAGCATTGTGGGCAGTGTTCCCGGTGGCAGTGGTTTTGGGACATAGTCAAACCAATTTTTACATGTACACATTCCACTTGCCTTATGTCAAGTTGAATGACCAGAATACAGACTTTCACTAATGGGTTAATTTAGCTTCGCGACAACTACGCTCTACAATACCTACTGATGTTGTGCCATAATTGCCGTATGCTACACATCGTGCTACGCTCTACGATACCCGCTGTATCACATAACTCGCTATGCCGCATAGTACACATCGTGCTACGCTCTACGATACCCGCTGTACCACATCATATGCTACGCCGCATGCTACACATCGTGCTACGCTCTACGATACCCGCTGTACCACATTAAATGCTACGCCGCATGCTACACATTGTGCTACGCTCTACGATACCTCCGTACCACATAACTTGCTACGCCGCATGCTACACATCGTGCTACGCTCTACGATACCTCCGTACCACATAACTTGCTACGCCGCATGCTACACATCGTGCTACGCTCTACGATACCCGCTGCACTACGTAATCGTCACGATCCACACTGTTAAAGTCAGGTAAAAACTAGATAAAAATTTAGTCTAGAACTTGGAAGATGTGATATGGCACAAGAGTTTCCACACAGTTGCGCCTTAGACTTAAGGCTTACCCATCTTCCCATCCTTCTGGCTGTGGCTATTCCCATAGTCTCTAGGTTTTCATTAAATTAACAAACTGATGTTGACGCGACGTGGCACATCGACATATAAATAGATATAATGTTTGGGCCCAGTTAGTAGCCATTTTTATAGAGTGTGCAGGCATTTGGGTCTCTCCAGCAAGTGAGGCATAATGCACAGGAGCACTGCACTCGCACTGTGTATCCAATGGAATGAATGATCCCCCACTTCGCCCAATTTAGTATTTGTAGTGGCCTACTTGGATATACAAACTGATCTAGTGAATTGCGATAACATTCTTCTAATCTAATTCAAAGCATATAGTTTTTTTTTATGCCCAAGTAATTATAGAACGATCTTGATCATTCACCTACTTTATACAAAAAACAATAGCATAAAAAACATCGTCTTAACTGATGACCATAGGTCGGAATTAGGTAGAATTATTCATGTACTACTAACACTGATTTCATACAGCGAAAGAATAAAGTGGATATGCCCCAAATCCCGGAATTAATTTTAAAGAACAGAAAAATCTCGTGATTTATTAAATAAAAAAGTTATTTACTTTTACACAATTTATTTGTCTAATAATCTATCTCTGATGTTTTTATTATTATTACGTATTTGTAATACTGTTTTCCACACGAGATTTTCTATTAGAAATCCCGGGAAGATCCATATTAAAATCAACATTTCGATGCAAGTACTAAAATAACTCTGCCTAATTCCGACCTCTGCTGATGACGTACAATAAGCAAGTTTCGGGAAAATTTCCATTAAAAAATAAACTCAAGAATGAATTTGTTATTTATAATATTTTTAGCCTCTGTTGATTAATATCAATCTAGTGGCATTCTTATAAATGCCATAGTTCACAAGATTATGAAAATGTTTTCCTATTACGTATATGACACCATAGAATCATCATGGATGTTTTTTTTTAACAGCCTACAGCCTAAACATACATAAACAAAACAAAAAATATATTCTATAACGAAGATATACATAAAAACATAAATACGGTATACCTAAGCGACTGTTTAATTATATTATTTTTTTAAGTTAATACGTATCTTTAATAGGTACTTATACATAAAGGCCCTTCGCCTATATTTCAACTCACTCATGTGTGTAAACACTCGGGTCGTCGACATCTTAAAAAGAATCTGGAATAATCGTTAACTACGATAACAGCCAAGTTGATGTATAAAGTCTGTAAGCAAACAGGCTGGAGGAACTTCTGCCTCACGCCAGGAAAAACTGCTCCGGAGCCTTCTAGATGTCAGTCATGGTACGTAATTTTTAAAAATAATACGTTATTGTTGTGCAAATAGATTTAGCTGCTTCTTCAAGGTAGTGGTTATGGACTTATTTACATACGGAACTGACAATATTACATCAATTTAGATAGCGGGATTACGCGACACGGTATGAATTTAAATCTGTTTCTAAGACGTCGCGCCGCCATTCGGCTGCTTGTTTTTTTTTGTAGCAGTAGTAGTTCTGAAGCATCAAGCATGAACCACGCCATTCAAAGTTGGTGCTTTCATTTAAAAATCTCAATAATCTCAAATTAATTCAATAATAATGTTTGGTGATTATGACGGTCCCAATTTTATTGTTTTTTTTTTATATATATATTGAAAATCCTAATTTATATTACCGGTTAGTCGAGTCTGTGGACAATTGTACATGCAGGTTGGTGGTGCACCAAAACTAGACAAAGTGATTTTTATACTTTAGACATTTTTTACCGACTTCGAATATAGGAGGAGGTTCTCAATTCGTCGTAACCGTTTTTTTTTTATTTATTTTCCCCGATTTCTTGATGACGCATTGACCGATTTGGAAAATTCTTTTTTTTTTGTTTGAAAAGTTTTGCTTCACAGATGGTCCCATGGTAACCAGGTCAGGATCTGGTGACGAGTTTTTGCAGAAATTCAGGGAAACCTTCAATATATAAAAGCAAACCATCGTCGATTGCTGCTATCTCATACTCGTATATGCATTGTTCACGCAATCGCACAACATAATATTACGCTTTTACCCACTAAAAACGGTCATATAAAAAAATTGAAAAAAAATAAGGCCACAAAAAAGTTTAAATCACTTTTCTTTCGGTAGTCGGTAGCAAAAAAGTCAAGGAAATAAGAAACAAAGTCACCGAACTCCGAAGGAAAAGTTATTTAAAACTTATTTTTTTTAAAGATGGTTTAATGTTTTTCAAAAAGTTTTTTTTCTTGTCTAGGTTTTATTTCGTCATCAACATCGCAACCGGCCGTTTCTACGGTGTCATGCTAAGCTTGCTGAAATTACTGCAACTGAGTTGAGGTCTATTCAGCTTTTTGTTGAACTATTATAAATATTATGATAGTGATGATGTAACTTTTAAAGTTCTAACACCATACGCTGTGTGGGCAATGACAACGCCTCCCAGTTACCACATTATTGAGGGCCACAAGATCTGCCAATTCATGCCAACTAGATATTTTGAATAATATGTATTTTCGGTGCTTCCGCGAGTGCCCCCATTGATTCAACATGCCTGTCTGCAATCATCTTTCGTCCTGAAAGAAAACGGCCTCGCAGATGCGTCTTGCCCGCTCCTAGGTTCGGTCTGGCTACGCCGGTCTGCTAGCTGCGAGATGTTTCACTTATCAGAATTTATTATAACAAGTTTTTCTTGTGTAGACACTGCAATGTAATATACATTCTAAATTATGTCGTCTGCGAAATGACGCACTATAAAGCAAAATGAAGTTTTAGTAATTTAGTGTAAAAAGTGTCAAATTCTTAGTTTTAGGTACGTACTTAGGCACTATTTTGCATTGGTCTAATCACCTTTTCTATTTTTAACCCTGACGCAAAAAGGGAGTAGTTATGAATTTGATCGCTAATGTGTGTAACTGTCTGTAGTATTGTCTGAAACGATTTTAATGCGATATTTTTTTATTTGATAGCAGGTTTTCTGACGATAATAAATTCTAGACTTATTTTTATCAAAATTTGGTTCAGTTGTTTCAAGGTTATCAGCTCTTTTGTTACGCACTTGGGATTTTATAATTGTTAATTTAATCGAATCTGTTAATTTTCTGTCAAATTAAATTTGCTAACTTGTGAGCCATTATGTAATAATTTATAATTTTTTCGCTTATAAAAATATAAAATAAAATTTACATGTTAAAGTAGGCCAATTAATTAAGTCATAATAATGTATGCGTGGTCGACCATTTCATGAAGTGGTAAACCACATCGTGAAGTAATGAATTCTACAATGGTAATTATTAATTTCACTTTTGACCATATCATTGTTTGGTTTTCATGACGCTATGTTGGTTTGCTCACTAACGACTTAGTCCAAGAGCGAGCGTCAATGAAATGATGATTGGTCGATTGCCATCATAAAGCGACCATGCGTTTAGATGTCCATATCGCTAAAGCGACCATGTGTTTAGATGTCCATATCGTTAAAGCGACCATGCGTTTAGATGTCCATATCGTTAAAGCGACCATGCGTTTAGATGTCCATATCGTTAAAGTGACCATGCGTTTTAGATGTCCATATCGTTAAACGCTGATCATTAACTGATCTGGCCAGACCAAATCATAAAGTGACCGACCATGTTGTTACCATTTATTTCGTGAAACGGTTGACCAAATCATGAAGTGTTATATGATATACTACGACATAAGTAAGCCCCCGTAGAAGGTATCAACATGTTACTTTAAGTTAGGTTTTTTGAGCTGGTAGAAATGGAGCTATAATGTTTAAGTTGACGACGATTAGCGGAGTGGCTGAGCGATTGGACTGCTGTGCTGCATGTCGCGGGGTTCGATTCCCACATTGGGCAAATAAACTTTTTTATTAAAAATACAACTCATGTTACTTTACTTACTGATAACTTCCTTTTTTTTACATGTGAAAGAATATTAAACTCTGTTAAGCATTTTTATTTATTGAATTTAAAGATTCAAAATATGACATCTTACCTATAAATAAGGTATTTATTATCCCCTGTAACGTTATCTCAATAACTTACACAAGACATCTCAGATTTAAGTTTCTAACATTTAAAATACCGTACTGAAAACAGGCATCATGGTATCACTTACTCCAATTTTGCGCGATCTTGAATACAATTAAATTACAATACAATTCGTAACTTGTTATGAATAATAAAAATGGTTCGGTTCTGGTATATGGAGATATCCCGGATTAATTCCAAGTAAGGATTCCATACTTTTGCTCGCAAGTGTAGGTTATTCATTAAGGCTACAATTATTGAATTATATTGTTTTAATAATTTCGTAATTTACTCGTTGAACCCAATACTGTTCACCTCATTTTGAACAAGTAGGTAAGTATCTGATAAGGATTAAAAATGTTTTTTTATATAACTACATCACAAAATATCCAATCCTTTCCGCTTTGGAGTCTATGCATGCACACCACGTTTATTAAACGCGCCGTCGTCGACGCGCGTTATAGAAATGCGCGTCGACGGCGCGCTTAAAAAACGTGGTATGCATAGGCCCTTAGACACGTATATAGCCTAACTAATACAGGGTTACTTACACACAGGAAGGATATGATTCAGAATTTAGTTTGATGATATACCTGATAATATTTTTTTCAAAATCGTACATTCTATTTTGAAGTGTTAAATGCTACGTTGGTACTTTGCAGTGGTAGTGAGAAGGCTCTTTAGTCGTCTGCGAAGGGTTAAGTGTTTAGATACCTACTTATTTTGTTGGTACCTAATAAGTGCGATAAACGACTAATAAATCCAATCTAATAAGCTTGAGCGATTTCAACACTTTTGTGTAAGGTTTATAGGTATTTGGTTTTTTTTTAGCGTGGTAAAATCATCAAATGAGTCCTTCCACCCCGGGCAGGGCGGGAGGAACTGTCAGACTTGTACTGACTAAAATTCACGGTGTCCTTCAATAGCCCTTTATGTTCCGGGGTCACGGTAATGAGATAAGTCCCGCGACCAGGTTTATATTTGGTTTGCGCAAATATGACCATATTTCAGAATTTCGCAATAAACAAAAAAATACGCACATTTTAACACTGCTTTATATCATTCTTTATAATCCCTTAACCCCCTTATCTCAAAGAGCGTTTTAAATTTTTACACGATGCACACTCTCGAACTTTAAGATCATCAGACTCCACAAAGTTTTATGACGATTCCTTCACGGTCCAGGCTGTCCGTTTGTGGAATGCACTGCCGTTAACAGTATAGACAAGCACAATCACTGGTTTCTTTTAAAAAGTCAGTTATAAATAATTTCCTTTCGCTTTAATGTATAATTTGTATTTTTAAATATATATGTATTTGTATAATATGTGTTCACATAAGTATTTGTATATGTATTTTATATTTTTGTGTCTATTGTATGTGTAAGTATACTGTGGGTGATTTGTTATTTCGGCGCATTAATTGATTAATTGTGCATGTATCTATTTGCTGTGCACCACTAACTACTTTGTTTTTGAATGGACTAAAAAATAACTTTTTTTTGTTGTCTGGAAGATATCGCTATCAGCGATAAGACCGCCGTTGTACCCTTAGGATTAACAATATTGAAAATCGATTATATTCTATTCTAAATCCAATGAACTGGAATTTAGTTGGCTGGTTAGGTACTTATAAATAAAAAATGAGCATCTTCTGTTGTACATTTTCTGTTCTACATTTTTACCAATAAGTTTTATAAAAGACTGTTCTTTCAGAAGTTTTATTCGAAATCAACTTTAGTTAAAATTTTATAGAAAGGTACCTACATTTTTTAAGAAATGGTCGAAAAAACTATAGCTTTTCAGCTAATAATAATTACTCAACTACTGATGAAACAACGGGCCTCAGTTACTTTAATTTGCAGAAGAAGTTACAAGTTTAGGTATAAATTAAAAAAAGATGAAAGTTTTACAATTCCATAGTACTAGCTAGTATTTTATGTTTTGCTATCTATATATTCACAGTAATTTGTCTAATGTTATCTGAGTAGGCACTGCTTGTATAAGCCAATAACTACCTATTACAAATATTCGAAAATGTTGGTCTAGACTTTATGATTGAATACAGAACCACGATTGAATGCATGCCTTTAGTGATTGACTAGTTCTTACGATTGAAACCGGTTGCATTACATTATCCCATTGATCAAGATCTATTTATCTTGTAGGTACTTACGTTATTAGATCACATTTATCAACATTTGTGATAAGCCATGTATTTTAATAGGTAGGTAGGTATCTAAAGACCTAAAACCAGACTGGTTCACGTCCGGAAACGTGCTGAATCATCATGTCTCGGTGATAACGCGTCGATTGCGCAATAATATAGAAGTGAGCAAAGTTCAATAGAACTTCGAACAATAGAGCAAATATTTAATTAACATCGTGACGCTGATGATTTGTTTGGCAAGTCAAAGGTCCAAAATCATAAAGGTTCGGTGGTTGCCCTTCTGTAGACAGTCTTAGAATGTACGTAATTAAGTAAAAAATATTGAATTAATGCCGGGGTAATAATGAAATAGGTTAGTAAAGTAATACCTATGTTAGGTTAAATCCTAATGAGACGACAGTAACTAATTACAAATTTTATTATATTATCCGACTTCAAAAATGTTCTCAATTCGTCGGATTAGTGTTTGTGTATTTTTACCGCTTTTTAAAACGCCTGAACAGATTTAGAAAAAATCTTAACTATTTGTTTGAAATTGCACCCATACATACCTAATAATTATGGTCCTAATTAGTTCCATGATCGTCAAGTCAGGGTCTGATTATGAAATCCTGAAGAAATCAAGAGAAATCTTCAACTTCTATAGGCACATATAAAGCGATTTTTATTTTTTATTTGCGTATAAACTTAAATCTTTCATAATTTATAATCAACTAGCCTCTTCTCAATCCCAACTAAGTATATGCTACTAATATTATAAAAATCGAAAGTGTGTATTTTGGCTTTTATGTACCTACGTTCGTTAAAGATTTTTATTTTGGTGCAGAGATAGATAATAGTATGTAGGTATATAGGAGAAGGGGCGAGTGGAGCCGCGAGCAACAGCTTATACTTATTATTAGGTATATGCAACTCCTTTGGGGCTATTTTCAAATCAGAAATATTTCTTTCGAAAATACATCAACAACCCACGCTCTAATACAAAAAGACAAATTCGTATTTTGTTTACCAACGGCTTCAGTTTTTTTTGTTTCTAAGTTATATTGCTCAAGTTGATCAAACACAATGATGTAATCATTATTATTATTATATTTTACTGTCAATATTTTTACCTCAGAGGCCTTAGGCCTTATCATAAGTTTTCACTTATTGTGGTGTAAAGTAAACTGGAACTTTAACATTTAATTTCAAGGAAAAAATTAGTTCCTTCTTTGTACACCAGAGGCGCTGTTCCATTTGTCCATACAAAAACGCTGTAAATACTGGAAGGACGCTGTAAAGTAAAATAGTGAAAACTCGTGATAAGGGCTCACATGAGTTTTCACTTATTGTGTTGTAAACTGGAACTTTGACATTTTCAATTGACAAAGGATAATGCCCAAAAATACAGTGTATCCGGACACGAACTAGCGATACTTGAAGGGGAATATTATAGACTCATTTTCATCGACAAAACTGCTTTAAAAAAAATTGTTACTCCAACACCTCGCGAATGGCGGCCATTTTAATTTTATGATCGGTCGAACTAGGGTATGTACAATAAAATGCAAATATCTTTGAATCCAAGAGACCTACATACATGCAAATGACTTTATTGTAAAGTTAAACGTTTAGGCTTTTTAAAACCTTACGAAAGTTCTATAAATAATATGAAAAATGAACCAAAAACATGGGGAAACACGAAATTGTATACAAAAATTACTGAATATTTTCACATTTTTTTACTGTAGCTCCAAAAGTAGAAAGTATTTGAGTCAGGCTATAAAATGATGGACCCGGGTACGTCCTTAAACTACGTCCAGTCACCGAAGGACGGGCAGCAGCGTCCTTTGTAAACTTTCGGTGACCTTACTGCGATCCCCAAGCCGCCTGCCAAGCGTGGGGATTATGGCAACCCCCCCCCCCCCCCCCCCCATTATGATTGACAACAATAGCACACGGCCCCCAGTCCCCGGCAGCTCCGCTATTCCTGGTCTGGATAGCGGATCGGGTAACGGCGGAGCAGGGGGTGCTAAGAATCCCCGGCAGATGCCCCGCTACCACCCCCAACGGACTTTGGCCCTGGCAACACACAACACCCGCACACTGAGGACCGATGAGAAGATTATCGGGCTGGAGGAAGAATTGAGCAAAATGCGCTGGGATATCTTGGGATTATCTGAAATCAGAAGAGAGGGTCAGGATACGATAGTTTTAGATTCCGGCAACATGCTCTTCTACCGGGAAGGAGACCGTAAATCTCAGGGTGGTGTTGGATTTCTCGAACAACATTGTGAAAGTCGACAGTGTGTCGAGTAGGGTAGCATACCTTATACTCAGTATAACCAACCAGTATTCGTTGAAAGTCATACAGGTATATGCGCTGACCTCGACACATTCTAATGATGAAGTAGAGGCATTGTATGAGGAGATATCCACCATACCTACCTCCGAAACATACTTCACCGTTGTTATGGGGGACTTCAACGCGAAGGTGGGCGCGTGGGCGGAATGGCGATGAGTTGAGAGTAGGGTCATTTGGGTATGGGCAGCGAAACCATAGGGGCCAGCGACTGGTCGACTTCATGGAAAAGGAAGAACTTCATTTAATGAACTCCTACTTCCAGAAGCGGCCATCCAGTCATCAGGGGAAACATATTTTTTTCCTATTCCTCCACTATTCTTTTCTGATTAATTTCGTTGCAGGATCTAAGACAAGTAAATTCATTCTCCGGGACACGTCGAGCTTCATTGTCTCGGCACTTTTCTGATGGTTGCCACTGTTGATTCTGGCTTTCAGGAGTTGCAGTGGTTGGGAATAGTGTGGTGGGTTTGTCCCAAAACAAAAAAAAGCGGCCATCCAGGAAGTGGACGTGGATGAGCCCCGATGGTACTACCAGAAATGAGACTTACTTCATCATGACGAGCAAGAAGCGAATATTCAGTGATGTCTCTGTGATCGCCAAGGTAAAAACCGGTAGCGATCACCGAATCGTCAGAGGCACATTGAATATCAATGTGAAGCTTGAAAGGTCTCGACTGGTGAAGTCCACGCTCCGACCTGGTCCTGCCCACATCCAGAACCCCGAAGATTTTCAACTCTAACTGCACAATCGCTTCCAGTGCCTAACCGAATGCGAAACTGTGGACGAGATTAACAATGGGTTGTTGGAAACTGTCCAAGCTGTGGGGTCCAAGTTCTTTAAGACCCCGTGCCGCAATAAGCCTCAAAAGCTATCGAACGGAACCATCAAGTTGATGCCAGACCGGGCCGAAATGAGGCTGCAATCTTCAGCTGATATGTCGGAATATGGCAAACTCAATAGACGAATCTCTAAATCAATGCGACGTGACCTGCGTGCCTATAGTGCGGCACGGATCAAAGAGGCAATCGAGCGGAACCAGGACTCAAAAGTCTTCGCGAAGAATTTGTCTATTGGGCAAAGCCAAATGACAAAGCTGAAAATTAACGACAGCAGCATCATTTCGACGAAACCGGAGATCCTGAGAGAGCTTGAGAGGTTTTACGGACAGTTATACACATCAACACGACAACCCAGTGTCGGTACAGTTCGGGACGCAAGAGCTAAACTGACTCGACACTACACTGAGGATATCCCGGACATCAGCCTGTACGAGATTAGAATGGCTCTTAAACAGCTAAAGAATAACAAGGCGCTGGGTGAAGACGGAATCACAACAGAACTTCTGAGAGCGGGTGGAAAACCGGTACTTCTCTCTCTCCAGAAGTTATTTAATTCCGTCATACTCGAAGGTACTACGCCAGAAGCATGGCACAGGAGTGTGGTTGTTCTTTTCTTCAAAAAGGGTGACAACACCTTGTTGAAGAACTACAGGCCAATCTCACTTCTGAGCCATGTATACAAGCTGTTCTCAAGAGTCATTACGAACCGTCTCGAACGCAGGGTTGATGATTTCCAGCCTCCCGAACAAGCCGGTTTCCGAAAAGGTTTTAGTACTATAGACAACATACACACGCTCCGCCAGATTATACAGAAGACAGAGGAGTATAATCGGCCATTATGTTCAGCGTTTGTGGACTATGAAAAAGCCTTCGATTCAATCGAAACCTGGGCAGTGTTGCAGTCCCTCCAACGATGTCATATCAACTATAGGTATATCGAAGTGTTGAAGTGTTTGTATAGAAACGCCACCATGTCTATCCGACTTCAGGAAGAGAGCACGAAATCAGGTAGGTCCAACTTCGAGAAAGAGGTCGCCCGAAGAATCCAACTCGGATGGGTAGCGTTTGGGAAGCTACGTGATATCTTCTCATCGAGAATCCCACAGTGTCTAAAGACAAGGGTGTTTAAAAACCATCTGTGTTGCCCTTGCCAGTGATGACATATAGCTCTGAAACGTGGTCTCTGACTGCTGGCCTTTTAGAGAGACTAAGAGTCACTGAACGAGCAATGGAAAGAGCTATGCTCGGAGTTTCTTTACGGGATAAATTCCGGAACATGGATATTCGGCAAAGAACCAGAGTCACCGACATAGCTCATAAAATTTGCAAGTTGAAGTGGCAATGGGCAGGCCACATCGCTCGTAGAACTGACAACCGATGGGGAAGAAAAGTTCTCGAGTGGCGACCACGGATCGGAAGACGCAGCGTAGGCAGGCCTCCCACTAGGTGGACCGACGACATCGTGAGGGTCGCGGGCAACCGATGGATGCAAGTGGCGAATTAATTGTCGTTCGGCGTGGCGGTCTAAGGGGGAGGTCTATGTTCAGCAGTGGCCTTCTTCCGGCTGATGATGATGATGATGATGATATAAAATGATATAAACACTATCACTCTACGTTAGGTATTTTAGGAGTTATTCTCATCTGAACATAACCCTTCTTTAGCGCATGTACTTCAAATATTACAGGTGTCGCATTCTTGGGGCGAGCTAAATCGTTTCAGCGTAAATTTATGAGCTGGCATTATTGACTACCATGTAATTAAACCCATCGAATTGCCCTTAAACTGAAATGATACATTTTAATTTAAAAAAGGATGAGGTCCTCAATTCGGCACTTGCCACTGTAATATTTGCGACCAAATTTGCGGTTTTTGTTAGACAGTGCGCCGCCTGCGCAGTTTGCCCATGCTATAAAAATGTAATTAAGAGTATTAGACATAAATACGAGACATTACTATTGAACTTGGAGCTGACGTGGCTAGCGCGAAGCTCTGACCTCATACCCCTCATTTTATTTGGGGTGTATGGCTATCTTGCAAAACATGTGCTTTATCTTATATCTGTGGTTTATACCAGGTATAGGAACTTTTGCAACAAACTTTTACATAAATTAAAAACAGAGTACAATAGCCAGTTGATAACTGAAAATCAAAAAAACCCAAAAAAACTATGGAACACTCTTAAATCAATATATAATCCAAAGCACGAAAAAAGCGACTCTACCCAACTAATTACCAATTTAAAAGATCCAGTTACCTCCTTAAACAACTGTAATGCCTACTTCACCTCGCTAGGAAAAAATCTATCTGATCGAATACTAACACGAATCTCTGAGACTCAAGAATCACTAGCCAATAAATACAAACCGTCTGAAAACTTCTCACATTCTCTTTTCCTTTATCCGACAGACGAAGAAGAAATAAGTAAATTCATTTCCCAATTAAAAATTGACAGCGCACCAGGACTAGATGGTATAACCACAAGGTTTATAATAAAAATTAAAAATACGATAATTAAACCGCTAACACATATCTTTAATTTAAGCTTGGAATCAGGAACTTTCCCGGAATGCTGGAAAGTTGCTTCCGTAAGACCAATTTACAAAAATGGCCCCACAGATTTACCTGAAAATTATCGGCCAATCGCACTACTGTGCATTCTGTCGAAAATACTGGAGAAATTAGTAAACAACCGACTAGTGAACTTCTTTGAAAAACATAGTTTGATATCAGATAGACAGTTTGGATTTCGGCGAGGAAGGTCAACTGAAGATGCAGCTATATTATTAACTAACTCGGTAGCAACTTTTACTGAAAATGGAGAACAGGCCATGGGAGTATTTTTAGATCTTGCAAAAGCATTCGATACAATATCTATCAAACTCCTTCTGAAAAAACTGGAAAGTGTAGGTATACGGGGGACGGCACTACACTGGTTCACAAGTTACTTATCCAACCGTAGGCAGTTAGTCAAAGTAGGTGAATACTCAAGTCACGTGCTTCCCATTGACTTTGGAATTCCACAGGGCAGTACACTTGGACCAACCCTTTTCAGTTTCTACATGAATGACATTTTGAATCTACAATTAAAAAACGCAGAAATAATATCATATGCTGACGACACTGCTATAATTTTCCACGCTAAATCTTGGGAGCAAGTGTACCGCCTTGCAGAAACTGGACTAGTAACTGTTTCTAAGGCTCTTGACGAAAATCTCTTGACTCTCAACATAAAAAAGACAAAATTTATAACCTTCACCAAAACAATAGCTAGTCGACCGCCACAACATCTAATACTAAGATATCACACATGCTGTAGTCACCAAACGTCGCTCCCTACACACTGTACCTGTACAACAATAGATCATATTCCCTCAATAAAATACCTTGGCATAACACTTGATGAAAACCTCTCATTTAAGACACATATTCATCTGCTATCTGGTCGCGTTAGGAAGCTGATATACGTGATCAAGAAACTACGTGATTGCACACCTATGGAAATTATGCGTACAATTTACTTTGGTCTATGTCAGTCAGTTCTTCAATATGGGATTTCTGTTTGGGGTGCATCTGGGAAAAGTACTCTCATAGAAGTAGAAAGAGCTCAAAGAGCAGTGATAAAAGTGGCATTACGGAAGCCTTTCCGATACGCAACAGATCTAATTTATAACGAGTTCGCAGTCTTGAGAGTACGGCAACTGTTTATTTTAAACGCTACATTACATGTACATAAAACCCTCAAGAAAAGGTCGGATTATGAACTAATTGCCTCTAAACGTGTTTTCAGCATTCCCCTTCCCGAAGCAAAGAGCCTCTTAGCCAGACGTTGCCCGTATTACTCACATATACACACTTATAATAGAATCAACAAAAGATGCGACATTAAAGAATTGAGTAATTACTCATGTAAGAAAACTTTAAATAAATGGTTGGCCAAATTGTCATATGAGGAGATAGAAGAAATCCTAAGTTAATTGAACTCTAAGACCAAAAAGTCTGCAAACACACTCACACACATACACACACACACCCTCACACACACACCCTCACACACATACACACACACACACAGTGTACTTACGCTCGGCACACGCATCACAATCCACTCACAGACAACACAAGTACACATACGCAACCCTCGTGTATTTCATTAGAATCTTAATTTTTTTTTACTTTGTTAAAATTTCTTTTATATTGTGTTTCTTTGAATTATTTTATTGTTAACCTTAATTGCCCGAAACAGAAAATGTTTTTTGAAAACGAAATGTCCACGATACCGAAATTATAAATACTAAGACTCTCGCAACTCTGGTTCCCAAGATACAGGTAAAACCTAGTTTGGGGACCACCAATCAAACAATAATGTTCGCCTCAATTAGTTACACATGAAACAATGTTTAGATTTAAGGTTATCTTTGTAACAGTTTGTAAATAAATTTATTCTTATTCTTATTCTTATTCTTATCTCTCAATTTTTTTTCTGGAACAAGCATACTGCGCAGGCTATCTAACAAAAACAGCATGTTGTGACGTGGATATTACAGTGGCAAGTGTATTAATTATTCCGTAAAACGGTTTCATTGAATAAATACTAAAAAATAGACCATTTCAGTTTAAGGTTGATTCGTTGGGATCATTTACATGGTGGGTAATAAATAATGCTCTTAAACTTACGTTGAAACGATTTAGAAAAGAATGCGACACCTGTAATATTGGGAGGACATGCGCTAAGGGTTATGTTTAAGTGAGAATAACTCCTAAAATACATAACGTAGAGTGATAATTTTCATGTCATGTCATTTTATAGCCGGACTCAAATACTTTTAGTTTAATGCAAAAACCCAAGCAAAATACCAGGGTACTTTTCGAGCTAGAGTAAAAAATGTGAAAATATTCAGTAATTTTTGTATACAATTTCGTGTTTGCCCATGTGTTTTGGTTCATATTACATAATATTTAGAAAAAATTCGTAAGTTTTTAAAAAGCCTCAACGTTTAACTTTACAATGAAGTAATTTGCATGTATGTAGGTTTCTTGGATTCAAATATATTTGCATTTTATTGTACATACCCCAGTTCGACCGATCATAAAACTAAAATGGCCGCCATTCGCGAGATGTTGGAATAAGATTTTTTTTAAAGCAGTTTTGTCGATGAAAATGAGTCTATAATATCCCCTTCAAGTATCGTTAGTTCGTGTCCGGACACACTGTATATGGAGCAAAAATCCAGAATCGATTAAAACAATTTATGTGTGGCAAGGTAGAGTATACATACTATATCCCAAATCCAATAATAGTTTTCGATTTAACCATCATCAAGTAATAAAAAAATCGATGAGTTACGATTTTTTAATTAGTTGGACTAAACTTTTAAAAATCTATGATATTTAAAGCGATTTTACAGACGATATTGTGACGAACTGTGCGTTATATTGAGAGTAAAGAACATTATACATATCTACTGATTATATACACATATAATATATATAAATATAAAACATTGTTCATGTAGATACCTACATTTATATGTATAAATAATGTTTCAAATCAGCAATTTCCTTAACTTTGCCGTATATGATTACTTCCAAAAATTTGATCCTTATTAGCATCACTATCGAATGGTGTAATAATACAGGGTGTGATTTTTTTCCAAAATCAGCGGGTTCGACTCCTGGCGAGGATTATTGATTTTTCTAAAATCCAATGATGCAGTTTTAGTTTTCGTCAAAATCGGCCTCTAGACTCCTTTCAACGTTTTTTGATATTCCTCATAGTTTCGGATATAGCCATCCACGCCCAGTTGAAAAATTCAGCCTGTATAATTATGCTGCTGGTCTGTTTGGTTATGGTTTTATGCGAAACGAATATCGTTATTATGACCTCTGACTTATGGTCTATTTTGTTGTTCATAAATTATTTTAATCGACTCTGGGTTTTTTTTTTGGGCATCCTCCTTTCAAAGAAAAACTTAGTTCCTTCTTCGTACACTAGAGGTGCTGTTCCATTTTTCCATACAAGAAACGCTTTATATACTGGAAAGACGCTGTAAAGTAAAATAGTGAAAACTCGTGATAAGGGCACAGATCTATTTGACCATCAGTTCTATCGGTATTATTCGGTATTATAATCACAACCTGTACATTTGTACAACCGGAAACGGGAGAGCTATGATTAGTAAGTACTATCGCCCAATGTATATACTTACCACCGTAAAGACTATTTCTGCTTGCAGAGTTATAACTTTCACTTCCTAGGCCCTTTGTTTTGACCATTCATCCTATTCATAAAAAAGGGTCATCCATTTCATAAAAAAGGTGGCCAGTTAACAGATGTGGGATACTGCGCACGCGATTTTGTTTTAAAAGTGAGCAGAGATTACATTGTTCGATAGTACATGGATATAGTCTTTACAATTGATTTAAATCAGCAATAACAGGTATCTATAGTTTTTTGTAACTGGATTATTGTAACCTGATTTTCTTTGTTTAGTTAAAAGCAGGGCTCGTAATTATCGAGATAACTAATAATTATTTTCTTTAGGTAATAATTACCGTGAATAAAAGCTGATTCATAAGTCGTTTGAAGTAATTATTTTATTTTTTATCATAAGCATGTATCATCGCGTAAAATTAGAAATAGAATTAAATTTTAAAAAATACCACAACAAAAAGAAGTTTAAAAGTTAAACTATGCAATAACAATGTCGTTTTATTAACTTACAGAGTCATCTATTGGGCAATAGCAAAATGTAACAGAAATTAAAATTTAAGAAAGCTCCATCTTGTGTAAGAACTGTTAAATTCAGTAAAATAAAACAGAGTCATCTATTGATCAATAGCTAAACTACATTTTCACTTACTTAGAAAAGCGCCATCTTTTGTCAGCAATGAAAGTTTTTCTTAATTTTAATACAGAGCACTAGCAAAACTAAAAATTTACAATGTAACGATGATAGATGGCGTTAGGTGTTGGTTTAGCTACATGATGTAATTATTTTTTTCGTACCTATGTAGTGATCTAAACCCGCTTTTCACTTCACATGTTAAAGTAATAATATGCATTTTATTGTCAATACTGTACTGTACTTCAATGTCTTTCTGAGACTTTCGACTTCCTCAGAAAACGATGCCTCAGATGAGAGATGCGAACTGTGGAGAGTAAGTAACCCCACCCCTCCTAACTTCCTTAATCCAGCAGAGCACCTCCCTCCTGGTTCTGAATTGCAGTGGCCGATCTGGAAATCGCTCAATCGATTGCGAGCCCAGGTTGGTCGCTGTAAAAATAATCTGGTCAAATGGGGTATACTAAACTCATCCCAAACACAATGCCAGTGCGGAGCCTCTGTACAGGATATGTCCCACCTCCTTTCGTGCCCATCCTGCCCAACCACCTGCACCTTCCAGGATTTGAACGAGGCAAATGACAGAGCTGTGCGGGTAGCCACGTATTGGTCGGATGTAGTTTGAGTACATCGACACGCAAAGAAGAAGATTGTCAATACGGCGACTGACTCTGACCAGAAATACATGCATTTTCTTGTCGTTTTTTACATCAAACTCGACTACTTAATAAAAACCGATTCGAAGAAACAGCCAGTTGCAATCAAAGTTACAACAAAAATAGTAGGGGCGGCCAATACGGGATTTTTGATGTGACTCGAGCGTATCGAATAATTGTAAAGGGAGAATCCTTGCACCCTATAATGTACCTGTACCTAACCAAGTACCTATGAACCCTCCCTAGGGTGGGGTGTGTTAGGGGGAACCCGTCGGATTAGTAAAAAAAAATTGATCCTTAGAAAAACTCGAGCGCGTCACGGCGTCAGATTAAAAAATGGTAGATTAATTACGTTCAGAAGAGTGTATATCTCAATAATATGACAATTTGAGCGCGACGTTAGGAAATGAGCGAGTCCTGAATGAAGTTGTAAAACAAAAACGTAAAGCCTGCTGCTGCTGCTCGTTCCTAGCAATCAACGTTCCGTCTAATTAGTTTTAATTATTCATAAGGCGTTTTCGTTTTTGGTTTTTCAACCGCTTGTTACGGACAGCCCTCTTGAATTAACCGTCAGATTAATATGTAATGGTTATCAGAAATATAAAGCGCGTTTACACTGTGAATGGCTGACGCGCTCGAATACTTCTTTACAACTGTTTTCTTTTACAATTTTAAAAATGTTTAAGAGCTTTCCCCCCCCACTAAAATAAAAACTTGTCCTAAACTTTTTTCATTGCCACGGCGCTCGAGGAACTGCAAATTTAGCATCCTTCCTAGCCTCCCCTATTAAAAGGGATATTTTAGTCAAAAGTGTGGCGCAAAAATATTTTTTTGGCGCATTGGCAAACTCATCATTGTAACTCTAGTTTTTGTATTATTTCTCTATATCGTTGTTGTTTATGGCGCAATTATTCCATTTCTTGATTTATTTTATATAAATCTTTCTTTATCTTTTTCTACTATTGTAGGTACTGTGGATTACATTTAAGGTGTTTGGGATATCGAGGCACTATTTTTTTTATTCAGTACAGTAGTAAAATAATGAGAATGGCAACTCAAAACTAATCGTAGATGACGCTGCGATCGTTGGTCCCTTATGTCAGATTACCATTGACTTTGCAGCAGATTACTAGCTTGTACAAAAAACAAACACGTACTTTGTTATAAAAATTGAGTTAAAAAACAAATATGGAAAATTATTCGTCAATGCAAGTGCATAATTATACTAAAACAAGAACTAAGACGCCGCGGTGCATCTACAAGAGGAAAAAAAAGTGATTTAGTTGAGAGGCTAGAAATTTGATTTTACTACATTAAACACACATTTACTTGTAGTTATGATTTAAAATTGTAATTTTTAAGTAGGCACTACATGTGCTAGCCTCTACAAAGAATATAGTACTGTTTCTGACATTCTATATTGAGAAAAATGTCATCAAGTTTTGTGTTTGTCTTCTTCATATAATTTTACGTCTATTTTATAGATTGGAGCAAAATGACAAGAATTTTAACTTCCTAACACCACAACTATCACAAATCTCGGTCCCGGTGATAATTCTTCCACCAGACGAACCATTTCATGTTATAAAGAGCGATGCAATACATAACCTCCAATAGAAAAGTAGATATTATTTAGAAAGGTGTATTCGATTGTTTAGTTATGGTATAAGTAATCATAGAATTTCATTAATAAATTCAACTAACGGCCTGTCCCGGCTTCGCAAGGGTAGACATTTGTTTATTATATAGCTTTTCCTTAGTGATAATACAATTTTTGTTCTCACAGCAGTCACAGCAGCTATCTATTATTACTTGATATTGTGAATTGTCAGAAATTTGTATGTTCCATCATTTTTACAACCTATTACACAACATCTAGTCATTTTACATCAATAAAAGCGTTTTTTCCAGAAAAATCCTTTAATTTGAAAGTTCTATTGGGACCATCTTGTCACTTTGACACTTGCCTTCCCCATTCTGGACCCCTTTCAAAAAATCGCAATTCTGTTTTGATTGCATTTTTAAAGCATTTTTATACGACATAGCAGTTTTTTCAGAAAACAATTGTTTTTTTTTTAAGTTTAACAACCAGTCTTGCATACCTATTAATAGTGTCTTTATACTCAGTTACTGAGTAGTGGAGGTCTGCTAGGCACTTGCTCCATGTTATAATACCGATGTTCAGCTGCATCCGGTTCGACTGGAAGCCGATCTAGGGTTGCCAGACGGTCGGGAATTGGCGGGATTCTCCCGAATTTTTGTATGCCCTCCCGACTCCCGACAAAGCAAATAATCTCCCGAAAAACAAGTTCGATAATTTTAAGTTCACATTTTCATCAAACGAAACTTGCAAACCACTTGGGCGCTTGGCGCAGAGCGAATTTAGTTGAAGAAAGGAGATTTCAGTAAGTAAAAATACTTGTATAATTAATGACAAGACAGTTTATGACTATATAGAATTAAAACACGTTATAACAATCTATGATTTTACCTCCTGTTGTGTTTTGTGATGTTTTATTTTAAATAAGTACCTATGATACGTCTGTGTGTGCGTGAAGCTAACATTAAGTAAATTAATAACTGTTTTCATAACTATGTGATACTTATACTTTTTTATGTATGTTATTGAGATAGCGATTTTTAATTAAACTTAACCTAACTGACATATTTTATTATTTGAAAATAAACTAACAAGGTGCTTTAGCTCACGGGAATATACGAGACGGCCGGCCACCATGGCCTAGTGTTTAGAGGCCTTTTTTAAAGACTTTACTCTTTAATTTTTCTGTAATTTTAAATAGTATTGACACCGACTATTTGTACAGTGATTATTGTTCTTTAAAAGAAGTTTTTAGTTTAAATCGCCTTCCAGAAGAAAAAACAAAAATTACAAATGGGCATATTATAAAAGAAACTGCGTTGAAGTTAAAAATTTAACCAAAATTGTATGTTTTATATTTTCAATTCCAGTAAGTAACGCTTACTGCGAACGCGTTTTTAGTATCTTATACTCAAAAGAAAGGAACCGAATGAGCATGGATTTAATAAAGGCGGAATTAATAATTCGTTTGAATTTTGACGAAAATTGTTTAAATTTAAAGACCTTTTTGAATAGCGATAAAGCTCAAAAGTTGTTAAACGCGGTAAAAAAAAATGACAAAAACTTATGGCAAGAACAAAAACAATAAACATGCTCATTCGGTTCTTATGTGTCACAAATACCTACAATGTTTTTTTTTCTTATATCTACAGTGCAATGCAAAAATAAGTTTGTTTACTATTATGTATAATTAATATTATTAACTTATTTTTTTATTTCTCCCGACCAAAGCCCTAAAATCCCGAAAAATCGGTTATTGATCCCGATAACAGGAAGAATCGATCTGGCAACCCTAAGCCGATCCCAACATAGCTAGTAATAGGCTTAGTATGAAAATTCTATCAGAAAAATTCTGATGGCCGTTGGTTGGAAGGTACATACTCGTTGCATACGTTTTGCGGCGGTCGGCCGGTCGCATGACAAAGTGATGACAACTGACTAGTGATGTAAAAATCGACTAAAGCCTGTTGCATAAAATATGCTCACTCTAGACAGTTATACATTCCAGCCAGGCCAGTACACCACATCACTACGAGGGTGGTGCCGAGTGGGTTGGATTGTACATAATTATGTATTATTTTTTAATTTGTTTAATTTTATAATTAAGTTTGCCTTCTATTATTTTTATTATTAAGGATGAAGTTGATAACTTGATACTCTATCAGTAAAATAACTTATTGAATACCAATTTTGGCGTCAGCTATTTTTATAACCTATTAATGAAGTAGAGTAGATTGAAACTGTATGAGTAACCGACAGTGCCTACAGTTACTGTTGCCTCTTAATCGAGATCTTCTGTTACCTAATTGTTGTTTCAACATTTCGTCGCTCTCTTTGGAAATAGTGTAAATAATGGTAAGTGTTACTTTGATATTTTTTAACGTTATTAGTCATTTGTACACGCCCACTGTTTGCTATCCTAACATAAACCCACTAGCAAATGTTTATAAAGTCCGTAATTCAAAGTTTTAAACTAGTAAAAACTGCCCGGTGAATTAATTAATAATAAACTTTTCACAGTGTGTTGGAAAGTAGGTAGCTCACGAATAGCTACTTACAGTTTGATGACCCTATTTTTTATTTTTTTTATTGTTAATATATTTTATTCTATGTAGGTACTTTTGACAGCTGATTAACAACAAAAAAGTCGAGGATTTTTAATTAAAAACACTATTATTCTTTTTAAAATAGGTCATTTATCTGTATTCAAATCAATGCACACAATTTTTTTCTTAATAAGACCCAGACAGAATAAATTTACTTATCTACGTATTTTTGATATAGGCTGTTAATT
Organism: Agrotis exclamationis; assembly: GCA_950005045.1. Taxonomy (NCBI): domain Eukaryota; kingdom Metazoa; phylum Arthropoda; class Insecta; order Lepidoptera; family Noctuidae; genus Agrotis; species Agrotis exclamationis. Next base: position 9,800,039 of record OX465420.1, on the reverse strand, counting down.
ATATGATACAAAACAAATAATTTTTATTTAAATTAAATAAATAATTCATATTTTTTATTTACTTCGGACTACATAATACAAGCAATTGAGGGAAAACAGTGATTACAAGTGACTATGCTTTAAAAAACAGTTACAAATCAAAAGAACACATCAACATGATTGCTTTTTCATGAGAAGTGAGTCAAATCAAATCAAATCGAATTTATTCATAAATGCAGGTATCAATACAATAGGATGTTATAATAAAAATGTCAGTTCGCTACACTTTACTTGGAGAGCATACAAATATTAATAAAGTTCGCTGTTTTGAAATTGTGTGTGTGAGTGCCTGTTTATTTGCACTTTCTCACCTAAATTTGATTATGAATAATGAGTAATTTTCTATAAATTACAAATGACTTGAGGCTCCTAGTTTCTGTTAATTTGACTGCTGTAAAGTAATATAGTTCTAGTGCTCTCCAACTATAACTTCGTCTTGCCAAAATTTAAACATATTAGCAATGTCCATCAACACATTATGCCGCAGTAGTAATCTAACGGCCCTCTCTTTCTTACATTTTATTGGTTTACTAGAATCACATTAATTAAGCTTTATCATGTTTACAAATTATTCACAATTTGTTATTTGCTGAACCTTGAAGAAACACTATTATAATTCATTTTTAATGACTTTGTTGATAATATTCATCAAAAAAATCAAAAATATATTTTTTTAATTAGTTTCATACAAAATTCCATTCTCTATAAAATTAACAAATCATTTTTTTTTTATTAACTGATGTTGAAAAATAAAATATAAATTATGTACCTAGGTATATCTACCAAATATTAATTTATTAACATTTTAAGTGCTATAGAAATCAATAAATTCAAAATGATTAACTTGATTATCAGATGGCAATAATATTAATACTTAATTAAATAACAATGAAAGTGAAACTTCTTTTTGAAAGTTAAATATATTTTAATTTTCTTTTTATTACTTGCATCATCTTTATTCTAACTTGAATAAATTAGGAATTATGACAAAAGTGGTTTTCTAGACTTAGTAAAATCATTAGTATATTGATCTTACTTCATTAAATATTACCAAGGTCATTTATCGTTATTCTATGAGAAGAAAGAAGAAAGTTTAAACAAGCACTCTAAAATTTATGTCATAACGCTTAAGGTTTTTTAATAGATTAATAGATCATTATGGTAAGCATTCAGAAAAAAAAGGCCAAGTGCCAGTTGGACTCGCGAGAAGAGGGTTCCGTACGATGTTACCTATCACGTTATTTTTTAATCTGACCCAAATTGGTACGCACAATATTGAGTGATTTACCATGTTATTTTAATATCATGGACTTCTTATAGGTTTTCCTATAATCTATAAGTAGAAAACAAACTTCTGTATTTAAAAAAAAAAATTAGGTTCAGTAGTTTCGGAGATAAGGGGGGGGGGGGGGGGGAATGGTCAAATTTTGTCTATTTTCTTGAATAACTTGGAAACCATTTATTTTAAAATTACAAAAAAAAAATACGGTTAAGTTTGTCTCAACAATACCTTTCATTTGATATGTCACACGATGCAGTTTTCAAAACTTTTTTTTTCATTTTCCCCTTCCCCCCCAAACTACTGAGAAAAAAAATTCTCACTAGTTCCATGGAACTAAATGCTGGTGGAACTACTGAGAATGATCCAAAATTACCTCCCATATACAGATATGGACTTCTTATAGGTTCTCCTATAATCTATAAGTAGAAAACTAATTCCTGTGTTTTTTCAAAATTTTAGGTTCAGTAGTTTCGGAGATAAGGGGGGGGGGAATGGTCAAACTTCGTCTATTTTTTTTGAATAACTTGGAAACTATTTATTTTAAAATTACAAAAAAAATACATTTAAGATTGTCTCAACTAGACCTTTCATTTGATATGTCACACGATGCAGTTCTCAAATATATTTTTTTTAATTTGCCCTTCCCCCCCAAAAATTACCTCCCATATACAGATATGGACTTCTTATAGGTTTTTCTATAATCTATAAGTAAAAAACTAATTACTGTATTTTTTTCAAAATTTTAAGTTCAGTAGTTTCGGAGATAAGGGGGGAGGGGAATGGTCAAATCTCGTCTAATTTTCTTGAATAACTTGGAAACTATTTTTTTTTAAATTACAAAAAAAATACATTTAAGATTGTCTCAACAAGACCTTTCATTTGATATGTCACACGATGCAGTTTTCAAAACCTTGTTTTTCATTTTCCCCTTCCCCCCAAAAATTACCTCCCACATATAGATTTCATCTATTCACGTCACACCTCTGTGCTTGGGTCACAGGAATTGATATGTGTACAAAATTTCAACCCAATCGGTCTAGTAGATTCGGAGATAATTGACTGTAAGCGACAGACAGACGGACACACGAGTGATCCTATAAGGGTTCCGTTTTTGTATTCGGACGTACGGAACCCTAAAAAATATGTCCAGACAAATAGGGAACATGCATGCAATTTCTTCTTCCTTTAAATCATTCAACATTATTTTTACAATATGCTAATTGTAAGTAATTTGAAGATTAGAGGAGAGTCAGCTGTAAAAGTTTTAACATTTTTGTAGATAACATTTGAATCCAAAAACAATGTCATTTAGTGCTATTTTGTAAATTGTTCCTTATTTTGTTACCAATTCATAGGTACCGTTTTAACTACCTGTAAAAAGCGAAGTTTTCTTATAAATTGTTTAACAATCCATGCGTGCACCAGTTTGAGTGTGACAGACCCCAGTGCTTCAATTAAGCTATAATTTAAAAACAGCAAATGTGCTGAAGTACAAATTCTCAGTACAGATACCGGCATGGATCTTGAGCGCTGACCTTCACCTGCGCAGAAATGAGTTATTAGGTCCCTTTGGTAGATGAAGTGAGGAAGGGGGCGGGGAAAGTGTACTGATTGGCCCGCGTAGCGTGCCGTAGCGCATCGCGTCATAGTCGCCACTCGGGATTCGTGGTTTTGTGCGTTTCATTTGTCGATAAGTATACGATGCGCAAAGCGATCCCCACTCTTACGCCGAGCGCTCAAGAACCGTGCCGGTATTTGTAGCTGGAATTATAACATTACCGCTTCGATCAGTGCTTTTAAATCAGTCCGGCAGCAGCGGCAACCACCAAGCAAGCTATACACCCTCAAAGTGCGTGTGGGCGTCAAACACCCCACCTCGTACGGCGCGTTGATAAAAAGTTACGATTTTTATTAAGTAGTACTAGTTTACGAAGTAATTTGTGTCAATTTTTTTTTTATATTTTTAATTAATAAACAGATAACATTTTACAAGAAAAATGTCTCATATCAAAGGTGGAGACGACTTTGAGTTAGAATTAGAAAGTATTTCAGGATGGAGATCTGAAAATAACCGAACATTTGAGTATTCAGAGTGACTTGAAAAGCGAAATTAATGAGGTATACTTTAATTGAAAACTGATTATTTAATTGAAAACTGAATTTTACGGAAACCTAATTATAATGATGTATTTATAAATACCTAATATTTAATTCCACCAAAAACCAAAAATATGGTAAATTTTATCTCTTTTTAATTTGGGGTTTGTCACGCCCCACCTAGTAGGTACCTACGGGATGAAACTTTAGGCACCTGGTACACGGAGGGTTAAATTGTTACTTTTCGCCAAGGTTAGCTCTTTTACTGCTAATACGTGTAAGTGTAATAATAATAAATGGTGGACTGATATTTTTTAATGGTTTTTTATTCTTTTTTTTTTTGTTAAAATACCTAGATGTAAAAATATAACGAATAAGTTTAAAATGATCATAGAATATTATTTTATATATACTTAGAATAAACCAAATATCGAAAAAATATGCAAATGTATAACCATTGCGTACCGTCATATCTGGTGCACAACAGTTTGCGTCAAACGAATTTTTCCAGAACAGTTTTACGACCATTAAGTTCCGCGATCGAGAAAATACCTGTTTTTAACATAATTTAGTTGTTATTTCTTTTCCAGATCATAATATAATTAAAGTTGCCACTAAAAATACTTAAAGGTGCAATTAAACTGTTATCAGTTAATTAATCCTTTCGTAATATCAACAAATCGACAAATCGTCATTATTGCTGATACACAGCCGTTATCGTAGACTAGATCATCGTACTATATTATTTTCCAAAGATGCTGATTATTATAAGTCATTATCGTAATGATTCATAATCATAAATCACAAGGTATTTATTAGGTGTAGGTGTGACTGTTTCACGTCTGTATGACACATGACATAGTACCTTAATAACCTATATTAAAATAATGATAAGGTATGATTAACATAGAACGATAATTTTTTGTACATTACATAATAGGCACTAATAAGTCTGCATCAACTACTTTAGTGAAGACTTTCTGCTAACTTAGGAGGGTTGCCCGTGAAAATATTATTCTTGATTCGCAATTCAGTATCAGGTTATACCAAACGTGACCATTTATTTTTTTTGTCAGAGCGGGGACATCTGCGGAATTAAGTAATAAAAACAGTTTTTAGTGTTTTAGAATAGAATATAATAAAAAACTTGTAAAACACTGTACAAACTTTTAGTTATTCCAAAGGTTATTCTGAATAGGTACCTAACTCAAAATAATCAAAGCAAATTCTGCTGGGAATCCCATTTCGAACGAGAAAAAATACATTTTAAATTATCGTTTGGTCTGTTTGCAAAAGCGGGACAATTTCGGCCTCGCGGGGGACACCGGGACAGACTGCCTGAAAGCGGGACTGTCCCGCCGAAAGTGGGACGTATGGTCACGTTAGTTATACCGTTCCCATATTTTTCGAAATCATGTCTTACAAAGCTTAAAAAAGTAATTATCATAAGGACGTTAGTTTCACTGACTATTATTTGTTTACGATCGATACCTACCTATAGAAATAATTATGATGCTAATGAAACACACAATTAATTGGAACCAATTTACAACATTCCTGAAAATAGATATAAAAAATACGTAATACTTTGTGACCGTAACACGAACTTCTGACATAAAAAAAAATATACATAAATCAACAAAAATCCATACAATAGTATAACAATTTTCCCTATCACCACCTGTTTAGAATAATCCACCATTATATATAACTAGCAAACCCGGCGAACTCCGTTTCGCCACCAGATGGCTTCGTTTTATTTAACATTTCGTTTGGTGATTAAAAGAAGAAAAAAAAATATTTTTCCTGAATTTTCTTTGCTATAAACCTCACGGAGCCCGAGACCTTTCCAACGAATGGAAAACCGTGGAAATCGGTTCGTGCGTTCTGGAGTTATAGCGTCAGGAAGGAAACCCGACTTATTTTTATATAGTAGACATCTAGCGGTCGCCCGCGGCTCCGCCCGCGTGTATGTCGGTTTTTGCGACAAAAAGTAGCCTATGTGTTATTCTGATTTATATAACCTATAGCGGTCCCCCGCGGCTCCGCCTGCGTTGATGTCGATTACCGTTACAAAAAGCCTAAGTTTGATCCCATGTGTTCAACTACCCTAAGGCGAGCTCAGCGAGCCCATTACACCACGTCCGGAAGCGGTTGGATATGCCCCGCGATTTCCAACGCCCTGGGCGTCGTCAACGGTGGCTGGGGCGAGAGGTGGAGGATGTCCTTTCCCTCACGCGTTCTGACTGCTCCCCATTCCTCTCGCCTGCCGCCGTATCCCTGAGATAGTTCCCGAAACAACCGTGCCCGGGAGGACTTGCGTCAGGTTGAAGGTGATGACGCCTAGCGCCTTTCCAACCACTCCTCAAAGAGGGATCTTTGAAAGATGTTATATAACAATGTTGTATAACATGTTATATGTTACATAGTCTGTACGCACCTTTAGGTGTTGAATTTTGGAACTAATTTAGTACGTACTTCATTTTGCCATAGCAAAAAGACAAAATAGTAGGAAGTCTATTGGCCTAGGCTGTATGGGCTTAAGCCCTTTGCCTTTTCCGTTAGAAGCAAAGAAAGATACCAAAAAAAAACTATGGGCCTGTTGCCTAGCAACCAATGCTGTTGATTAAATAAGTCAGAAAAATCTTGTTAGAGCCCACGATAAATCAATTTTAGTATGATTCCCAGATGATGTATACTTACATATAATTATATAGAAGTATTTGTAATAGGAGTAATGTAGATGAATAGGTTTGTAAAAACGTCCACAGGATACTCTCCTGTTTCTGTCGTGAGGTGTCTCAACAACAAACTTGGTAGTGTCCACGAATGGATTAACACATCAAGCGACCGTTGAGTACGAATAATAATTGTGTCATGCCCAGCCCGTAATTTTTTTTTGCGGTAATATTTTAAAACTGTGATAGGTATCTCCTAAGATATTCATTGAAATCAAATGATGTCAAGGGCATTTCGTTCAAAATTAAATGCTTGTGATGATTAACGAATTTATTTAGATAAGGATTAATATCATGTTAATGAAAATACCTTCGCAAATAATGCATTATTTTAAAACAAATTTGATTTCCATAAAAAAGGTTATAGTGACTTAACCTTAAAAGATAGATATATCCTCTCGCGGACTTTATTTTAGGATTTTTTATGAGGAATAATTCCGTAATACATATTTTTTGCGTAACTCTAACCGTTTACGCAGCGCACGCAACAGAAGCTCTCGAAAAAGAATACATTTTCCCGATTTTGAAACATTTTTCATTGCTGCTCCGCTCCTTTTAGTAATAGCGTGATGTTATATAGCCTATGTTACTCGCAGATAATGTAGCTTTCTAATGGTGAAAGAATTTTTAAAATCGGTCCAGTAGTTTTTGAGTTTATCCATTACAAACAAACAAACAAACAAAAATACAAAGTTTTCCTCTATAAAATATTAGTGTAGATAAGTAACAGCTAACAGTATATTAATTTTTTTATGATAATATCTAAACGAGACAGAAGTGAAGAAGTGGCTAAAGGGTGGCATGGTACCCTAAGTTTCCATGAGCATGAGTGCTTAGGAAAATACCTATGCTCTATAGGTCTGGAGACACCCGGTGGCGATTTCTATTTCAGTGACGAGTCAGACTCTAATCGATTAGGTTTTTTTTTGTGCATATAACTCAACAATACTTGAATATTTTAAGAACGACTGTGGGCACCCCGACTCGGACAGGTTAGGTTAGAAGGGGATGGCGGGGTCTGAAAGACCCCGCCATCCTTATTTTTTTTAAACCACCCAAAAGTAGGATCCGTCGACGTTTCCTGACATTTTACTAGATTCAGTTTAGTGAAATGACATACCTACTCGTATCTCTGATTTCATGTTAGTATTTTGTCATAATTATCACTAGATACTTTTCTTGATGATTGGCTTTCGTGAAATCCCTGATTTCCTCATTTCACTGCGACATGCATAAACAAAACCTCATCTTTTAAGTTTGACTCGTGCGTGACTAAAATGGTAATAGATTTTGTCCGTGCATTTTCTTTGAAAATATCAAAACAAAAAGCTATTCCATTTGAGTAAATTTTATAACTGAGATAGATTAGGTATTGTAGAGTAATATACAGAAACAAAAGCTAATCGATTAGACTCTGACTCGTGACTATAATAGTTATAGCCTTTGGAAATACGCCACCCGGTGGCCAACATTACCTGTGTCGTTAAACACAGCATTGCACTCTCTGGAAAACTACCCAGTTTGGCAGATCAGCTCACCATGATTTAGCCTTTGGAAATACGCCACCCGGTGGCCAACATTACCTGTGTCGTTAAACACAGCATTGCACTCTCTGGAAAACTACCCAGTTTGGCAGATCAGCTCACCATGATTTGGTCGAGACGAGACGATCGATCCTCTCATATTATCATGTCCAATGTGGGGTGGGAGATTGTATCCTACTCTCTGTCGCATTCTTCTACTCTTACGAGGAAAGGATAATCGCAAAAAACGAAAAACACAATTTTCTCTCTATTTTGCAATCCACCGGCCACCGGAGATCGCAAAATGATCTTCAGCTGATATAGAGTTAAGGCCACGGATGACAGATTTGAGGAGTCTGTCGCATAAGCAGACAGACCTTAAACCATGTCTCGCTCATGCCTTTCAAGCGTTTTAATACAAGCTAATATCTAGATGTGATTGACGATTTCCAACGCCATATCTAAAGATTTATAAGTGTTGTTTTGATCGGTAAATTTTGACCAACAAGCGCTTTCAGTGGCCGCTTGTGGTGCTTCTGAAAACATTTTTTTTAGATTTTGCTACTACCTCCTAAATCTAACGGGCAACTACTGTGTAAATTATACACGAGTACAATCACCTGTAGGTGCCTGTAGTCACTATTGCATGTTTGCATAGTCCGAACTAGTCTTCACTTTACCAAATAAGACTATACAGACTTTATAGGTGTTAAGTTTACCTATGTTGTGTAACTAGTACTTCCCTACCGTGTTGAACCTTTGACCAGTCATTGTCATTGTAAATCTCAGGTGGTAGGTTAATACCGGTATTTAAAACTTTTATTATTTACCTGCACAACGACCATGCTATAATACAGATTACTTAATTAATTGTAGCAGATAAATACGAGTATCATGTATGTACAGACGCCAGCAGATCAACCTACCCGAAACTGTCAGATTTTACCAATCGAACATTAACCTTCCACTATTGTGATAAGGTTGAAAATCTATAGAAAAAAATTTACAGATTGTGGTAGCTTGATGTGCTGGCGTCTGTACATACATACATATCTAAGTCTATGATTTCATATAATTACAAGTGGGGTACCGGTTTTAACTGTAACTTCTTTGAGCTTGACACGAGTTTATATAACGTAATAACAGTTGCACACTGCGTGCGATGGAAAACTTCCACAGTTATTCTTGTTCTTTAGAGGGTATCTATCGATGTAGGGGAGTAGCAACGTTATGGCACTTCACAGTACTCAAATAATAAACCAAAAGGTTGGCTCGGCAGCTGAAGCTTCCATCTGCAAAATAAAAGCGACAATAATTGAAATACTAAAATTGAAACTCATGTTAGAACATCCAAAGACCAAGTCACTCTTCACTTCCGAAACTCAGAATAGATTTTCTAAGCCCGAAAATAGTCGCAAATTGACTACAATGTTTAATTTTGTCTCGAGAAACAGCGAGCACCAAGCGAGCACTCATAAGTTTATAGAGGGTAACAGAATTAGGGCAATAGGTATCTGGGTGATTTGGACCATCAAACTGGACATCTTTCCCAACGAACACGAGTCGAAAGAAATCTGATCACTCATGTCCAGCCGTGTGCAGTGTTTTCTTTTATCTTTATCGTATGGCACATGTCTTTAAAAAATATACCAGATATCTCACCACCACGCACCACAATACCTCAGCGACTGTTCGATTTCCTCAAACAATAACCTCATCAACACGCGATGCAGACTACTGCAAATGTAGTCCGTCAAGGCTCTTGAGACAAGTAGTAATTTAGCGCAGTAGTGAAAAAAGCCGTGTACGCTGAGATAGACCTTGAGATAGCTTATGAAACGCACCAATCTCCATATTGGAGGACGTTGACCGAGCACTTGTGAAAAGAGTTCTGCAGAAAGTCTGGGAAGTGTATCCCTATAGATAGATATTTATTAACATGAGGCTGTTTTGCATTGATCCTGTTTCAGGATATGGATAGGAACTACTCTATTCCGATCCAGCGCTGGATTACTGCACGCTGGAGTCCACTGAAACTGGATTTATCTGGATAAATTAGGATTTAGCTAATTTTTCTTTAGAGGAATTACATTTTGCTCTTGAATTAGTCAACATGTTAAGATTCTCTGCGATTTGATAAAGGTTCGGAATGTGCGTGGAAAAATGCCTTGCAACTTAATTCAATGAACATACCTTGCCCTACCACAATTACAGAAATAACAAGAATACCAACCGAGTTAGACCACAGCAGTTACATAATAGTACCAATGTCGAATGTTTGAATCAGGCCAAGTCCACAAATTAATCATCAATGCGGACTGCGCCTCACGTAAAGAATGCTTTCCATATTAGTAAAAACGCTCACACATTGTTAAACTTTATACTTGGTTTATTATTCGCTGTACGTTCAAAAAATATTGTATAAGATAAAATATTGTGAAATATGTGCTATAAGTAATCTGAAAGAAATGAAAAAATCTACTACCTACAGTTATTTTGTTTATAATCTTTATAGATTTCGGATAACCGTGTAATTCTAACTGTGTCATTCGTGTTTTTATATAATCGAAGCTTTATTATGAAATTCTAAACTAAATTATGCTCATCAGAGAGTGGGTAGAATAAAATGTTAAAATGTAGGTCTAATTTCGCTAACACGAATTTATGCAAGTCTTAAAGCGGTTCTTTGGACTTTGGACTTGGACTTGATCGTAACCATGACTTGATTTTACTATAAAAAGTCCTATAGAATAAGGAAAAAGAAAGATAATATGACTAACGAATTACCGCGACCCTGGAACGGAAAGGGCTGTTGAAGGACACCGTGGATTTTAGTCAGTACAAGTCTGACAGTCCCTTTCGCCCTGCTCTCGGTGGGAGGACTCATTTGATGATTCTACCACGATAAAAAAGTCTGTTTTGTGTTGTATTGAGTTGAGATGACCATAGTGCAGGTCACTGTTGACATTACTACTTTATTGACTCGTGAAATATCAAAAATATGTGTGCAAATAAGCAGAAAAGCCATAAAATAGAGATTTAAAAGAATCATAGAGCGCCCGCCCTATTGGGAAAATTGTCATACAAAATTTTTGATGTCGAACGTCAGTAGCGCGATCTAGCTTCGAATAGAAAAAATACATATTCAAATAATTCATCAAAAACATATTTCAACTATTACATGGTACATGGCGCTAAATGAAAACCTGGCATAGAGGTGTTATAAGATAAATCGAAGGACAATGGGTGAAAGTGTCCCCACTCCCTAAGAGACTTAAACAGATGCCATTCGAAGCGTCTGGAAGAGGAAATAATTTTTACTACGGCGACTTTCTTCTAAGGAATGGGGTTTACCGGGAATATCTGAATTTGTCAACCTAACCTAACCTTACATACTTTTGAAAATAAAAGGCAAACCCCCATCGATTTTCTTAATAAAGATTACAGTCAGTTTCTTTGTAGACCATTTTAAGCATATTAGCACGTGTTCTACGACTGTTGGAGGGTGGGGACGCTGTCCATACAAAATCGCCCATGGTCCTTTATCGATAACATAATATCAACAAGTTTACAAAACTGTTCGAGCGACCTTTTCAAAATCTAAATCTGAATCTTTGAAGTTTTAACTCCTTTTCCGTATTATTATAGAACACGTTTACGACGTGTGCCGGGATAGGATTTTGAGTGCGCGCTTCCAGCTAAAATCTTTCCGTACCAACATTCATTGAATTCATTAAACAATATCGATAATTTAAATCGACAAACAAACTAATCAAATTCAGTAGCAAATTAATGGTACTGCTTTTGAACAACAGAGGACGTTTATTACAATTTAGGCAAATATTATAGAAAAATTTAAAAAATTCTGAATACACGGTTAATATAATAAAACGTGACGTGACGAGTTTTAAAAAAAATATCGTAATTTTAGAATTACGATACTTTTAATATAAAAAAGCGCAACTAGGCATATTTTCTTCGAAATATTTTTTTTTTGTGTTTAAAACATTGACGCACGCATACGACATGACAGGCGGACGTCTGAAACAAGAGTAATTGACTTGTTACCTAGTGGTAACAAGTAGTGGATCACAATTTTCTTTATGATGTCCCGTCTATTGCTCGTAAATGTCTTTGTATATAATGTATAAAACTAAGCGGTAATTTGTCTATATTTTTAATCAATTTGCGTATTGCGTGCGGTAATTAAAAATAGCTATGACATGTAAGCAATGCATTGCTATTTTTATAATTATTTACTTACACTAGCGCAATGCCTTGACTTCGTACAGGTGCAATGTTGTCACTCAGGCAGGAATAATGTAACTTTCTACTGGTGGAAGAATTTTCAAAATTAGTTCAGTAGTCTCAGAGATTAATTTCTACTAACAAACTTACCAACATTATTTATAATAGTGTAGATTAATCTTTTCTCTCTACGTGATCGAATCCGAAATGTGGAGATCCGTAGACGAACTAAAGTCACCGATATAGCCCACCGGATTAGCAAGCTGAAGTGGCAATGGGCAGGCCATATTACTCGCAGAGCAGATGGCCGATGGGGTCGAAAAGTGCTAGAGTGGAGACCGCGGACTAGCAAGCGCAGCGTAGGACGTCCACCAACGAGATGGACAGACGACCTTATAAAGGTCGCCGGAAGACGCTGGATACAAGTCGCTTCCAACCGGTATATGTGGAGATCTAAAGGGGAGGCCTATGTTTAGCAGTGGACGTCCTATGGCTGAGATGATGATGATGAATATTTTCTGTAGAGTTTATGCACTTGGGGTGCTAAGACAGGAAACCTCCACGTGCGCCCGTGGACTGGAGTTCCCTCTCGGATACGTCCGGGGGGAAGACCAGTTTTTCGGGCCGGTGCGCCCTGGGATGCGGGCAAAAACTCTCCTTAGGCACTGTGTGCCTAAGGGGTTTCTTTGCCCGTATGCAAATAGCCTGTCGGGTGGACGCTCCAACGCGTGTCCCTCTGAACAGCAGAGGGCACAGCGGCGGAGCGGGCTTGCGGACGGTGGGTAATGGGTATGCTCGCCGTCCGACCAAGGACCAAGCCCGGGTCGGTGGCGCGTCGTGTTTCACGCGTCACCGACGGGGCCCCTTATGGGGCCAAATGCCTGCCGGGGTCGCGGATTTTTCTTAATCCAGGATACCGTGGCCCCGGAACGTAAAGGGCATCCGACGGAACACGGGTGGATTTTAGTCAGTAAGAGTCTGACAGTCCCTCCCGCCCCACCCAGGGAGGGAGGACTCATTTGATGATTTTGCCACCCTAAAAAAAAAAAAAAAAAAAAAAAGAGTTTATGCACTTTAAATATAAGGATTCAGTTGGAGGCGGGGGCTTCATGCAAACAAACCAATACCTACTATGCTTAGGATTCGTGTAACCGATTGCAATGAAACAAAGTTCATTTAAAAAGTCAAGTTATTGATTTACCAACAATTCCTTTCGAATGTAAGATAAAAATAAAACTACCTAGCTAGTTTCATCACCACAAATTGGGTTAGTTGTGTAAACGAGTTAGTTAAGTAGGAACTATGGAGATTAATTGACCTTAATCAGTATAGGTATCTAGTCAGGACATTAAACCCAAATGACGTAAAACCAATGAGAAAATCAATTAAATATACATAAATATACTCTTGATTACTATAAACAAATTAAAACACAATAGCATGTTGACGTTTCTCTCTTAAAATTTCCGATGTACCTTTCCATAATTGTATTTTGTTTTCAGATATCACTCCATTAGCGGAAATTCGGCTGAGTCCAGACCACCGTCTCTCTGTGATAAAATCAGTTTATGTGGTAAGTAATACAGTCAACATAATATTTGTTGAAGTTTCTGGTATTCCCAATTTTAATAAAACTAGAATGAAACGGCTTTGTTACGACGGAGTCGCATAAATATCGGAGATGTAAAACCAGCCAAGTCAGAATCGCGGTACGGGTTTTTTTTCCCGTACTTATCGCAAAAAACTCTACGAATGGTCATTTACAATAACGACAATTTTCAGAATTACTTAATGAAGTTAATTTTTAAAAGTTTATTAATTTGTTGTTCAGAAAATTAAGTCTTAGATGAAAAAAAAAACAAGAAAAGTACCTAGTAGTTAACTGTTATTTTTTCGAAATGACAATTACATGACAATCTAACCTTTAGCATCCATTATTTATTTATAGCATAAATGGCCAGCTGACCACGGAAAAAAGAACAATAAACATTCATAAATAACTCCCGGAAAAATAAAAAAAATCGTCTCAACCTCGAGTGATCTGCAAACTTGTCCAGTATGATCAACTCAAGGTAAACAAAAAACAAAAAAGGTAAACAAAAAACAAAAATATTTACAAACTCATATCAGTGCTTCGCTTCTTTTTGTAGAAATTATAAATTGAGTTATTAGTTCAAAAAAATAAATTAAAAAAATCATAATTATAATCATTTTCTCCGTATACGATCAATAAATCAGTTTTATGAACGAACGAGGCAAAAGTATGTAAGAATCATAGCAGGTGGCATTATGTACTAGGTTTCGTTCGCCCACAAAAAAAACTAACCTACAGGCACTTAATATCGGGATAAAAGTAAGCCCGAGTAATGAACCCTCCTGTACGTGGGCCGACACGCACTTTGGAGTTATTTTTAATTAGTTCTCATTCTGTCACAAAACTTGTATTTGTAATAGAATAATAATTGCGATAGTTTACATAAATCATAATAAATCAAGTAAAAAAAATGTAGTCAGGTGTGTGGTTTTTGCTCCATTAAGATTCCGCTTCCTAGTGATTTCATCGTTATCTATCTGGCCTACAGAATCCAAACGGAAATGTGGGAATATAATTAAGACATAACAGTATTTAAAAAGATTTTAAACAAATAAATCCCAGTTATCATATTGCAGACATACAACTGACACGTGAGTTTCCAAATTATAAAATTTACTTAGCGCAAATCAGTGCGGACATTGCTCTAATAATAATAAGGTATTAATAACTCACTAACATAATTACATATTATAATATTATTCGTTTTTACGACCAAACTGCTTGAACCCTAAATTCCATTAGACCTAAATACCAGAGCTCGTGGAAAAATAAAAAGGATATTGATTAATATCAATGACGTACACAAACTGATTGGAAAACATGTTTTGCAAAGCAATAATACGTATAATGAAACGTATGTTTTATTTTTTTAATCAGACAACGGATTAAAATAGGTATTCGAATCTAATCTTCAAAAATTTTACAATTTTCCTAATAAAAGTTTTTTTTTTAAATAGGTACATTCTGTGTAAAAAGCCAAGCAAAGGTTTTTCCGCATAATGTATAAGTATGGACAACTTCCTCGGAAGTTTGTAAAAGTAATTAGTGTAGTCTCTGACCGTAAAACCCATACGTTACTATTATTTTTTTTTTCTTCTCTCTATTTTAGACTTAGTCTGTTATATTGTATATATTTTTATCTAATAAATAAATAAATAATACATATGTACTATAGAGATGTTACGAATATTCGCAATTGCATCTGCATATATTCGCATATTTTTAGACATTCGCATTCGCAAAATTCATGCAAATATTTTGCGAAAACGAACGACTTAAAAAATACCAATATTTGGTACTCCTTCTTCCACACACTCCATTCATTCGTCGTCCTCTCCATTCATCTTTTGTTCAATCTGCCTTAATCTCGCCAGTCATCTATTAATTCAAATATTAATGTTCATCAAATTAATAACAATAATTAATCATAAATATTATGATCATAAATATAAACGTGTTTCTTTCTGGTTTTCTTTCACTGACGCCACTCTTAGAGGTACTCTTATACAGGGTGAATTTTTGAACGGGGTGTGTATGGCTATATCCAAAACTATGAGGAATATCGAAAAACATTGAAAGGAGTCTCGAGGCCGATGTTGACGGAAACTAAAACTGCATTATTGAATTTTAGAAGAATCAGTCCTCATAATCGTCTCATAATCCTGGCCAGAAATCGAACCAGCTGGAGCAAGTATCAAATTCTAGGAATTAAAATATAAATGGCTAACTTAAGAAAATTTTAAAGTAAAAAAACGATCAAACTTCAAGGCAATACTATATTTGGAACATAAAAGTCTAAGCCAGTGCTTAGACTTTTATGTTCCTTATCGCGATACTTTCCTACATACACAATCACATATTGGTCCGTTCAACAATTCAACTCATGTTCAGAGATTTTTATAGTTTTAAGAGCGAGCGAAGCGAGCTCGGGACTCGCTGGCACCCCGACCCGGACAATTTAGGTTAGAAGGACCAGGAAGGATGGCGGCAAAGTCAAGCACTGAGCTTAGACTTTAGAAGTAAAGTAACATAGAAAAATAGCAATTTCATATAAATCTGCTATTTTCTTAAGTTTTCCGTATACGTCCCATTTTATCCTAGTTAGCAACACTATCGAATGGTGTAATAATACAGCCAGCGTGTGATTTATTCCAAAATCAGCGGGTTCAATTCCTGGCTAAGTAATTCAAAGTATTTATAATGCTTGTCTTCGATATTAAGCAAAACGTTAACTGTTTTGAAACGGTGTCAAAAATATTGCAATAATAGATTATTAATAGAGTTTAGAAAGTCAAAATAATAAGCATAATATTCGTCGCATAGATGAAAAACAAATACAAACTAACAAATTTTTTGCAAGACCATGCACAGTAGAACTTCACAATTAGTTATTGTTATGTCCGGAACCAAATTATGTAGTTTACTCAGCAAATCCTAATGGCGAGAGGTCAAGGGTCAGTTATAATTGTTGGTACTAAACACAATGACGTTTGTGTGACGCGACATTGTGACGCAGTTTTTAAAGACGATGGCGCGATGGCCGCCGCGGCTACGGCAACGCGAGCGCATGTCAGTCAGTGTCCGTCGCGCCGGTGGACGCGAACACCTGCGCGCACATACATCAACAACGCGAAAGTCGACCTGCTTGCTTTTATTATTTGTATTCACAAGGTGTACATAACAGACACGCTCCTATAGAAAGGACAGTATCGTCCTTTCGTTGTTCCACGCTCGTTTTACTGAACATCCGTACACGTAAGTGCTATCAATATTTTATGATTTATAAATTGAAGTTCAATCAATAGATTAAACATAAAAAATAATAAGTTTCTCTCAGCTCAGGAAAGCAATAGAAAATTACTCTATTTTCTTTCAGTGAGCACAGTTAACAGATCACTTAATCTTACATGTTTTCTAAACCGAACAATGCAGTAGGCAGATATCGCTGAAATTCAATTGGGAAAACAATCGCTTTGCAATTTGTTTGTAAATTTTTATCATTGCATCAAAGTTAACTAAAAAATAAATATCTGAATGCAATGAAAACTACTACACTTCATAGGATAAAATTAAAATATCTATTGCTACCTTAGCACCCAGTTTCGCGTAACAACCTTTTGTTTCAGGCAAAATCTCAGTCTTGATTCAAGATGATGTAATTAATATTAGCTTCCTTGTTTGATGCAAGTGTAGTAATATTATGTATTTGTGTTACACATCTGAATGCTAGCCACATTGTTGTAACATTAACTGAAGCAATATCTACGAAGTAGTGCTCAAGTAATAAGTCTTTTGAATTAGCGTGGTTTGTGCAAAAACATAGATTAAAGTGTGTTACTCGGTCATGCCGGTAAATTACAACATTTGATATAGTGACCTTTCTTATAACGAGAAAGCAAATCGAATCGAAATTATTCAAAACAGGGATTATAGAAGAACCTTTGTTAATCCTAAATCCTATAATTTTAATTAACTTAATTGCATGGCAAAGTGTTAATCGCGGCTGTTATTGTTCCATCATAGGTTACATAAGCAACTGACAGATTTCACGAGTTTCCTATCTAATTGATCATCGCTGCATATCGATGAATTTACGCAACGCTGCGTTCGCGTCGCGACGCTGTCGTCTGCGAGGTTCCACATCGCTTCATGAACGAGAATAATAATTGCAATACTAACACTGTTCGAATGTCATTATTTTTTGTAACGATAATTACTCATTCCAGAATTATTTCAGCTTCTCGTGAACAATTGTTTCACATTGTAAGTTTTGTGAACTAAGTACTTTTAATTTTGAGATATGGCTATAAAAATCTAACCTCGATTTTATAATGTTTCTAGAAGCATTTAACCACATATCTGCATTTAAATTTGCCTTTGACATTTCACATGAGGAAATTTGTTTTTACCTGTTCACGAATTAACATCGAATGTTCTAGATCTTTGCTGATCTTGAGGAGTTCAGAAGAGTTCAAGGAACGGCTACCATAAATAACTTAATGATACTGCTAAAGTACTGACATTTATGTCGGTTAAAACAATGTTAATAAAATAAAACAATAACAAGCACATAAATGTGAGCAACTTATTATTTCTTTGTTTATTAAATCGGCCTCACGCGATTTATAACTGGGTAAATATTAATAATAATTTTTCGCGTGTCTTTGCTGCTTAATATTAGGTCTTTACCTATGAAATTGCCGTTCTGCAGTACTGGCCATTTCAAATCAAAATAATTTTTGTTTGGCTAAGAATTCTAATTTCAAATTAATTTTATTTTAAAAACATGGATTTTTTTCCAAAAGTAGTAACTAATTAGTTTATTGATTAGTGTTACATTTTCATCGCATTTCAATCTTTTTCGTCATCATGGATACGTTAAAAATTCGAGTAATTATGGAATATGAGTACCGTCGTGAAAAATGAACCTCGCGGTCGTCCGAAGACTTTGGTCGACAATGACGAATTAAAGGCGATTGTGGAAGCTGATGATACACAATCTACGGCTGAATCAGCAGCAGCTTTCGACGTTAGCGTCAAAACAATATTGGTCCATTTGCGTCAAATTGGCAAGGTAAAAAAGCTTGACAAATGGGTGCCCCACGAACTCAATGATCGCCAGCGAAGTACGCGTCGAGACGTGACTTGCACTGCTCAACAACACACAAATGCAGGAATTTTGAACCGTATTGTTACCTGCGATGAAAAATGGATTCTGTTTGATAACCGCAAGCGGTCAGCAAGTTTGTTGGATCCTAGTTCAGCACCTAAACAATGCCCTAAACGAAAACTTACCCCTAGAAAAGTGATGGTCACTGTTTGGTGGTCTAGCGCCGGTGTGATTCATCACAGCTTCTTACCAAACCGGGGTGAGCATTACTGCAGATGTGTACTGTGAAGAACTGAACACAATGATGGAGAAGCTGGCACATCTCTAACCAGCATTGATCAATCGCTCGTCTCCGCTGCTCCTGCACGACACGACCTCATACTGCACAGCAGACGGTCTCCAAGTTGCAAGAACTGGAGTTGGAAGCTCTCCGTTATCCGCACTACTCACCAGACCTTACGCCTACAGACTACTACTTTTTCCAGAATTTGGATAACTTCTTGGTGGGAAAAAAATTTAATACCCGAGAGGCAGTACAAAATGCCTTTGAAGAATTTGTTGCCTCCCGACCAGCTGATTTCTTTAAGGGCATCAATAAACTGCCACTGCGTTGGCAAAGATGCATTGATTGCATGGGTGTTTACTTCGATTAATACAAATAAAAAATACATGAAAAAAATTCGTTTAAATTTTTTCATAAAATACGGCAATTTCATAGGTAAAGTCCTATTATTTTCATGATCTGGACACTGAAATTAAGCTTACCTTTTAAATTAATTTTACAAACGTTATCCATATCTAATTAAAAACCGTATAAATATAACCGTAATAAGTGGGCACCTACTTAGATATATAGGCCACATAGATAGCAACGATCTATGTGGCTTTTATAAGGTTTACTAACAAACATATATTCAAGTTCATGGCTTACCTGATTTCGTAATCGGCAACTATTGTAATTATTATTATAAAATGTGGCACTTTGTTCTCCACTTGTAATTTGTGTGAAGCTCATGCCCCCATTACGACTTCGATTATTAATAACGTGTGAATAGTGGTCCATGTTCTAAAAAAATAGTGATGGTTGATAAAATATGGTAAGGACGATTGTATTTGTAGTGTTGAGATCCATTGCATGATAAGCAGGAATAATTAAACGACACTAGGGCACTGTCAAATCAATCATCTTTACATTATAACAAAATTCGTACAGTTTGTCTTTTTAACCGACTTCAAAAAATAGGAGGAGGTTATCAATTCGACTGTATTTTTTTTATGTTTGTTACCTCATAACTTGCGACTGGGTGAACCGATTTTCATGATTCGTTTTTATTTGAAAGCTGGTGTTTCCCGTGTGGTCCCATTTTCACCATTTCAATATCTGATGATTGGATCCTGGAGAAATCGAGGGCAACCCTCTAATTTTTTTGAAGCTTTTATGAAGTAACTTAGGTACTTGCGTCCATCTATAGTCCTTCCATCATCATCTCAACGGCTTGGAGTAGGCATCGACTGATTTAGTTTGTGTTCGCATATCTCCGGAACTACAAGTCCGATTTAAGTAGTTCTTTTTTTGTTGTATAACTATGTATTGTTTAACTTACGGAATACTGCAAGTTTCATCAAAATCGGTTCAGTAGTTTTTGAGATAGGAAATTTTATTATCTTATTGTGTACATGAGCGATGTTATTACCGGTGCTACGGATTACAAAATTCTAGTGCACATGTAAGAGAATGATGTATTTGACAAGAATTCGGGTTGAATATTTAAACTAAAAAGAGTAAAATAAAAAAACATTAACAAAAAAAAAATGTAACCGCCTTCAAAAACAACCACAAAAAAGGGTAAAATAATCTACAAAATAACTTTTCTTTCGGAAGTCGGTGACATAAAAGACAATGAAATGTAAAAAAAATCATAGGCACCGACTTCCGATAGAAAAGTTATTTTGTAGGTTTGTTTTATGGTTGTTTTTGAAGGCGTTTAAATTTTTTTTGAAAAAGTTTTTTTTTTTATTTTTATTTCTAAATAGTCCTACCTATTTATGTCTTTAGGATAAGGTAGTAATTATAATAGTTACTACCTACTTAGGACATCTATCTTAGCAATCGATTTTATTATCAGCTATGTCATCTGCAAGCAGCAGCCTTTCAGCAGCAGTAAGAAAATAACCCTACGGGGCTGAGAGAGGGGCCACTCAAAACGTGGGGGCGTATCTTTGCAAGTTACACCCACGATCTATACACACATCATCATCATCATCAGCCTATAATGTTCCCACTGCTGGGTCACAGGCCTCCTCTCTGTGAGAGGGAGTGGGCCATAATCCACCACGCGGGCCCAGTGCGGGTTGGTAGATGTCACATGTCTTCGAATTTTTGGTTCTAGGACATGCCGGTTTCCTCACGATGTTTTCCTTCACCGTTTTGAGAGCAGTGGTGATGAAATAAATTACACAAAGTAATGCGCCTGGCGGGGTTCGAACCCACGACCTACAACTCGTAAGTCGGGACCGATACCACTGGGCCACCACTGCTCTCTATACACACACGTCATGTAAATATATCCATTAAATAATCCCATAAAAAAATATACGCCCCCACGTTTTGAATGTCCCCTCTCTCAGCCCCGTAGGGTTATTTTCTTATTTTTAGGACATTTAAACGTGGTTTTTTAGATTTTTTAAAATCTATTAATTATTTTATTATTTTTATCTTTGTTCATCGGGTTTGAAGCTACCCTGAAAATTTCAGCCTGCTAGCTTCGCGGGAAGTGCCTCAAAGCCTGTCCGCCATCTTGGACGTCCGCCATATTGGATTTAAGTCGGATGACTATTTTTTTTCGTATTCCTGACAGCAAACCCTTTCATTTGATACCCATATCATGGGGGTGCATTTCAAATAGCCTGTCTGCCATCTTGGACGTCCGCCATATTGGATTTAAGTCACGTGACTATTTTTTTCGTATTCCTAACAGCAAACCCTTTCATTTGATACCCATATCATGGGGGTGTATTTCAAACAGCTAGTCTGCCATCTTTGGGGGTCTGCCATATTGGATTTGTTATGACGTTTCTAGTCGTGTATTGTCATCAGAACTCAGAGCGTGTGCAAAATTTCAGCCTGCTAGCTTATAGGGAAGTGCCTCAAAATTGAGTTGCAAAAGTCCAACCGGAACGACAAACAAACAAACAAGAAAAATGAGAGTATAAAAACGTGGGAAAAAAAATACTTCAATGAACATTAGTTTTTGGATTCTGTTTACGTATTAGTTACTTAAATATGCATTTATCCAGCAATTATTGTGTTAACTTAATATTATTTCCAGCAGACGTAGGTACCTTAGTTACCTAGCTTTAAAATTCACAGACCAGTTTTTTCATTAGCCATTGTATGCCAGATAGTTAAAATTCCAACAAAAAAATACAGACGTTGCATTAACATTTCTTAATGCAACTAAAAATATTTTTCACAATAAATTGTAATATTTTAAAATGAGACTTAGTAGGGTGATTGCGCCGGTTAGCGACCAGTTAGCTGGGTTGCGCACTTAAGATGAGGAAAAAAAAATGTTGTTTACACGCAAAATAGTATATATTAATGTGTATTTGTCCCAAATATAATGTAGTTCGGATACAAAAACATAAAATAAAATACTTTCATACAAAAATATTTATAAAATGCTGAAAAAGTGAAAATATAGCGAAAACGTCGGTTTACGACCATTTTTATCAGTTTATGACCACCAGTGAGCTGGTTTGCGACCGCTATTATAATATGAAAAATATGCCAATAAAACCATTATAATCGGTTTAAAAATGTTTAGTTTATTTATTTATTCTAGTTTTAGAGTTTTCTTCCTTTTAAATATTCATACAAAATAAATAAAGGACATTTAATAGGAATCGTGTTCTGTGTCTTCTTCACTTATACTATTATAATTAAACTGTATAAAATCTACAATAGCATTTTCACTGTGATTTTTCGATATGTTATCTAAACAAAAACTGTTAATGAATATTGCTACAACTATTGCTATAACATTGATTATGTTTTAATAAAATGCTATTGTATATTTTATACAGTTTCATCATCGAGAGCTTTTTTCAGTGCTTCTTCTGTGTACTGGACACTTCTGTGTCTTTTTCTTTTTTTTTTTGTTGACCTCAAATTATTTGGGAGCTCCATCTAAAAAAATAAAAAAATTATAAGTAGTTTGCTTTTTGTTTTAAATTTTGTTTTAAACTGAAAAATAGTAATACTTATTTAGTTTTCGACAGATTAGGTACAGCTAAAACAAATAATTATGAAACGGACATTTCAATAACCAACGAAATTCAAAAAATCAGAGGTGGACGAATTCTCAATGAACTTTCATACTTATTTCTGTTAGCGGCCGTTATTTCTCTCATACTGAATTATGGTGGTCGGAAACCAATGCCTATATTTCGCTCACTTTGGTTTACGACCACCTGTTTAGCTCCCAATTTTGTACGTAAATTAAACAAACTTACAAAGAAAATGGTGGTCGCTTACCAAAGAACTACAAAGAAAAACTTTTACAATACTACATTCAAAATTGTAACAGTCCTGTATGCAGCATTAGGATCATATTAATCAAAACAAAATAATGCTGATCTCGTCGGTTTGCGACCATGTGGTCGCTATCTAACGTTTTTGATAAATAAGCATTTCGGTTACCGACCACTTGATTTTATCATAATAATAAGTTTAAAAAAAGCAAAATACAACTCAATTATAACCCATACTTATCGATTGTTCAATTTAACATGTAACTGGTGTGTAAAACATGAAATAAGTATTAAAACTTACCTTTAAGCGCCGCGCGCCGTGTTAGTTTTTTTTTAATTCGCGGTTCTTCCACTCACCACGGAATCAAGACGCACATTGAACAATATTTTTTCGGCTCTGGGTTAACCCATTTGTTTCAAACTTTGCAAATTCTTATTTCATAATTATTTATAAAGCACGTTAGATTTATTTTTTATGTATGTTACCTCTACAAATACTATTTTCTTGATTTAAAGAAACTTAGTCCGTCAAATGGTCGCCTACTGAAGGTGGTCGCGAAACCGGCGAAACAACCCTATGTGCGATAAGTCTATAAATAAATATAACGCAACGTTCAAAGCTGACGGGATGGTTGTCGAGTAGTGGTGTGTGGTGCGTACGAGTCTGTGGCAGTGGGTCAGTGGTACCGCAGGGCGCGGGCGCGGGCATCTGGCGCAACACCCTTACGTAAAACCTGCGGACTACGGACCGCGGCCCGGTGAAAGTTGCGACTGCTTCATAGAACACTCGAGACGAAAACGTTCACGGTCCCCGTACTGTGTGTAAACGGTTTTTCCTTGAATAAGGATAAATCATAAATTTGATATTATCGATTAGTCAATCTTGTCAAGTAAACGATAACTGCAAAATTCGGAAATACGGTAATGAAATGTGTTTGTATATTTCCAATATTTTTGACGAGGTTGTGAAGTAAGATCGATGAGATTATCCTGCATAATGACAAATCTAGGATTTCAATCAAAGCTTCACTTCATTAATATAGGTAGGCATTATGAGGAAAACCAGAAAAACTAAGGTAACGTCTTTGCTGTCGAGATACAGAATTTCGCATTCAATGAGTATTAAAAGAGGATATTTCCGAAGCAGCATCATCATATTGGCATCCCTGTTTCACCCACTGCTGAGGCCTTCCTTTTCTGCCTTGCTTCCGGATAATAAAATAAAATTACAGATCTTATAACAAAAATAATATAATCAGGTTCAATTATTATATAGGTACATACCTACAATGTATATAAACTAATTTAAATATTTATTTGTGGTAGTTAGTTTAATATGTTTGGCTAAAAATAGAAATAAAATAAATATGTATACGGTAAGCAGTAAAAAAACCGGTTACAACATTTAAAAAAATTAAAATAATTTGTACAAAAAAACTAGAATTGCAAATACTTAGATGGAATTATTGCAATATTTTATAAAAACTTGTATAAAATTAAAACTTAACTTATGTAATCGTTATAACTTGCAAATGGGTAAATGGGCTCAAGTGTAGGAGAGTGTAAGTGAATTTTGCCGTGAAGAGCAGGTCAAGGTCGACGACGATAGGCGGTGCGGTTGTGCAACCGCTTGCTGCAGCCGCTACCGGCTCGCACAAGCACTCGCGACAAAGTACGCATAGAGCGATTTACTTATTTCACGGTCATTATTTATAATGATCATCATCAACTAACCTTGCCACCTGTCCTACCCGATTATTAAGTACTACATGATGCCTTGTTATTGACGTCTTTTGCATCTAATTTCCCTTGATTGTTTGCTTTAATAGGAAACTAAACTAACCATGTTGACAAAATTGGAGCTTTGATTCATAGCGTTGGCGATTTAGTATCAACATCATCAGGAATTTCGATGCTGTAACAAAGGGTAACAACTTACAGAACGTGACGATAGTCCAAAAACATATGAAGACGTGAGGTTTAGAAACAAGCCTACGTGCCAATATAACTTCCGACCGGCCGACTGGCTTGCTGATTATAATCAAAAGGATCTTGAAATCGATGATGTTGATTAATAATTAAGTTGAAGTCTCTTATTTTAGAATACGGTATCTCTTATCTGAATCGTTGTTATTGAGCAATATGTCCGATCAGTGTGCGGGTTAACCGTCAACGACGACGTAAACAGGTCTTGTGATCGGTCCAATCGCCCCTCTTCTGCTAGGCTTAGCAGCGAATAGCAATGTTATAATATGATGCAACTGCGGAATAATCAGTCATTCCATATGTGAAATCTCCAGTTTGAATGGCTAGATTGAAAGGACCATGCCGCAATGTGTTTCCTGACTCGCCGTTCCGCTACCATAACTATATTTTAGGTATATATTACCATTTCATTTAAAAAAGGAAATTTGGATTGAATAAAAAAAATCCTTTGTCAACTAATGCGTCAAGTTACGATTGAAGGCTTCTGATACAGGTTTAAAAAAATTTAATGGCTTGGTAATTCCTGCCTGTCAAGTTTAAGTAAAATTTGAAATCCGGTTTTTCCAGTTTTATACATAAATATTATATTAGCTATGTACAGAATACATTAATATATAAGTCACTGCCATGTGTTACGTTCTGAAAGCTTAAATAGTGAGCAATATGTTATGGTCCTTAGGCAAACACTAATACATCAAGGTTCCTCATAAATACCGTCTTGTAATAAATGCATTATTATAAATTATCACATCCCACAATTTTGCCATTCAGAGTCATTATATAAAATAATATGTTCTATTGGTTCTTAGCCAAATAAGAAAACCTGTATAAAATGTGCATATAAAAAAAAGAAACTGAAATCATTTTTATAAATAAATTCTGACTGGAATTCAGTACCACGTACCGGTAAGTTACACGATGCAAGTAATTTCAGTGTTATCGGTGTTTAGGTGGAATTATTTCAGTTGCTATTTCGGAATGAAACACTCGGTTCAGCGCTGAAAGTTGAATCTCCGACAATATTATGTTGTCAAAATGACTGATTCTTGAATAATGATTAATGAAATTAGGAAAATAATGTTAATGATATTCTCATATTCTTTATTTAATAACCTGTTAAATATTGAAATAACCTGTTTAATGTTTTTTGTTGTTTAACCTGCTAAAAGTAATGTAAATCTTTGATAAATATTTATATTTCTATAATTTATTGAATATTCATAATAATGTATTTAGAAATAGATTAATTTATTACGTAAATTGTCTTAATGTCCACTATCCTAGACTTTGTATTATCGCATTTAGGATAGGTCAGATGAACGTTTTTTTATATTATTTTATAAGACAAAGTCGCTTGTCGTGACTACGCTTATTAGATCTTTCAAATTACTCAAAATATTTTAATACGGTTTTCATAAATAGACAGGTATAATTTATTTGTATAACTAGATTATACCCGCGGGTTCGATTGCGTTAATTTAGAACTAGATATATACCCCCTTACTTATAAAAACTTGTGTTGCTTAGCTACCGATTAAATATCACCTGTCCTTGTCATTTCTATTTTAATGAATAGAGATGGCAAGTGACTTAAGAGCTATTTAAGATAAGTAACGTCTAATCAATGTTTATAAGTAAGGCCCTAAATTCGTGAGGCACCATTTTTTAACATACCCAATAGTAATTTTTGTTTTTCTCGGGAACAGTACTTTTTTTTTCAGTATGAGAGGTGAAAAGGGAAGAAACAAATAGACTTACTTTCACATAATTAATAATATACTTCGGAAGTAAGGATACATCTATATTGCCCTTGGTGCACAACCGTGGCGGTTCTTTCGTCGTTGCCAAAAACATGTTTTATATATTATATAAAATATGTTTTATGAGATAAAAAAGCCAATTTTGAACTCGTCATCTAAATATTTTTTTAAGCCTATAACGATTTAAGATCCTTTAAGTACTCTTATTTCATTTATTGTTTAGCGTCTATTTGTTTTATTTCTGTAAACTTCCACCTCAACGTGGGAATGAATTTCTCTCATGTAATTCTTCAGGATTTGCAACACCGTGTGGTGTTGCAAATCCTGAAGAAGTACATTTAGTTCACAGGTGCACTAATGGCAAAAAGTTAATTGAAATTCTTTCTGTACTGTGTATCTAGCTTCTTTGTACCTTTATTATTAAAGGCATAGTTAACATATAAAATGTGCTAACACGCTTCTTAGAGCTATGAATGGTATTATCTTGTATACATATTATTATATATGAATTAATAATGTTAATATTTTTTTCTCTTGTTCCAGATTTAATTAGTCGTTAGAGAAACCTTCCCAAAGATGGCAACCATATATAATTGGTACAGAGACCTAATGGACAATAGGGGCGGTGAGTTTTTTCTTTCTATTATTTTAACAAGTCAATTAGTTACAATTAAGACCTAATATACTTTTTATTATCACTTGAGGTAGGTAAGTGTGTTATTATTGTTTATTAATTAACAGTGATAATTAATGAAGTAAAATAGTATCCTACGAATAATAATCGTAAAATTAAAATTAAATTTTATTTTCCACACTCTTTGGTTTAAAGACACGATTTTGGAGTTAGAATGTTGAAACAGTTGGATGTGAAATAGTTTAATGTTTATTGAAGTGTTCTAACAAATCCCGATCCGAGTGTGAAGGCAACGCGCGCCGATAGTGTTTAGTGTAGTCTATGAGTTTGCTCAATACATTACATAAGAACTGCGGAACGATTCACACTCAGACGCAACCCCACTCTGTACCATTGCGCTTGCGCCTTCTCCGGCAGAAGTTATGTCAACTACGCTAGCGGCCTCGAAACCTATCAGTCTCATACATAGGTAAATGTGGAAAACGTAAATGATTGTATGAGCTATTTATGTTTATGCAGCCATTGTAAGTAAGTATTGACGCAGAACGTCCGATTCGCTAAACTTCACGTTGAAAAATAGAGTTCGACATGCAAATGGTACGATACGCGGTGTGTTTGATTCTAGCACCTAAATATCAAACCAAATAGGTATTAAAATTATTTCGTGTCTCTAAATCACTTTGTATAACGGAATTTGCAAAAGCAAATCTTGTTTCGTCTTTTCAAAGCACGCCTTATAACATAACGCTAGAAATACAGTTATGTAGGTATAATGAATATCATTAATCTGTTTGGCTAAGATCTGTCAGAAAATTGTGAAAAAAAAATTAAGCCCGTAGTTTTTTACATTTTATAATCGTATTAATACGGAAGAGATTGTCTCTACAACACTAACATTTATCAGGCTTAATAGTCGGTAATTTATAATCGGTACAGGATTCATGTTCTACAACAATTTACATACCTATTTAACTACAGGCAAAAAATATTGCAAATGGCCTGAAAAAGTAAAAAAAAAACTACTGATATAAAATATATAACTTTCCCAACAGTTTTCTTAATTTTTCTTTTCGAATTGGTGTTTCAGTTTCGGTGATCACTCCCAGCGTATAAGCTTCAAACAAATATCTCTTTTAAATATTAGTACTAAATGATTTAGTGACTGACTAATACTAGTGTGTATTTTATTAAAACTGACGAGTGATATAGGATTCTTTAATAATCCTTATTATATCTAATCTTATCTGCCCAAAAGTTATTGACACTGCGATACTATTATTAGGTAATTTAATGTGTTACTAACAAAAATAACTTGCATTATTTCGCATTTTATCGGTGCAATAAAAAAGTCACACTTTTAAATAAACAAGGAAAATTTTACTACGTCCTTTTACTATTGATATGGCTTATAAGCAGAGTACACGTTTTCTTGAGCAAATGTATGTGTGGTATATTAATTTATTGACACTCTATTTTGCATGCATAATTTATAGCCTCTGGGAAAAATAGTCTTCCATTCTCGAGGTTCTTGGTATTTCCCCAGGAAACAGTCACCACAACAAAAAACCGTATTTTTGTTAAACTCAACCTTCTGGCGTATGCAGATTTTAAATATGTTGTAGTTACTGCTTCTTTGGTCTAGCATGCGATTGCTAAGCATGAGATCCCGGGTTCCATGGTCCGGCAGTGTTATTGCGATTTTCCACAAGGCATATCGGCCCGCCGTTCAATCAGGCCGCCCGGCCTGATTGAACGGCGGGCCGGCCGGCTTTGGTGTGTAGACAGCCTTAGGCACTTGTGTTTCGAGAATAACAGGCGTAATTATGATGTTATGTCTACTCATGACCCCAGTTTCATCCATGCTAATCTTTCTCTACTGAATATTTTTTGTCTTTTAAACTAGTTTCTTTTTACCAATTTCTAGATCCCCGTGTAAAGGATTGGCCGATGATGTCATCGCCCTGGCCAACACTGGCCGCGTGTGTATGCTACGCGTACTGCTCGCGGGTGCTCGGCCCTCGATTCATGGCGAATCGCAAGCCCTTCGAACTTCGCAACGTGCTAGTCATCTACAACCTTGCACAAACATTATTTAGCGCCTGGATATTCTATGAGGTAAGTCTTTGCTCCTGTAATGTAGGTATTAAACGGGCCAATTTTTCGGTCGATTTAGCCGTGCCGCGAGAATTTACCGTCTTAATGACAATTCGACAACGCTGCAAGTGATAAAAATCACAAGCCCCAATGTTGGGAGATATCCAACTGTAGCCGTGCAGCGACAAGCCGCATGCGATGGGTAACTAAAATCCACCATGTAGATGATCAGTTGTGGGCGATTGCCCGCTGTATGAGATGTGTTTTACCCTGTGTTATTCCGCGAATATAAACAAGTCGCATGCGATTTTTATCGACCTGTGCAAATGGGGTTATGATGCAATTTTTGCAAGCGATAAGACTGGTGACTTGTAGCACGGCTAAATCGTCCGAAACCTCGACCCGTGTAAATCCCACATTAGGGGTAAATAGCCTCGAGCTGGGCTAGAAGTATAGAACACGCACGACAGGCCACTGAACTTGGAAGCAACTCGACACCAGTAATTAGCAATAAATTAGTCACGCGAACCGAGTATTTATATTTATTCAATTATTAAGTTCAACACTTGAAATGTCAAAAAAGACGGTCTGTACTTGGCCGAATCAAGTTATTTATAAATTTTTGCCCTTAGGCGACTTCGTTCTTCATCGGAATTTCCAAATTAGTTAGATCAACGAATTGTGAATCGTTTTAGTTTTCTTTCAAAACTAAACAAATTAAAGTATAGAATAACCGCCTTCTTAAACAAATAAGTACAAATAAATCTAATAGATATGCGATAGCAGCAATCGCACTTGATTTTCCATTCATTAAAGAGTTACCTCGATTTTTATTACTTTCCATAATCAGCTCAGTAACATGAGATAATGATTGCCAGCCACAAATATCAGAATGATTGTGCCTATGAAATTTAAAGGTTACCCTCGATTTCCCTGAGATCTCATCATCAGATTCTGACTTAGTTACAATAAGACCTCTTCGGGAGCTTTCGAAGGGGACGGCGCAGCAATTGACGGACAAAAAAAAATACAGACCTGTTGTGAAATCACTTGAAAATAGAATAATAGTCCTTAAGTAAAACCCTTGGTTCGTTTAATAAAAATGTTCCTTTTATTTTCACAGTACTTGGCGAGTGGCTGGTGGGGTCAATATAACTTTACGTGTCAGCTCGTCGACTATTCACGGAGTCCGATGGCGATGCGGGTAAGATACATTCTCAATTTATTTTTTATTTTTCGTGTGAGGGTGTAGACACCTTTTGTAAGTTGTTTTTGGGAACCCCAGAGGCCACTGACATGGCTTTAGAGACTCGTATGTTGATTAAGCAAGTCCAGGCAGTCTTTAAAATCAAAATCAATCAAAGTATTTATTTCAAGTAGACCTTTACAAACACTTTTGAATTGTCAAAAGACAAAAAAAAAATAAGTATAATAATTTAAAATAATCTTAACGATGTTTTCAGTGATGTTCGAGTTGAACTTTAAGGCGCTCCCTCACCGCGAGCATTCACCTGTAATGTAACATAAAATTGCGCAATTTGATGCTATATTGTCTTCGAATGTTCGAATCTGTTACGTTACATTACAGGTGAATGCTCGCGGTGAGGGAGGGCCCTAGAAAGAACATCATATTGAAATAGACATAATGATAATGAGGTGTCAAAAACTCGCTCATCACTACTATGATTGAATTGCTTAATTTATAAATATCAGAATAGCAACAGGACTGACTATGCAGTGGATAAGCAAAGACTTGTTCAACAAAATACTTAAATATACTTTCTTCAGAGGAAGCAATCGTCTTATTTACCTAAATCTACAAAACGTCTGTTTGCTTTACACCGTAGCCCTGACCGACGACATTTAGACAAACTGCACAAACTAAATACTTAGAACAGTCATAGGAATGTCTAACGATTTGCGTTTGCTTAGTATTATACTGCTAAGTATATTTTGCAATTTATATTTGAAATTGTTTATTGAAATATAATTATACAAATAAATAACTAGCTGACCCGTGCCCACTTCGTTGGGCGGTAAAATATGCATGATATCTTCATAATTTATAGCCTATAGCACTCACGAATAATATAGCTTTCTATCAGTGAAACAATTTTTTAAATTGGTTCCATTACTTCCGGAGATTACCCCCTACATACAAACTTACAAACAAATTTTACCTCTTTATAATATTAGTAGATTATAATTTGGGGCTTTACAACTATAGGTATATAATAAATTGGATTCTACCCTAACTCTAGGAATAAACCTGTATCTCATGACATGAAATAAGAAGCTTGAAAAATAATATGTATACAATTTGCTTTGATACATCCAAGTACATTAATTTATATTTGATTTACAACCTATGTAGGTACTCTTTGTTTTAATTTTTCTTTGTCTTACCTTTCTGTATGTGTACATAAATAAAAAAACGGATGTGAAACTGTTATTGCATAGTTAATGTATTGTTCAGTAAATATTATTTAATGTGCGAATAATATGCAGAAAAAAACATGAAAAACACATTTTTTTGTAGTTTAATAACCTTAAAGTTGTTTGTCTCAAAGACCCGAGTTGTCTCTACCAAATTTAATACTTAAATGGTTAAAAGAAAAATCTAGATTAAAACACTTCCTTCTTTGACCTGTTAATTAATTAGGAACATAGTGAACACACAAATAATAATAATGTCAACAATTGTTTTACGAGCTTGGTACTAATGTCGCAGGAAGGACGACTTCATTAGCGATTCCCTAGGCCTTTGCTTATCCATTAAATACGTGTAAAAAAACTACATAAATACAATATTTAAACAGGTACTTAGGTAAACATTGGTAGGTATCGCTGACGTGATTAACTTTACCTACGCAGACGTTTGTAGGTAACATTCACGAAATAATTTACCAGTGACATTGTAAATGGCCAGGTGTTATACGTATAAGCATACATAATCTCTTCTAATTATGGACGTTTTTTAGATTGGAACTGGATAGGCATGATTAACCGTTTTATTGGTATATGTATAACACATGAAGTCGTTAAGTCAGACTTATTTACCAGACCTAAAAGTTTATTCATTTAAATAAATGAATAAATGTGGTTATCGATATATTCATGATATTTTTTTTATAATAAACAATAAGTTTATAAACAAACAACATGATTGTTGAAAAATAAACCGGAATAATTTAGAGCTTAGGCAATCACAGGTTCCAAAAATTTTCAGCCTCATCATTTATTTATACGTTTTTTTTTAATGCGACTGACAGTCGAAAATATATTACCTCGGATGCAGATTTTGAGTTTCGCAATTGAGTGGTACCAGACTTTGCATAAGTCCAAAAGTGTAATAAACCTTCATACTCATTAATAAATATATTGTTATACGTAAATGTTTAAAAATGTGACTGCACGATTAAGTAGCATTGTGACTCTGTTTCTGTCATATTAAAGTCCAGTTTTAATCGAAATTAATTAAACTTTGACATTAGAATTAATGACAACACGACACGATTTAATTAGGAGAGCTGAATATTTTTTTTTCTAAAAATAAATAAGCAGGTTCACAGCAAGAAAGAAAACTTTTCATCTTCATTATATAAAGAACCAGCTGTTCCCTGTGGTTTCACCGATACTGCTCGGCTTCTATTGGTCGTAGCGAGATGTTATATAGTCTATAGCCTTCCTCGATTAATAGTCTATCCAACAATAAAAATATTTTTTAAATTGGAACCAGTAGTCCAAACAAACTCTTCAGCTTAATAATATTAGTATAGATTTAGGCCTAGTACTTTTCAAAACCTTTAACATAATGTGACGTAAATATTTATTAATACTTACCTATCTTTTTTGTCTCAGATGGCGAACACATGCTGGTGGTACTACTTCAGCAAATTCACGGAGTTCATGGACACACTTTTCTTCGTGCTGCGCAAGAAAAACGAGCATGTGTCCACGTTGCATGTGATACACCACGGCATCATGCCCATGTCGGTGTGGTTCGGACTCAAGTTTGCACCAGGTTAGTACTGCCACAATTAATGTAGTACTGCAAAAATGAGCCAACACATTCAAATACGCCCTGTTAATTCTATTAAATACGTCAAACTGATCCAAAATTGTAAATGTCGTAAATTGGTATTCATTAAAATTTGTCCAATATACATACAAAACCTAAGTAAAAACAAATTCAAAATAAATCGGTAACTATTACTTTTATTTAAATAGTAATAGTCGCTACATTTTCACACATTACAATTTTGATGTGGGTTTTTACATTTTGACAGATCTAACTTCAATTTTGAACAATATTCCAGAACTGCCACAAAGTTCAGATGGCCTATCATGACGTCTTTAGGCTGTGGGAAAGAGACAGAGCTATACAAGTCATCTAGCGCCATCTCGTTCCCTCAGCTGAACCACTCACGCTTTAAAAAGTCATGCCACCAGGTCAACTCTCAATCTATCTAAATACGGCAGATTATCAGAAATTCGACCTCTTCATCCAATTATGGAAAATAGGAAGTAACGTATACAACTTGCCACAAGGTAGCCAGATTTTTGGACTTTTCTGTAATCATTCGAACGAACTTACGATGAAGTAGTAAGTTGATTTCAAGGGCACGTTGAGGTCGTATTGTAAAGAGCGGTGACCTGCCTGAAGTTTTAATTGGTCAAGAAATTAATCTATCTGTTTTAAAGTGCTGCTTGGTCCTTTTGGCACATTAATTGTATTGTTAGAAGGACGTTGTTGGTCCGTGGAAATATTAAAAAGATGAGATGGTGGCTTTAGTGTCGACTATAACCAACACCAAGAAATAACCAAGCATATTTAGTTTTCTTAACCAAGCATATTTAGTTTTCTTGGAGCTCATGAAACATACAAAATTACGGACCCAACTCGCACAAAACAAAATCTTTAAATTTTAAAAAACATCCTAATACTTGTTAAATTTACCTTAAGGAAAAGTATCGATGTAATCTCCAAGAAACTGGTGTGGTTCGTTTCTTTTTAATCCCCTGGATTCTCTGCCCAAAAAGTTTATAAATATAATTGGCATGGTGTCGAGGGACAAAATAATAAATAATACCTGTTACACACGGTTCACGCGGTGAACAACACAAATACCTTAAAAATAATTGTCTTTCAACGCTTGACGTGCCGAAAACCTTCATAAATACCCGTTCTGACACTTAACTGAAAACTTACCAAGTTTCATACTATTTTATTTTATTTTTTAAACAACAAAAGGTTACTATCATAATGGCGATATTAATAACACAAGGTAGTTGTCAAAAAGATACGATTAAAATTGGGTCAGTGCGTGGTGAACATACATTATTGTTTACAACATGCATTCCGGACACGCACTACGCGGCTATCCAGCTAAAAGTTATAACAACATTGTATTCAAATGCATGCCGAAGGAAGGTTACTATCAACTACTGTTTTAATTTAATAAAGTAATGAAAGTGACCAGCGCTTTGCTTTGATTCTTATCGTAGTCAAATAAATGAAATAAAAATTAAAGTTAATTAGGGCGCGTCGTGTGTATATGTCGCACGGAGATGAAGAAATCAGGGATTTCACGAAGTCCCTAGGTTAATCACGAAATCCCGGAAGATGTGGAATATTCTTGTTTATTACGTCTTCTTACTAAAAGTATCTAGTGATATGACAAAATACTGAACATAAAGTCAGAGAAATGTCATTTCACTAAACCAAATGTAGTGAAATAAAGAATACTGTTGATGATTTTTCTGTCTACAGGGTTTAAACGAACCTAACCAAACCGAACCTCGGGGTGTCAATGAAGTCCGTCTTCTTCTCGTTCAAATGCAAAGATGTTCAGCTGGTATTTAACTACGAGTGTACGAAAAGGGGCACAGAGAAATAAAAAATGTCGTAAAAACGACTGGATCTGGAACACCCCGCCATCCCCTTCGTGGTTATTTTTTTTAAACCACCCAGAAGCGGTGCTCCGTCGACTTTTCTGACATTTTACTAGATTTAGTTTGGTGTTTTGTCATATCACTAAATTCTTTTAGTAAGAAGACGTAATAAATAAGAAAATTCCACATCTGACGGAAATTCGTAAAATCCTTAGGGATTTCGTGAAATCCCTGATTTCCTCATTTCACTGCGACATATTTATATATCTGTGTATTACATTTTTTTTTTCAGAACTGGTAGAATTTTAAACTTCCGTCTCATGTTGGTTTATGCCACTCACATATTATATTATATTCCACTATTAAACGAGCAATATTTTATCTTTTTAATTATAATCTTTATTCGAAGTCATGGTCTCGAAAACGGCTCAACTGATTACGATGAAAGCAATATACGGGTTTACGGGTATGACAAACCAATCTAACTAGATCTCATATCTGGGAATATTCGATGGGTTCGGGAAATCGTATGTCTATTTTTTTTGACAAAACGAAAGCAAAAGGAACTGCAAAATCATCATCCTCGATCCCTTATTGGTACTGTTGTCGCTTATCTAAAATATTTATTATAAAAATGGATGTGTTTGAATACTATTTTCATAAACACATATTATTTCCTAATCAAAATGTGCGAAGGTTTGTAAACCAAAAAACCATGTTTATAGGAAGTATTTACACATTAAGACCTCGTTAGCATCAATAAACTAATCAAATACGTTTTACTTCCTGAGTTCTTGGTTTATTTTTAAGGTCTGATTTCCGATTCTTAAAAGGCATGGTAGCTGACAACTTCACTCTGAATACAAATTGTGGCATTCTCAAAGTTTTTTAAATAATAATAATGTTATTTTGTACCTTGTGTTCACCAGAAATAAGGTATAAAATAAAGTAAATAAACTCTCATTAGTTTGTACAAAGTAGCTTTGATCGTTGTATCTTTTATGTAACAGACTCAGATCTGAAGTAGTTAGCCTCGACACTGCCTAATTAAATGATTTTTTTTGGAGATCTCCACCAATTTTTGCGAAAATGGCAATAGTTAATTATACAATCACTTCCGAATCCATTAATTTAATGTTTTTTTGGATTCCGTTTAAGGTGGGATGAGGAAATCCTAAAGTAGATGGATATGGTAGGGCCATAGAAATATTCACAAACCCAAGGTGCACAATAGTTAATATTTTGGATATCATCCTTGTATATCCAAAAGAGTAAGTTTTGCGAATAAACATGGGATTTTGGGTGTCTAAGGATGAAAACCAAACATAAATTACATGAAAACCTTGCTAGTAGGTGTAGCTAGAAACCATAATCATGTGAGGCCGCTGAACACTCCGCATGTTATACCTATTTCGGCAGAATTAAACATTTGGTTATTAAGTATAAATATCGTCATCCATAGTTATTTATTATGTTAACTAAATTTCACATTCGGGCCTCAAATTAAAAATTACCCAAATTAGCATAATTTATAAGACTAATTTACCTTTTTTAACGAATCCTATTTTATATTTTTTCATTACTCATACTCGGAAAGTAGATCATTACATGTCTGATAGCCGTTTGAAAGTTTTCCATTGCCGCCCTAGGGAAAATCGCTTTCAACTGACAGCTGCCAAATTTAAGAAAAAAAAACTAGTTCTATTTTGACATTTCTATTGAACCATGTTCAAACTTTTTATACAACCACGAAATTACAGAGCGATTTAAAATTAAAATAACATAAAGTTAAGTATTAAGAATATAAATAATGACTTTAAAATAATTTAGTTTCAACTATTTTTCTAAAATAATACAGATTTCGACAAAATCTTTGCCATTTTTTAAATAATGAACATGAAAAATCCTGGCTGTATAGCTGGACGACAACAGCACAAAAATTAAAAAAAAAACAAGCGGCCAAGTGACAATCCGATCTACACTTATTTTTTCTTTAGCTAAAATGTTGTTAATTTTACTTTCCTCGTATTCGTAATGAAAAGCACAGCGTTTACCTCGGGTAAATTACTTATTTAGTCCCTCGAACTATTAGCGCCCTCACTAGTTCACTACGTTACGGGCGCCAAACCCCGTCTCGGGACGTAAATAAGTAACTTTCACGCCTTGGATAACAATGTACTATTTCTAACTTGATCTTCCGAAGATCAGGGGCCTTACCACGAGCTCTTAACGCGATCCTGTTTTGGCTGTGGGAAAGAGACAGAGCTATACAAGTCGTCTAGCGCCATCTCGAAATTCGAATGGAATGGAAACAAAATCAGAATCGAATCAGTTTCACATTGTTTATAATAAAATTAATTAACCACATAATATGCAGATATAAACTTGGCTAGCTTTTGAATCTAATTTACGTACTTAACAAAATAAATTTTATTTTCATTTTAAAATATGCAATGTACTTTAGCCTTAGGTCGTGGGAATGTCATGATGACCTACGATAACCTCTATAGTGGGTCTGGAACATAGAAGACAATTGAAGGGACAGGGTAGTTTTTAGTGAGTAGACAGTCGCTTCCGCTCTATCATCCAGAGCAGATGGAATCATTTGATGATTTTCCGTCCTATAAAAAAAAAACTCAAGCTATTATAATAAGTTGGTGTTATTGTGATAAGTAACTGAAAACATCCGTAAAAAGTCAAAAGAGTTGAAGAGGCGACAATTGACTCAACAAATAATAGTCCATTGTACGGATATAGAGTTATATAGATGTTAGTTAGATCCGTGTTTCGTTTATTTAACTAATTGTCTATATTCGATCACGTACGAATGTGAATATGACGTGACGGTGCTAAGTGAGCATGACAATTTTTAATGTTTACACAGTGCTGTGGACTTGTGAATTGCGTCTTTCATAGATTTGAAGTGTTACGTAGGTACATTCACTTGAATTAATCAAATAATGAATTAATAGGTATCTAGTTGGGTGCACTTACCGCTAATAAATCTAAACTTCAATTATTTATCGTTGACTTTAGTGAAAACTACCAAAGACCATCAAACGACGTTTTTAACAAGTAAATGTTTTTTTTTTTTTGGAAATAAAGGCCAACATAGTCAACATCAGCTCTGTTGTAAAAAAGGAAATAAAAACATCTAATTGATTACCATCATTGTCATTTTATTTCGAAGAAGGTTATTATGACGTATTTGATTGTACACTTAAATGGTGGTCAATTTTTAGTTTTTATAGCTCAATCATGAACATTTAAATTAAAATAAATTAGTATAAAATACATGTAATTAGTTTTACTGCCTAATTACTAATGATTAAAGAATAAACGATGTTGTCGGTTGTTTTTCTGTATGTATGTTACTACTGTACTCGTGGGAAACTTAAGGCTACGGGCAGACAACACGTGCCCGCTAAGCGCACGCCCTGTTAGACTTCTATAAATACAATTTGAAATCTATTGGTATGTCTTAAGACACAAATTATTATATACAAAAGCTTAAGGCGCCCGCTTAGCGCACGCCGCGCGTCATCACACGCCAGGCCCTCGCACCCGCCCTGTTAGACTTCTAAAAATACAATTTGTAATCTATTGGTATGTCTTAAAACACAAATTACATATATGTATACAAAAAGTTTCAAAGTGAGTTAGATGCGGGTGCTGCGTTTAACCGTGAAGTGTATTGCAACAGGATTTTGATTTTAGTTCTCCTATTTCTCCATAGATGGCGCTAGTTTTCTTTTCGTTGTCGACTTTTGTCTACAAAGTAATCTCTTTGTTTGTTAACAGGTGGTCATAGTACATTCTTCGCTCTGCTCAATACCTTCGTACACATCGTGATGTACTTCTACTATATGGTGGCAGCTATGGGCCCTAAGTACCAGAAGTATATCTGGTGGAAGAAGTACCTCACCGCCTTCCAGATGGTAAGTACTAAATTTGCTGATACACTATTATCAGAGATCGGAATAGAAATTGTCTAAACTTCAAGGAAGTACTTAAGTAACATTTAGATACGAGTAATACCTTGCTCTATTGGAACAGCTATATTCCGGAACTTAAAAAATCATTCCGTAATTTTGAATGCCTCCTTGCAGTTTAGGCAAAATTAACTCTATCTATACATGAACACGGGTGAATTTTCCAACGGGCGTGGATGGCTCAATCGAGGCGAACTTTGAAGAAAAATTTAGGATTAGAACACATTGGTTTTGAAAAAAAAAACACGTAGGTATTATTATTACACCAGTCGGTAGTGTCACTATAAAGTAT
This sequence comes from Agrotis exclamationis, assembly GCA_950005045.1. Lineage (NCBI taxonomy): Eukaryota > Metazoa > Arthropoda > Insecta > Lepidoptera > Noctuidae > Agrotis > Agrotis exclamationis. Next base: position 9,760,222 of record OX465420.1, on the reverse strand, counting down.
CAAATATTTAATTTAAAAAAGAACTGATTCATCATCCATGTGTGGTAAAATAACGCTCTTGCACATAAAGTTATTAATAAGTATTGCTGAAATACAGCACGATCGTCGAGACGTCGAATACAGTGAAGTTTTAAAAATAATTAAGCTTTATAATTTTGATCTATTTAGTATAGTAGATAGTTAGCTTATGTTAGAAAAAAAAAATGCTTTTTCAATGCGTTTATTGTAAGTTCCCAGAATTGTGTTTTCAGAAGCGTCTCTATCGAATGGTGCCAATAATAATACAGCGTGTGTTTTTGCTTCAAAATCAACAGTCAAAATCCAGTCTGTATATTATCTGCTCATTTCAAACTAAGTTTATATTAAACAAAAATCGGTAGGAAATAACTTCAATTGCAAAAAAAAAACGTGAGATTTAACTCAAATATATTATCTATTACGTTAAAAATAAGACTTTGTCATGTATGTTTCTTTTTTCATCATTTCCTATGGCGTTGTAATTTAATACGTATAAAAAATAAATGTCTTAAAAATGTAAATTATAGTGATTATTTAATTAACATTTTATTAAGAAAAATCCGATAACGAAACTAGTTTCGTTATCTTAGTAAATGAAAATTTGCTTAGAGACGCTAATTTAAAAAAAAAATAGCTTTGCTAATGTTAAACTTTTAGAAAAAAGGTCTAATCTTTGGATTGTGTAAATGAACGAATAGCCGTTCTAAAATTAAAGAAACAAAAAACTACAGTAGGCAGTGTATTATTACGATTTGCTTGTTGATTTTCGATTTAGCATCATCATCATAATTTGTTTGCTATAAATATGCTGCCTAAATAGTTTTGTTTTGCATTTATTGAACAAACGTCATCAAAAGCAATTTTAAAATGAGGAAAATTATTTAAAAGTCACATGACGTACCGTAGTTTGCTACCATATATAGTTATTAAATCAAATTTTAATTTGGATACATTTTATACGGTATCCCTTTTCGTCTCCTAAAACTGTTTGTCCGAAAATCATTATCCATAACAAGTTTGCTATAAATATGCTGCCTAAATAGTTTTGTTTTGCATTTATTGAACAAACGTCATCAAAAGCAATTTCAAAATGAGGAAAATTATTTAAAAGGCACATGACGTACCGTTGTTTGCTACCATATATGTATAGCTACGAGTAAATTAATTTTTAATTTGGATACATTTTATACGGTATCCCTTTTCGTCTCCTAAAACTGTTTGTCCGAAAATCATTATCCATAACACGTTTGCTATAAAATTCAGTAACCATAATATCAAAAATTCTAAATATTGTTTTACATAATCAAGCTCATAAGCGAGCTCGGGATTTGTGGGCACTCCGACACGGACAGGTTAGGTTCGAAGGGGATGGCGGGGTTTTTCAGACCCCGCCATCACCTTCGTGTTAGGTTACTTTAAACCTTGCACGCAGAAATAGGAGGCGTCGAGCTTCCTTGTTGGGTCAATTACAGAATTTTTGTCTTTTGTTCCGTATTATACAAAAAAAAAATACGAGTCAAATATTTTAAAGAAGCCTATTTTTATGTTACCAATATGGTCTATCAATGATGATTTAACAAAATTGAGATCTTTTAGTAAAAATTGTAAAGCCCGGACTTATAACAATCAATATTCCATCTAAACCATGTCAGAAGCTCCTCGGATTCCCAGAGGCGGATTAATCCCCGCACGAAAAAGAAAGAACTTACAGCGACATAAACTAAAACTAAAAGTGACTAAGCAACTAAAAGTGATGTGTTCCCACAGGTCCAATTCGTGATGATCTTCACTCATCAGCTACAAGTGTTGTTCCGGCCGTCGTGCCAGTACCCGCGCGTATTCGTCTACTGGATCGCCATGCACGGCTTCCTGTTCCTGTTCCTGTTCAGTGACTTCTACAAGGCGCGCTACTCCAAGACCGACAGGAAAGCGAGGACAAATGGACTCTGCATGGTAATATTATTTGTTTCAAGTTTTGATGTCTACTAAAGTAGGTTTTCATCTTTGTAAAACCACCAGATAATTTAACTAATACAGTAAGCGCAGTGCCTAAGGGATTGACTGCTTCGTTGAATGTTGCGGGTTCGATTCTCGCACAGAATAGTCCATATGGCCTACTGGTAGTTCTAGCTTGTGTGACTGTTTGTAAATCTCAGTTTAAATGTTTGTAAACGCACCCAAGACAGGAATTGTTGCTAGTGGTGGGTCCAGTGACAATAAGTTTCTATTTCTCTTTATTATTCTGGATTTTTTCACTTTGACATAACTACCTAAATTATATTATTACCAGGAAAGTCAAATACCTCATTACTCGTTATATCGCCCCGCACGCTTCCGTATCTAGCAGGAAAAGTACGTGCTTACTTATGAAATTTTAACTTTTCAACATTGTGTTGACCTCGAGTTTTGTTCATAAACGTGGCAAACAACGGCCGTTATTGATTTCCTGGTTTTGATTTTATGTCCAATTATTAATGATAAGTAGTTTAATTGACCGTGAATAAAATAACCATTTTCATGGAGTGGGACAAGCTCAAATATGTTAACAGTGATACATAAATATGAATAGTATAAAAAATATGCCACCATAAGTGTAAATAATAACTTGGTGGTAGTTCTCGAGTCCTTAGAGTCGAGAGTGATTATTCCACGTCATTGAAACTGAAAAAAACACCCGCTCGCTCTTTAACTAGTTTGATTGATTCTTAATGATCCATTACTAAAACAATATTTTTTGTAGTTAGGTAATATAAACAATTTTTTGCACACAATATGCAATTACCGCGTCAGGACTATTTACTGAACACTTCAGGACACCGCGTGATCTCAGCAACCTTGTTCAGCCACGTGAGTCACACGAGCGGGTGTTGACATGAACTATGAATTGTGTGTATTGACTGTATTGACATATGATAATGTTCGCAGACCGTCATGGACGACAGCAGCAGTTCGCTGAACGGCAAGAACGGGTACAAGCAGGAAGTGGAGGCGCAGGTGCCGAGCTCGTATGCTTCGTCTGGCGCCGACGCCTTCGTGCGGCGCCGACCCGTGTCATAGTGCCGCCGACCCGTGTCATAATGGCGCCGACCTGTGTCATAGTGCCGCCGACCTGCGTCATAGTGCCGCCGACCTGTGTTATAGTGCCGCCGACCTGTGTCTTAGTGCCGCCGACCTGTGCCATAGTGTCGCGCACTTGTGTCATAGTGCCGCCGACACGCGTCACAGTGCGGCGCCGCCGTGCAGTGCGTCGCGTAGTTTGAACTTGTCTAGTGTCCATCCGCCGCGAGACTGATGTTGCACGAGACTGTGTGATGCCGCGTGCGACTAGAGTACGAAATGCGTTACCGCCCGACCGCGGACCGACGGTCGGATAATGTTTCAGACTATATTTCTACGATGAATTTAGATATAAACATTATTACTTCTATAAAGTTTGTTAATGCACAAAGTCACTATTTTGGATCTTGCTTGGATTGTCTAACTGCCTTGTCATTTTTTTTTAAGTACAAAGTATGATTATTGAAAGTTTCTATAAACTGTTGAAATCAAAGTCTCGATTGATGTCAAATCTAGTCGCGTTTTGCGATGTATTGTTTTCCTATAGTTACTGAAAGCAAGGATTTGTTGTTAAAATCAATAAATTATGGCAACAAATGATCAATTTCTACTTGTCACAATAATATTCTCGTTAGGCGAAAGTGAGATGGGCATTTTGTATTGTGTATATATTTTTTATTATTTTAAAATTAAACTTAGTTATGGATGGTATCATGTGTAACGAGGTGTATTAAAGGTTAACGGATTTTTGTAAATATATTTTTATTATTAGATGCTAAATGAAACAATGAATAATTATGTTACCATACGTTTGTTAGATATCCAGTGTAGTTTTACTAACAGCAGTTCATTTCTCCCTTCTAAGCCTTGTGCTCAAGTACACTCATACTACCGCATGAATCTTTTTATACTTACTGTTTTATTTATGTTTTTATAGATGATAACAGTTTTAAAACATTGATTTAAAAAATTGTGGTTATGCACAATGCATCCTTTATGTTTTTGTTGTTTCAAAAAGTTTTCCTGTTAGGCTGTAACTGGTTGGAGGCTGTGCACACTGCAGTGCAATTACAGTAGAATGTACAACAGCAAGGAAATGAGCATTTTGTGTTAGATAATTAACGTACCCTGTGTAAATACGTTCAAGGTTTTGAGAAGTAGATTTACAGTGTAGCTAATTAAGTAAATGGCGAATGTGCACAGTCTCCGACTGCGCCGAGTCGTCACGATAATATTTAAGTATTATTTTATATCATATTCTGGTATTACGATGCTTTAAGTGTTGTGCAATGTGGAGTGCCGGTTGCTTAGATCGCAGGAGGGCGAGTCCGACACAACAGTCCTGCTCAAGTAATTGCTGCGAATTCACTCTTTTGCAAGTTTATTTATTACTTTAATAAAGGATTTTACAATTGATGCATATTTTTTAATTCCCTTACCTTGTAAAATTGCCGATCGTGAGAAGAAAGGTTATAAATATGTTTATTTTATATGTTGTTTATCAAAAAAGCGCTCTTTATGTAAATACGTTTCAACTTAATACTGCAAAACGAGATGTCGTTTTGAATGATAAGACGCCATTTTCCATGAGATCAGCTCACAGGTGCAAAAAATTACTAAAAATTCATCAATGCAATATACATTTGACCATTTTAGATTATAACCCATGAGACCTACCAAACTATTGAGCAAGTAATATCATTAGTTTTAGCCAACTCAATAATATTGTTTTGTTACAATTTTCGCAAGAAGTTTGGCCTCATAGGAATGCTTAAATGGGCCACTTTGAAATAGGTAAGCACTAGTACACTAACTTTTATAGCGTGCACCTCCGCACTTAAAGCGTAGTTTAATAGTTGCAGAAACTTAGTTTAACAACTTGTTTGAGTTATTGTTCAGGTAGAAATGACAGTCATTCAAAATGTTGCCAATTGACACTCTAAAATCAAATTAAATAAAGCGTTCCCCCACCGGGAGTATCTACCTACTCGATTGTAATGTAAGGGTCAGCTCAGACCGAGACGTGACGCTGCGCGCACATTTCAATAGAGCTATTCAAAATCTAACTCTATTTTCTACACGAAAAGATACACCTTTCGCAACCCAGCGCGACGCACCGCGGCACCGCGCTGCATTTTAATAGTGACTCAAAATCTAACTTTATTAACTACACGATAAGATACACATTTGCAGTATCGTTACGTCACGCCGCGTTGCGTCGCGTCTCGGTGTGAACTGACCGTAACAATAAAAGTTCATTACATCAGTGAATTATTAGATTCCAGCATTACCGTGCGCAACCTGTAATAATACAATTTATAACAACGACTTATTTAGAAAAGTGAGCCCTTATCACGAGTTCACTAGTTTACAGTGTCTTCCCAGTATTTACAGCGTTTCTTGTATGGAAAAATGGAACAGCGCCTCTGGTGTGCGAAGAAGGAACTAACTTTTTCCTTTGACATTATGTCAAAGTTCCAGTTTACAGCAGAAAACTCACGATAAGGCCTGTCTTTACATCCTCACTGGAGCGCCTTTGTAAATATTGAAAACCATATCAGGTGGCCTACCATGACGTCTTAAAGCCAGAGTAGTTCCAGTGTGGGAAGGAGACAGAGTTATATACAAGTCGTCTAGCGCCACCTCGTTCCCTCACTGGCACTACACTATAAAATCTCCATATTTGTGATATTGCTTATACTTACGTTAAAAGTGTTCCGAAAAAGCATTGTTGTTTGAAGAATCATGTAAATACGTCCTTAAGACGTCATGGTAGGCCACAAACGAATGCGTCAGTGAGTGAGCGGGCTAATATTGCATGAAAGACGTGAGTGACATTTCGATTTACTCGAAAGATAGCCGACAGTCGGCCAGTCCTGTCCATGAATGTACCAACATGGAGTACCTAGTTATAAAGGGTGACGTATCGATAAGCATCGAGTACAGTATTGCTGTGTCACAGCCTCTCTTAGATAACTAAAGGCCTTCGTACACAACGCGACGCAAGTCTCTGATATCTTACGACTTTGGTATGTTTAGTAAGTAACCTCCTAAGGATTTGTATTGCGATAATCGCTTGATCAAAGTCGTAACGCGACGTATCGGAGACTTATGCGTCGCGTTGTATACGATTGCGTTACGAGGCACGAGTCCTTTAGTCAGAGCCATCTATTGAACTAAGAGAAAACTTGCAAGAAGCGAATGCCAAAGACCTACCAACTTTCAGTGTAGTCGCGAGACTGTTCTATCAGGTGACCGTGACCCTGGTACGTAAAGGACAATGGGGTTGGCAACTGGGGAACTAATGGCGCTAGTATAGCTTGTTCCAAGCATCGTCATTGGCTCAAATCTTATAGGTACTTCAAAATAGTACTACCTCTGGTCGGATTAGGACTTAGCTATGGTGGCGCCATCTACAATTAGCTTTGACCAGCCTTCCCCATTGAAGGAACATTTTAGTCAGTACGGGCTCCCAGGACTCATTTGATGATTTCACCACCCAAAAAACCTACAAGTTTACCAGTTACTTACCAACAATTCAAATACTGACAAGAACTTACTCTACTCGTATAATTGACTTCAAATAAATACCATGCACATCCACGCAAGCAATAGTAGGTATATAAAATTAATCCCTAACGGAGGAAACAGGTTGTCATTAGTTGAAAAATAAAAACTCGTTTGGTATGAAGGAGGCCGTACCCGTTCTGATATTCCTAAACAGGCTTCGTCAGATACCTGGTGGCCGATGACTCCGAAGGGCTAACAACAATATAACTAAAGTAGGTGGTATTCAAGTGTTTACCTTGTTGCGAGTGCAATAAGTAAGATATTTTTTTAATTAGGTAATTTGAGTGACAATCAGGTACCTATGATCTGCTAGTCATCTAATAGCAAGCGACCGCATTACTTTATATCTTGTACGGCATGATCATGATGAATGATAATGATGTCAGCTAGTCGATTTGGAGTTGAGAGCTTTGATGTGACGTTCTTGCACTATATAACTTTGGCCGAAAATCTCCGAACAAAGCGGGCATGTAACACCATTGATGACATTATAATGATAATGTTAAAGCTCTACCATCTACCTCGGTCTTAACTTTAATTAAGGTCATTATGTTTCATGTCCTAATACCTACAAAATAGACTCTATTTTGTGTTGCCTAGTCAAAAAGACTGCTGCTCCGACAACCAGATTAAAAATTGGAAGAAATAACCGTTATTCTTACTGTGTAAGCAACGGAACTTGACAAAAATCATTAAATATGATTGATTCAGATGACTCCTCTCCTTTCATCGTATTTTATTACTTACATTCTAACGTGCGACAGATAGTAGTTCGTACCTATTCCAACAAATATTAAATTACTTACCAAAATCTGTCAAATTTTCCCAATCGAAGATTTTCTTTGGAAAGAAAAATTCGAACCGCGTGCAGGATTTGAACCTACGACCTTCGGATTCAGTACATCCGACGCTCATTTCCAACCGAGCTACCGAGGTTTCCCAATCGAACATGAAACTTCTTCCTTTGTTATAAAGTTGGAAATCTGTGAATTTTGACCGATTGGTGTAGGTTGATGTGCGGTGTCTGTAAGTAAGACTGTAGGTAAAGTTATCTTAAGAAATACAATATATTATTATATAATTTTCTACTCCCGTCTCAGCCACGGTTTTTTTGGGTTAATACCACTGTATTAACCCAAAAAATTGGCTAACATTAAAATTAAAGCAGTCATTTCGTTATGTTGTGTTAAAGAAGAGTCTGATTTTAATTTTTCTTATCAGTTGCTTACCTCCCCACACACTTACCCACTCGAAAATATCAATTTAAGCATGAAACCCGTAGCTTCGGCCGACGTTGGACGACGACAAGATTATAGTGATACGAACTAAAAATTGGTGACAACATAATTGGACAGTTGTCCCGACTCCCGATGTTTTCTCAGAACATAATTATGAATGCAAAATTAATAGGGTGTAGATAATTCACCTGAAAGTTTTGAGGTAGTTACTTTCGTACTAGCCCGTATTTTCGTTATCGGGTTAAAAAGTAAACTTATTCTCTTAGAGTTTCCGAACTCGAAGTTATCCATGATCACGTGGTACCTTTGACTGAATTATCTGCTTAACTAATGGGTTATTGTAGGTTATAGCAGCCATTTGTTTAAGTTACTAATTCAATAGAACCTACATCATAGAACCTATCTAGTATTGACGTTTTCAGCTTAAATTCCAACACCTGTCTAGCCATTAAGCACCCATAATGATGGTTTCCAAGGACATCTCTAGGTAAGTGGCTATGTTAATGTTCTGCATTGCCCAATAGAGCAATCATTTACAAATAATGTTATTATGCTGATTTTAGTGGACCCTAGTAGGTATTTTGCAAAGAGTAATATTACGCCATAGGAAAATTAGTATAACTACTAGGTACTTGGTTCTAAAGGTTTACTCAATCATGTTTCGCTGTGAATGAAGCTATAGACACTATCTAGGCGCGACCGCAGATTCTAAAAAAAAAAAACGTGTGGCACTCGAGGACTGCCGCGGTAAAGCTATTGCATAGCATTTTTTATCATATGCAAATATAATTATTTATTTACATATTATATTTATTACTGTACTAATTAGGCTATGGTCAGCCACGTCAATCTAGTGAAACGTTAAGAAAAGTTCTCCTCCCTCTCCCTCTCCCACTCCCTCTCCCTCTCCCTCTCCCTCTCCCTCTCCCTCTCCCTCTCCCTCTCCCTCTCCATCTCCCTCTCCCTCTCCCTCTCCCTCTCCCTCTCCCTCTCCCTCTCCCTCTCCCTTTCCCTCTCCTTCTCCCTCTCCCTCTCACTCTCCCTCTCCCTCTCCCACTCCCTATCCCTCACCCTCTCCCTCTCCCTCTCCCTCTCCCTCTCCCTCTCCATCACCATCTCCCTCTCCCTCTCCCTCTCCCTCCCCTCAATTAAATTGCCCCTTGCTCAATAAAAGCATGCTTTCCTACTAGTAATGAGCACGTCTGTCCATACCTTTATAATTGCCGAAGTCGCCCGAACTGAAACGACGTTAGACGACGGTGTCAGGGATTTTCCTTAGGTTTTTAGGAATTTCTTGATTTGGTCGTCGCGCCGCGCTCGCTCAGAGCCGACGATAAAAGCTATGCAATAGCTTAATATGTCAGAATAATTAATTCTGATGCTCGATGGAAAGCACTCGCTGCATTTTTGTAAGTATTAGATATCGCACACTGTAAGAAAAATTCAGACGAATCGTCAGCTTCTGATGCTCGCCGAGAGGCGCAAATTGTATTGGAAAAGGATAATTATTTCTGATAGCATGCGGTGTGCATCTGGCGAGTTAAATTTTTTTCTGACAGAAATTTCTTATAGTATGCAGTCGCGCTAAAGGCACTATAGTTGACTAGGCAGTCAGATAATAATTTACTTAGTGACCTATAAAATAGGTAATTACAGTACCCACAATCATTCATACTTAATGCATACTTTGTTGAATCTTAAATTAGATTTTGAAGTTGCCATGTTAGAACTTGCTTAGAGGTTTGGTAAATATATTTGGTACTCTGTTAACAATTAAACCTCCGTACCTGATTTACTATCTCATTGCATTAAAATCAAAGATAAGACAATCATGCCTCGATCATAGATTTCCATTATAAAATCTATGAAGGATTTTTTATGAGTAGTTATGCAAATTTAATAAAAGCGACGTGTGTGGGAGTTAGGAAATCGATAGGTAGGTACCTTTTTTTATCGCGGTAAAATCGTCAAATGAGTCATGCCTACCCAGGGCGCGACGGAAGCGACTGTCAGACTTGAACTGAATAAAATCCACGGTGATCCTTCAATAGCCCTATACGTTCCAGGGTCCTGATAAGACTGTCCCACAACCCCGGCAGGCTTTAGCCCCGTCTGATTGCTGTCAGGGTCCATGATCAGACGGCGAGTCACCGCCATCCGCATGCCAGCGCCTACGGTGGTCGGAAAACGCCTCGTGACGGCCGTAATCGTGGGCGTCTCTCACGGCGGCTGACAGATGGTTCGTAAGGAGGACGCAGTCTTCTCCCTTACGCGTTGCGCCTCCTCCTTCGCTAGTATGACTGCTTCGCAGAAGAAGGCGACCGCTTCTCATTCCATCTCGCCCCGCAACATAGCTTCGCCCAATACCGGGCGCGAGAGGTCGCCGCCTATCGCCTTCGTGAGGACACTTGCTCTGTCCAAGCGGGGTAGTCCTGCACCCCGTATGCTCCACCGTGGCCTCTGGGCGATCCTCGCAGTGGTGACACCCAGGCGTTTCTAACTTACCAATCAGGCACAGGAACCTCCCGAAAGATCCGAGTCCAATGAAGACCTCTATTAAGTATTCTGTGGTCAAGGGGAAGGTGAGGACGCCGTTACGCCCCTCCAGCCACTCCTCAAAGAGGGGTCTTACCGCCGCGATTGCGGCGTGCCCAATCGTTAGGTACCTAAAATAGGTTTCTGCCTAAGTAGGGGAACAGTGTATAAGACGGGGACGTTAATAATCGCGAGATATAATGGGGACATACACTCTTTAGGCATACTTAACTTACTTGGCGTCCTGTTGGCGCTTGTGCTACGTTAGTTTTGCGTTAAGTTTGCCTTAGGTGTGTGATTTCCCATCATACCTCGTGTCCCCGTCTTATACACTGTTCCCCTACTATTGATTTACTGACTATTGATGTAGTTGCTAAGTAGGTACCTACGTTTTATCAAGAGCTTATTATTATTGTGCATAATTAAGTTTTTTAGTTCTGGTTTGTAGTTAGGTACCTACTACTCACAATATCACATAAAAACATTTAAAACATTGCTCTGAAAAGAATGTTTGATTGGAGCATGTTTTTGACGCTTCTAATAGGAAACAGTGAAACAATTAATCCAACACTTCGCACATGACAACATAAACAGTCCTAACTCAAAAAATGGCCGAATTGACTTAAGATTACCTACGGACCAAGTAATTTTTAATCTACATACTGACAAGACACTCATGTAAAAAAGTCAATTTTTGTAAGAGTTATGAACATAAAACACTTTATTAACTACCGCCGCATTCAATACTTGCGCCAGGCAACAACGTACTTTCTTAGTTAGTGCTCCGGCGCCGTTCGATCGCACGCGGCGCTGGGCGCGTAAACCAAATAATACGCCGCCAAAGTCGGAATTTCGCCGAGGTAAGAAAGTCTAAAAAGACACTTTTGAGATATGACTATATTGACTGATGTTAAATTATCTATAGCTGTGTATTATTTTGAGTTAATACTGTTTTGACTTTTTAATTTCTGCATATTTAGTAGGAACGTTTTGTATTATTTGTTTTATGACTGTTTATCAATCAAAACTTTCGTGTTATGACTGTATTCACTTTTCAAACAATATGTTTTCACGTGTATCATCTTTGTTAGGACAGTTTAAGATTTTCTGTTGTCCAAGTTTTAGCTCAATGAATAGAGAGTGAGAGGGAGTGAGTTCAATATCGAGCGTATTGAGTCGTCGTTTTGCCGAGTGAAAAACCACTATCCTGATAGTATTCGACGGAAGCGGGTAGGCGACTCTCAGTTTCTTCGATCTTCGACGGCCCGATGAGATGCAGGCGGACAGGCAGCTTCTGTCCCCCCTTACCGGCAGGTAGACCGCCGACTCGATGAGTTGAGGGTAGACGGGATCACTCTTCGGTTGTAGGTGGCAGACCAGGTGACTCCAGGTACAGGTAGGGTACCTAAGGTATATAGTAAACCCTGGCATAGAAACCCCTCTGGGGTTCACTGAATTTAATTTTGATTTAATTTAAATTCATATTTATTTTAATTTAATTCGCACAGAATAACGATGGTTTAAAGTATCCGTAATTAGTTCGTAGCGAGACAATTATGACGGCTATTGTAGTTCAAAGCTGTAGTACGTAATGTGCTGTCAACCCCCGCGTTCCTCGTTTTAAACCGCGAGCGCCTACGTACAAGTCAAAAAGATGGGTGGGAGTTTGGTTGCAAAATACTAGTTATGTTTCGTTTTACGTAGCCTTTGTTTACTTTAAGTTAAAATAACGTACTACGTTACAGTACCCTCCTTTTTAGCGTAGGATTTTTCCTAGGGAAAATCCGCTGCTTCACTCATGCTAACATCTGATCTAGGATACACATTTTTACGTCTTTTATCCATAATCTGTCATTCATCACCTTACATCCACATTTCAATCACCAGCCGACAATACATTAGAGTTGTCTATCCGCTTCCTTTCAACCAGAGTATTCTGTATTTAGAGCACAAAACACTCGCCCAGATCATCTGTGGCTGTTAAAATATTTAGCGCGAAACAGAGCGATTACTAACTACACATAACCATTATTTAATAGGTAGAAATATTAGAGAAGATAGATAAACAAGTTATGTTTTTGGTTTTGGCTCCAAACGCTCCTGCATAGGCTTGTTTAGAGAGTTGCGACCGCTCTGAAGAAGCAATACCAATGGTGTAGACCATTAGTATTACATAACTAAAGAGATCGATGGGGTAGAGCCACGATCAATGACCATCGGTGTATGGCTGATAGTTATAATATACATAATAAAATACAATGAATGGGGTAGGCCATCATTATAGGTTTGTAACTGTTGGGGTAGACCAAAAGTAACAAGAAAGAAAAGATATGGTTAAGTGTAGTAGTTATAAGTAGGTAGGTAGTGAAGGTGGTATAGGTTTGGTATAGTTAAAAAAAAATATATTAGGGTAAGATTCACTGTAATTAGATTTAAGAAGGTTTCATTTTATGATTATCAAATTTTGAGTTTAAGTAGTAATTATGATAAAATTATAAGAATCCAGATAATTAAGTAGTTAGTGAATTTAAGTTACGATTTAAAATTATTTTTATTTATTCTTTGTAACTAATTTGTTTCTAGACAATATAACAATGTTATATTCACCTGGTATTCTTTGTAGGTTATAAAACTGATAGTTTCTAGTATGCGCTTGGTGGAGAGTAGCGATATAAAACGTAATAGGATAAGACATAGTGAGAGAAAAAATAATTTAAAAGTTCCGGCAGCGAAATGAGTGTTGAATAACTATCAATAAAAGCGCAATACAATAAGTTATACAGTTGGAAACATTAAAAAATAATGCGTACATCAGTCTACCAATTCGAAAATTAAATTGAAACAGTTTCACAAAATAAAAAAAATTGAAGGTAGATGAAAAGAAAAAAACAAATTTTCTGTTTCATAATTGGTAGCCTGTAATAGAATAAAATACCTATTGTAATTTGTATGGTTAATTATAACCACGATGTTTATCATTAAAAATAAAACCTTATTATTTTTGGAAATTATTCTTTTATTTTGCTGTTTTTAATTACAAATTGACTGAGATAATACAATAGCAATTAGTAAACTTTAAAAAAAGAAGAAACGCAATATGGTAACATTTTATTTAATACAGCGATAATTTACTATAATTGGTGGATTTGAACGGGAAAGAGAGATTTAAAACGAAATTTTTCATTTAAACGCAGGAAATAGAGTCATAACTACGAACTTTTTTTTCAACAAGAGAAAAATGATACTTAATCACAGATATTTTACGTTTTTATTATTTAAATGATAAAAGCATTACCTAAATAACATTTTTTCCTTTGAAATCATTAACGTAACTTCAATAGTTTTGGTTCTATGATTTTTTGAACTTTCAAATCGCTTTTACTCGAAATGTCTAATTTTGAGTTATGACTGTATATGTTGTCATGTGCGACTTTATTCTCGTTTAAGAAATAAAATGTTGTAAAATCAAGGTAGTCTCAAAAGTAAAAGCTGATTTTGCCTTATACAGCCTCTATTTAAACCGGCCAAGTGCGAGTTGGACTCGCCCATAAAGGGTAAATTGCGGTTTACGATTTAAGGCGTATTATAAAAAAAAAACTAATTACTAGATTTCGTTCAAACCAATTTTCGCTGGAAGTTTGCTTGGTAATGTACATCCTATATTTTTTTTAGTTTTAGATATCATTCTCTTATTTTAGAAGTTACAGGGGGTGCACACATTTTACCACTTTGAAAGTGTCTCTCACGCAAACTGTTCAGTTTAGAAAAAAAATGACATAGTAATCTCAATATCATTTTTAAATACCTATCCTATGATACCCCATACGTAGGTAAGGGTTTGGTGAAAAATTGTTTTTTGAGTTTCCATTCTAAGTATGGGGAACCCCCAAATTTTGTTTTTTTTTTTTATGTGAAAATCCTGATGCGGTTCACATAATACATCTACTTACCAAGTTTCAACAGGATATCACTTATACTTTCGAAAAAATGTGGCTGTGACATTCGGAGGGATAGACAGACAGACAGATATGACGAATATATAAGGGTTCCGTTTTTTGCCATTTAGCTACGGGACACTAAAAATCGAACGTAATACAGCTTGTAGTGCTATTTCGGGAGTCATTAAATTTATTTACTTATTTATTTATTTTATTGGTTTACCAACAATTGTTACATCCATACATACTTAAATAGAACACATAACACTAATACTAGATGTACAATATTAAACGATAAACACTACATGCAAAAATAACAAGAAAAAAGAATACAAGGAAAGATCAGAAACAATTTTTATGCTGCTATATAACCAAGAATACATGCCAAAGTAAATGTGATTGTGATTACAAGTAATTTTAGATTACATAATAGGAATTAAGATTATCGTAGACAATGAATATATACTAATTTATTGCGAGAAACAACTGATTCTTAAAATACTGAAGGGAAGAGCCATAGATAACAATTTTACTGAATTTATTATGTAGTCGACTAAGCCTAGGGATTGCAGAGTTACGACCTGAAACAGTCCTGGGAAACGGTGGATAAAGGAGATCAATGGGATTTCTAGGATAATAGTGCGGAATATGGAATTTGATTTTTTTTTTACATTAAGTTCCATGTCATTGTTAATGCACCATTCCATAATTCTGTCTATGTCCTCCTGGAGCAATAATGTGTCCGATTCTAATTTAATTATTCGGGCTATCTTCAAATCGTCGGCAAACAAATACGGTTTAGAGTTTACAAAGCAATCAGAGAGGTCGTTTATAAAAGCGTTAAATAGAATAGGTCCCAAATGCGTTCCTTGCGGGCCACCAGAGGTTGCTCTAAAGGTGTTAGATTTGTATCCATTGGGAACCACATAAAAGGATCTTTCTGATAAATAGGAGCTTATCCATTTAAGAAAAGTTCCCGCAAACCCGTACACAACTAGCTTTTGAATGAGCACTTCGTGGGATACTTTGTCGAAGGCTTACTGAGATTGTCGTATGCCACCTGCGGTTGTTTCACACAATCTTTATTGGCTAGGTGACATACGACCACGGCTATTAATTAAAAATTTCTGTAACACGGATTGTTCTTGTTTTATACTTTTTAGTGCGCGATTTTTTCGTAGTCGGGTTTTAGTTATTTTAACTTATTTTTTTTATTTCACTTATGATTTATATTTTAAAAGCGTCGTATCTTCGTTAATTTAGGCTTTTTTTTTTATCGTGGTAAAATCATCAAATGAGTCCTCCCACCCCGGGCAGGGCGGGAGGGACTGTCAGACTTGTACTGACTAAAATCCACGGTGTCCTTCAATAGCCCTTTGTATTCCGGGGTCACGGTAATGAGATAAGTCCCGCGACCCCGGCAGGCTTCGGCCCTATAGAGGGGGGCCCCGTCATCTTGCTGACGCTCTTTGAGGCGCGCGTGGAACACAACGCGCCGTCGACCCGGGCATGGTCCATGGTCGGGCAGCGAGTTGCCCTTTACTCGCCGCCCGCATGCCCGCGCCTACGGTGGCCGGACATCGTCTTGCGACGTCCGACGCCGTGGGTGTCCACCACTGCGGGTGGGGCGGAGGGAGGACATTGTCCTCTCCCTCACGCGGCCCGCCTCCTCCTTCGCGAGCATGACTGCTTCGCAGAAGGAGGCGACCGCTTCCCACTCCGTCGTTAATTTAGGCTTAGTAAAAGAATAAAATACCTACCTACACGGGTCAAATAATTGTAGATAATTAGATTTTTTCAATCGTTTTGCTTATTATTGCACGAATTGTACTTGTTCACGTTCCCATGAATACTAAATTCATAAACAAGTATGAAGTAAGATACTGGAATTGGTAGGTAATTAGGTATGTTCCGTACAGGGTGTAAAACATCGTGATCTCATAGTGAAATATGTAATCTACGTCTTAATTGCATTGTTTAAGTACCAGGGGTACTACTATCTAAACACGAAATCCGTAATTTCGGATAATGTTTTGGCCGTTCACTACTTTATCCCTTAGGTACGGACTTCAGATTAGTTAGTGTTCAGAACTAAAAATTGATCACAACATGATTGGACAGTTTTTCCGTCTCCCGATGTGTTGTCAAAACTTATGAATTCATAACTTATAGAGTGAGCAGGGTTCACTAAAAAGTTTCGAGTAACTTTCGTTCAGGCTCGTATCTTCGTTGAGGGATTAAGAGATTTTTTAGTAGAGTTAATTATTATTTAAAAAATTGACCTCTAAAGCTAAGTTATTTATAGGAATTACAGCTAGCGACAAAAGTTGTTAATCATCATCATCATAATTTAATTATCACTACTGTCAGGAATACAACACTGGCACTTCCAACACGCACAGTCGCACTCGATCCCGCAAAGATGGAACAGATACATAATACCAGTGATGCAGAAGATGCATCTTAGACTACCGCAGAAGTTGCAGCAACACATCTAGGAACGTCATCTAGTCTCGTCTTTTCGTAGGTCATCATCATCAGGTCGGTTATCACGACTTGGACAACCCTGGACACCCTGGTTAATGGAATTTTAATAAAAAAAATTTAAACTGAAAAGTTTATTTGTCTTTATTAAACAAGTAGGTATCTTTATATTAATAAGTAGGTGCCAGTCTTTGAAGTACATTTCCTACTCAACACATCGACTAGACTCAGTGATGCATTTGACATTTAAAATGTTTCCGCCGACATCAAGCTTCATTAAAAAACTGCAAACAAACTTCATGTCGCTGCCGCTCAAAAGCAAGACATTTCAGTTTAGGTTCCGAAACTGCATCGCTTAAGGTACCATGACGTCCAATACGCTCAGCGTCATTCGGATCGTTATCAGTGAATGAAAGATCGCAATTTGTGGCTGAAACGTTTTTGGTGAAAAAGAGACAACGCTATTATTAAATAGCGTCGTCTCTTTTTCAACAAAAACGTTTCAAATGACTTTGGTATTTTAGACTTAAAAGAAAGATAAAGTACACTTTCGTTGGTTTTTGTAAAAAAAAAACTTTATTTTCGTCAATAATTCACCAAACGTTTCAGTTTATGTTAAAGAATAGTAACTTTTATTGAAAAGCTAATTTTGACAATTTGAGCGTTTCAGTTGAGCTGCTTTAAGACGTCATGGTACCAAACCAGTACAAAATTGAATGTGTGCAAAATTGGTGTCTCAGTTTGGCACATAGATTGAATCATTAAACTGACGTCATGGTACGAATTAGAAGAACAGTTCAGTTTAAGTCCTAAACTAGATAGCTCGTGGTAAGATGATGATGATGATGAACATAATTTTACATTACATTAATATTTATTTCAACTAACTTTTACCTATGATTTCACCAGCTGCTCGCTGCTCGGCTCCTGTTGGCCGTATCATGATGTTTTAAAATATAGGCTACACCCTTCTTCGATAAATGAGGTAGGTGTCCAAAATATTTTTTCAATGCGAACCATAGTAGTTCCTGAGATTAGCGCGTTCAACCAAACAAACTCTTCAGCTTTATTATATGTAAGTATTAGTATGGATAGAGTATAGATTTAAGCTGTTAATAAAATTACCTATAGGAAACTTCACACGGTAATTAATTGTAGGTATTCCATCGTTATTGATGTACAAATAATGATCGGAAAAATCCTAATAATTCATACGCTTGATGATTCAGGTTGAATTACTCAGTTATTAAACTTTTTGCTAGTGTAACGTGTTGTACACTCAGTCTCTACCGTGGCGAACATTCAATGGCTTTGCAAATACTAATCTATGTTTTTAAGTATCTTTTATGTACAAGTTTTGTGATCACTTAAACTTTACTACACCACAGAGACTATACATAGACCATAGGATATCTATGCCTTTCAATGGTTTCTAATGAAGGAAAAATGAAGATTTTCCGGTTTGTTTTATGTCTGAATGTACGTTTGTGTAATATACATATAATAATCTCAGTTGGGTATCTACTTATTTCGTTAAAAATCATACTTTCACAAGCCACATAAAAACCCATTTAGAAATGAGTATATCTTAGGTAGCTCATTTCCATTCAAATTACAAGCAACCATAGAATCTACACTTATCAACTTCAATAGTATCAAACGAAAACGAATGGTTTAGGCTTATAAATGGAAAAAATAGGCTGGTTAAAAGCACGAGCAAACCACGTATAGTATAGGCTCCGGCCCTGCCATTTTTATCCACTTTTATTTAAATCCAGCGTGCAGGTAAACTTCAATAAGTAGAGTTTAATAAGTTCCAAAATATAAACCTTAATAGTGTACCTAAGTAGAAGCTAATAGCTACCTACCCAAGAGGGGAGTATCTATCATTAAGGAGATATCCGGGCAGACATACACATCTACTATTAGCAGCATTTATCACATGAGAACGTGATGTACTTATTGTTACTAAATTAATTCGAACAAAGCGATGTGAAAGGACGATCAAGCGCTTATATGCACTGATTTACACATTACTAATATTTAGGTAAATGAACATTAAAACATTGGCACACACTGACACAATTAGCATATGGTATCGAAAAGGTAAACGCACCTCTTTATTAATCGGAGGAGCTCGTGGCTAAATAATATCAGCCTCAAAGGTATATTATCGGTACCCTTTAAAAATTGCCTCGTGTGCTAACGAGGAACTTATTTTATCCATTTCAAGTAACGTCAATGTTCATGTTCACAAAAAGGAGAAGTCTCCTGCTAGGGCCTCAGTTCGTGGATGGGTGACCAATGGGTTAAATTACATAGACAACCAATTTCTTTCATGCTTTGGAAAGCACATTATGCCGTTGCACTCTGCTGTCATCAGACTTATCTAGGGGTCTCTGGAGGTTTTTCTGTGCACGTCAAGCAGGCAGTAACTCCATGTAAAATACTAGTATTCAGCTGCATCCGGTTACACTGAATACAGAGAGGCTAGACAGATGATGATATCCTTATTAATCTTGACGATATTATTAAAACAATAAAGATTTAATAAAACTTACCAAATCAATTCCCAGTAAAAAATAAGTATTTATAGCAGTAGAGTAGAGAATGGTTTTAAATGACTAGTATAGCTGTTTGTGACTGTATTATGGAAGCTTCCACTTATTTTGATCATTTTTTACACAGCTTTAGTCAAGGCCGTCATCAATAATCGCTTCTGCTTTTGATCAATTGAATTATAATAAGAAACTTTTTCGTAAATTATTATCTATACCTATACATATAATAAATCTGGAGAAGGGTCAATTCTGTACATTGAAAATATTGAAAAAATAAATAGCGGGGGGTGTTGCTGGATACCGATACCAAACCCAAATATGTGATTAAAAAAATTTTGTCTGTCTGTCTGTATGTGCAGGCATCACGTGAAAACTAACAGTTCGATTTCGATGAAACTTGGTATAATTATACCTTATTATCCTGGGCATAAAATAGGATACTTTTATCCTGGAAAAATACGTAGAAAAAAAATCTTATTTTTCAGTTTTATTCATAGACGTTGTTCTGTAGAACCGCGAACACACGTTGCATTACCCGCAGTGGATTCAGCGCCGTAACCTGTAGCGCCGAAAGTCGGATTTGGCTTGAACCGTTTGCGGCACACGCGGGCCACGCCTCCCCGACTCCTATATAAGGAGCCGCGTTCCGCGCCGCGCGATGCATATAAATTCTGAATTTTGATGCGAGCGGACGTGTCCAGTGTGGCGAGCGGTCGTCCGTGGAATTAATATTGTATGCGTGTAATTTTCAACCGTGCTTTTCAGCGCGACCTTTTTGATTACTGTTCCGATCAGTTATTTGTAAATACAAGGTCGGAATTACTATGAAAAAAATACTTACTACAGAACGCGAGCTCAACAGCAGTAGCTCAATAGAGGGATCTCCTTAATTATTATAGGCTTAGCCGTATTTGGGTCCAATAGATATTTATAAGATGTCATTGTCAGAGTTACTCAAAATGGAGAAATAAACCATCCACGCGAAGACCGACATCCGCGCGGACGGAGTCGCGGGCGGAAGCTAGTACATAATAATATTACTCAATTAAAAATGGCATTCGGTGAGCAATTCATGTCAGTAAATAAATACTTGTGTATCTACGACCATCGTCAGCTATCCACTTAGCTATGCTAAAGTTAGCAAACACTGGGTAATAATATGTAAGGATATTGACAAAATATACGTAGGCACTACTTCTTTTGCGACGTAAAAAAGATCAAAAGTCCGAATATTGTTGTCTAGGAGTGAGAACACGGAACTTGTAAAAATATTTGAATACACGCAAAGTTACCTACAAAACGTCGCGAGCGCGCGTGGCGCTACACGTGCGCGAGTCTTATGCTTAGGTTTGTTTTGTATTGGCTCAGAGAAACAAAATATACTATGCCCATAGGGTGTGCGTATTTGTATAGTGACAATGTTCGACACTGAAACGCGCGTTTTGTGCGCGGCAGCAGCTGATTGAAACGCGCGTAGGTACATATGCCAGCTGCATATCCCACCTTTGGTTTCTGTTTACTAGAATTTACTAAGGGATACCCCTGTATCCAGGCTGTCCCCAGGGACCGGTTTGTTTTCTGTAAAGAATAACTGCGTGATCATAGAAGTACCAATCAATGTACCTAGGTACTAGAGATCAGAAAAACAACAAAATTATCAATTCCTACTCTATTAAATAAAACTTCGACTAGGCATCATTTTACTCGAGTATGCGTCACATTTGCGACCTTCTTATGAAAATATGTCTTCCTACCTATATTTTAAACAGCTGAGCAGGTGGCTAGGAAGGTATTGGTCGGATACAATTGAGTCCATCGACACAACAAAGCAGAAGAACAGGCCTGTATGGATGCCTTTGGTCTGCTTTTCTTCCGTGCAATTGGAGGGATTTAATGACCCACTGTATTTTCGTCTTAGCCCACATAGTCGGGTTAGGTTTGGTTTACTTTAAACATGTTACCTGGGCCACAAGTCTGCTATTACAATAGTGTCAAAATGTTCTAACATTGATTTCATAATTGATGATTTTGACAAATTTTGTAATTCAACTAATATAATGACGTCATTATGACTGTCCAATGCTCAACCACTAAAAGAAATGGCATTCATAAATAATATTAAGAAAATATATAAATGAAATGTGGCATGCATAAATGTTCAATTGTCATTTTATCGCGATCCTATTACAAAACCATTGACTGACCAATGATCGACTAATGAATTTATCAGATTACGAACTTTTAGCAATAGGTAACAATGGGATCCTGTTGAAATGACGAATTTATAAAAATATCAGTTTTGTGCCCCAACTATTATGTAATTATCCATCCAGCTAAGAGTATCCTAAGCCGGTTTCAGGCGGCTCTGGAGTGCCATCTATTTATAAAAGCATTCTACGGTCAATAACCTGCTTTTTTCAGGTTTCTCGCGTGTGGACGTAATAAGGACCCGGAGGAACCATATTAAAAAAGAAAACCTGCTGTGGTTGGCTAAATATAAATAAACAGGCTATGCCTGCATCCAAAACTAAAATGGTACCAACAAAACAACGATATAAAACGATTTTAGTACACAAACAAATATTTGAATGCAAAGTCGGAAAAAATCTTTATATTTAATTTTGTCAAACACACTTAGTACCAAGTCTTAGTTTTAGTATTAATTGAGAAACTCTTTTGAAAGTTAAGAAAGATTGTTGAATGGGGAAATATCACTCCGTAAGAAAAATTTAAAAGATGATTCGTATTTAGGTATGTAATTGCAACTTTTGTGCAAAGGTAGACAAATCTGGTTTAATGGTAGCAGATCGACGAGACCCAGGGCTTCGATCTCCAGCTATGTCATTCTCTATAAGAAATCTCGTCGCTGGATTCTATGATGTGCTCTACGACGAGGCAGCTTCAATATCATTTCCTGCCCTTCTCCCATTTTACTTGGTGTCGGGCGCAACACGTTTTCTTCTTACATTCTCCACGTCGCGTCGCCGTCGGTCACAGCATGATTTACTTCTTTTTCTTTCCTATCATTCCTAACACAATGCATCCGTTCCATCTTTTGTTTGGCCTTCCTCTACTTAAAAAACAGATATGATTCAAAAAGGCCGCTGTTTCAGCCCAATGACATCACAATCATCATAATTATTTAAGAAAATATTAATTCGTTCAAAGGCTCACTTTACTCATAATTATCGTGGAACGCATGTCGCTCAACGTTTATAAAACTAGTTTCTTATAAACTAGTTATGTAAAATGTACTCACATGTGTAAATTTCCCATAATCTGTTGGTCATGTTATTATTAATCTGTTTTGATAAGAAGACCAGCGATCTGCCTTGGCTTTGCACCAGGTGGAATCGTGCAATTTGAATCAACGTATTCAACTTTCAACAAATTTCTGATAGTAGGTATGCAGGGTGTATCCTGCGAGCATCAGAATTTTTCGACAGTTTGTAGTATGCGGTCGCTTAGTGTCCATACTTCTACAATTCCCATTTTTTAAGGTCTAGAGAAGAAAGAGAAATCCTTCCTTTTTGAATTTATATCAATTACAAAAAAAAAAATCAAACCTTACCTTTATATAATTCAGGTGAAAATTTACAAGGATAGACTTGAGTCATCATAGTTTCTAACTTGATACATAATTGTTAATAAATAAAACCTGTATTTTTGCAATAACTTTTATTGTTCTTTAAAAGTAAATAGTTAACCTAAAAAGTGAAACGCCCAGACAAACTTTAATACTCACATTTTTAATTCACTGTATTGAGTTAAAGCAAATAATATCCGAAGATTGGACTTAGTATTATACAGCTAAGTTTGTCATTTCGACTACTACGACAGTCATCGGTCAGCTCGTGTATTAAGAGCCTCAGAGGGGGGGTTACATGTTGTGTACGATCACCCATCCAAGGGCAAGGCAAGGCGTTGTTGCTTCACTCCAAATATCTAAAGTCTACGCGGCAGACATTTAACGAGCCCCTTGTGTCCAAGCATGCGTTGGTATGTAAATTAAAATATGTGTACTTGGTATGTATACTGGGAAGCTGTGACGAAGAGACATAAAACTTGTACGTACTTAGGTAAATACATTATTTTTTTGTTATTAATTAGCTACATTAACTAGCTGGTACATAATATTCTAGGCGGTTATTGTGGGAAATATCTCATAATGACAATATAATGAAACAATTCTGGCTATGAATAAATAATACATACTTAACCCATAATTAAGGATTTTTTTTGCGTCGAAAAGGGGCTTCTATAAATAAAACCGGCCAAGAGCGAGTCGGACTCGCCCATAAAGGGTTCCGTAGCAGCAAGTAATAACATACTATAAAAGTTCTTGTAGTTGGTTCCAACTTTGAAAGGTTTACGATTTATGACGTATTAAAAAAAAAAACTTGAGAGGTGTCAAGGCACGTCGAAAATCGCTATGAACCTGTTAAAAAGGTTCAAGCGATTTTCGACCCTCCACCCCACACTACACCACTCCACTCCGCTCCACTTCGCTCCACTCCGCTCCACTCCGCTCTACTCCACTCCGCTCCACTCCCTTCCACTCCACTCCGCTCCGCTCCACTCCACTCCACTCCGCTCCACTCCACTCCACTCCGCTCCACTCCACTCCACTCCGCTCCGCTCCGCTCCACTCCACTCCACTCCACTCCACTCCACTCCACTGCACTGCACTCCACTCCACTGCACTCCACTCCACTCCACTACCTATTATAGCTGTAAAAATGAAGTTGACAAACTTACATTTGCAGTTGTTCTCCGATACATTTTGTTTAGGAAAATGTTATCCCAGTACGTTTTATAAGTTGGTCAACTATTACTCGTAAACTTGTAAAGCCCACTTAGTCATGATAATTTTCTTTTAAACTTCGTTATATATACTACTATTGTAAATTTTTTCACACCCCTAAACATAACCGTTTAGCTGGTAGAGGGGGGGGGACACTCGAGTAGGGCAAAAATTAGCACTTTAAAGCTTAATATTTCACAAACGAATATTTTTATCAAAAAATTGTTGATGGAAACTACCAATATTTTTTAAAGGCCTATTTAATGATACCCCACAATAAGGGGTACGCGAGAAAAAAAAAAACATCCCCGCTTTACGTGTACAGGAGGTACCCTAAAAAAAAATATTTTACGAGATTTTATTTTACCACTTTTTTGACGCAACAAATCCGTATATTTACACCAAATTACAGCTTTCTAGTGCTGGGCGTCTCTGAGCTAAGCTGCGGACAGACGGACGGACGGACGGACGGACATGGCGAAACTATAAGGGTTCCTTGTTGACTACGGAACCCTAAAAAATAGACTCCCAAAATAACCTTACCTTAATTATGTAAACTTATTTGCATATAAATACATTATGTATGTTTTTTGTAATCGTTAAACTAAAATCGGTGAATATTCAAACCTTCCGTGTTAAACAAGAAATTAATAAAATAAACGAACAAGTTTAACTAATGGAAATGGTTGTACACATACATAAAATGCATTTTAATGAGTAGTTTTAATCAGTACCTAATATTTAATTCATCATGTATTCAGTTCCAATAAAGTACAATAAAATAATTTAACTTTACATTAAGTAATTGTAATAAATTTTACGGAAGTTTTAACTTTACTTTGTTATTTGCTATAATATCACTCGTATAACTATTTATTTCAGAACATTACAAATTAACGTAGCGTTCATAATCAAGATTAGCCATCAGCCATCATTAACATCAGTAATAAGTTCTCATCCTTGTCTTGTTAAATAAATAAGATGCTGGCTGAATAGGTACGTACCTACATAATGTCCATAAATTGAAGTCTATTTTTGAAAAACTTGTGTGATTTGACAATCACCGGAGCATTAAACTTGACTACCGAAATCTCTGTTTTACAAGTCTAATATCATTGACGTTAATCTAACACTATTAGCCTTTTAATGATATTGCTTCATACTATAACCGTGACTTTGTCTCGGGTCTCTTCAACTTGACATTCCGTCTCCGACTGAACAAATATGGAATCACTTAAAAATTGACTGGCAATGAAGATCACGACCTTTGAGAGCGTATCTGTGCAAATAATGATGGACAAATGTTTGTAATACTATTATTATTGCCTCGTGTACGTATGTCATCAAGGGGATTCAACTAAATTGCGGACGTGGCGATCAACACTTAACTCGTGCCTCTAAAAATGACAAACTATAACTTATTTATGGCAATTTTATAGGTAACCGCACAAAGTTGAATAGGCAATCAATGTTTATTTAACTACATATAAGTACTAGCGTTTTTTTACCATTTCTTCAAAGTATCGCTATGAATTGCTCCGTAACTAAATGTTATACTGGCCATTGATTTTGTTATTAAGGTATGTATTTTGTACATTGCGTTGTATTACCTATTTACCTACAATTCGTTTTTGATTTACGATTTTCATAAGTAATTGTTTCTTTTACATCCTAATTTGATAAGATAGGCCTTTTTTTAAACTTGTTCCAGGGAGAACTGACGGCTTGGCGGCACAAGGAACGCGACAAAGGATTTTTCGTGGACTAACGATTTTTGATCTTAATTCAATGAATTTGGCGCTGCTAATTCTCTTATATTGCACGAAGAAGTCGAAACGTAACATTCGAGTGTCATACGGGACTTTCCCCGCAATGCTGCAGCACGTCGCGACATTCCACTCAGTCCTGAAAATAGGGGTGTGCCACCAGTACCCACGCGCAGGGCGCAGGCCCTGGAGGGGCGTAGAATTGTGGCCAGAAATGGGCGCATTTAAGAAACTAGCACTGGGCGCATAAAGTTCCACAATATGCCACGGCAAGCCTTTGCACCATGTTCTATACAAAGGTCTAAATCTGGCCCGTTGGCTAAGAACAGTGAACTAAATGAGTGAGCGTCAGGTTGCACTTGCTTTCGTCTCGAAGTTGAATGATACAAGATCGTGAGGTATGCCGTAGAATGCCACAGAATTATTCCGTATTGCCGAAAGGTGACGCGCCACGCCATGCCATGCCGTCAGTGGGCGCTAGCCGAGAGGTGCCTGAAAATTCTATCAACACTCTAGCTCATAGCACACATTTTACAGCAGACATAAAAGAAAGAATCCGAAATAATGATTTGTTAAAATACATGGTGAATTGTTACTATAAATACAGCAAGTAGGTACAGGATAAGTGAGCTTGTTTGTTAATAATTGTTTGCTAAGCTTTCATGCCTGGTCGCGGGACTTATCTCATTACCGTGACCCCGGAACATAAAGGGCTATTGAAGGACACCGTAGATTTTAGTCAGTACGAGTCTGACAGTCCCTCCCGCAAATTTACAAAGGCAAAAAATAGTATATATTTTAGTCACAAGCCAGACTCTAATAGATGAGCTTTTGTTTGTGCATATTACTCAACAATACCTAATCTATCTCAGTCAAAACTGGACTCAAATAGATAAGCTTTTTGTTTTGATATTTTCAAAGAAAATGCACGGACGAAATCTAGTTCTATATTATAATTCATGTCACTCGAATAGCGAAGCTTTTGGCGAGTTATTTTCAAAAAGCTATTCCATTTGAGTCAATTTTATTACTGAGATAGGTATTGTAGAGTAATATACAGAAACAAAAACTGATCGATTAGAGTCTGACTCACGAGTCAGACTCTAATCGATCAGCTAAAATAGTATAGCCTTTGAAAATACGCGTCCCTCCCGCCCTGCCCTCAGTGGGAGGACTAATTTGATGATTTTACCACGCTAAAAAAAAAGTATCTAAAGGGCAAAAAGACGAGGTACCGGTACATACAGACGTCACTTCGACGTCGACTCAATAATTGTCCGGGTCCCGGACTTTGTAAAAGCGAATGTAAATGTGAAGTTACTACAAAATACCAAGCATTTAAATTACCAAGAATTTTAAGTACACACTATTTTTCCCACGTTTGTTTGTTTGTCGTTCCGGTTGGACTTTTGCAACCCAATTTTGAGGCACTTCCCGATAAGCTAGCAGGCTGACATTTTGTACACACTTTGAGTTCTGATGACGATACATGACTAGCTCAGAAACGTCATAACAAATCCAATATGGCAGCCTCCCCAAGATGGCGGACTGGCTGTTTGAAATGGGTATCAAATGAAAGGGTTTGCTGTCAGAAATACGAAAAAAATAGTCACGTGACTTAAATCTAATATGGCAGACGTCCAAGATGGCAGACAGGCTATTTGAAATGCACCCCCATAATATGGGTATCCACTGAAAGGGTTTGCTGTCAGGAATAAGAAAAAAATAGTCATTTGACTTAAATCCAATATGGCGGACGTCCAAGATGGCGGACAGGCTTTGAGGCACTTCCCGATAAGCTAGCAGGCTGAAATTTTCAGGGTAGCTTCAAACCCGATGAACAATGATAAAAATAATAAAATAATTAATAGATTTAAAAAATCTAAAAACCCACGTTTTTGAATGTCCTAAAAATAAGTCTAAAATAATCTTTGCAAGTTACACCCACGATCTATACACGTCATGTAAATATATCCCATAAATAATCTCTTAAATAATATACGCCCCCACGTTTTGAGTGGGCCCAGCCCCGTAGGGTCATTTTCTTATTTTTAGGACATTTAAAAACGTGGATTTTTAGATTTTTAAATCTATTAATTATTTATTATCAATGAAAATGAAATCAGAAACTAATATGTGTTACCTGTATCAAAGCGAAGGTCAATGAATCGATTTGATTGTGTAATAATAATCATTACTATATATATTTTATCCCTTTAATTCAAAATATTTTAGCAAGTTACAGACAAGTTTTTATCGTACTCATTTTGATTTAAAAACTTTTTCAAAAAAAAATGTAACCGACTTCAAAAACAACCACAAAAAAATGTTTAAAATAACCTATGAAATAACTTTTCTTTCGAAAGTCGGTGACTTTGTTTTTTATTTAATTGATTGTTTTGCCACCGAAAAGTTATTTTACAGGTTATTTTAAACATTTTTTGTGGTTGTTTTTGAAGTTGTTTAATTTTTTTTTTAAAGTTTTTTATTTTATCCTTTTTAATTTAAATATTCAACCCAAATTCTTGTCGAGTACATAATTTTCTTATATGTGCACTAGAATTTTGTAATCCGTAGCAGCGGTAATAACATCGCCCATGTACACAATGAACTAAAAATAAAAACTACTGAACAAAACTAAATGTAATTTTTTTGGGACCAAATGGCAAGTACCTTTACTGTATCGAACAAAAAAAGAATCATCGAAATCAGGAACGGACCAGAAACCTCGGAGTAACCGGTGTAGACAATGTTGATAACTTTTTAGGATTTTGTTGATTTTTCAAAAAGTGCTAGTCCAATTTCAATAAAATTTTCATGGGCCCATTCGGGAAGTACCCTTTCCAACAAAAAAATATTTTTTCAAGTTGATTGGTAAGCGTCGCGTCGGAGAACATCCGAATTGAGAACCTCCTCCTTTTGGTCGGTTAAAAAAGTTCTTTAACAATTATAACATTGGCTACATTAAAAATCCGAAACCTGAAATCGAAATCTAAAATGATTTCAAAATTCGACATCAGCATCATCCATGTATTTATTTAAAACTAGCTGTGCCCGCGACTTCGTTCGTGTGGATGTCGGAACTTAACAATGTATTTTTTTAGTGCCTCTTTATTAACAACATTAGCTGTGAACCATAATTCTGGAGCATACATAAATATGCGTACGTAAATCATCAAATGAGTCCTCCCACCCAGGGCAGGGTAAGAGGGACTGTCAGACTTGTACTGATTAAAATCCACGGTGTCCTATAAATCCTAAAATAGGCCTTTACGTTCCGGGGTCAAGGTAATTCGATAGTTCCGCGACCCCGGCAGGCTTTGGCCTTCTAAAGGGGCCCCCCTTTTCGTCATTGTGCTGACACATTGAGGCGCGTGTTGAACACAACGCGCCGTCGACCCAGGCATACCTCCCGCTCGCATGCTCATGTAAGAGAAAAATCTACGTTTAAACGCCTCTGGGACCTGAGTAGTATGGGCGGGCTCCGGAGCCTGCCCGTTCCTGCCTTTGCTGGTGCTGGCAGCCCCAGGACGTAAGCAGACATGGGCATATCCTATCCTATCCCATCCTACGCTAAATCGTTGTGTATAAAAGTTATCTACATTGATTTCGTACATTTTACGTGATGCTCGGCTAACTAAACAGACAAAAATTCCTAAATGCAGAAAATGGGTTCTATTGGTTGTCCTTTGAAACCCTGGCTAATATATATTTTTTTTAATGTACAAAAACTTCTTTTCTACAGTTTTATTATTATGTATAGATGTGTTATGGTGTAGCAGGGCTCTTGGAGTTCCACAACGGGTAATCCAGATCTTCAATTTTTATAAGTCAACAGAGAGTGCTCATCAGGCTGAACAACTCTTGCTAAGACGTCATTCCTTTATATGTTATAATGTAGCTGGGCTCTTGGTGTTCCACAACGGGTAATCCAGATCTTCAATTTTTATAAGTCAACAGAGAGTGCTCATCAGGCTGAACAACTCTTGCTAAGACGTCATTCCTTTATATGTTATAATGTAGCTGGGCTCTTGGTGTTCCACATCAGGTTTTCCAGATCTTCAATTTTTATACGTCGACAGAGAGTGCTCATCAGGCTGAATAACTCTTGCTAAGACGTCATTCCTATTGATGTTATAGTTTAGCTGGGCTCTTGGAGTTCCACATCAGGTGTTCCAGATCTTCAATTTTTATACGTCAACAGAGAGTGCTCATCAGGCTGAACAACTCTTGCTAAGACGTCATTCCTTTATATGTTATAGTTAAGCTGGGCTCTTGGAGTTCCGCACCAGGTGTTCCAGATCTTCAAATTTATTCTCTTATCAGAAAATGCTCATCACGTGGAACAATTTTTGCTATGGCACCATTTTTGTATCTCTTATAGTTTAGCAGGGCTGTTGCGGTTCTGCATCAGGTGTTCAAGTCTCCAAGATAAATTATAGCCTATATGTTAATCGAACTTAATACCTATAAAAAAAAAAATCATTCAAATCCATCCAGTAGTTCCGAAGATTAGCGTGCACAAACACACAGACAAACAGACAGACAGACAAACAGACAAAAAAAAATTTAATTACAATTTCGGGTTCGGCATCGATAAAATAACAACCCCTGCTACTTTTTTTTAAATATTTACATTGTACAGACACCACTTTTCTACAAATTTATTATATGTATAGAAGAGTTTTGCCTCAATTTAGGCCAGAAGCGAGGCCTACGATAGAGTGCGTGCAGGCCGTGCAGCGTGCACCCAGTGAAGCAAAAACTTTGTATCCCTTTTTGCGAAAATTAAGTGGACGGCGGAATATGAAAAGCACTGTTAAACTTTACACGGAGAAGAAGAACAGAGACCTATATTTCTTTTATGTAACATTTAAATGAATCATAATCGAATCTTGATCATTGGGCGATCACTAGTTACTACAAACATGTAAATACTCGTAGATGGGAAATACCGGTAACAACAGATGCTGCGCGATATATGCTTGGCTATATTTTTATGGCTTTTTTATATTTTAATATACATCGTGAAAAAACCCATCAGGAAAAAACCCAAAAGAAAAAAGAAACAGTAAAGGTCGATGCTTCGTCCTTAACGATGTTGTTGATACCTACTGTGGCAAGTGGGTTCGTGGGAGACCACATGCCAGTCGCGTTCACCGGCAGGTAGGCGGGCAGTTAGTGCCTTCAGCCGGGCACGTAGCCAGCGGAGGCAATTAGTGGCCTCTTCACGTGGCGGCGTGGGGTCTCGGGCACCCACGACCACGTAGATCAGGCTCAGGCGGCGGCAGCGGCCGAGTGCATAGTTCGCGTGCCGGGCGTCTCTCCAGCGGGCGGGTAGGGCGGAGGCAGCAATGACCCCGACAGCTGTAGGCAGGAGCGTAGTAGCCCAAGACTGAAAGTATAGCCTAAGACTGAAACCCTGGAATCAACGCGAGGGTGCATCCGTAAGCGTCGTGCCAGAAGTCTGCAAGCCTCCGTCGATGCATGCGTCTCCCAGCCGTAAGCCTAAAGCAAAGCAGGATCGATAGGAAACTCACACATCGTGGTGGTTTACAATTAGAGGGTATGTGTGTGCGCATGCCCGAAGATTCCTCACCGCGTGGCCAGGCGTTTTAAGCGAACAGCTAGGCACAATGCGGCGAGACAAGCGTAGTGCAGAGTGGCGAAGCATGCGCACGCATTCACAGAGTAGTGTAGTGATGAAGAAAAGGTGATGTGGCAAGGGCCAATTTACTACAATCATAGCTTTCTCGACAGTCATAGTGAGGCCGCCAAGACAATTCAATGGCTGCCAGACCGCGCAGACAGAACTACGTAAGAATGCGATCTGACAGGAGACAAGATAATTGCAATCACACTGAGCACTTACCCGTTTATCTCGGGGTTGAGTTTAAAGAGATGATTGAAGCCGAGGAAAGAGGACGCGAACACATATTTTAAAAATAGAAACCCTGCGGGTATCTAACTCGCGACACGCTGCACAGCAGTGGAACACTCGCCACTTTATAATACTTTTCCGACTTGCACGACAAATTTTTCCATAATTCGATTAATATGCATGATATTAATAAAATGATAAGCCTACAGTATTGAGAAGTAATGTAGCTACAGCAGACCAGAACAAAAAAGAAGAATGGATCATTAGTTAGTTCCGAAAATTACCTCCTACATACGAACAAACAAACCTCTTTATAATAAGTATTGTTATACGACCTGATATTAACAGGTTGGCAACTATGTAGATTGTAAGTAGATATATATTGAATATAGAGCTTGTCTCGTGTTTGCACGTGTTTGTTGTAAAGAAGCTAGCGAACTAGTCAAGTTACTGGCTTGCTAAGGTCACTCGACGAACGAACAAGCCTATCGGAACAAACAACAAAACTTTAATCACTATAGCTTTTGAAAATATAAAAATTTAATTAATAACTTGTTAATTGAACAATAAAATAAAATTTGCTGCATCTAAAATAGGTTCAAAAGGTCGTCACTTTTCTTTAAAAAAACCCTTCTCCACGTTAGTAATTTCCCCTGTACCTATCATGGGTGCGATTGACTGTCTAAAGACCTGCAAATTCCTAAGGGTGTTCTTTAGCGCGCACAGAAAACGCCACGACCGACGGCGACGTAGCCACGTAGCTCGCAGCCGGGGAAATTATCTATTTATGTCAAGTAAATTTTAAACATTTACAAAAACAGGATTGAGTATTCCTAAATATTAATCTTTTTACACAGTTAAGCTTGACAAAAATAACCTAGATAGATAGATAGAATACACTTTATTGTACACCAAAATTGTTACAAAAAACGGTTTTACAATATTTCAAATTCTATGGTTACTTTACCGACAAGAATGATCGGCCGGGCCAACTAGTCGGCTAGTGCCGACTAGTCTCAGTCACAGTCGGGACATCTCTAATTTTAATGCATTATAAGTACTCATAATCATTTGGATTCATAAACACGCTCCAAAATATTTAAGTAAATGTTATTGACTTGATGGTCCTTGCCTTTAGGTATTACAGCGCAACAAATGTGTTGAGATTACATCATGTACCTATACCTACATGTACATTACATAATTATATATATTTTTTTTAAGTATTGATCCAGTCATGTCCGGTGTGACACCAGCCCCGGACTATCACTCGTCGCTCGCCTTGCCTCCACAAGGTGACAGCCGCCACACACACCGTACCAAGTTTTGCGACCTTCCGCCCCCATATAATTACAACCTTCGACCAATTTGCTGAACCTAGCAGCATGTCAACGACCTCACAAGTGACATCGCGAGTGTTTTGGTTAACTATGCAAATATTACCTTAATTACTTACCTGCGACACCTTGACCATGTCAAATGTTTGAAGTACTTCACAAGTGCGCAGAAAAATATGATTATTACGAGTTGTTTCATAGGTACTTTTTTGCTAATTAATTGTTTAAAGTAAGCACTTATTTATTTTAAAACTATTCCCTATTTTATTGGTTTTTATTAGTGGAATTTAGAGACGTGTTGACTATAAATATTTTCTTTAAGTAGGTAACGTGTCTGCAGGTCGTTGCAATTTAAGATTCGTGCATCTAATAAGCAAGGCAATGTAAATTGCAGAATATTTTTCAGGAACTTAAATTGTATGATTTTGAGATGATGATGATGAATTTCTCTTGGTCTTAATCGACCTCGGAACAGACCAGAAGGAACGAACTCCTGCACACCGAAGGAACACAATAAAGAGCAAAAAGTCATTGGCGCCGAACTACCAACAGGATGGTGGTCGCGAGCCAAGCATGCAGCTCTGGTCAGACTTACCACAGCGACTGGGGTCGTTGAGCCGAGACCCCAGGTTCCTGTGGTGCCATTCGTTGCTAGGCGTGGACCGCTAGCATTTGAATCCCACCCACCCCAAAGTTACCAGGGTTATTCAGTCCTTGGTATTTTCCTACTAATTAAGCACTCGGATTATAGATGAATAAAGTTTTAGTATAAATAATACTCGTATAAATAAATTTAACATGAATCCCTGTTGAGTATAACAATTCCCTAAAATTATGTAATAACTACACGTTCCCTTTTTTAGAACGAAAGACATCAACGAACGATCCTTTCAGAAAGGTGAACCCTTTTCAAAAAAAAATTTTTTTTAATAATACATTAAGAACACTTATTGTGTTTTATATTCAAAAAATATATATTTTATTAAAACAATAAATATTTAAGTTTTTTTTTAGACATAAATGCTTTAGAGATGATTCAATACCTCAAAAATCTTGAAATAAGTACATTTTTCAACTTTACATCTCTTATGTAAATTCTCCAAAGTTGATTAAACCATAATTCTTATCATAGAGAGATAAAATCAACCAATATGGTATTGCTGAGAAGAACAGAAAAAACCAAGTTATCTACTAAAAATAATGAAATGAGTATAATTAAGGTTTTTCTCCACGCAATCGGTAAGTTATCCTAAATGATAAGATTTCCTTGACTAGCTTTGGCAATGAGCAATTGTCGATTTACCCGACTTTGCACGTAGCGCGTAGGGAGGATAATGATGTTATGCGTGTCTTTTTCGAATAGTAACACTATTACCCGGCGTATTTGACTTTTCGTACCGGAACGATTTGCCGTATTATAGTAGAGGAAAAACAAACGCCTAGTAATTATACATGAAAAACAACCTTCACACTTTTTTCTATACAATTATATTTTAATTGGTGTTATGATGATAGATAATTAACCAAACAAAAATGTGAATTCGTAATATATTATAGCCAACAGGGACGAAGAATATCGAATATGCATGTAATTCTTTCTTTGGTAAAATACAAGTCCAAAATAACCTCCTTTTTTTTGAAGTCGGTAAAAAGAATTAAAAGTTAATTTCAACCATTGCTAGCTCAAAAAATGATATACTACTGCAATTTTCTTTTCACTTCCAAGCTGCATTGAGACTTCACTTACTACTTGAATATGCATTGTGTAGGTACTTAAATCTTATTTTTGCAGTTTATAGAACAATTTATGTGAAAAAAACAAAGCAAACATTGTAATTGGTAAATTATAATAAAGTCTCGGAGAAAAAAAAGTAATTTAAAAAAATATATGTGTCCTCTGTAGTCCGACAAAAATATTTTGATTTGTTTACATAGTTTTCTCTCATGCATGCCCGCGCCTACGGTGGCCGGAGATCGTCTTGCGACGTCCGTCGCCGTGGGCGTCCATCACCGCGGGTGGGGCGGAGGGAGGATATTGTCCTCTCCCTCACGCGGCCCGCCTCCTCCTTCGCGAGCATGACTGCTTCGCAGAAGGAGGTAATAGATCGCCTTAATTGACTTAACCAAGCAGGTTTTATTTTTGAAAACATTTTAGTATTCCCAAAATGATTTAAAATCAGTAAATTAAAATTTTTAACAATGCGGTCATAAAAAGGACTTCAAAAGCTAACAAGGCCAACATTATCTGATTTTTATTTTTGAACTGGTTATTCAGTTGCATGCTCAACATCATTTTATTTCCTTTTTAGCCTTCTTACTTTGGACGACTAAGGGCACAGACACAATAGACCCGTCAAAAAACATGATATCTATATCGTAACGGATGGACACTCACATTGCATTTTTATGTTGTTTGCTATTTAACGATTGATCATAATTAAGACATAGAATATTTTATATGTGTATGTGATTTTTAAAAGACCCTGAGTGAATTAGATAATTGTTTGACGATTTCGGCTATATGTTTAAAAAAACCATTACTGGCGTCAAAAGAAAAAACGAATCGTAAAAAAAGATGTTTCCGCATACTTCCTCATGTGAATAAGCCGTAAGAGATTGGGTTTCACATGTCGAAGGTCTAAATAAACTGCGCTGCAGTTCACATTGCAGATGTCGACTGCAGGAATAGTGAATGATTATCTCAAAAAAAAAAAAAATTCAAGGATTTTATAAAAATATCTGACGTTCTGTTAGTCTGTAGTACGAGAGCGTTTTAACACGAATTTTGTGTTCTACACTAAATTCTTACGTCATTATAGAATGTAGAAGATTCTCTGAGAAGATTTCCTCAATTTTAATTAAGGTGAAGGGACAGATGCGTATTTAGTAGATGTACTTAATTCCTACAAACTCACAAACTTTATCTATATATTTATGTTATTCTTTATTCACTTAAATAATATATTTAGTGTAGAAAATGTCTTTTCAAATCAATTTGAGCATTTAAAAGTTAATCAGCTCAGTTATCTGCCTATTATGTATACTTTACGGAAGTAAATTAAAAGATCGACTTAGTTCTGTTTCCTACTAAGATCTAAATGTATTGATTTTATTGATGTTTCATTTAGCAGATCTATAATTTATTTCCCGATAAAAATTATGGGTATATAAGTAGTAGGAATGAGGGCCATCAATTATCGAAATAGCTAAATGAAATAGATATCTCTAAATAGGTATATTATATAATTCGTAATAACAATCCATGAATTAACATAAAAATGTTATTTATGTACATTAAAAAACTAAATTAACAAGCCTAATAATAATTACTACAACTAACAAAGAGCATCAAAAAATTCATCCACATCGCTGTCAACGGGATAACTGCCCAGAACGCTGGCAGCATTGCCACGTTGGATGGCAATGCTAATTCTTTGA
The DNA here is from genome assembly GCA_950005045.1 of Agrotis exclamationis. Lineage (NCBI taxonomy): Eukaryota > Metazoa > Arthropoda > Insecta > Lepidoptera > Noctuidae > Agrotis > Agrotis exclamationis. The sequence continues at coordinate 9,723,595 of OX465420.1, read as the reverse complement.
CCAAGAAATAGGCCAGCCTTCTGGTCACGCGAAGAGTCGACTATTCGTTTAGCAAGCTCTTTAAAAACTTGGTGAGCACTCGGACCCCATGGCCCTAGTGTTTCAACCCCAAACGGCTCAAATACATAGCTGCTAGTCAAGCCATTGTATTTACGCCGTTTGAGGTTTTCAGCACTTGCAGCAGCCGCACCAGCACAGCACGCCGTACCGCGAAGATGGGATGGCGCAAGGGTGTCGACACATGTTGCATCCCACACCAAAGGTCTACCCAACTTCCAAGGCATTATAGTCATCCCATCTGGTCTCTTCAAATCGTCGCGTGCCAAGCCATTGGGTTCTAAAACAGCTGGCACCCCGGCGATGACAAGAGCACGACGGATAATGTCATTTAAGCTGGCGTGCCGTGCTAACCGACCCGCACTTTTGCTGCAGGAAAGGCCATGGTGCCCGAGGCAGTCGACTGCTTCGCCACACTGACAGCGATGTGGAGCACCGCAAGGAGCGCCCAAACGCAGACATGTAGCGATCCGGAAAGTAGTGTCACTCAGCAAGGTACCTATGTTGAGTGACGGTAGTGCCTGAAGCCATAGACCCGACTCCCATTCGCCCACAGCCAGCAGGCGAGCACGCTCTACAGAATTGGTTGACGTATTAACAAGATTGTACCGTACCAACCTGCAGAGCGGCTCGTCCCACTGCCTCTGGGAAGATGGGTTCACGGGTCGATCTGAATCCGGGCAAGTCATTTTCCAGGCGTTCTCCGCATCGGTCAAGCACGGCACTTCAGAGTCAACCAGGGAGAGACTTAATATCTTCCTGGTTAAGGTTTCAGTGCTGTGGACAGAGGACAGGAACGCCAGTAAACTCACACTAGAAATTTTGCGGACGCCGAGTCTTGCAGCCACGCTCGGTCGTCCAGGGCCACATTAAGGATGGATGTTAAAGTATTACGAATAATTTGGTCAATTTTGTCCAAAATGTGTTGATGCTTCCATAGAGGAGAACACCGGAGATAGTACATAAAATTTGGAATAACAATTAGTATACTTGAAATAACGTTCACGTGACATTTTCGTCTGGTAAATAAAAGAGATACCGAATTTCATGTGATATAGGTATGTTTATTTCATATAAACTTAATACCATTCTCTTTTACTGATTCAGTGAAACATAGATATTTTTAAAGAAACGAAAAATTCAGTTGCTGCCAATAGATGGCGCAACGTATAAACAGCGTTCGAAAAACAAGGGAACGAAAAATTCAGCTTTGTTAGTAGTGGTTGCGATGGCCTAGTGGTTAAGGCGTCTGGACTACCTATCCAGAAGACGCAGGATCGAAGCCTGCTCGCAACTAAATTTTTCGTTTCTTTAAAAATATTTTTGCGAAGACGCGACGCAGGCGTGATTGCGTATAAAAATATAAGTTCAGTGAAACATGTTGAACCAATTCAAGATTAAATGTGACATATTCAGGATACGCCTACATATTTTATAAAATCAGTGTAATATCCAATAGACAAAAATCTAGGCCTTGAAGCCATACCAGAAAAAAAAGCAAAAAATCTGTTAACTATTCAAAATGTATCAACTCACATTAAAATCTTATCAAGATTATTGAGAAGATAATTTGAATCTGGGTAGTGGTAATTTTAATACATTTTGGGAGAAATACCTAGTTACTTGTAAGTCATCATCATCATCATCATCAGCCGGAAAACGTCCACTGCTGAACATAGGCCTCCCCCTTAGACCGCCACGCCGAACGACAATTCGCCACTTGCATCCATCGGTTGCCCGCGACCCTCACGATGTCGTCGGTCCACCTAGTGGGAGGCCTACCTACGCTGCGTCTTCCGGTCCGTGGTCGCCACTCGAGAACTTTTCTTCCCCATCGGTTGTCAGTTCTACGAGCGATGTGGCCTGCCCATTGCCACTTCAACTTGCAAACTTTATGAGCTATGTCGGTGACTTTGGTTCTTCGCCGGATATCCATGTTCCGGATTTTATCCCGCAAAGAAACTCCGAGCATAGCTCTTTCCATCGCTCGTTGAGTGACTCTTAGTCTCTCTAAAAGGCCAGCAGTTAGAGACCACGTTTCAGAGCCATATGTCATCACTGGCAACACACATACTTACTTGTAAGTAAATAGTGAAATTAGATACGCTGTTGTATCAAATTATATACATAAAATAGCTACGTAAATCATTTGCATTGAATAGACATTCCTCTTTAATTTGTTTTTAATTAAGTACTAAGTACTTAGACAAAACAAATATTTTTAGACCCATGTTAAATCCTTTACCCACAGAGTGCGATCCGTTCCAGCGCTGCGATCTGGCAATGCGATCTTGTCGAATACGATTTCTGTAAAGGCAGAACGCGTTGCGATCTGACGCTGGCAGTGAGAAAGTCCATAATGGACATCCACAGATTACAGAGATCGCATGGGTTTAGACCGGATTGTAGGAACGGATCGTGCTCTGTCGGTAACGGCCTTTAGAGAAAAAAATACAGAATAGGGTTGGTAGTATCCCAATCAAATATGAACTTTGTAATTTTGTGATAAAGTACAACTTTCATCATCATCTTCCTGCCCTTATCCCATTTTACTTGGGGTCGGCGCAACACGTTTTTTTCTTCCATTCTCCATTAAAGTATTATAAAGTACAACTTTCAAATAGTACATTATTACATGATGTGCTGGCATCTGTACTATTTGTTATAATATATGATTCAATCATTATTCGAACAACACGTGGCGGAGGTAAGATCATCAAATGAGTCCTCCCACTCAGGGCAGGACGGGAGGGACTGTCAGACTTGTACTGACTAAAATCCACGATGTCTTTCCATAGCCCTTTACATTCCGGGGCGACGACGGTTACCCGATAGTCCCCCCGTAATAAAAGTAATATTATAAAGTGGAAAACTTGTTTTGTTTGTAATGAATAGGCTTGTAACAGAGAGGTATCCAACCTCTTCTGTTCCTTCAACCTCTTTACTTTAAGATCTATTTATTGTTTTAATAATTTTTATTCTTTTCTAGGCACTACAATTTTTACCACGGCTCCAGCTGCACGTGCTAGTGTTATTTTATTTTCATATATTAAATAAATTAATTATTATAAACGTTGTGTTTTTTAAAAGAACTAAACAACAAGTACGACAGCTCCAATTCGAGCAACAACCGCACCAGTAGTACCGAGCTTGCCATCCACTGCGGCTTCGGCAACCTTTCCGGCTTCCTCTTGGAGGACGATGTCACCGTGGGCGACATCACGGTGCGCGACTTGAACCCTGGACCCATGGCCGTCCTCGCCTTCGTGGCCGCCAATTTCGACGACATCCTCGGCACAGCGTGTAGCAGGTCCGATTTTAAAAATTCTTTCACCAGTTGAAAGCTGCTTTGGTCCTGAGTGACATAGACAATAAGGGGGGGGGGGGGGGGTTGGGGCGAGCGAAGGCGCTGGGAAAAGCTAGTCCCAAATAAGGCTGGATTATTTAATGTGCATGTATTATTTACCACGAGACCCCTATCTTTCAAACCAATAGGAATAGTACTCAACGATACTCAGCAGCAGAAATACGTACCTCCTTTTTGGACTGTCAGACTTGTACTGACTAAAATCCACGGTGATCCTTCAATAGCCCTTTACGTATCAGGGTCACGGTTACCAGGTGAGACAGTCCCGCGACCCCGGCAGGCAGTACCTACCTCCTTAAGTGTCGCTAATTTAATTTCATCTAATTTGAACATTTCACCAATGTAATTGAATAGTTCTTCTCCCGAAATGTGCTACGTTTTATTCCGTGTTTGCAGTTTAAAAAAAAAGTGAAATATCTAATTTTAATACACGTGTTTTGGTAAACTGATAATAAACTTTTATTTATATACTTTTGTGTTCACCGTAAACGGAATAAAACCTGTTATTAATATAGTCTCATTTTAATAAATATTTAATAGTTCTAAAAATATTTAGTATTTAAGATAATCCATTATACCAAATTGTAAATGTTATTGCATTTTTTTAAAGAGATATTACGCTTTTATGTTTTTCAACGCATTTATTTTTCTATAATTGAACAAACAGGTAATAAAACTAATTGATACGAATAGCAAATACATAAAAATACAGTAGAGCAATTTATCCATTAAAGAGTTGGTTTCTTTGTCACCATGACACATCACCAAACACTAGAAAACCGTCAACTGCTTTTGCAATGTTAATGTAAAAGTACACAAAGTATACACCATACTGCTACTATCGTCCAATCGGCATGACACGGTCAATCCTAACTGATCCAATCGGCAGATTGGATCAGTTAGAATTGACCGTGTGTAGGCGTGGAACCCATCAAATTGGCATGACAGTTAAATTTGATAGGCTTGATCATGCTGATTTGATCACGCCGATTTGATCATGCCAATTTGATCATGCCAATTTGATCCTTCCAATTGGATCAAATCGGCATGATCAAACTTCAAATCGGCAGCAGTGATGCCAACTTAGCAACATTATAGCTAGATCTATAAAGTTGCTAAGTTGGCATCACTGCGATTTGAAGTTTGATCAAATCGATCGTCATGCCGATTGGACGATAGGCAGTATGGTGTGTATGGCTACCATTAACGGCAGAAAATATATTTGAAAAATGGCACAACTCCTGTCACTCTTGGAACCTACCATCAGACCATTACCATTTTAAAATAGGATCAATTTAGAGACATTCCCTATAAACTAAAAAAATAAATATTCAAAATCGGTTCATAAAATGAAATGATGGCTGTATTAAAAATGGTGTTATTCCACGCCCCTCGGGAAGATGGACCGATGACCTGAAGAAGGTGGCTGGCAGTGGCTGGATGAAAAAAGCAGGAGATCGTGCGCTGTGGCGCTCCCTGGGAGAGGCCTATGTCCAGCAGTGGACTGCAATAGGCTGAAATGATGATCTATCAAAGTTTCGCTTTTTCCCCACTGCTCAACTGTAAAGCCTTTGTCAAACTGACTGGCGAAACGAATGCGTGCCGAAGCATTTTTGTTTGTAATGTAGTGAATTGTTTGAAGCCAGTCACATAGACTATCGTTTGGATTCAAACGATTCCATACATTACAAATAAAAACGCTTCGGATCGCATTTGCCTCGCCTGCCTGTTTGACAAAGGCATTAGTGCTCAACTGCGAATAGTTGAGCAATGGGAATCTCCAATGCCCAACTTACGTATCCTAACTTAACCTGGGCGATGTCATCCAAATTGCAAATTCCAATTTTGCAACAAATTGTTTGTCGATTGATAACTGGGTGACAGAGTGAGATAGATCTTATTATTAATTATAGACGAACATGCCACTTTTCAAAAACAAATAGAGCAAGTGGAGAATGTAAACGACACAACTCAATTGAGCAGTCAGTTGAGCAGTTTAGTTGAGCAGTTTAGTTGAGCAGTGGGGAAAAAGCGCAAATTTTACCTATCGAAAATTAACCTTCCACTATTGTGATTAAGTTAAAATCAATTTTTTTAAAAATTTACTGATCAGATTGAGGTAGGTTGATGTGCTGGCCTCTGTACAATCGATTGATTCATGACCCACCATAAACTTTATTTTTCAACTTGATATATCCAAGCGATTGCAATAACCGAGACATCCCGTCATTTATTGAAGAGTTCCTTCATCAACTAGACGGAACCACCGCGAAATAATTTTCTTAAAAAATAATAATAATCAAATTCCGTTACATATTGGCGATGATTTGCATTGGCTTAGACGTAAACGACTAACTTTTTGTTTCCTCAATTGATTTAAATAAAAAAAAACAATACCTTCAAGCATGAAATTTAATATTTTAATTTTAATGCATATTTTCCTTAATTTTCTAGTTTGAATAACTCGTACGATGACGTTGGACTAAAGTGATTCATTGGCAAGAGTTTGGATGGAAAATTACAGAATTCCTAATTTTTTTTTCTGGTTTTCCCCCTTGGGTTTTAGGTATAGAATATAATTTCTTCTTCTTTTCAGTCGTACACTCCTGGCGGAGTGGTCGTGGTCATGGATAGTCTGCTTGTTTTTTGGTTACGTTTTTTGCAAGTTGTAAAAGTTTTGACGTCGCTCAAGCTTATCTACTTGTGATTCTGTGAGATCTAATTAGCTAGCTTCCGTATAATCAAGGATTGGGAAAAGGAAGGTTTTTTTTGATAACTTGGTGTTAGATTACAACCCACTAAAGCATCTTATTTTCTAATTTTAACTTTCCCCTATTTACGAAGTTGGTGAATAGTGACAAAGCGTGACTAGAAAGAAGTAGGTACCTTAAATTAATTCAAATATTCATGGCCGTCGCAACACCTGATCAATCTTTATTCACCACTAGCTTCCGCCCGCGACTCCGTCCGCGCGGATGTCGGTCTTCGCGTGGATGGTTTATTTCTCCATTTTGAGTAACTCTGACAATGACATCTTATAAATATGTATTGGACCCAAATACGGCTAAGCCTATAATAATTAAGGAGATCCCTCTATTGAGCTACTGCTGTTGAGCTCGCGTTCTGTAGTAAGTATTTTTTTCATAGTAATTCCGACCTTGTATTTACAAATAACTGATCGGAACAGTAATCAAAAAGGTCGCGCTGAAAAGCACGGTTTAAAATGACACGCATACAATATTATTTCCACGGACGACCGCTCGCCACACTGGACACGTCCGCTCGCATCAAAATTCAGAATTTATATGCATCGCGCGGCGCGGAACGCGGCTCCTTATATAGGAGTCGGGGAGGCGTGGCCCGCGTGTGCCGCAAACGGTTCAAGCCAAATCCGACTTTCGGCGCTACAGGTTACGGCGCTGAATCCACTGCGGGTATGCAACGTGTGTTCGCGGTTCTACAGAACAACGTCTATGAATAAAACTGAAAAATAAGATTTTTTTTCTACGTATTTTTCCAGGATAAAAAGTATCCTATTTTATGCCCAGGATAATAAGGTATAATTATACCAAGTTTCATCGAAATCGAACCGTTAGTTTTCACGTGATGCCTGCACATACAGACAGACAGACAGACAAAAATTTTTTTAATCACATATTTGGGTTTGGTATCGATCCAGCAACACCCCCGCTATTTATTTTTTCAATATTTTCAATGTACAGAATTGACCCTTCTACAGATTTATTATATGTATAGATTATTGCAAAGTTCAAGATTTCAAGTTTCTATCCCGCACAGATGACCGGTATTCCAAACTACGTCATTATGCGAAACTGGTCTGAAATATATGAATAATTTAAACATGTTATATATCATAAATTTTCTGTGGAAGGAAAAATTTGAACCGCGAGCAGGATTTGAAACTGTGACCTCAACATTCAGTACATCCGACGACGCTCTTACCAACCGGTTCGAATTTTTCTTTCAATATTTATAAATGTTATAATATATCGTTTCTAGTTACTTGATGACTAGGGAAAATCGTGGCGATGTTTCATTGTAAAAATATAATTAATGGAATTTGAAAATAAATAAAACCTATGTTACTCACTGAAAAGCTAGATAGTAGCTATCTATAAGAGTTCGAAAAATCATTTTCATAATTCTCAATAATTTCAGAAATCAATTTTAAAACAAAAATACGTTGTTCTCGTCGTACTGCTAGACTAACTAGGCACAGAACGATGTGGCTAATTCAACAAATCGGCCTACGACATAATTATACATTAACTGTATAAAGCGGCCTACCTATACTTAATACAGTATCACCTATCCGAAAGTATTCTATCTTCAAAGTTGGAATCAACCTTAGGTTCAACGTTCACAAGCACTAATGTTTTCCTTTAGGTATAATCATAATGATATAAGAACATAGTAACACAGGATTTATACAGGGCGTCCCACGGCTATATATGAGGGGAAAGTACCTTGAATATTGTAGATAAAACATTTTACTGAAAGAAAACATTATTTTAATTTAATAAACAATTTAAACCGCATTCCTAGCTTAATAAATAGTTACATGGTTGAACCGGGAATCACACCCGCTACACAAGAAAAAAAAATATCCTGTAGCTCTATCATACCGATCGAAGGGCTTCATCATAACGATTATTTTTTGCTAAATAACATAACGTCAGAAATAAAAGGAAGACCATGAATTTTAACATTTTTAATACAAAATTAATGAATTTTTCAAATGCTCAAAAATTATTCCATATCTTATGATTATCATTTTAACATGCACTTCAATTATAATAGGCAAATGATGCGTACTTCGTCAAGCAGGTAAAAATAGGTAATTATGATAATGTTAGTTGTTTGTCCTTACGGCAATGTCAGTTTTTCATTTTTCTAAACATTCCACATCATGATCTGCCTAGCCTTTTCTCAACTATATTGGGGTCGGCTTCCAGTCGAACCAGATGCAGCTGAATATCAGTATTTTACATGAAGCGACTGCCCAGACCTCCACAACCCAAATATCGTAACTGGGTTTTGTTTTTGTTTAAAAAAAAAAACGTTGCCCCACACTAGGAATTTCTCTTGTGTCGTTGGTGCGTTTACAAACATATAAAGTCACATACACAAACGCCCAGACCCGAAACAACTACTTGTAGATCATACAAATATTTGCTCCGTGCGGGAACCGAACCCGCGACAGGCAGCTCAGCAGTCCAATCGCTCAGCCACTGCGCTAACCGTGCCGTCCACAGACCAACCTCGGCAAACGCGGCTAAACCCGGAAGATCGGCTTGTACGGCTGTAATAAAGCCCGGTATCCACCAAAGCGGAGAGGAGATGTGTTTGAATAACCAATCAGAAATCCACATCTCCTCTCCGCTTAGTTTCGGTGGAAATCTGATTGGTTATTCAAACACATCTCCTCTCCTCTCCGCTTTGGTGGATAACGGCCCTTTTTTAGCCACGAGCTCCTCTGAACATTTCACATCAAATGTTAAAATTCATGGTCTTCCTTTTATTTCTGACACTAAGTTATTAGGCAAGGGGTGCTAAGACAGGAAACCTCCACGTGCGTTCGTGGACTGGAGTTCCCTCTCGGATACGTCCGGGGGGAAGACCAGTTTTCGGGCCGGTGCACCCTGGGATGCGGGCAAAAACTCTTCCTTAGGCACTGTGTGCCTAAGGGGTCTCTTTGCCCGTATGCAAATAGCCTGTCGGGTGGACGCTCCAACGCGTGTCCCTCTGAATAGCAGAGGGCATAGCGGCGGAGCGGGCTTGCGGACGGTGAGTAATGGGTAAGCTCGCCGTCCGACCAGGTAGGTACCAAGCCAGGGTCGGTGGCGCGTCGTGTTTCACGCGTCACTGACGAAGCCCCTTATGGGGCCAAATGCCTGCCGGGGTCGCGGATTTTTTCTTAATCCAGGATACCGTGGCCCCGGAACGTAAAGGGCATTCGAAGGAACACGGGTGGATTTTAGTCAGTAAGAGTCTGATAGTCCCTTCCGCCCCACCCAGGGCGAGAGGACTCATTTGATAATTTTGCCACCCATAAAAAAACAAAAAAGTTATTAGGCAAAAAATAATCCTTTATGATGAAGCCTTTCGATCGATTTTTTTCTCGTATAGCGGGTTCATTTCCCGGTACACGAGAAAAAAAAAATACCTCCATCTCTACCATAACATTGTTTTTAAATTTAAATTATTGTCTTCTTTCAGTAAAATGGTCCAACTACAATATTCAAGGTACTTACTTCCCTCCATGGCACGCCCTGTACCTATAACATTAGGAAGATATAAAACCAGAATAGTAGAATCAAATTGACCTGTAAAGTTTATTGAACTTTTAATTTACATAACACGTTTTATATTTAGATTTTAAATTGATCTGTACTTAGTTGATAAATAAATAAAAAATATATGCAACTTTCGACATACATAATATCAGAGCCTCGAGTTTTAATTCAATATGGAAACGAATAATTAATATTATGTTTAACGCATGTATGAATTCTAATATAATTCCAAATTATATGTCAAACAAAGTCGCATTGTGTATCTGCCGCCTGTGCGGCAACATCCCGTTTCTTCACTTTCCCAATTTGACAAAAAAATGTGCAAAACAGGTGAACAATTGTGCCTTTTCCGAAATCCTGAATCGATTTTAATACGGTTTTCAGCATCGTGTAGAGAATTTAGTCCGGTAGGTTAATATAATAATGTACGTAACTTCCGAATAATTCACACTAGACAAATATGGCAAGACGGTTAAAGCCCACAGATTGACTTTTAAAAAAAACTAGATATTTTAAACATTTACAATTAGATATTATTCACTTTATTACAAATGTCTTAATGTTTAGCAGCACAGAAATAACAAATATTAATTTTCTGATACACTTTTACAACTTATTCTGAATGTCAAAATTAATAAAAACAACATATCAAACAAAGCCGAAGATTCGAAAACAAACGAGAACTTTCAAGGTTCCTCAATGATCTCTGTGAATTATCAATCACAAAGAAGAAAAATACTCAGTTTGTAGTCTAGCTATGCATAACGTAAATATACATTAAGGTAAATTCCATTCGAATAAACCACGCAAAGAAAATCATTTTTGCCTACACACATTGTAGGTAGGTATACTACTATTTGTCTAGGTATCACATTTAAATAATTATCTATGAGTATCTTATCGCAGGAATATTGCATACTCTACAAATACATATTATGCTCAAGATCCATTAGTGGTTTATAAGATTTTAAGATAATTTACGTGCAGCTGTTACAAGTAAATGTGGTTTATGCTTTAGATAAATGCGAAGAAAAACAAATGAATATGACCACCTTAATGACCACAAAGACATCCAATTCCTGTGTTGGCAGGAGCGTATATAAGGAGTGTTTTGTGGTTGTGAAACTAATTAAATCTTCTTTTTATTCTTTCAACCTACAACAACTAACTTGAATGTCCTAACGGTCTGCAAACACCGAGGATATTATTATATGCTGCACTGATCATCACGTCGGTCTTGAAAAAATATTTGAACACTAAGATCGAAATAACTGCATGATGTTGTTGAACCTACTGAAGGTGCTTGTTAAAGAAAATTCTTTGCCCACGCAATACATGGTAGTCAATGTCTGCCTAGCCAATATAATTACCGTTAAACTATCAAGGAGATATATGAATAAGTAAATGAGTGAATCTAGATAACACCTCTGAGACACATTCCTCCGGGCATGCGGTATGCGCTTACTCACAGCTATCTGCAATCTCGACTCACAGATATATACAACACGTACGAAGTACATGTTATTGTACTACAATTACAGCATTATCTAAACTTTATATACTTTGGTTATGATTAGATTCTAGCGGAAGACGTCACTTATCAAAATGCAATAATAAATCGTATAAAAATAAAAAAAGTATTCGTATTATTCAGTGGTGTAGCGTGCCTTGCCGGGGCCCCGTATAAAAATTTGTTTGGGGCCCCTTAGATAGACTTATTCGTCAACTCGCGCGCAATTAACTCGCTCGCTCGAGCGAGTTGGCACATTCCGATTTTAATTATTTTTGTTGTCGTTAACTCGCGACTAGAGCGAAAAATGGTACAGTCATCTATAAAAGTGTTATAATAAATTCAATTTAGAAACCTACTTTATAAGTATAAGGCGTTGTACGATTTGAATATGAAATAAAAGAAATGTAGTTTGTTTGAGACTGCACCAAGCAGCCTCAGATGTCCGCGATACGCGGAGCTTACCCAACAAAATACAGCATTAAAACCACTATATCTACACTTACCCGTCTTCAGCGTGCTGGGCCAGTATTCGGTTCTGTGTGTGTATGTGGGATGTGTAATATAGTAATGAATGTGTAGTTGATACTGAAAGTTTGACCATCAAGAAGGCGCCCAGATCTCAGACGCAGCGCGCGGTCACCAGATTCCCCGACGACGACGCAACATATTTTTTAACCGACTTCCAAAAGGAGGAGGTTCTCAATTCGGATGTTTATATACTTATATATATTTGTTTTTAATGTTTGTTCGGGCATAACTCCGTCGTTTACCAACCGATTTGAAAAATTTTGTTTTTTTTTTGTTAGAAAGGGATATACTTTCAGAATAGTTCCATTAAAATTTTACTGAAATCGGACTAGCACTTTTTGAAAAATCAACAAAAACCTAAAAAGTTTTCAACATTGTCTACCCCAATTACTCCGAGGTTTCTGGTCCGATTTCGATGATTTTTTTTTTGTTCGATACAGAATATCTGCCATTTGGTCCCATACAATTTTCATTTAGTTTGGTGCAGTCATTGACTTATACAGTATGGACAATTGGACAGGCCCTGCCAAACAACGAAAATGGCACCAGTTTCAAAAAAGTTTAAAATGACCTAATAAAAAACTTTTCTTTCGAAAGTCGGTGGAAAAGGTCAATGAAATTAAAAAGAAAGTCACCGACTTTCGAAAGAAAAGTTTTTTGTAGGTTATTTTGAACTTTTTTGTGGGAAGTCGGTAACATTTTTTTTTTAAGTTTTTTTAATAGATATAGAATATATCTATATCTATCTATCTATCTATTTATAATTTACAACATAAAAACTGCTCATATTAGGTATGTTACCTACATTTTGAAGATTATCAACAATATCACATTTTTTAAAGATTTTGGTTAATAACCTAGTATGTAACATGACATAAACTAAACAAATATAACAAAGTAAAAACAACAATATAAAAAAATACGAGTATACCATTTGGCTAATTATTAGGGTACATATTTGAATATCGAAGATTAAAATATCTACGCTTAAAATATCGATGTTCAAAACATCGAAAATGAAAATATCGAACGACCATAAAATCGAAAATTAAAAGACCCCGCCATCCTCTTCGTGTTAGGTTACTTTAAACCTTGCAAACAGAAATAGGAGCCCCGCGAAGCGGGGTTCCGTCGACTTACCTTGATAGGTGGTAATCAGCAATTTGACTAAGGATGCAAAAGCAAGTCCGACTTTTTATCCGGTTTCTGACCGATATTTCAACTAGTAGGTATTTTTAACGTAGATATTATGAACTTAGATATTATGAACTTCGATGTATTAAACGTTGATATTTTGAACTTAGGCATAATGTCATTCGATATTTTGAATCATTCGACATTTTAATCAATCGACATTTCAATCTTCGACGTTTTAAGCGTAGATGTAACATTTTTCGATATTTTGTTACAATCGATATTAAAATTTTCGATGTTTTGAACATCGATATTTTAAGTATGTACCCTATTATACATAAAATCATTGAGTAATTTCGCCAAATGGTAACTTAACAAAAGCTTTTCTTTGGAAAGAAAGATTCGAACCGCGAGCAGTATTTCACCTCTAAGACGACCTCCTGACAATCAGTTAACCTACTCTATACGTTTCATGTCTTAAACATGTGAAGTAGGTTCAATTAAATTAAATGTTAAATTTATAAAAACACTTTTGTAGACGACTGTAAATTTCCGCTCAGTCGCGAGTTGACGACAACAAAAATAATTAAAATCGGAATGTGCCAACTCGCTCGATCGAGCGAGTTAATTGCGCGCGAGTTGACGAATGAGTCCTTAGATAGGTAAAGATTTATCACTCAAGAAAAAAAAGTACATTTCTCTGTATCTGCGCCGAAATACAAACAAAAAAAAATTGGACAAAGATCATCAAAAATATTCAAGTTGCGACTGATCAGTCCAGAGGTCGGAATTAGGTAGAGTTATTTTAATACTTGCATCGAAATGTTGATATTAATATGGATCTTCCCGGGATTTCAAATAGACAATGTCGTGCTTAAAACAGTATAACATATAAATAATAATAATAAAAACACCAGAGATAGATTAGACGAATAAATTGTGTAAAAGTAAATAACTTTTTTATTTAATAAATCATTAAGTTTTTATTAATTTTTGTTTAGGCACGTTGGGGGCCCCTGTGGCCCGGGGGCCCCGTATAATTGATACGGCAGATACGGCGGTAGCTACGCCCCTGGTATTATTAAACGTGCAATAAATAAGCTGAAGTGAAAAAAAAAACTAGAAGGAAACAAAAAGTAAAAAGTATTTAAAATGTTGTACTTACTGAATGTAACTTGTAGGTACAACATTTTAAATATTTTTTACTTTTTGTTTCCATCTCCGCAGTATTGCTTTATATTGAAGCAACCTTGTATTTAGTGATTTTATTTTAAAACCTAGATGCGTTTTATATTTATGTGGATCAAGTCGATGCAGGAAATGCGTTGGAAAATACCAATGGCCCAGGAGTCAACTTAAATAAATAATTAGGTCTTGTTCTTTTATAGTTAAGTGTGGTTGCTTGGCATTTTGTGAACTTATGGATAGATGCATAAGCTGAATTCTGTGGTTAGTACTTCACAAGCAAGTTTTATTATTAACAGCCAAGCAAAGTTTTAAATAAATGTTAGCTCAATTGAAAAAATGATGTACTAAAAATACCGTTTTGCTTTAGTAAGTGAATGTAGGTAATTAAAGAGATTTGAAATATTCACATCCTCCGCATCATATATTGTTCATTGTTTTGGGTTCTTGAACTTACTAATTAATGCTGAAAAACTATGTTGAATGGATAGAGTGCAAACAACAACTTATGCATGTATATTTAAATTTTAATCAATCACCTCAAGACACTTGTTAACCTCATAGCTAGAGTATACAATTGACATACATAATTATAATCATCTGGTTCTATTCGATTCGCAATTATGGACAATAATAAATAATAACGAATGAGAATCAAGAATACCCGTCGGATATTTCCCTGCAATCACATACAGACGTCCAATATCATGTTTAGTTTTCATGAAAAACTATTTGATTTTCTTCACTAACAGTTCGTGATTTAGTGATTTAAAGCACAATGAAGTGTAAATAATACTTACTCAATAATGCACAAAATAGATACCTACTAATAATAATGTTATACCTATTGGTTACGCGTAGTATATATCTTCTATCTTCTTCTTCTTCTCTCTCTTCTCTTATATATAAAAATCAATTGCTGTTCGTTAGTCTCGCTAAAACTCGAGAACGGTTGGACCGATATGGCTAATTTTGGTCTTGAATTACTTCTGGAAGTCCAGGGAAGGTTTAAAAGGTGAGGCAGTACGAAGTTTGCCCGGTCAGCTAGTCTTATATATAAAAATCAATTGCTGTTCGTTAGTCTCGCTAAAACTCGAGAACGGCTGGACCGATTTGGCTGATTTTGGTCTTGAATTACTTCTAGAAGTCCAGGGAAGGTTTAAAAGGTGAGTAAATTAATTTTAAAAAAAATCTGAGGCTATACGAAGTTTGCCGGTATTTTGGTTTTGAATTACTTATGGAAGTCCAGGGCAGGTTTAAAAGGTGAGGCGATACGAAGTTTGCCCGGTCAGATAATATAGAAATAAAAATCATTGAAATATTTTTCACGTAGTACCTATACTGTGGATTGTCGTTCAATGTGGCGCTCTAACACTAGGGCCACGCAAACGGGAAATGCCGTTAATTATCGCGTTAATAGACGTTTATACGAACATTTCAAGACTGTTAAAGCAAAAATCAACGGGAAATGACGTTAGTGCGGCCCGGCTATAACGGGAAGGCCTTTGTTCAGCAGTGAACGTATTCCGGCTGATGTAGATGATGTGAAACAATTAAATAATTTTCGATTTTAAATTCGAAGTATTTACGTAATGTCTACGTCACTCGTGCTCACTCTGAGGCCCTAGAATGACTTTTTCCGTTCTTGTGACTAAAAAAAAAATTGACGTTAATTTGAAGAAAAAAATAATTTCCTCGTTCGTAAATGAGAGGCAGTTTTTTTTTAATTTCCCGTACAGTAAACGCAGTAAATACTACTACGCTGTAAATAAAATACTGAAATCTTTTGATAAGGCCTCTGTTCTCATTCTCTAAATTAAAAGAATAATTTCTGACATTTATTCGTGATTTAATGCTGCCTGAATGATTTGTATAAAATGGTTTGCATATTAATGATACCTATTTAGAAACCTGCTGGACCGGCCACCAGTTCCATACGTCCTGACTATATTGATCTGGCTAATACGCATAGGTATTGTTCTACCTCATTTTTAAGTCAGTAAAATCCGTTTCTATTTCTTTATTTGGGAAGTAGGTTTTAAAGTCAATGAGAATATCGCGGATTCTAACTTATCTGAATATTAAGTTAGATAATTAACTAAATTGTTTGACGTCTCTACGTCCGTCGTTTGATTAGCCTGCAGCTATGAATATTATTATTTTCGATTTATTTTAGAATAATTATGATTCTTCAAACAATTCGTTACGAAGTTACAACAAAATCCAAGAATCTCTCATTTCTTAAGAATTTCATAACCGACAATCAGTTTTTATCACTCAAAGTAAAAGAGGATAATTATGCGGGTTTTCTGCGAAAGAAGGTCTCTGACAGAAAATATTCAATCTCGTGTGGTGAATCGTGTTAACCACTGCTAGGCTCCCATAGATATAATAAAGAAGGAGATATGGCGTGGAGTTCAAAATGTATAGAAAACCGATGAAGCCACAGTTGCCCCTCCATTACGCTAATATTACGCACACAGTTCTGTCACAACAATACTACGAACAAGTGCACACACGCGCCTTCGATAGCTCAGTCATTTAAATATAAACCTTATTCTTTAAACCACACCGTACTTTTTTCGTATTATTTACTCACACTAAAACAATTATCATTGTGTGTTGTCGGGACACGGGGGCGGATACGACTTCATACGACAGTGCTTGACTAAATCGAAGTGTTATCGATAAACATATCGATAATTTTTTACAAAGGTTTTGGAAATAAAGTAAATGAAAACAATATGAAACCAACAATAACCAATATATTAAAAAAAAAAATACAAATCAAATGACACAGTTACATGTAGTTCAAAATCAAAGCATTTATTTCAATTAGACCAGTTACAAGCACTTTTGAATAATTGTCAAAGACAAAAAAATAATAATTAAATACTACAAAATGATGGTGCTACAACTACAATCCTAGTCACAAGACATAATAACTGTGAAAGTACTGTAGATGCTCATTACAAGGAGTAAATCTCTATGGAGAAGAACGGACAAGAAACTCCATGGACACTCTTTTTGGATCGCCAAAATTATTACAGAAACTTTGTTACACCATTCATTTTGAGATGGTACGTTATATATATGGTACATAGCATTTCTATCAGCGATATAGTCGCTCATTTTATAATATGCCTGGTTACAAAGTGTGCGTTTAATGCATGTTTTGAATTTAGTTTCATTTAGTTCAAGAACGTTTTGTAGTAGCTTATTACAGCATTTTAGACATTACCCCATGAAAGAAGGGTGCAAGTGATAAAAAAACTTGCATCACGTCACAATATAGCGTCTCCAAACCCTCCTTAGAAATTCTGGGGCATAGTACATCAATAAGACTATTGAAGCTAATTATTATAATGCTTAGGAAGCTAATGGTGCATTTATGAAGACTTCAGTTAAATATCATAACCATAACAAGTGACGAAACCCAAGGACATTCCATAGATTACTTTACTAAACATTAATGAACTTCTTTCACGATCTTTGGTAACGCACTACTACGCTGTAAAATAATAAAAACCGGCCAAGTGCGTGTCGGGCCACGCACAGTGTAGGGTTCCGTAGTTGCCCATCAAAATACTTATGCGAACTAACTAAACTGATTCGCTGAATTTGATTTTAATTTACGTACATTAACATTTATTAGGTACCTAAGTGATAGTGATTCAGTAGCCAACTCATACCGTCGTACCACAAAAACTTTTAAAAGTCTGTTGAACACTTGTCTAAAAAAATGTCAGATTATGACGTTGAAATAAGGTCCGTTTTGCAGTCGCACTTTTTTTAGTCAAGTGTTCGACAGATGTTTAAGTTATTGTAGTAAGGCTGTTAACGTCTAAAAACGGGCTCACATAGGACGATGGTAACTGTAGAAGGAGTTATAAAAACCAACTTCACAGGTAAAGTTGGAAAAGATGTTGTCTATTTGAGTACCACCGCGTGTAGAGGGAAGCGGCTGTAACAAAGATTTAAAACCAGCGTTACATAGTAATTGGAATACATCGCTTCAAGAATGATTTATAGAGTTCCCACGATTTCTCGAGGATTCCATCATCAGATCCTGACTTGATGATCATGGGACTAATTGGAAGGTGTACTCTTTAAATCGAAAGAAGAATTTTCAAAATCGGTCCAGGCGTCTTTGAGAAATCGGGAAAAATACATAAAAAAAGATTACGACGAATTGAGAACCTCCTCCTTTTTTTTGAAGTTAGTTAAAAATAGTTGACAATAAAAACCTAACTATCCCCAAAACATACCCACCTATCATTAGCTGTAAAAATAAAGTTGACAAACTTACATTTGCAGTTGAAGAACATGTTCTCCGATACATTTTGTTTAGGAAAATATTTTATCCAAGTATATTTTATAAGTTGGTCGACTATTACTCGTAAACTTGTAAAGACCTTCACCTACTTTTAAGTGAAAGGGGCGGGGCGTCGCACGCGCTGCACTTGTAGGGATAGCGTTGGACAATCTGATTGGACGACAGTCCACGTGGACTATGTTAGATTGGCTTGCGATATTTTGTCTCATTGAAAATGGAGATGGAATGATCTGCTCGAATCGTGCAGGGTAGGTATACTCTACGTACAGTTTGATACGTAAACATTTTTAACAGGGTGTTTCATATTTCTAATGTATTATTTATTTTTTTCGTACCTATTATCTTAATTAATGATAAAAAAATAATAATCGCGCCTAGAGGTATTTTATGTCGGATACATTAAGTGGACCACTTTTGTAAGACGACTAAAAAGTCACGGTGTATATACTACTATTGTGAATTTTTTATACCCCCAAACATAATCGTTTAGCTGGTAGAGGGGGGGGGGGGGACACTCGAGTCCAGCAAAAATTAGCACTTTAAAGCTTAATATTTCACAAACGAATCTTTTTATCAAAAAATTGTTTATGGAAACTATCAATATTTTTTAAAGGCCTATTTAATGATACCCCACAGTAAGGTGTACGCAAGAAAAAAAAACATCCCCACTTTACGTGTTCAGGAGGTACCCTAAAAAAAATATTTTACGAGATTTTATTTTACCACTTTTTCGGCGCAACAAATCCATATATTTACACCAAGTTACAGCTTCCTAGTACTGGGCGTCTCTGAGCTAAGCTGCGGACAGACGGACGGACGGACATGGCGAAACTATAAGGGTTCCTTGTTGACTACGGAACCCTAAAAATGGGTAAAAAAGCATAGAACCACATCGGCCTTCCAACCGGTCACAAGAGTTAATAAATTGAAGGAAAATCTGAAATAGTAATAAAACATTCGCAGTCGACCTTCTTGTCGATAGACTTTGTCAAAACTGCACGAACACATCACTAGTCGCACTCAAATACGGCGGACCGGAGCAGCGGAGGCACCATGCGACATTACGGTTTAATGATGTTTCGTTATGTCAGCTTTACATTGCTTGTTCAGTCACTCAGTGACAGACTGAGGTGGTTGTAAAAGAGCAATGTATTTAATGCAAACTAAATACAGTCGGAGTAATACAAGAAAACAAAAATAAAGTAGTACAAGTCAGATATATTTTAGGTATGTTTGTTTTTCGTGATTTTTAAGACAAATATTGTAAAATACTTGTACTTACGTGTGTTAACTGATGCCATGACTTCTAAAATGTTTGTCTTGGCTTCTATTTTTGCACGAAACCACCGAACAAGACGGCATAATCGTTTTTTTTACGAACGCGGTTGACAACACACTAACTCGCGGTGACGGCCATTTTTTCACTAGCTGATCGGTACGCTCAGCACCAGGTGGCCGCGGACACGCCCCCTTGCCACTTCTCCTGTTTTTAATATTTCTGTGTAGGCTCCTGTTGGTCGTAACGTGATGTTATACAACATTATTTTTTGTTTATGCGAAACCTGATACACCTGTCTAGTATTTTTGTGTAAAGAATCTATGTACAAAATTTTAAAACCGTATTATAAAAAATCACAAAGTTATAAGCTTGTGTATATAAAGCCTCCTGCAGACACACGCGATTAATCGCGCGGGGCGACATGTCGCGGTTCATTCGCAGTATTTTTAGAGTGGAAATTAGCTTGGCTCTTTGTCGCAGCGCGATTAATCGCGTCTGTCTGCAGGAGGCTTTACTCGGTTGTCCGTTCAAAAACATGCTCATTTCGCGGTACACTCGCGTCTCCTGTGTTATACACTCGTGATAATAGTTTGGCAATAGGTACCTAAATCGTACGGCGATTGTATTGTAATTAAATGGTAATAAAAGTTTAATTAAAATATTTTTGAAAAAAAAAATATAACATGGTATAAAAATTGTTGCAATCGAATCAGTTACTGATTCTGAACAAATTATATTTAGGTTTCGCATATACTTAAAATAATGTGGTATAGCCTGTTGCTTTTCTCGATAAATGGGATATCCAACACAAAAATATTTTTACAATTCGAACCACTAGTTCCTGAGATTAGCGCGTACAGCGAAACAAACTCTTCAGTTTTTTAAATATTAGTTTTGATTTAAAATTATGATAAAATAAATAATAAAATTCCAATATTTAATATGTCCATTCACTTTTAAAATCAAATTAATATTTGTTTTAAAGATTAAATATAACCTTCTATCACTAAGCCATGTCCATGCTTTTGCATGATAAAATTAATAATTTTATTATATTTTTGTAATTATATTTTTATACTTTAAAAATAATTATACACATATGGTATGAAAAAAAAATACGATTAAGGATTAAAGTAAGTACAAAAATATATCTTGCTTATACCTACTTAGTGTAATTAAGATTGTTTAGTTGATAATACATAATTGGTTTTTACAAGTGCTGTTTTGAGATTCCCAGAAAACTTCACATTATTTCTGTTTTAAGTATAAAATAATTAATTTAACCTTGGCGAGTAGGCTTGTAAAAATTATTAAGCATACTTTGTTAGTTAGAATGTTCCTTACTATTATTTTATTTATTTGATAAGGATCGATGATTCACGTTGCTTTATTCTTTCTGCAGCGGCAAACCTAGAATATGATTTTCAAATTCATGTTGTCTGACGTACACCCTGTCGTGACTACTGATTAAAAAAAACCGGACGGTATTGTGTATACCGTATTAAATCTGTTTTCTTAATTGTCTGGTTTTATTTTCAAAAATATTTCCATAACTAGTTTTAATTTTTATTTACGAATGCGGCGTAAAAAAAAATTAAAAAAATACCCAACGGTCAAATATATAGGTACAGGACATTATAGGCCTGTAATATACAACACAACTTTTTGTCAGCTTTCATAAAATATACTCGTCAAAACAAAATAAGGGCCACTTTTTAAATTACACTTTAAACAAGTATTGCTCTTATTGTGGGTACATAATAAATACTAAATATCTTGTTATGGTTTCTTTCAAGTATTAATATTGTTTTTACTGCATAATTGGAAATTCATAACTTTTTTTTAATTAGATATTTGAGATTACTTACAATTTACGGTATGTTGTTTTTTAACTTTCAAACTTCTAACGGAGTTTTCTTCGACTAATACAGCAATCAGGCTATAGTGACCTTTCAATCTCATAATGTCATGTATTCGGAGATATCTGGACGCAAAAACAGCCACTTGGAGTGTCACCTTAATCCAGGGGGCCCGTAGCCGGAAGAAGTAGGTTTAATGGTGGAATATTCCCAACGAGTGGTTCAAAATGCTTGAAACTGGTCTTAAAAGACGGGTAATATCACCAGACGCCTCGATCAAGGAAGAAATTAAGTAAGTAAAGCCCAAGAAGACCATTAAGTTTGTTTAACCGCACAAATAGAGCGAAAATCTACTGCGCGGACCGCACAAACTCCATTGCGTCGAGCTACAGGCACCCCTATAATTGACTAGACTAAACCGAATCGACTCCATATAGACTAACAATACTCAAGAAGATGCTTGGTTTGCCTCCAGTTAACTGCAGCGTATGGTGCAAATCGTGAAACATTTGCGAAAGAGAAAATTTATTGAACTGTTTGGCTGGGCTTCATTGCTTTTTATTGATGACTGGTGGGTTATTTTTTTTTCAATAAAAACTGACTCATAAGAGTGTAGAGAAGACCTAAACAACAGGTTTCAGATCCTTGCACTCTTAAAACAGACTGTTCTGGCGAGTTCTGAGTTATGCTCTGGGGCGGTTATCTCTATCACGCAAAACTGAGCTCGCACTTCTTAACGAGGGTGCTGTAACTCCTCAAAATTGAGTAAAAATGTGGAGTTGCACCACATTATCCCATTCGCACAGCAAGGAATACCTAAATTCTTCTTGAAGCAGGATAATGCTCGAGCAAACACGACGCGACTAACAGGGCACACATTCTCTTACGCTCGAATTACGATGTTACAGTGGACACTCAGGATTTTTACCTGAGTTCTATTGAGCATTTAAGAGATGAGTTAAAGAAGAGTGAAAAAGAAAGTAAAATTCCCATCCACACGCAGCTGGATCTCATAAATTGTCTGAAAACTTGCTGGTAGAGTTTCCCAAAAGAAAATGTTCGGTATTTAATCCAGACCATTCCACCTCCCATAAAATGAGTAGAACAGAGAGAACAGAGTTAAAAGAGAAGCTTAAAAGAACACTTTGGAACATTAAAGACGTAATTTTTTCGATTTTTTTATGTTTTATGTAACTTGATACATTCTTGCAATTCCTCACTCTTCATTCATTTTGGTTTATTTTAACAATTTAGTGGAATACATTTTTAATTTTTGTGTATTTCCATCTAAAACCATTAATATTAATCAGGTTCAGTCATTGTAACTAGTAATATTTAAACATTATTTAATAAATCGATAAAAACCAGGTGGCCCTTATTTTGTTTTGAGTAGTATATATTTATAGCAAAGGTTTTTATAACGGGTGGGAATACCCTCGAGGTAAAACTGGTTTAACGCAGAATGTACGTCAGCAGTGAACTCATTTTTTTGTTGTTAATTCAAAAGAGAATGTAAAGTAAAACCTGATAGTAAAGAATCCACATATTGAGGACTAGAATATGTATCGAAGCCATGCTTAAAGCCAAGTGCTACAGCTGACAGTTCAAATCATTAATGAATTTTATGCTATCTGAGGTTTATCTACGGAATAACTGCAACTTTTACTACTAATCTTAAGGAGCTTGTACTCTAAATAAGAATGCTGGCAAATTTTATTTTAATTTTATAACTTTCGTGTAATTATTGGCAGAATGTGTGGCATAAGATCGAAATCGCTGACACAGCGATGATACCATAACTTTATTTTTCGTGTAGTCGTGTCAGTTAGTTTGTGTGTTTTTCCATATATTTATTTATAATTCAAAATGACTATTTTAAGTTTTATATTTTAGTGTTTAAAAATCAATATTATATTAATGCCTAAACAAATGAAAAGAATCGAAAGTTTCGAAATTAAGAGGCCCGCAGACGGACAATGCAAGCAACTCAAAAATTTGTCTTTAATCATAAATGTTAAAGATGCAAAGGTTGTTTCCATTTTGTCTGATATCCGATATCTGATTTTATCCGACTATAGATTGTTATTTGATGATAAACTTATGTAGATTGTTTTAAAATTGCTTCCGTTTATTGAACGCAGTGCAAGCGTGGGGTAACTTGTAGATAAACAACATATTTATGCCTACGCTAAAACGCTTTAAAACGGGAAATCCTCATTGTCGTCAGAATCACGTGACTGAAGCTTATTTCCAATCGATAAGCGTAAGGACATTTTGTTCGCATGAGGAAGGAGACTCTTAAGGCGCTCCCTCACCGCGAGCATTCACCTGTAAAGTAAAGTTACAGATTCGAGCATTTCATCGGTGAGGGAGAACAATCGAACATCACAATGCGCACCTTGTAACAAATCTATACTAAACTAGCTGACCCGGCAAACGTTGTTTTGCCATATAAATAATTAAAAAAAAAATTTGGGGTGGACTACCCCTAACATTTAGGGGGATGAAAAATAGATGTTGGCTGATTCTCATAGATACCGGATAAGCACAAAAAAATTCGTCAAAATCGGTCAAGCCGTTTCGGAGGAGTATGGCAACGAAAACTGTGACACGAGAATTTTATATATTAGATGTACGCGAATGCTCGTCAGTCAGGGAGGTAGTACTGTAATGTAATGCTCAAAGTAGAATCTATAATGTTACATTACACGCGAATGTTTCCGGTGAGGGAGCGCCTTTATACATAATAATATATATGTTTTATGAACCAATAAGTTTAGCAAATACATTTTATACGTCATCAAATGATTCCTCCTACCCAGGGCGGGACGGGAGGGACAGTCAGACTCGTACTGATTAAAATCCACGGCGATCCTTTAGTAGCCCTTTACGTTCCTAAGGTATCTTGTATTTCTCAGGTCCTGTACTAAATAATGAGGCAAGGCACACAATCAAATAAAATTTTACATCTTCCAAATTAACGTAACATAATATTCCCGCTTATGGCTTAGGGCATATCTCCCAGATTAATTCTTTACATAGTACCTACTTATATAAATATATTATGTCCGTACACGCATAACTTTCGAAGGACGACACCAAATTGGATAATTCTTTTTTTGTCGTGTTTGTTATTGTCAGGACAAGGTTTTTATTTTAAAAACTTTTTGGAAAATCCACTGGGTTAAACCCGCCAGGCAAGGGCGGGCCAGTAAAAGATAATTTTGGTACCAAATAAAAATAACTCAAACCTTTGGTCAAGTGAATTTTGGTACACGTAAAGCTATGAAAACCAGCATAAGTTGATCGTTCATTGAGCGAAAACATCATATACAGCGAGGCCAAGATAAATTCGTTTTGTATAACTTGATGTGGAGCCGTCTTCGATCATATAAAACAACTAGATACACAATCAGCGACAAAAAACGTCCTCACCAAAAGAATGACCAAATCAGAGATCGGTCATCCTTTTGGTTTAGTACTGTTCTAACGCTCGGAACGTAAACATGCCTCCGTGCTCGTTTAAAAAGTGCAAAATCAAACTCTTCCAGAACCGAAAAAAAGGATGTAATTTCATTTTTTCAGTAAGTACTAACATTACCAATATATAATAACTATCACTGTACTATAAATACTGATATTTCGTTAAGAAATCGCCGTAAAACATTTATTTTAAAATTGACGAAATTATCAGCCGGGTTTATAAAGCACCTAAATTGAAAAGACTTTTACTAAACGTACAGTTCGTAGTGTCGCATGGCTACTTGATTTAGTCGGGTAACATGTGTTGATTCGAGTCGCGGTCGTAAAATTGAATGTGTTTTTATGACCGTTCTAAATCCGACTTTAACTCATTTGAATAAGGTTTAATTTCTTTTGGTATAATATGTTGGCCAGTTATGTTTCTTTCTGTTTTCTTTCTCTTTCTATTTTACGACCTACTTGAGGACAGTTTTTAGTTCGTTTTTGTACGGGATTGTGTATCTAGTTGTTATTAATGATCGAAGGGAGCCGTGTGTATATTCAAACAACGAATTATGAACGATAATATTTTAAGTCACACACACAGCACATTTTGTATGTTTTTCGTTTTTGCTATCGGCACCAATTTTCATCGGAATCTTTATTGTGTAATTAAGGTGATGGAGATTATACACGAATGATAGGTATATGAAACACTGCCTACGATGTTTTGGAGTTTGAATGCACCTCCTTCAATTGTTTAATGCTCAATTTTGAGATTTGCGAACGATGGAATCAAATGACTTAATAAGGGTAGATAAAACATCTCTTATAAATAAAACATTAAAAAACATAAAAAATAATAACTTTAATGACAAATTACAAGAATTACACGATAATTTAAAAATAACGAATTTCAAGACACAAAATGGGCAGAGAAATAATGTAGGTAGGTCTAGGACCGCAGACAAAATGGACGAGTCCACGCAGGCTTCTTCCTTTTATAGGGGTGGCAGCGTAGTGGGGGACCTTCCAGTGTTGTCATCTAATACGGCCTCTCCTGACATGGCAGCGTCCTCGCAGCCTTCATCAGCTCTCGGTGATGGACCAGCACCGTCCTCCTCATGGATGAATGCTTGGTCTTCCTCACAATCTGTAACCACAGAACACAAACATTAAAATCACATACTAAAATTATTACACAAGATAGCAAGAGCTGAAATTAAAATAGTAGCGACTTTATGTACCGAACAACACAAACACTTTGCATAGCGACAAACCAGTGATACACAACGACTATTCTCACCACAAGTAGGATTTACTCAGGTCATATTCCCACACCAAATACCATACGCGCATCAGGATTTACATTGGTTACAGCAGGTCAACCATGAGACCTACTTAAGGATTTACACTTGGTCTATAGTCAGCATGGGCCCCACCGACATCAACCTCGATACCTTCACCATGAACTGCACTCTCAATAGTACAGTCCAATCTATGCCGCTCAAAACCATGTGCACTAAGGATTTACATGAGCCTCGGCACCCAACAACACAAAACAAACGCAACCAGTGATTGTTTGGTACATAAAATCTAAGTGTAAGCAAAAGCTGGGTATCATCACATGACAAAAATAAAACCAATGAAAGTTCTCTACTAACTTTCAAAAAAACTAGCGCATGTGTCAGGAGTCCACTCCCCGCGCCACAACACCATGAACCCAGCAGCTGCTTGACTGGTTTTCCCATACGAACCAGCTAGCAATTTTAGTTCATACCTATCGTTCGGAAGAACACTCACTACTCTATATGGGCCTCGCATGCCACAATCCAACTTGCCAGTTCGTTGGGATCTCTTAATGACAAAGACTCTGTCATTAACATTGAACTTCTTAGGAGGGTTTCTGTTTTTATTGACATACGCGTCTTGTTTACATTTGTTTTTATTAATTAATTCGTCTGCGCGTTGCCTACGTAGTTCGCGGATTGCTTCGCGATTAGGATTTGAGCCCTCAAGTGTAACATCCCTAATTAAGGAGTTAATTGCTGGCGTAGTGGATTCCGTACCGATTAATAGATTTAACGCTGAGTATTTTGTTGTCTTATGTTTGGTAATATTTAAAATGAGCTGTAATTTCCACAAAACATTCGACCATTCGTTTGCGTTATTATTAACTTCGATCCTGACCATATTCAGTACAGTACGGCAATATCGTTCAACTTGGCCGTTCTCCTGATGCATTTCAGGCGTAATGAAGTGTAGTTCAATACCGAAATCAGTTGTCCATTGCACAAAATTATGATTATCAAACATACGACTGCGGTCGCATACCAGTCGCTTGAATGTACCAAACAAAGATATAATTTGGGTCATGACTCGCTTTAACTCGTCAAAGTCCTGTCGGTACAGGCTGTACAACAAACAATATTTTGTATACGCATCAACTATTATCAGTACATACTTAAATCCATTACATTCTCTAAGTGGACCGAGTACGTCAGCATGTATTGTATCAAACGGTATTGGGTTCTTTTGCCAAGAGGATATCGGCTGTAATGGAGCACGGGGTACCTGTTTGTGCGATATACATACGACACAGTGTGTTATGTACTTAGTAACAAATCGCCTCAAACCCGGAAACCAAAAGTGTTTAAGAATCAAATCAATAGTTTTGTCTATACCTAAGTGTTCATGTTCGTCGTGGAATACACGGCACAAGCTCAAACGAAACGCTTTGGGAACATAACATAGGTAACGCTCTTGCTCGCCCTCAACACAGTACTTATAATACAAAAGATCGTTACGTTTTACGTAGCGAATTGAATCCAACTCACCGTTATTTAACTGATCTAGTAGTGACAAGGTTTCCTCGTCACCCGCCTGTGCTATCTGTGCCCAATTAAGAGGTTTCTGAATTGCATTTATGACATTAACGGGATTTCGACTCAAGTAATCTACATGAGACATTAAACAACCCTTACGGTATTCTAAGGTAAAGTCAAAGTCCTGCATATATATCCACCAACGCGCTACTCTCGGCAGAAGATCTTTTTTGCGTTGAGTCATTTTTAACGCGTTACAGTCGGTTATTATCGTAAAGTGTTTTCCTACGAGGTATTGGCGAAAATGTTGCAATGATTTCACAACGGCTAGGGTCTCGAGCTCATAACTGTGATACTTTGATTCCGCACCTACCGTTAGCTTACTAAAATACGCTACAACATGCTTACGACTGTCTTTGTGTATTTGCATCAAAATACCGCCATAACCTATCGCACTCGCGTCAGTATGTAACTGCGTGGGTAGATCGGGATCAAATATCGCTAATAAAGGCTCGTTAGTTAAATACGAAATAATTTCCTGCCTAGCTTTTTCTTGTTCATCACCCCAATTAAAAACAACGCCCTTTCGAGTTAAAGCAGCCATGCAGGCAGTCTTAATTGAGTAATTAGGAATATACCGCCGAAAATAGCCAGCCAGGCCCAGGAATTGGCGAACTTGCTTAACATTACTTGGTATTGGTGAACTAATCAACGCTTCAACTTTATGTTTGCTCG
Source organism: Agrotis exclamationis (assembly GCA_950005045.1). Taxonomy (NCBI): domain Eukaryota; kingdom Metazoa; phylum Arthropoda; class Insecta; order Lepidoptera; family Noctuidae; genus Agrotis; species Agrotis exclamationis. The sequence goes on along the minus strand of OX465420.1, from coordinate 9,694,998 downwards.
GTCTAACCTGACCCTGACTGATTATTCTGCCTAAGTACTCTATTTCGCTAGTTAGAAAACTACATTTTTTTAAGTTTATAGAAAACCCGGCTTTTGTTAAAGTTTCTAGGACTGCGTCTAGCAAAACAAGGTTTTCGCCTATTGTATCAGATAGTAACAAGACATCGTCCACATAAACAAGTACTTTACCCGATTCAATAAAAGATTTCAAGGTTTTACTGATGGTTTTCTGGTAAATAACAGGAGCGTTAGCAAGACCATATGGCATTTTACAGTACTCATAATGTCCTTCAGGGGTTATGAATGCAGTCTTGTGAATGGAGTCCTCACTGACCTTCAGTTGATGAAAGCCTGACACCATATCAAGTGCACTGAACCATTTGGCCTTGCCAAGCATGTCTACGTGATCATTAATCAACGGAAGAGGGTGTCTGATTTTAACTGTAATTCGGTTTAAGGCTCTATAATCAACTACCATTCTATCCGATCCGTCTTTCTTTTTCACGAGCAAGATCGGGCTAGCATACTCGGACTCAGATTCACGGATTATGCCTTTCTCTAATAAATCATTGACTATAGCACGCACTCGTATTTTCTCGTCATAAGACAATTTGTATGGTCGGTAATAAATTGGAACATCACTAGTCAACTTAATCTGCATTTCGCTATCCTTAACTGTGGTGGTAGACGTACCAGTTAGAAAGTAATCTGAATATTTTTTTAACACGTTTAGCAACTGTTCCCTATCTTGTCCGGTAATATGTGTCGAAATATTTTCGAATCCCAATGGTTGATTTATCTGCGTAATATTATTCACGAAATCACTATGAACGATACATTGCGAATCACCGGTGCGAATGTATGCAACACCTCTCCTATTTAAAACATCGGTACCAATAAGTACGGGCACGTTTAAATAACTTTTATCCACAATATAAAAATCAACTTCTAACGTAATATTATTCAATTGTATTGGCAATGTAACCATAGACTTTGATACAACCTCCATTCCACCTAACCCTCGTAATAATTGGTGAGCCGGTTTTATTCGAAACGAAAAGTATTTAATCAAGTCCGAAGCTATTAAAGAAACGCTTGAACCGCTGTCAATAAGTACATCGACGGGTATATTTGATATTACGGCCGCAATAATATCTGAGTTTTTACGGCTACCCTCATTTTCGCGACAAAAATTGACGGAACTATTATTTCGAACGCGTTCTTTAGCAAAACAATGACTTTCGGCATGACCGGTTTTTTTGCAAAATCCGCACTTTTCTGGTCGAGGTTTTGTTGAAGAGCTATTCGTACTATTTTCGGATTTATTACTTTGTGAATCTGATTTAGGTCGCTTAGGACAACTTTCGCGTTTATGACCTACCTCGCTACACTGAAAACAACGTACCTTAGAAATATCGAAATGTTTACGTTTGAACTGGCTATTATTGTTACGATTGGAAGCACTATGAACACTGGGTTTATTTTTAGAATCAGGCACGCTGCATTTTACAAAGCTCGACAAATAATCCACTATGCTTTCGGGTGTTAACTTAGCATTCCTCGCGGACGCACGAACCTGTGGGTCGGTAATGCCGCGTATAATAATTGCCGTTAGTAATTCACTGCTTAATCCTTTAAGGATACGTAATTTCAACAAAGATTTACGCGCATATTCAGCATAGGTAGAATATTTGTCAGACTCAGTACACATAACACTGTACAAAATGTTCGCGATATCGACAGACCGTGGGCATAACGATTTTAATTCTAATTTGAAATTAGACCATGTACGCATGGTGCTAGTCCACTCACTAAGCCAGGTACGGGCTTCGCCCTTAAGGCAACGACCTACGCGAGCAAGACATTCACCATCCTCCCAACGATTGAGCGTTCGAGCTTTATCAACTTCATCGCACCACGTGTCGACATCATGAACACTCGGATCAAAATCGGAGACAAAATATTGGTTTGATCTCACCGGGATTGTCATCATGGCGTCTAGGAACCGTTCAGCTATGCTTATGGCGTCCCTCTCCGTCGTTGACGGTGTGGCAGCAAACTCTTGCATCGGGGTAGTAGAAGCTGGGGGTGTGCGGGCAGGTGTTGTGGCGCGCTCCTCGTCCGGCGGCAGCGTGCTCGGCATGGTCGAAGCGTGGCAGGATCTCGGGCTCGCCACCAAAGCAGGTCGCAACTCATTCCCACACGTCCGTTCTTCCAGATCTTGAAGTCTCTTCAAAATCTCATCTAATCTTTGTGAAGGCGAGGGAGTTCGTACTCGACGTTTCCCTTTCCTCTTTTTATCAGGAGACATTGTGTCTCTGCCCAACTTAACCTCAAAACTACTACTATAGAACACGCTAAACAAAATTACTTTAAATTTATAGAATCAGACATGGTATTCCAGCGGTTAGGCCTTCATATCCCACTTCTGATCTTATAAATAAAACATTAAAAAACATAAAAAATAATAACTTTAATGACAAATTACAAGAATTACACGATAATTTAAAAATAACGAATTTCAAGACACAAAATGGGCAGAGAAATAATGTAGGTAGGTCTAGGACCGCAGACAAAATGGACGAGTCCACGCAGGCTTCTTCCTTTTATAGGGGTGGCAGCGTAGTGGGGGACCTTCCAGTGTTGTCATCTAATACATCTATATCTAGTACAGGCTATGTCACATGGAGGGAAAGTACCTTGAATATTGTAGAACATTTTACTGAAAGAAAACACTATTTTAATTAAAAAAAAAACAATTTAAACTGCGTTCATAGATTTAAATATTTACATGGTTGAACCGGGAGTCGAACCTGCAACACGAGAAAAAAAATAACTTGTAGTCTTATCATACCGATCGAAAGGCTCACATCATAAGGATTATTTTTTGCTAAATAACATAGTGTCAGAAATAAAAAGTAGACCATGAAATTTAACATTTCATTCGATGATATTTTTTTATTCACAATTTTTTTTTTCTTGTGTAGCGGGTTTGACTCCCAGTTTAGCCATGTAATTATTTAAAAATCTATGAATGCAGTGTAAATTGTTTTTAAATTAAAATAATGTCTTCTTTCAGTAAAATGTTCCATCTACAATATTCAAGGAAAAAGAAGAACTCCATTTAATGAACTTCTATTTGCAGAAGCAAGAAGAATGGATTGAACAACCACTGACCCTATTTGGAGATGATAGTACCGTGACAATACCCTCGAAAAGTGTTGATACATACCAAAGTGACATTAACAATGCTTTAAAATTTATTATAAAATGGTTAGAGGATAATAACTTAAGAATTAATTAAAATAAAACAAAAATAATTCAGTTTAAACAACGCGGATCAGACTTAGATAATCTCAATGTGCAATAGAATAATAATAAAATTAATGAGGTAGTTATGTACTAAATTTTTAGGGCTGGAAATAGACAAAAGACTTAGCTGGAAACAACACATTGAGTTACTTTGCAAGAAACTAAGTACATCTGCATACGCTCTCCATACTTTAGCGGGTATTGTAAACCTAGACGCACTCCTCACGGCGTACTATGGTATAGTCGAATGCCATCTGCGATACGGAGTTATATTTCGGGGCATCTTAACAGAAAAAGAAACTGCATTTAAGGCGCGGTCTTATCTCATATTCCCAAAAATTGGTTTCTTAGAACGTCGAGTATGACGTAATGTAATAAAAATAAGCAACGCGAAAAATACAGTGAACAGAGAAGGGTATAAAGAAGAATTTAAACCGAACAGAATAATAAATAAGAGTTTGATATTCCCAATAAAAATTGGGAAGTTGTAGCACAAAAATAAACTTTGACGTCGAAGATCTCTGTATTTCCAGCGATAACAACAGTTTTTTTTTAAGAATTTAGTAGGTTTTCCATTTTTTTAAAACTTTAACCGAACCATTATTTAATTTTATGTCTATATTTTAAATAATCTAAAGAAAAGCAGTAAAATAAATGCCCATTCGCAGCTTACGTCACATTTCAACACAAATGTCATTTTTTCAATTTTCAATCTTATTGACGCTCCATAGTGGTGACAATAGTTTACGCGGTCATAAGCGATTAAAATCGTAGTCAGTCCGCGTCTTAAGGAACAAAAAAGATGCATACGGTCTATTTTCAAATTGCAAAGTACGGATAGCTGCGTGTCATATTTTAAAAAACATAAAATATTAACACTACCATGTTTGTACATTTTAGAAATGGCAATGTTAGTAAAGTTAAACCTGGATCGCTTCGAACGAATGGCTGACGTATTTCCGCGGAATAGACGTGACAAGAGTAGGCTGTGTATCCACAGTGCTAAAACAACATTGATGCGCAAGAGTGTCTGTTGCATGGCACCGGTCATTTATAATAAAATACCGAGTAGTTGGAAAGATAACAACTTGACATTTTTCAAAAAAAAACTTCGGAACTTTTTAGTAGACAAAGTATATTATAGTGTTACGGATTTTCTGTTGGAGAAGGAAATTGCTTGACTGTTTAGTATAATGTATTTTAATCAGAAAATGATGTGTTATTAATTATGTTAGTGACTAATAAATTAGAATAATATTATTTTAGAATTAATTGACATTAAAGACATTTACTCGTATTATTAATCTATATATCTATACTTATAATAAATCTGTAGAGAGGTCAATTCTGTACATTAAATATATTTCCAAAATAACTATCAGGGGTTGTTTAGGGATCGATACTGATGCCAAAAATGCAATCAGTAAAATTATTGTCTGTCTGTCTGTCTGTCTGTCTGTCTGTATAACAGCTATAGAAACAAAAACTACTCGACGGATTTTAACGAAACTTGGTACAATTATTTTTCATACTCCTGAGCAGGTTATAGTATACTTTTCATCACGCTACAATCAATAGGAGCAGAGCAGTGAAGGGATTCCGATTGGATTTTTACAACTCAATTTTGAGGCACTTTCCGATAAGCTAGCAGACTGAAATTTTGCACATGCTCTGAGTTCTGATGAAAATACATGACTAGCTAAGAAACGTCATTACAAATCCAATATGGCGGCCTACCCAAGATGGCGGACTGGCTGTTTGAAATCCACCCCCATGATATGAGTATCAAATGAAAGGGTTTGCTGTCAGGAATACGAAATAAAAATAGTCACGTGATTTAAATCCAATATGGCGGACGTCCAAGATGGCAGACAGGCTATTTGAAATGCACCCCTATGATATGGATATCAAATGAAAGGGTTTGCTGTCGGGAATACGAACAAAATAGTCACGTGACTTAAATCCAATATGGCGGACGTTCAAGATGGCAGACTGGCTGTTTAAAATCCACCCCCATGATATGGGTATCAAATGAAAGGGTTTGCTGTCAGGAATACGAAAATTTAGTCAGGTGACTTAAATCCAATATGGCGGACGTCCAAGATGGCAGACAGGCTATTTGAAATGCACCCCTATGATATGGATATCAAATGAAAGGGTTTGCTGTCGGGAATACGAAAAAAATAGTCACGTGACCTAAATCCAATATGGCGGACGTTCAAGATGGCAGACTGGCTGTTTAAAATCCACCCCCATGATATGAGTATCAAATGAAAGGGTTTGCTGTCAGGAATACGAAAAAAATAGTCATGTGACTTAAATCCTATATGGCTGACGTCCAAGATGGCGGACAGGCTATTTGAAATGCACCCCCAAGATATGGGTATCAAATGAAAGGGTTTGCTGTCAGGAATATGAAAAAAATAGTCACGTGTCTTAAATCCAACATGGCGGACATCCAAGATGGCGGATCGGCTATTTGAAATGCATCCCCATGATATGGGTATTAAACGAAACGGTTTGCTGAATGGGATACGAAAAAAAATATCACGTGACCTAAATCCAACATGGCAGCCGTCCCAAGTTGGCGGATAAGAAGTAAATTAAGTTTGAATATGAAGAAGACTAAAAAAAAGTATAATATTTAGTGGGTGCTCAAAGCGTGTTTTTCCCACGTTTTGTCGTTCCGGTTGGATTTTTGCAACTCAATTTTGAGGCACTTTCCGATAAGCTAGCAGGCTGAAATTTTCAGGGTACCTTCAAACCCGATGAACAAAGATAAAAATAATAAAATAATTAATAAATTTAAAAAATCTAAAAGCCCACGTTTTTAAATGTCCTAAAAATAAGAAAATAACCCTACAGGGCTGAGAGATGGGCCAATCAAAACGTGGGGGCGTATCTTTGCAAGTTACGCCCACGAGCTATACACGTCATGTAAATATCTCATAAATAATTCCTTAAATAATTTACGCCCCCACGTTTTGAGTGGCCCCTCTCTCAGCCCCGTAGGGTTATTTTCTTATTTTTAGGACATTTAAAAACGTGGGTTTTTTAATCTTCCGTCGCGTGTGCAACCCTAATGGTTAAGCTACACAGAAATCATTTATGACGGAAATTTTCTCCTTAAAATTATATAAAAAATACCCCACGACAGCATATGTCTATCTTTTATGGTTGACTCACAATAACACGTGTAACTCCCGATAGCTTAGCAGTTCGAAGCTTTCTGATTACATTTGAATACTCTTTCTTACGTTTATAACACTCTCAGTCACCCCTAATTGAAAAAGTTAACATTAATTAACTGCTCCATAAAAAAAAATCATATAAATCAGTACAGAAACACCAAAGTTATACATGAAATACGCCAATAAGCCATTGCGCGTGAATACTGAATCATGCTATAAGGATTTTTTTTGAGAATCGGTCGCCGCGCTCGACGCGTCTCGCGGCCGAAGGTATAAAATAGTCAATTTATAGAGAAAGGCTATAGGCTATATATCATCACGCTAAGGCCAATAGGAGCGGAGCGCCAATGAAGAATGCTTCGAAATCCGGGTTAAATTTAACGTTAGCCCAAAGTAACTATTCTACGCGGACGAAGTCGCGGGCAAAAGCTAGTTGAAGAATATGCTAATGAAATGTATTGATTTGAATAGTAATTAAATATTTTTTCTTGTATAGTAGCAAAAATTTAAAAGCTTGTACTTCTACTTATAACTCTGTACTTTTGCATGCCTTGTTATTGGTTGACTCTCCGTCCGCATTCCGGCCCATCGTGCTGCTCGATGAGGTGGGCAAGCTCTTTGAGAGAGTCATTGCAGACCGCCTCGTCGGGCACCTGAATCGGGTGGGCCCGAACCTTGCGGAGAGCCAGTTTGGCTTCCGCAGGGGGCGCTCGACGGTGGACGCCATCATGCGCGTGAGAGCCCTCACGACGGGGGATGCAGTAGCCCGGGGCAGGGTCGTCTTGGCGGTGTCTTTGGACATCACCAACGCCTTTAACACCCTGCCCTGGAGTTGCATCAGGGAGGCACTCCGGTATCACCGGGTGCCGACCTACCTCCGTCGCATAGTCGAGGACTACCTGACGGACAGAGCCGTCATCTACCCCGGTCACCGGGGAGAGTGGAACCGGCGAGAGATATCGTGCGGTGTTCCACAGGGATCGGTCTTGGGACCGCCCCTGTGGAACATCGGATACGATTGGGTGCTGCGCGGCGACCTCCCTGACGGCGTCAGCGTAATATGTTACGCTGACGACACGCTCGTCCTGGCGGAGGGAGAGTCGCACCAGGCGGCGGCCGACCTGGCGACGCAAGCGGTAGCGACAGTCGTCGAGAGGATCCGGCAGCTGGGACTCGAAGTGGCGCTGCACAAAACGGAGGCCATGTGTTTTCATGGCCGCGTTAACGCGCCACGGTCCGAGTCCCACATAACGGTGGAGGGGGTTCGCATCGGCGTCGGGAGGACGATGAAGTACCTGGGACTCGTCCTCGACAGCCGGTGGAACTTCAGGGAGCATTTCCTGAGTTTGGCCCCAAGGCTGAACCGGGCAGCAGCCGCCCTCAGGCGACTCCTGCCTAATCTCAGGGGGCCAAACGCCTCCTGCCGTAGGCTGTACGCCGGTGTCGTGCGGTCCATGGCCCTCTACGGGGCCCACGTGTGGGCCCTGAGCATCCGGACGCGACCACTAAAGTTGGTCGCATGCCAGAGGGTCATGGCTATCCGGATGATCCGGGGATACCGCACGATCGCCGGCGAATCGGCCAACCTGCTTGCCGGATTACTGCCCTGGGATCTGGAGGCGACTGCCCTCCAGCGCGTCTATGAGTGGCGCGTGGAGGCGCAGCGCCGGGGTGTATCGCCGCTGCCTCGAGAAGTTGAGGCGCGGCGGGAAGAGCTCCGGCGCGATCTCAGGGCAGTATGGAGGGGACGACTGTCGCTACCGACGGCCGGGCACGCCGCAATCGCGGCGGTAAGACCCCTCTTTGAGGAGTGGCTGGATAGGAGTCACGGCGTCCTGACCTTCCGCATGACGCAGGTCCTCACCGGACACGGATGTTTCGGGAGGTACCTGTGTCTAAGGAAAAAGGAGGAAACGCCTGGGTGTCACCACTGCGAAGATCGCCCGGAGGACACAGTAGAGCATACGGTGCAAGACTGCCCCGCTTGGGCAGAGCACCGACGTGTCCTCACGGCGGCGATAGGCGGAGACCTCTCGCGCCCAGCATTGGTTGCGGCCATGCTGCGGGGCGAGACGGAGTGGGAAGCGGTCGCCTCCTTCTGCGAAGCAGTAATGCTCGCGAAGGAGGAGGCGCGCCACGAGAGAGAGAGGACAGAGTCCTCCCTCCGCCCCACCCGCGGTGGTTGGCGCCCACGGCGTCGGACGTCGCAAGACGATCTCCGGCCACCGTAGGCGCGGGCATGCGGGCGGCGAGTAAAGGGCAACTCGCCGCCCGACCATGGACCATGCCCGGGTCGACGGCGCGTTGTGTTCCACGCGCGCCTCAAAGAGCGTCAGCACGATGACGGGGCCCCACCCAAGAGGGCCAAAGCCTGCCGGGGTCGCGGGACTTATCTCATTACCGTAACCCCGGAACACAAAGGGCTATTGAAAGACACCGTGGATTTTAGTCAGTACAAGTCTGACAGTCCCTCCCGCCCTGCCCGGGGTGGGAGGACTCATTTGATGATTTTACCACGAAAAAAAAAAAAAAAAAAAAAAATTCCTTGTTATTGGTAAAATATGGCTGTTTCTCTATTTATTGTAACACCTTTACTTGTACCCATATTTGCGAAATAAAAATCTTATCTTATCTTATCTAAGCGGCCATCCAGGACGGGCACGCCGCAATCGCGGCGGTAAGACCCCTCTTTGAGGAGTGGCTGGATAGGAGTCACGGCGTCCTAACCTACCGCATGACGCAGGTCCTCACCGGACACGGAAGTTTCGGGAGGTACCTGTGTCTAAGGAGAAAGGAGGAAACGCCTGGGTGTCAACACTGCGAAGATCGCCCGGAGGACACAGTAGAGCATACGGTGCAAGACTGCCCCGCTTGGGCAGAGCACCGACGTGTCCTCACGGCGGCGATAGGCGGAGACCTCTCGCGCCCGGCATTGGTCGCGGCCATGCTGCGGGGCGAGACGGAGTGGGAAGCGGTCGCCTCCTTCTGCGAAGCAGTCATGCTCGCGAAGGAGGAGGCGGGCCGCGTGAGAGAGAGGACAGTGTCCTCCCTCCGCCCCACCCGCAGTGGTGGACGCCCACGGCGACGGACGTCGCAAGACGATCTCCGGCCACCGTAGGCGCGGGCATGCGGGCGGCGAGTAAAGGGCAACTCGCTGCCCGACCATGGACCATGCCCGGGTCGACGGCGCGTTGTGTTCCACGCGCGCCTCAAAGAGCGTCAGCATAATGACGGGGCCCCCTCTGTAGAGGGCCAAAGCCTGCCGGGGTCGCGGGACTTATCTCATTACCGTGACCCCGGAACATAAAGGGCTATTGAAGGACACCGTGGATTTTAGTCAGTACAAGTCTGACAGTCCCTCCCGCCCTGCCCGGGGTGGGAGGACTCATTTGATGATTTTACCACGCAAAAAAAAAAAAAAAGCGGCCATCCAGGAGGTGGACGTGGATAAGCCCCGATGGTACTACCAGAAATGAGATCGACTTCATCATGACGACCAAGAAGCGAATATTCAGTGATGTCTCTGTGATCGCCAAGGTAAAAACCGGTAGTGATCACCGAATCGTCAGAGGCACATTGAATATCAATGTGAAGCTTGAAAGGTCTCGTCTGGTGAAGTCCACGCTCCGATCTGGTCCTGCCCACATCCAGAACCTCGAAGACTTCCAACTCGAACTGCACAATCGCTTCCAGTACCTAACCGAATGCGAAACTGTACGAAACTAACAATGGGTTGGTGGAAACTGTCCAATTTCTTTAAGACACCGCGCCGCAATAAGCCTCAAAAGCTCTCGAACGGAACCATCAAGTTGATGCAAGACCGGACCGAGATGAAGCTGCAATCTTCAGCGGATATGTCGGAATATGGCAAACTCAATCTCTAAATCAATGCGACATGACCTGCGTGCCTACAATGCGGCACGGATCAAAGAGGCAATCGAGCGGAACCAGGGCTCAAAAGTCTTCGCAAAGAATTCGTCTACTATTGGGCAAAGCCAAATGACAATGGCTCCCGAACAAGCCGGTTTCCGAAAAGATTTTAGTACTATAGACCACATACACACGCTCCGCCAGATTATACAGAAGACAGAGGAGTATAATCGGCCATTATGTTTAGCGTTCGTGGACTATGAAAAAGCCTTCGATTCAATCGAAACCTGGGCAGTATTGCAGTCCCTCCAACGATGTGATATCGACTATAGGTATACCGAATTGTTGAAGTGTTTGTATAGAAACGACACCATGTCCATCCGACTTCAGGAAGAGAGCACGAAAACAATCCAATTGCAGAAAGGCGTGAGACAGGGAGACGTTATATCTCCGAAACTGTTAACGAACGCGTTGGAGGACGTTTTAAGCTCTTGGAATGGAACGGACCCGGCATCAACATTAATGGCGAATACATCACTCACCTTCGTTTTGCCGATGATACATGGCAAAATCGTTGGAGCACTTCAATGCTATGCTCAGTGACCTCAGTATCGTTTCCCAATAGGTCAGACTTAAAATGAACATGGACAAGACGAAAATCATGTCGAATGTGGTCATGTGGCACCCGTACCGGTTGTTGTTAGGAATGATGCTCTTGAAGTTGTAGACCATTATACCTTGGACAGATTGTTCAGTTAGGTAGGTACAACTTCGACAAAGAGGTCGCCCGAAGAATTCAAATCGGATGGGCAGTGTTTGGGAAGCTACGTGATATCTTCTCATCGATAATCCCATAGTGTCTCAAGACAAGGTTGTTTAACCAGTGTGTGTTGCCAGTGATGACATATGGCTCTGAAACGTGGTCTTTGACTGCTGGCCTTTTAGAGAGACTAAGAGTCACTCAACGAGCAATGGAAAGACCTATGCTCGGAATTTCTTTGCGGGATAAAATCCGGAACATGGATATTCGGCGAAGAATAAGAGTCACCGACATAGCTCTTAAAATTTGCAAGTTGAAGTGGCAATGGGCAGGCCGTACAACTGACAACCGATGGGGAAGAAAAGTTCTCGAGTGGCGATCACAGACCGGAAGACGCGGCGTAGGCAGGCCTCCCACTAGGTGAACCAACGACATCGTGAGGGTCGCGAGCAACTGATGGATGCAAGTGGCGAATTGTCGTTAGGCGTGGCGGTCTAAGGGGGAAGGGAAGCCTATGTTCAGCAGTGGACGTCTTCCGGCTGATGATGATGATGACAAGACGCCCTGTATAATAATCTAAATTACTTTGATCCATTTTACAATTTAACACAATTTGGCATTTAAACTTGATTGGTTACTAACATTATCATAAGAAATTAAAACAAGATTGCTATCATGTTTATCTTGAGAGCTTGCAGCTAGAATATCGGAAACTTACCACAAGTAAAAAACATGTGGTTTTATGTTCTAATAATACTCCCAGATCAAACTTTTATTTTTATTACAAGTTTGACAGTGTCACTGCGCCTTAAATCGATGTTTTCAATGTCAGCACGTTTATTACAGGTTTCGTTGACATTCGTCAAAAATAAACTAGCTAATGAACTTTAGTCTTACGTCGTTTTTTTACATCTTTCATATATGCTTCTGTGGGAGTGATTTCGCGCAATGTAACGAAAGTGGAACTGGATTTTTGCCTTTCTTTAATGAACGCACGCGATTCACTATTGTCGAGGTATGATATCTTGATGAGTGGGCAAGGTTAAGCAACACTTGTGGAAGTCTTCTTTTGGATAGTGTCCTTCAAAAACCGTAAAGGGTTCCGTACCATTTATCTAAAAAACGGCAAAAAAATCATGTCTGTTGGATGGAAGCCCCCTTAAATATTGATTTTATTCTGTTTTTCAGTATTTTTTTGTTATAGCGGAAAGATAAATACAACATCGGTTCATAAGATACAGCCTGGTAACAGGCGGACAGACAGACATTCAGACAGACGGCAGCGGAGTATTGGCTATAGGATCGTTTTACTCTATGCACGCTCTTAAGAGATATGTTCGTGAAATATGATAAAACTTGCAGTTGGGAAATATTCATGGTGTTTGTATATTTAACGACGGACAACAACGAAACCCTACATACCTATATAGTCAGTATAATTAACCAGTATAATAATAATCATAATCTCGCAAAAAATACATTGCACTGGGGGCACTGACTTTATGGAATGTTTTGAGAATCTAAATCAATAGCGGGAATTCATGATTAAATCTTTAAAAAACCTGTGTTAACGGTTTCCGTTTTTTTTTTTGCGGTTTTTCGAGTATCATATTTAATACTCGAAAAACCGCAAAAAACCGCAACACCAATACCTGGTAAGTTTTATTACCCTATAGAAAGAATTTGGTTTTCAGCACAGTTTATATATTTTTTTGTTGTTGCCCCACACTAGGAATTTCTGCTGTGTCATGGGTGCGTTTACAAACATATAAAGTCACATACACAAACGCCCAGACCCGGAACAACTACTTGTAGATCATACAAATATTTGCTCCGTGCGGGGATCGAACCCGCGACACGCAGCGCAGCAGTCCAGTCGCTCAGCCACTGCGCTAATCATGCCGTCAAAGTTATTGGTATAATGCAACGGGAACTCAGGGCCACTAAGGATAGCACCCTCGGTCCCTCTCACAGAGAGGAGGCCTGTGTCCCAGCAGTGGGAACATTTAAAGGCTGATGATGATGATGATGAATCACCGATTACTGTAAAAAACAAAACTTGAAATGATAAAAACCAAATGAGTATTTCGAAATTGATATATTTTCCGTTTATTTTCCTTAAAGATAATATACGGACAATATAATTACAATATTTTTTAGGTATATAATATGATGCACGTGATAGCTTCGCTGTAGATAGAACCGAAATGATTCACATGACTTTGATATAACGGTGTAACAAAAAACGTAGGTAATATCTTCGCGCGTTATAGTAGACTTTACATACATAAATATTCCCGCCCGCTCACCCCCCTCCCCTTATTGCCTATGCCACTCAGGACCAAAGCAGCTTCCCAGTGGTGAAAGAATTTTTGAAATAGGTCCTGTCGTTTTTGAGTTCATTCATTACAAACATACAAATATTTCCTCTTTATGATATTTATTACCTATATTGTATATGTTACGGGCAATTTGATAAGTCCGGACACTATTAATAATGGCCGGTCTGTATTCATAATGCCCGACTCAATTGGGCAATGTGATTAAAACAGCGTGATTAATTTTCCCGGCCATTAAGAATAATGCCCAACTAAAGTTCACCTATTTTATTACTTTGCCAAAGATAGGGTTATCTTGGGCAAAGTAATAAAATAGGTGAACTTTAGTGTTTTTGTATATTAAATGAAATTGAACTTACAAAATTTTTATGAAAACTTAACAAAAAACCGGCCAAGTGCGAGTTGGACTCGCCCATGAAGGGTTCCGTAGCAGCAAGCATAGATTAGAGATATAATTATATTGAGATTAGTAAGTAATATACACAAACAATAAAAATAACTTTGTTTTTCATAGTATTTGTATGAATGGCAAAGTTATATTTGCGGTTTTTGAAAATGTACTATATCTCAAAAACTGCTAACTGTATCTCATCCAAACCAATTTTCGTTGGTAGTTTTGGTTGAGGTCTACATTATATATTTTTTTTAGTTTTATCATTCTCTTATTTTAGAAGTTACGGGGGGGGGGACACACTTTTTACCACTTTGGAAGTGTCTCTCGCGCAAACTGTTCAGTTTAGAAAAAAATGATGTTAGTAACCTCAATATCATTTTTAAAGACCTATTCATAGATACCCCACACGTACGGGTTTGGTGAAAAAAATTTTTTTGAGTTTCAATTCTAAGTATGGGGGGCACCCCCAAAATTTGTTTTGTTTTGATTTTTGTGTGAAAATCCTAATGCGGTTCACATAATACATCTTTCTACCAAGTTTCAACAGGATAGCTCTTATACTTTCGACAAAAAGTGGCTGTGACATACACGGACAGACAGACAGACATGACGAATCTATAAGGGTTCCGTTTTTGCCATTTGGCTACGGAACCCTAAAAACCGGCCAAGTGCGAGTTGGACTCGCCCATGAAGGGTTCCGTAGCAGCAAGCATAGATTAGAGATATAATTATATTGAGATTAGTAAGTAATATACACAAACAATAAAAATAACTTTGTTTTTCATAGTATTTGTATGAATGGCAAAGTTATATTTGCGGTTTTTGAAAATGTACTATATCTCAAAAACTGCTAACTGTATCTCATCCAAACCAATTTTCGTTGGTAGTTTTGGTTGAGATCTACATTATATATTTTTTTTAGTTTTATCATTCTCTTATTTTAGAAGTTACGGGGGGGGGGACACACTTTTTACCACTTTGGAAGTGTCTCTCGCGCAAACTGTTCAGTTTAGAAAAAAATGATGTTAGTAACCTCAATATCATTTTTAAAGACCTATTCATAGATACCCCACACGTATGGGTTTGGTGAAAAAAATTTTTTTGTGTTTCAATTCTAAGTATGGAGGGCACCCCCAAAATTTGTTTTGTTTTGATTTTTGTGTGAAAATCCTAATGCGGTTCACATAATACATCTTTCTACCAAGTTTCAACAGGATAGCTCTTATACTTTCGACAAAAAGTGGCTGTGACATACACGGACAGACAGACAGACAGACAGACAGACAGACAGACAGACATGACGAATCTATAAGGGTTCCGTTTTTGCCATTTGGCTACGGAACCCTAAAAAGCGGGGCTCCGTCGAACTACCTTGGTAGGCGGTAATTGTAAGGCACGGCCGCTGTCCAATTTATCACATTGCTCAGCTACAAATAGAGAATTATTAATACTGCCCGGTCCAAGTGATAAATTCAAGCTATCTCAAACACTGACTTACTGACCGCGGGCCGTCGGGCATTATTAATAATGGCCGGTCAAAGTGATAAATTAATCACTTTGCTCATAGCTCTTGGGTATTATTAATAATAGCCGGTCCTTATTCATAATGTCCAGTTGATTAACTGGGCATTATGAATAAGGAGAACGTTTGTTATGGGCAACATGATTACGTTGCCCATAACATATACTCGTATGTATATACATACATATATGTTATGGGTAACTTAATTAGTCGTGTCAGAAATATTACTCTGCAAATGATCGATTCATATTTGCTAAACATTTTACATGTCGTTATGAAATGCCATTACGTACTTACAGCCTACATCGTCCCACTGCCGAGCAAAGGTATCCCCCTTGACTTACAGTTCTTTCGACTCAGAACTAAAGTGGGCCACAGGAGGGTGATCTTGTCCGGCTCTTTCTTCTTTGAAGTCTGCTGGGTTCTACAGTCTCAACATGCCGCAGTCGCAACGACAGACGCAAGGCAATTTTAGGAGTGACAGGAAAGTTGCTACGGCGTCCTCACTATACGCCTGACCCAGGTCCTCACCAAAAAAAAAACAATTATTTTGTAAGCTACTACTTCCTGCATAGACCGAGCAGAAGCGGTAAAAAAGGGCTATTTAGTCTACATAGCGGTTTTGCCCCAAACCTCATTGGACAGAATAAAAAATCAAGAAGAAATAAACAGAACTAAATGCGGACGTGTTTTTGTACATTGTTATGATGTTGATGTTGTTTTGGTTTTATTCGTTCTGCCAATTCATGTCGATTAATAATAAAAATACAATCATTTAAGAATCTTGACGCACACTTCTAGCTATAAAAACAAGGAACTGGTATAATGTTATGTTTACTTACTTGCTCGTTATAACACAATATCAGGATCGTAATTAAAATTAGTTTTACGCTAGTTTAAGCCGTTTTTAGGGTTCCGTAGCCAAATGGCAAAAACGGAACCCTTATAGATTCGTCATGTCTGTCTGTCTGTCTGTCCGTCTACAGCCACTTTTTGTCGAAAGTATAAGAGCTATCCTGTTGAAACTTGGTAGGTAGATGTATTATGTGAACCGCATTAGGATTTTCACAAAAAAATAAAAAAATAAAATTTGGGGGTGCCCCCCCTACTTAGAATTGAAACTAAAAAATTTTTTTTTCACCAATTTCATACGTGTGGGGTATCTATGGATAGGTCTTTAAAAAATATATTGAGGTTACTAAAATCATTTTTTTCTAAACTGAACAGTTTGCACGAGAGACACTTCCAAAGTGGTAAAATGTGTGTCCCCCCCCCCTGTAACTTCTAAAATAAGAGAATTATAAAACTAAAAAAAATATATAATGAAGACCTTAACAAAAACTTCCAACGAAAATTGGTTTGGATGAGATACAGTTAGCAGTTTTTGAGATATAGTACATTTTCAAAAACCGCAAATATAACTTTGCCATTCATACAAACACTATGAAAAACATATAAAATATATTATTTTTATTGTTTGTGTATTACTTACTAATCTCAATATAATTATATCCCTAATCTATGCTTGCTACTACGGAACCCTTCAGGGGCGAGTCCAACTCGCACTTGGCCGGTTTTTTTTGTTTTCTCAATGACTTTTTCTAGCTCTAACGCAAAGATGATACCTTAAATGCAGCGAGCTCATCCAGAAAGAATTGGAACTCCTGCGCACCGATGAAACACAGTATATATAAACTATTTGGCGGTCCTGTGCGGCTTACCACCGCCATTGGGATCGCACAGCCGTCACCACCGGTTACAGGCATCCTGTGGTTCCCCTGCCCAGAGTGGATCGCTAGGAGGTGGATCCCACCCGCCTCAAAAGTGGAAAATTAAAAGGTGCAAGCCTATTGCCGTCAACGAGGATTCAGACTTCAAACTACAACGGAGAAATTCCAGATGGAAAAACCTAATAACAATTCACTTCTAATATGATTGTATATTAACATAAAAAAGAGACAAGCAAAAAATGTACTACAGCTAAAAAGCTTAGTTCATTTAGCTAATTTTAGATTTTAATAACACAAAAAAGGAATCATAATAACACGTGATGATAGCAACCTCAAAACCGGAAAGTGTTGAATTCTAAGATAATTCTCTTTTGAACATTAAAATATCAACAACAAGATTTGCTACGATTTAATATATGCATCGATTCGTCGTATATATGCATCATTCACCTAAACTGTCATCCGCACCTACCTGTATCCTATTGTATTCGTGGAAAATCTTTATTCCACTGACAGGATATTTTCCGTCAAGAAACAAAGCAAATTAAGCCAGAAGCATCTTTGTGTTCATCAACACCAATGAGTTTAATTAGATATTATTTATAAATATAAAAAGTTACACACAAAACCTAGTAGTAGTATTTCATTGTTAAGATGACGAGCCCGTGTTTTTCCATATCATCGAATTAAGAGCAAAAAATAATAATTCTGTTTAAAAAAAACGGAATATCCGAAGTAAGACGTCTGACTATATAATTATAACGCGCTGACGCAATAGAGAATGATTAAACTGATTTGTTTGCAAAAACCCCTATTGAGTGCCTACCGTTCAATCCAGAAATATTCCACGATAAACAAATCTATTTTTGCAATAGTACTTATAATAATATTCCGCAACTATCACACAACACTTGTTCTTTTTTGGTTCCCACAGGCGACAGGCTATATGACGTCAATGCCAGGTAACTAGATTTAAGGTCCGTTCGCATTAGATTAGTCATCGTCGTTGATAACGTCTCTTACCTACACACTTGAGATTATGGGCTATGCTACGACCAAAGCCGTGTGAGAATAAACTTGATTAATATTAGCAACGTACATAAATAAAATATATACTGCTAAAATAACACAGTTCATCTTATCATTGTTTAATAAGACTCTTCTTTTGTTCTCTCAATTACCAATAGTATTTTCCAGTTGTGATTTTTTGTTTTGGAACTCAATGCATTCCCTTAGCTGCTACGTCGTGCCTACGCCGCTATACAATGTCTACGCCGCTACGCTGATCCACCGCTGCTACGCGGCTACGCTGATCCACCACTGCTACGCCGCGCCTAAGCTGCGTAGCTGCACCCGGTGCACATACCATTTACATATTTCTCTTTCCAATTTATTTTTAGCCGTTAACTAAATGCAATTACGCAGGTTTACTGTCTACATATTCATTTTGCAAATGCGGTTTGACGTCAATGGTCAGACATGTATCCAGCAGGTTATTTTTACCCGACTACGGCGAAGCAAAAAGGCGGGTTATGATTTTGACCGTTATTTATGTATGTATGTATGTATGTTCATCTGTTCCCTCATAACTTCTGAACTACTTATCACTACTTGACAAATGAGGTGTCGTTAGAAGCGTCTCAGTTGTCCGCTGGTTATAGGGTAGGTGACGTGTCACCAAATCCAATATGGCGCCCTCTAGGGGATGAAAAGTCGAAACCGAAAAAAATAATAATTTTGCACAGTATCGACATGGGTATCAAATTAAAGGGCTTGATGAGCACATTTGAAATATATATACATTATAATTATAGCTTTTACTAGCTACTTTGCCTGTTTCTAACAGTGTCAACATGGGTATCAAATGAAAAGGCTTAATGAGTACATTTTAAATTCACTCGCTGCTTTGCTTATTATATCAAATAACCCCAAAATAGTGTAAATAAAAAATAAGTTAAAATAAAATAAATTTTTAATTAATAGCCGTGGTCGTATGCCACCTGCGGTTGTTTCACACAATCTTTATTAGCTAGGTGGCATACGACCACGGCTATTAATTAAAAATTTCTGTAACACGGATTGTTCTTGTTTTATACTTTTTAGTGCGTGATTTTTTCGTAGTCGGGTTTTAGTTATTTTAACTTATTTTTTTTACAGCTTCTGTGTTATAGATCCACAGACTCGACTAGTGTGTTCTATTAACTTTGAAAATGAGAATCAATGTCAGGCCTGTTGGTCTAGTGGTTAGTGACCCTGACTGCTATGCTATGCCGGAGGTCGTGGGTTCGATTCCCACACAGGGCAAATGTTTGTGTGATGAACACGATCATTTGTTCTGTGTCTGGGTGTAATTTATCTATAATACTTTTGTATTTAGAAATATATAAGTATGTTTATTAGTTGTCTAGTACCCATAACACAAGCTCTGCTTAGCTTCGGGCTAGATGGCGTTGTGTGATAGTTGTGGAATATTATAATGCTAATTGTAATTAATGTTATAAATGCGAAAGTTGGGATGTATGGATGGATGTTTGATACTCAATTACGTCAGAATGACTGAACTGAACTCGATCCCGGTATTAAGTTCCTATGGGATAATTTTCGAGTTACATACAGGCGAAGCTACTGGCAATAGCTTGTCTAAAATATATTTTATAAAGCTGCGTCTACGCTAGGCGAGCCGAGCACTAGCAGAGCCGTTCTCGGCTTCGTCGTTCGCTGCGCAAGTGTGGACGTACAGCGAACCTACAACGATCACTGTCCTCGAGCGCCAAGCAAATCCCTTTGTGTTTGTCAAAAAACCGACAACAGGCGGAACGCAGCCGAGCACGAACGAAATGCTCGCAGCGCGCTCGTTCGAGGCTTGTAAGTCGGTCCACACTAGACGAATTGTGTTCGGCTCGTGCTCCGCTCGTGCTCGGCTCGCCTAGCGTAGACTCAGCTTATGATTTAAACATTTACCACCGGGTTCACGACCTGCTACAAAAACTCATTTTAAATTCTTACCATAAATTAACTTTTGTATACCGTTATAGTAATTGAAACATTGGCATACGGAAGAAGTTTCATTTGAACTGGCCTAACAAATAACTTGAATGGCTATTGAAAAACCGGCCAAGTGCGAGTCGGACTCGCCCATAAAGGGTTCCGAAGCAGCAAGTAACTTTATATAAAAGTTCTTGTAGTTGGTTGTAACTTTGAAAGGTAAATTGCGGTTTACGATTTATGACGTATTAAAAAAAAACTAATTACTTGATATCGTTATACCAATTTTCGCTGGACGTTTGCATGGTAATGTACATCTCATATTTTTTTTAGTTTTATCATTCTCTTATTTAGAAGTTACAGGGGGCGGTGACACTCATTTTACCACTTAGGAAGTGTCTCTCGCGCAAATAGTTCAGTTTAGAAAAAAAAATATTAGTAACCTCAATATAATTTTTAAAGACCTATCCATAGATACGTGTGGGACGTACGATGTAATTTTTTTTTGAGTTTCAATTCTAAGTATGGGGAACCCCCAAAATTTGTTTTTTTATTGTGTGTAAATCCTAATGCGGTTCACATAATACATCTACTTAAAGTGGCTGTGACATACGGACGACAGACAGACAGACATGACGAATCTATAAGGGTTCCGTTTTTTGCCATTTGGCTACGGAACCCTAAAAACCGCTTTAATTCGGTTATTTTTAGATTGTTATTTGCCATTACATACTTATTATTTACAGTAACTTCAAACAGGTTTCAAAAAACTGTACCTAGTTCAATGTATCGTTAACTGAAGGAATCTAATTAAAAGAGTTTTTAAAAGCATTTCTACGAACAGGGCATTTTTTTTGTCTTTTTTAAAAAAAACAAGGTTGGAAGTTGCATACACATCCCAAAAATTTTTAGGCGTACGTCCCAACCAACCAACCGTACTACTTCTTAATTTTCCTAAAAAAAATCTGAAGTGAAAAAACAGGTGTAATTTCACTGATTTTGACCTGTCCCTTTCCTGAAATCGAAAAAAATGTTTTATATTTTTTAATGGAGCGGAATTTCAAGCAAACTTTTAATATTCTTGGGTATATGAATAACTAACCAAGGTAAATTGACAATAAATAAACCTGTAATTGCTTATTTTGTTATATTTGTGGATGCGTAAAGATTTGTCCCAGTCTAATGAATCATTTCCGTGTCATACAAAAAACTCTGGATTACGATACTAAATACGCGCGAACTGGACATCAGAATCCGATTCTTGTAAACTGTCAGTACGATACTTTCGCAATTCCGTGGCCCTCAATTTTGTGTCCTGCTGTCTACGGAATTGAGAACGATGGTTTACCCATGTAACTAATCTCGGCTTATATATATTATTATATTATTACTGTCATAGTTAAGTAGTTGACGCCGTACATTATGTACTCCTATAAAGTTGAATAAAAGGATTAAAGTATCTAGAGTTGACGTCGCAATTGCAAGATCTGATTTTAGCTAATACTACCGCGACTAGCTACTTGAGCCTCGGAAGATCGTATAATGATAGCCTATATTTTCTTATGATGTATACACTACATTGCTGCAAAGTTTCATTAAAATACTTTCAGTAATTTTTGAGTAAAAAAAAATTGACCTGACTAATATACACCCGAATACTTCGATTATGTCTATAACTTCCTGCGTTTGATAAATAAAACTGTCTGTTTAACAAAAATGCTTGATAGAATACATTATACCATATAAGTTTAATAAAAATGCTCATTTAAATGATTTGACTCAAGGAATCTCTCTCAAGGTACTTCAATACAAACTTAAATAACTAAAATACCAAAAACTGCTAAAATATGTTCTTGAATGGTTTTTTATTGTATTTTTTTTTCCGGTTACGGAGATATATAGAGATATGTGTAATTCTAAATTCTGTGGTCACATTTCTCAATTCCATGGCACTCAAAATGTAAATCGATTTATTTCATAAACTACTGGAGCAATTACTGGCAAATTAGCACCATTTTGTTTAAAAGAGAATGCATTTTATTTTGGTTATATACAATTTGTCATAATGTGAAATAAGAAATTGGCCACGGAATTGAGGAAAAATCACCGTGTCCGTAGAAATGCCCTTAAATAGGTTTATGACATCATATTATTATTTAAATAATTTATAACATACCACATATATTTAGTTCCTACAACCACATTTACATAGGTAAACTCGTCGCGAGAACAAATAACTAATTCACATAAAGTGCCCACACACATGGATAAAGTCATACATAAAAAAACTTGAATGTGTTATGAGTACAAGTATATAAGAAGGTACATACATTAATTATGAGCAGGGCTTGTCAGAGTTCCGTTGTCCACTGTGATGATAATTTCGTCCGTTTAAATGTCACGGTTTGTTTCTTTCAATGGCAACAATGACTTGCGGTCAAAAAAACACCAAAACTATTATTTGTAACGAACAAAATACCTCCATGAATTTTCAAGAGAGAGACAGTGTTCACCACTCAGCCGGGGAGAGGCAATAAAGTATCTGAGATGCTAGCCACAGGGTAACATAAGGATAATTCAGGGTATGGTATACCAGGGTATGGTATACCAGGATATGGTATACCTGGGTATGTTATACCTGGTTATGGTATACCATAATTATATTAAATTGGAAATGTAGAACTTCGCATTATTAGGGTTCGTTTATTCAAAACCTTAGGGAGAATTGTTATTAACATGCTGGCCAAAACATTATAATTATAGAACAATCATTTTCTGTATGCGGCAACGCAGGAGCAAAAAACAACTGTGAAAAACAGACAAAACATATATCTTCTTTTCTGGGGTGTTCTCCGGCCCTGACTCCTCTCTGGGACTGTCAAACTCTTTCCGACTAATTTGCACCCTATTCATTCGGCTACCCTGTGCGTTTAGGGCCGCGGGACTTATAAACATGTAACCTTGACCTTGGAACATAAAGGGCTATTGAAGGTACACCGTGGATTTTAGTCAGTACGAGTCTGACAGTCCCTTTCACTCCTCCCAGGGTGGGAGGGATGAACTTGATGATTTTAACACACTACACGGGCCTTACCGCCGCGATTATCCGAGACAAATTAGCTTGTGAAACCTTTGGGTATGCTGCTAATTAAAATATTTTAAGACATTAATGGCTAAAACATTTTCATCAGCGAAGTGCTGTTGATAATTAGAAAAACTAACATAATTCTGGGTGAACTTTGGATATTTGAGGATGTTGGAAATTAAGTACTCCTGAGTACTAGTAACTTTCTTAGATACTGTTATGTACAAATATATTAGTACTGAGCATATGGATCGTTCAGTAGCATCACTTTGGAGATATTTTGCAAATGGTAACTTTGTATTTATAAACGTTAATTATTATGAAATATTTCTTAAATCATTATATTTAACAAACCAGCTACGTCTTTTCTTTTCTTTTCATGCTAGTCCAAGTAAGCAGCTTAGTCATAAATGATATTAGTATTTTTCCATCCTGGATAAAAGTGTTACGATATCAATTACTGAGGCATTATAATATTGATGTTTACGGAAGTTGATGTCAAAATATAACGGCGAAACAGTTAAAAATCAATTATCTCGCTGTAAGGTTAATTAACTAAACAATTGGATTAATTACTTTTTTTTATTTTTACTAACTTGTTTCACATTCTCGTCAGTTAGTCACATTTTTAGATGCAAATTAACATTTTTGCTACATCCTGTCGGCATTGCATTTATATCGTGGTAAAATCGTCAAAAGAGTCCTCCCACGCAGGGCGGGGCGGGAGGGACTTTTAGACTTGTACTGACTAAAATCCAGGGTGATCTTTCAATGGCCCTTTACGTCCCAGGGTCACGGTTACCTGACGAGACAGTCCCGGGACCCTGGCAAACATTGGCCCTCTCAGGTAACTGACAGCTGTTTGAGGCACGCGTGGAACAAGACGCACCGTCGACCCGGACACGGACCATGATAGGACGGCAAGTCACCCATTACTCACCGTCCGCAAGCCCGCGCATCTTCTCGGCTTACCTACTAACTACTCATATATATCTAGCTTTTAGTGTTTCTCTTACTTGAGTTGAAATTGCGATATTTAATTACCTTTGTACTTGTAAAAAAACGAGAGAGGAATGGAAAAGGAATGTCAATGTCACAAAAACAGGATTTTGTTTCCGGGTCTTGAAATATGAATCAATCTTGTTTTTCGCTTGTATATTTCAGTTATTTTCCTACTATCCAAAGTTCAAATGGATGAACTTATTATGCCGGTTTGTATTCCTAAATATTATGGTCAACTTAGTTCAAATAAGGAGGAACTGAGCATGGAGGCCTGCAGGTGTAAGTAAGTCTACTATTATAATAGTATCAGAATGGTCTATCATTGATTTCATAATTGTTTATTTTGACAAGTTTGGTAATCTACTAATGAAATGGCGTCATAATGACTTTCCAATGGTTTCCAACCACTAAGACTCCATTGACAGAAATAGCAGAGAATGGTAATCTCGTACAAAATGTTTTTTGCTATTTACAAAAATACTACTTCAGATTGCCTGTAACAGTAATTAATAATATGTAACAAAATATATAAATGAAATCTGACATGAATAAATGTGCAAATGCCTTTTTAATACAATTCTATTACGAGACCATTGACCGACCAATGATCGACTAATGAATTTAACAGTTTAAATAACTTTTCTTTCAGAAGTCGGTGGCAAAAAAACAATGAAATGAAAAAAAAACAGAGGCACCGACTTCTGAAAGAAAAGTTATTTTGTAGGTTATTTTACCCTTTTTTGTGATTGTTTTTGAAGGCGGTTACATTTTTTTTGAAAAAGTTTTTTATTTTACTCTTTTTAGTTTAAATATTCAACTCAAATTCTTGTCAAATAAATCATTCTCTCTCAAGTGTACAATAAGCTAATAAAATTCCCTATCTCAAAAACTACTGAACCGAATTTGATGAAACTTGCAGTATTCCGTAAGTTAAACAATACTTAGTACAACAAAAAAAGAATTACTTAAATCGGACTTGTAGTTCCAGAGATATGCGAACACAAACTAAATCAGTCGATGCCTACTCCAAGCCGTTGAGGAGTTGTACCTTCCATCATCAGCTCATCCACCTGAAATGATGATTATCAGATGCAAATACTTGAACAGCTTTAGAAAATATATGAAAATGGTACTATGTGCCTATAAAATTTGAAGGTTGCCCTCGATTTCCCTGGGATTCCATCATCAGACCCTGACCTGATGATTATGGGACCAATTGGAAAGTATACTCTTTCAAACAAAAGAAAAATTTTCCGAATCGGTCCAGGCGTCTTCGGGAAATCGGGGAACATACAAAAAAAAAAAAAAAAAGATTCCGACGAATTGAGAACCTCCTCCTTTTTTTGAAGTCGGTTAAAAATTACAAACTTTCAGCAAAATGACAATGGGATCGTGTTGAAATGACGAATTAAAAAAAAAACAGCAAACTAGAGGCTCTAGAGATTGAACTTTTACTATTAAACCGTGACAATCGGTTTTGTTCGAAAAATCTAACTAACGTTTAATTTGGACGTGTGGATAGATGGATAAATGTTTGTTACTCAATCACGTCAGCACGGTCTAACAGTTCTTGATGAAATTAGGATCAGGGACAAATTATACTTTGGAATAACACATGGGTTACCTTTTATATCGGTATTAGGTTCCTGTTCGGATAAATATCAAATACCATTCGGGCGAAGCTAGCAAAGATAGTTGCGTCCGTCAAGGACAAAATAGGCATCGAATTTAAAAAAAATAAGCATTAATATTATGTTCGATAAGTATAAACATAATTCTATTCTACTTTATTAACCGACGAAAAAAAAGGAGGAGGATACAGAAATTATTATTTCCTTTATTCATCTTTTCACCTTACTATATACATTTTTAAATATTTTTACAAAAACACAAAAAAAAAACATTTAAAAATATAAATAATAGTGGCCCACCGGTATCGGGAACAAGGTCCAAGCTACCGGCAGTCAGGGCTCCAGAGAAAGGAACCTCCTAACAATGCGCGCCGTGTCCAAAAGAACTGCTTTCTGAATCAGGCCCTTGATCCAGCTGCCTAACGAGAGCCTCCTTAGATGTTGGTCGAGGCTCTTGGCAATTAAGCCATGGACCGACACGACTATCGGCACAATGATCGCTGAATCCACATCCCACATATCGACAACCTCGCGAGCCAAATCAAGATACTTGATTTGCTTATCTTTTTCAGCTTTCACGAGGTTCTCGTCATGCGGGACGGTTATGTCAACAATCATTGTGCGCCGCTCTGATCGATCCACCACCACTATATCAGGTCTATTGGCTACAATAGTCCTGTCAGTGATGATGGATTGATCCCAGTACAGTGTGATATTGCCACTTTCAAGAACTGGGTCGGGCTCATACCTGTAGTACGGCACTTCCGATTCCACAAGGCTGTATTTCAGAGCAAGTTGCTGATGGATTATCCTGGCTACAAGGTTATGTCTATGCAAGTATTCTCCGTTGGCCAGACGAGAACACCCGGAGATAATGTGACAGATTGATTCGCCAGGACGGTGGCATGCCCGACATATGTCAACCGTGCCATCCTTCACAATAAATCTCCGGTAGTTATTCGTCATCATAACTTCATCCATAATTGCACAGACAAAACCCTCGGTTTCACTAAAGAGGTCCCCGGATCGTAGCCAGGCCACGGACGCTGACAAATCTACATCAGGCCCATGTAGAGCCCGGAAAAAGCGTCCGTGAAGCTCCTTGCTCTGCCATACCTCCATGCGATCATTAGTGTCAAGCACCGCAGGTTTGCGCCAGTTCTCTTTAGCCAAGGAGAGCGGGGTGAGGCCCTTGTCCACCGTCACTACATCTCGATGCATTCCCACGTCGGCTTTTAGGAAATATTCCCTGAGATTGCATATCTCGCGATTGTGGAGAGTCTTAGCGTTTAGAAAACCTCGACCTCCACATTTTCGCGGGATATACAATCTCATAACCGAAGACCGTGGGTGATGCATTCGATATGCAGTGAGCAATGTACGGACCCTCCTATCCAGGGCATCAAGTTCTGTTTGAGTCCATTTGAGTATGCCAAAAGAGTACATCAAGACTGGCATGACCCAGCCGTTGAAGGCGCGCACCTTATTACCGAAATTATTATTATTATTTATTGGTTTGTCAGACAAGTATATCCAAAATATTATCAATACATTACATTAATACATCACAATACAATACAATACAATACAATAAAATATCAAAATTAAAACAAAGTCACAATTAAAATCAGAATTAAATTACGAAAATTAACACCAAAATTAATATAATATTTAACATCAAAATTAATATAATAATTAACATCAAAATAAAAATAAAAATTAACAACAAAATTAAAGTCAAAAATAAAATTAAACCAAAATTAAAATCGGAAGTCTAAGGATGGAGACGGAAGGCAGTAGCAAGAGATCCTCAACATTTAATGCAGTCGTTACTGTGACGGTTACGTTGACAATGACTAAAGTGGAGACGGGTTTCTCCATCTGTTAAACACTCTTATCATGGTATAAAACTGAAAAGCTAAAAATAATTCCTTTTTAACAAAAAAATAAACCGACGAAAGATCGAACTGAAAAGTAAAAAATAAGTTTTAAGGCGGCGCCAAAGGAACGCTCAGAGAAGATCAACCTAGCTCAACTCTTCGCTTAAAATAATCAAATAACGTGTTCGTTTGTTTAAGGAATTATTCATTTTTAACCGACGAAAAAAAAAAGGAGGAGGTTCTTAATTCGACATGCATATATTTTTTTGCCAACTGTTTTTCATTTCATTTTACGTTAAATTAATTATTGAAAATTCTTTACAGATTTATGTATCTATTAATTCTTTTATGTAAAATATATGTAAAGATGTTATAAAATATTAAATGTATAAGTAATAAAAAAACATAATGACGTAATAAATCAACCTTTTCAAATCCAATAATAACCGTTTTAAAACATTTAAATTAATGTTATTTACCTACTTTTCAGAAGCATTTGAAAATTTCCTTCGCAAGACAAAGCATGCGATTTATTCTGGATGAATTTTGATTCGATGAGCATTTTATAATTATGCAAGTCTTAGATTTAAAAAAAAAAATTACAAGATTCCGTATTCAAAACAAAACGTAACGTTTTTTTTGAAGACACTTTTCTACAAATGCGCCACGGTCACATTTAAATTTAATTCGAAGGGGTTAATTTTTTTTCGTTTTTTGGTCACAGTTCTCAGTGGCCTTCTAGGAATCTGGACATTCTCTAATCTAATGCAAGTATTATAAGCAGTTTCAACGTACTACAAACACCATACGGTGTAGCATGGACTATAAAATGTTGTAGAATAATGTTCGTGAAGTTTTGAATCCGTCCGCGCCCTGCTCGTGGCTCGGCACCGGACCGACACGGCCTATTATAAAGTACCCAACTACCCAATCATGCTAATCGACCTAAACTGGTAAAGAAATGTTTTTTTTAGGTTATTATGACTGATGTCACCGTTTATAGCTTTTAAAGAAACCCCATATGGGCCTCAGATATACCTTTCTTGTAAATGAATTTAAATAATACTATTCTGATTTCATACTTGAACATATTTTATTATAATTTATTTAATTTGTATATTAATTATGATGCAGAGTGTGTATTATTAAATAGTACTTATTAGTGTCTAATCTGCAATTCTAGATAAAGAGTATGAGAATTCTGATACCTCGAAAGAATTTTGTACTAATTGGTTTTCTCCCCTAAGAAAATTATTTCGGGGTTAATATTTTTGGTAGGTAGGCACTAAGCGTTTGTCTAAAAACTAAACAATATGAAAATCTATGCTGAAAAATATACACTGTTTCAAGTATGATATTATTAACTCATACAATTAAGCAGAACCCAGCGGGTTTACCCTTGTTTGGTAGAACAACGTTTCGTCAAAAATCACTCCGACTAATTTTAGTTACAATAAAGTCGTTTCGTAGAATTATTCATTTCACCGAATAATTAATTGGTAAATTTTTATTTAGCATATTTATATCTTTGAAATAATTTCATTTGACCGAATTTTCAAATGCACTTATTTTATTTAAACTAATGTTTCACTAGTCTAATAATGATTTAGTCGAAATATCTTATCGAATATTCAATTAATTTAATAATAAAAACGGGGCTCCGTCGAGCTACCTTGGTAGGTGGTAATCAGCAATTTTACTAAGGATGCAATAGCGAGCGAAGCGAGCTCGGGACTTGGGACACCCTGACACGGACAGGTTAGGTTCGGTTAGGTTACTTTAGACCTTACAAATAGAAATAGGAGCCCCGCAAAGCGGGGCTCCGTCGAGCTACCTTAGTAGGTAGTAATCGGCATTTAGACTAAGGATGCAAGGGCGAGCGTATATTACTGATTACCACCTACCAAGGTAGCTCGACGGAGCCCCGCTTTGCGGGGCTCCTATTTCTGTTTGCAAGGTTTAAAGTAACCTATCACGAAGGGGATGGCGAGGTCTTTCAGACCCCGCCATTCCGTTAGAACCTTACCTGTCCGAGTCGGGGTGCCCCAAGTCCCGAGCTCACTTCGCTCGCTTTTGCATCCTTAGTAAAATTGCTGATTACCACCTACCAAGGTAGCTCGACGGAAAAAATATTTAAAATATTTTCTTTTCTGCATTACATTACACCAATCGAATATTCGATAAACTAAATGTTATACCACCTGAACATTACATCAAATGAACATTATACCTTTTGATCAATAGCGCAAATGTTGTTATCGCAAATAAATATTCGATGAAATGAAAATTATGGTAATCGAAATTATACAAATTGATTATTTTCTTAAACGTTGTTCGAATTAATAACATTCGATCAAAAGTTGTTATACCAAACTAGAGTGAACCAACCCAGCGCGGGTAAATACTTCCCCACAAGGAAAGTGTTAAAAAGACTGTCAAAAATTCCATAAGTATTTTTACAGAAATTAACGGAAGTAGTCGTTACCTGCAATTCAAACTATGTTTTACAAGAAAGTACCTAAGTGCAAGGTCACTAGTTGTAATTATTTTTTATCATATCCATGTATCTGACAAGCAGAGTTTACTTAATTAAACATGCATACCTGCATTTTTTTCTTACAATGTTTAAATATGCAGCTGAAGAGTTTGTTTGAACAGCGCGTTCAACGCTAATCTCAGGAACAACTGGTTCGAATTGAACAATTATTTTTGAGTTGGTCCATTTACCGAGGAAGGCTATATACCTATATAACATCACGCTACGACCAAAAGGAGACGAGCAGCGGGCGCATCCGCGGGGAACAGCTATTATTAAACATGCGATAACTTTAAAAGCCAAGAAAGACAAGTAGAGAACGAGGAATGTAAACTAAATTATTTTCTTACAAGGCTTTTGAATGTTATTCGATATTTTTAGCATTCCTAAGTGCAGCCCTTGTAAAAAATTATATAACTATTAATATATTGCAACAAATGAAGGCTTTTATATTTTTTTTTCAATGAAAACAATGAATTTACAAGAACTTAGTTATTTTTTTTTCCCCTCTTTTGTTAAGCTTTTCACGTGGGTGTCACCGACAGCCTGGTGGACTCGATGGAATATTCAGTTCAAGTCTACTTCGCTTGGCCAGACTCGGTCCTGGCCGTGGTACGGAGCGAGGAGGCATAGGAAGTGGTCACCTTTTGAAAAGCAGTAATGCGAGTGAAAGACAAGGCTTAACTGGTAAGGGCGAGATTAACCTTCTCTTCGTGATCTTCATCCCTCACCCACAGGGGCGTCGAGAAACGTGAGACAATTTTCGGCCGCGGGAGCCGGAAGAGCGGAGTTGCGAACTTCGAGTTCGCAAAGCCACTCCTGCTTCCGCTACGTCGTCGTCGATGGGATAGCTCTCCGTCTGATCAAGGACTAGCCCAAGTAGACAGCGCGTTGTATGCGCATCAAGGAACGTCAACAAACTGACGGGGCCTTATAGGTCCATCTCTGGCAGTGTCACAGAAATATCTTGAGAGGTTATTGCGGCTCTGGAATGTAAAGAGCAATTGAAAGAATAGGGTGGTTTTAGTCAGTACGAGTCCGGCACTCCTTTCCGCTACCTTCAGGGTGGGAGAAGCCATTTGATGCATTATAAGCTCATAAAATAATTGTTAAAAAAGGGTAGGTTAGTTTTATGCCGATATTGCAAAATACGTGAACGTAGTCGTGGAGGACTCGAATATTAGAAATATAATTATATAATTTAACGGTTGCATCCGTAGCTTCAAATTTTAATACGTAAATTGAAAACACCTTACTTAGTTGAACACAATATTAATTCAAACAAGACAATATTTGTGATGATCTCGAGAACCCGGACGTTAAACAACAAAAACTTAGAGGTCAAAATCCTTGTGGAACGCTTTAACTGAGTCCATGCTACAGGCCAACAGTGTTTACGAAAAATAAACTAAAACGAAAAAAAGACCCTCGACATATTGAGGACTGCACAAAATTATACGCTCTCAAACGGAAAATATTGCGCTTGAATCAGTATCCAAAATTTGAGCGCCTTGCAAACTCGTCTCAGTTTTATTCGACAAGTAGAAAGATAACGCCGCGAATATACTTAATCTTTATTCGCTTAAAGTATCGAATCTCTCGGTATTAGAATCAATGGTAGGTACAACAGTTTATTTAAAACTTTTAAATGAGCAAAACTACACTAAAAGTACCTATTCTTTATGAAAATGTAATTTATTGTGATGGTTGACAAATGAATTTTAATGGTTTGTTTTTTAATATAAATATGTTTAATAATTTTAATGGCTATAATGAATTGAATAATTTATCAAATTTATAATACATATTTGTACACCGTAAAGGTAAAACATGACTGTGATTCTCTATAATGTACTTAACATCTTGCATGCTTTGTGTGTATACTCATGTTTCTGACAAATAAATGAACTTTGACTTTGACTTTTTTGCTTATTAACATTTAATTTGGTATCGCATTGTAATTTAAAGTGACTAGCGGAATTTTTCAGCATATTAATCAAACACAGTCACCTATCTAGCTTAATTCAAAGCAACGAATAAAGTGACCAATGAATAAACATAAACCTTTGGTCTGAGTCTAATTGTATATTAACTGCAAGTAAATAAACACGAAACATACGCTCCTGAATTGTCACCACCTTTGTCCAAGTCAATACAAATATTTCGGGGCGATGTTTCTTGCCTATTTGTTTTGAGAACTGCATAAACAATATTTACTTATATTTATTGTGCTATTTCCTTTTACAGAGAATCTCTATTTATATGATTTTGTGAAATGGAGTCACATTATATTTTTTACAGATACAGTAAAGATCACAGGGGACAAAAAGGTGAGTTAACACAGACCAGAGCATGGTAAAGTTATTTTCAAGTATTATTAAGTTATAATAATTTCCAGAAATATGATCCACTAAGTACCTACCTACCGCCAAACTTTGAGGTTTGTGCTTTGTAGGTTAGTACTCAATGTACAGAATTTCATCGCATTTTATTATTTGTTCATGTTAATTAAATAATTATGAACAGGATTTGACTACAACTTTGTATGAAAATGAATACAGAATACATTTTAATTATGTTAGAAACACGTTCCCACCTCTGTTGTAGCAACTAGGTATTTAGTACCAACACATTACCTCGGAGAATGTCTAAGCAGTCATTCTGGAATAGGAAGCCAAGGAGACGATACGGACGACTGCACTTCGCTCGCAGACTCCTCACTAAGATTGTTGTTTTAGTCTATAGATTCAATTTAACTAGTAAGAATATCCTGATTCTTTATCAAAGCCCAATATGAATGCGATATTAGTAAATGATAAAACCGATGACATGAGGAGTCAAGTTGAAGGCGTGTGAAGTGCGATGTGATAAAAGCGCGCGGGGGCAGCGCGCGCCGCCAGTACTGAGCTCACCTGTACGCCGTGCGCAGGCGCTGATTTTCGCGCCGCGATCCGAACGCGATACTCTGGCACGCACACACGCAGCCCCGCGCCACTCATACACACGTTAATCTGGACAGGACATCAGCTGTCCGCTTCTGACTTATAGTGAATGTGCATTTGGACAGCCCGGCCTGGAGGACTGACTTCCGAAGCAGGACCTCGCTGGTCTTACAGATCGATCACTCAGGTGAGACTTATCATAATATCTAAACGAGTTGCGTCGTCAGCTGAATCATGTGATGAAATCAAAGAAGGTTGATCATACTTTGAATTTCCGATGACTCGAATCCAACTTCTCAAATTTAGTGTTATCCATGCACATTATTCTAAATTGACACTCTAGCGTGTAAATGTAAAATTGAAGATGTGATTAAATCATCATCTATTGACACACGTACTTACAAACGTGCCTGTTAAATTTTTTCTGCAAGTGATTCATGTTAATTAAAAACATCATGTAACTGTAAGATGAATCGATCTCATTATGAAAATTAAATTAAATAATAACAGGAATTGCCGTTGTGCAACTGTTTTAATGGCAATTAATTCCTTAACTGAATAAATTAAATAGGTATGTCAAGTTCACAACAATTCCCGCGTTTTCGTAACTACAGTATTGCATACTGGATGGTACTTTGAGATCGCTAATTGGGCTCATAGAGTCTCTCATGTTCTCAATCAGGGGTCAAATCATAGGGATCAAACGAAGTCAATTTAGATGGTGAACGTCTAAGGCCTTCCTTACCTGTGAGTGTGTGTCGATAGCAGGAAAGATAACTATGACAACAGTTTATCAATAATGGACAACACGCTTCTTCGGCGCTCTTGTCAATAAGAGATGGTATGCCAATAGTTTGGCACTACAGACATTAACTTAACTGTGAACTGAATCGTAGAAAACATGCAACAGACGCAACAATCTACTCAGAAAGGAGCTCGGTTTTGAAGCCAAGGATCCACCAAGGCGTTCTGGTGGCGTTAGTATTCCCAACGCGTGTGGCGGCGCAAAGCGGTAGGCGCGTGACGTAAGGTCACCGCGCCTGGCCACTGACATGACACGAGATTAACATGCTCCCTAGCGAGTAACCGCTTGCTCGTGCTCCGACGAGCTCGCAACCTAACCGCGGAGCCATCCACCACCACCAAATCCTCACGCACCGCTTTATCGCGAACGTGGAAACAACTCGATAAATAGTGCTCGCTTATCGCTATCGACATCTATAAATCTTGATAACCAACTAACACATTGATCACGTTCTAAGCATTTTTTAAAAGATAAAATGACTAATAAACGTTGCCGATGCGACTCGGCCTTCCCGTAACGCCGTAACATAATGTTTATCACGTGACCAAAATAAAAAATAGAAATATCGTGTTTGACCATAATGACGACGCTACGTGTTACAATGTGCATATTTAGGAATCAATCAATTATATCGTAGGTAACACATTCAATAAAAAAAGCATTACATATTTCTACAAACTTTGCTACAGACGTAGTACCTAGTAATGGAGATCAATTTCAAAAGTTTAATTACATAGGTAGGTGTTATGGTTTCTTTATTACAGAATGCTCGCATAAAACGATGGAATTTCCACATACTTAATGTGGAATGAAATGGTGTGTGCTGAAATTGAGAAAACAATAAAAAATGGCGAGCTGTGCCTACACAATTATGGCATCTGACCATTAAATTGTGAAGGTTATCAACTGAACGAGGAAAGCTAACATCGGAAATTTGTTAAGGTCAACAAACCAGCTAAGGACAAATAAGGAACCGGGAATAAAACTTGTTTGATGTATTTCGATTGACGTCATGGACCTCTGCCAGACCCGCGCATACTTTTTTAAAAACCACTACTTTTTTTTGTAATATTTCACTTATGGTCTTAAAAGTGTGCTGTATATGATTAAACTCGATTAACCTTTGAATTAAATTAAGACACTATTTTATTAACCGTTATATTCTTGTAGTTTTAGACAGGTACCGCTATAATCAGGTTATATACAACTGGCTACAGAATCCGAAAAGGAACTACACATGTACATTAAGATTGATTATACCTCTCATTATTTTTTAATCGATATCACAAAAAAAGAGGAGGTCATTGATTCGTCTGAATGTTTTTTTTTTTATAATTATTCAATGATCGAGTTACTGCATTAATAATAAAATCGACCGTTAAATCCATAATAGGAAATTGAGATCACAACAAAAGTTTAATTGTATTCACATCGCATTTCCTTTTCGTACATTATACATCGATCGGTGTCATTGCCACGTTGCTGATCCTGAACTGAATTTATGACCTTAACCCTACCACTGAAATGTGTGTCTGATAGATCCGCGTTATAACTTGTGGAATAATACATCGATTACTTATAACATTACTTATTGGTTTCTGGTTTTAAGACTGGTTAGGCCATCAAGATCCTATCGAATGCCTATATGTATAAAATCGTTAATAAGGTATCATAAATAAGGCTAGTTATTGGCTTTATGTTCTAAACTTTATTTGCTACACATCTTTATTGTATTTTATATCGGTTCCGAGTTGCTCTCCTTGTCAAGGCATACTTGAGCCCGTTTTCCGAAAGGAATTCATGTTTTGCATTCAAACGACCAAATGCGTGGAGGAAGTAGGTATAGAATAATGGCCGACTTTATCTATTCCATTGCAACGGATAATTGTCTCCTTCAGGTTTTATTATTGCTTATTCAATGACTACCACAATTTGAACAAAATCACAAAATAGTCATCTGAGTATCTATAGTACCTACCTACAGTCTATTAACTCTCGACTCGATGAAAATATGTATCGTGCTCTATTTCTAATTAAAATGTCAATGTACATACCTTTCGAACATTAATTAACATACCAATAGGGTAACTTTTTTATTTCTACACAACATTACTCATATATTCTGAGATTTATCATTAATCAAAGGAGTTTCCAATTTCCCACTTGTTAGAAAAACAATGGAGTCAACTTAAAAGTAAAACAAAGGAAACTTAGTAGTTGGACTAGTTACAGCAATTCGCATGACGCTTGCCTCGTCATATTTTTTACCTTGTTAGACTTGCCTCTGTCGATCATTAAACCGCTTTAATTCCTATACAAAATGGTAAACTAAATTGGGTCAAGTTTGTTACAAAGTTCAAACCATTATTCATTGACAATGCGAGTCATTCTTTTTATTAGGTACTGTTGTAAAATATTGCAAATAAAATCAATATCCATTTGCAAATAAGGGTCTTGTTATTTAATTTTTATTATGTTTACAATAAGTTCATACTAATGAGATAATACCAAGGCAATAAATACTTATAAAAATCGTCGCCGAAAACAAAAAAACAAAAAAGCTGTACATAAATTAAAATTCTGAAACAGCGTAGTCGTATAATCATGAATACTGTACAATCAGCTAAGAAGTAGTTTGATTGTTTGTGAGAACAACGCGATGAGTGGCTAGCTAAGTACACGTCTTTGTGCGATGGTAATGTAGGAACCGGTAATGTGAAAATAACCTGGTAATCTGCACCATAATGAGACAAATCCTGTTTGATTTGTTGCGATCCTGCTGTGTTTGAACAAGATATCTTCCTATTGCTCGCTGGTCGCCAGCCAGTAGCTATGCAATAATGAACCTCTACATGCAAATAATTTAATGATTTGTTAATAATAAAGTCGGCCATATTGACTTGGAATGACACAATACCGAAACATAGGTACAACTTTAAAAACTTTTCCAAAATATTTTTAATACCTACGTATACACAGTATGACTGTAAAATAATACATCTGCAATATCAATAGATCTAAAAATTAAATACATATTTTATATCAATATTATAATGGTCAGTTTTATAAACTAGGCACGTGCTTGTTAATTTCTTGTTCTCGTTAACCTTCAGCCGAATTCCGGAACAAAATCTGCTTAATTAACATCATGAACTAATTAGAGGAAAAGATGAATTATCTAGAACTGTAGGTAGGCTGTTTAAAATTTTAAATACTACTACTATGTCTTAATATTTATGAACTATAGTTCTACTAGGCCTAAATATACATATCAAAATAAGATATCTTATAACACTTCCTGGTCGATTTCACAAGTTTTTTATTATAATTCTCTTATTGTGAATAAATCAATGATAAGTAACCAGGTAGACATTAAAACAAGAACATAAATTAATTAAAACGAGATTGAAAAATGTAAATCAAAATATTTTGATTAAGGAAACGAGTTTTTAATTTCTGCAATCTCCAAGACCTCTATAATACTTTCCATAAACAAAAACATCAAGATTTCTACATGTTTTTTCCTAAAAATCTAATTAAGGCTTATTTTAAAGAACTCTATTGTCTACCTCGTTAAAAAATTGGCCAATAATTACTCAAGACACGGTTGAATCAATCAGCAAACGTTCACATATCACAGATTAAAATTCAATGCCGATTTGCGGTCCATGCCTTATTTTGTACTTCTCTTGAGTGAGATACCTTCCTATAAGGTCGAATTTCCGTTTCAAGCTGATTACAGAGGTTGTTGGCATTGACATTCAAAAACTTTTATACTTACAATGCAAATAGCATTGCGTAACGCGTGTGACTCCTCTGCTCATGTCGTAATTCATCAAACTTTTGCTCTTATATAAAATTCAGCGACGATAAATACATAAGTAGCTAAATAACTTCTAAATACTTAGTGAGGCTTGTAAACTTGCATTTATAATAATGATTTACAATACTTTACATTATAAACAGATGTTTTGTTATACACAATTAAATAATCATTAGTTTAATGTTGACTAAAGAATTTGGTTATTAATGTGTTATATATACAAACATGGACATCTATACATATAATAAATCTGTAGAAGGGTCAATTCTGTACATTGAAAATATTGAAAAAATAAATAGCGGGGGGTGTTGCTGGATCGATACCAAACCCAAATATGTGATTAAAAAAAATTTTGTCTGTCTGTCTGTCTGTATGTGCAGGCATCACGTGAAAACTAACGGTTCGATTTCGATGAAACTTGGTATAATTATACCTTATTATCCTGGGCATAAAATAGGATACTTTTTATCCTGGAAAAATACGTAGAAAAAAAAAATCTGTAACAAACCTTATTATGGAACCACTGGCGGCACCTATTATCAAGTAGAACATTACGCCACGCCTGCCTCCATTGATTTCTAAAAAGGTTCCACCACTCACCACTAGATGGCGTTGTGCCTATGACGCGCATTTCTGAATCGCGGTGTTAAGATTCTCCGAGAGTTAATGACTACCGCGACTTTATTATTTTTCTGTGTGACTTAATGACTTAACTAGCAGTGCACTTGCGGGCTACGTCCTAATTGGATTAGCTACACAAGACTCGGCTACTAAGTTTTATCATATAGTTAAACAGTAATTCATTTTCTGTTATTTTTGGTTTAGAGGACCAAAAACCCCTGCCTTTGTCCTCCCTGGGAAAAGGTGGTCGGGAGTTGTCCTATTTTATATAAATAATTTGTACGTTGTGGACAATAAATCTTTGTCAAGAAACCGAACTTCTCTTCGTGCCGGCAACGGTGACTAACATCCCTTAAAAATCTTATTTTTCTTATTATTAATCTTATTAATTATTATTATTATTAGAACGCGAGCTCAACAGCAGTAGCTCAATAGATCTCCTTAATTATTATAGGCTTAGCCGTATTTGGGTCTAATGGATATTTATAAGATGTCATTGTCAGAGTTACTCAAAATGGAGAAATAAACCATCCACGCGAAGACCGACATCCGCGCGGACGGAGTCGCGGGCGGAAGCTAGTACAGTCAGCATCAAAAGTCGATGACCACATTCAGATTTTCAAAATTACTGTACATTTATATCACCCATAAATCGCTCAACAAGATAGGCGCCAGTATTGAATGAACATCATTAAAGTTCAAAATTCACTGAACACCGTTTTGTCAAAAATTGCTGATCGTTATAATATCCGAAAACACCATAACATTCAGTTTTACAAATGTCACTGAACAATATAAAATACTTGTTTTAGTTAGGTACCTAGTGTAATCAAGACAATGTCCAAAAATAACTTAACTTCATAAATAACAAAAGTGACTGAACAATATGAAATACTTGTTTTAGTTATCTAGTTGAATTCACGGCAACGGTCAAAATTAACATCATAAATGACAAAAGTCACTGAACATTACTTCGTTTCGGATACGTAGCGTGTAAACTTATAACTACTATCAAAAGTAGCTGAACTGCATATTAAAAAAAATCTTTAGAGTTATAAATCCAATCGTGTCCCATCCAAACTAAATCATGTAAAAAAAAATTAAATGTATGTGAATTTCGAATTTAACTTTCCAAAATAATTTTGTTTTTATTTTCATAGTATCATTGAGAAATATTAGAAGTGGGTGTTTAAGCGGCAAGCACATTTTCCCACTTTATTTTTTTTTTTTATTATACTCTCACTTTTCTTGTTTGTTTGTTTGTCGTTCCGGTTGGATTTTTGCAACTCAATTTTGAGGCACTTCCCGATAAGCTAGCAGACTGAAATTTTGCACACGCTGTGAATTTTGATGACAATACATGACAAGCTAAGAAACGTCATAACAAATCCAATATGGCGGCCTCCCCAAGATGGCGGACTGGCTGTTTGAAATCTACCCCCATGATATGGGTATCAAATAAAAGGGTTTGCTGTCAGAAATACGAAAAAAAAAAGGTCACGTGACTTAAATCCAATATGGCGGACGTCCAAAATGGCAGACATGCTATTTGAAATGCGACCCTATGATATGGATATCAAATGAAAGAGTTTGCTCTCAGGAATACGAAAAACGAGTCACGTGACTTAAAACCAATATGGCGGACGTCCAAGATGGTGGACTGGCTGTTTGAAATCCACCCCCATGATATGGGTATCAAATGAAAGGTTTTGCTGTCAGGAATATGAAAAAAATAGTCCCGTGTCTTAAATCCAACATGGCGGACATCGAAGATGGCGGATTGGCTATTTGAAATGCACCCCCACGATATGGGTATTAAATGAAAGGGTTTGCTGAATGGGATACGAAAAACAATATCACGTGATCTAATCATCCAATCCAACATGGCGGCCGTCCCAAGTTTGCGGATAAGAAGTAAATTAAGTTTGAATATTAAAAAGACTAAAAAGTATAATTTTTAGTGCATGCTAAAAGCGTGTTTTTCCCACGTTCTTGTTTGTTTGTTATGACGTTTCTTAGCTAGTCATGTATTGTCATCAAAATTCACAGCGTGTGCAAAATTTCAGCCTGCTAGCTTATCGGGAAGTGCCTCGAATCACAAAAATCCAACCGGAACGACAAACAAGAAAAGTGAGAGTATAATAAAAAAAAAAAATTAATAGATTTAAAAAATCTAAAAACCCACGTTTTTAAATGTCCTACAAATAAGAAAATAATAAAGAGGGGCCACTCAAAACGTGGGGACGTATATTATTTAAGGGATTATTAATGGGATATATTTACATGACGTGTATAGATCGTGAGTGTAACTTGCAAAGATACGCCTCCACGTTTTGAGTGGCCCCTCTCTCAGCCCCGTAGGGTTATTTTCTTATTTTTAGGACATTTAAAAACGTGGGTTTTTAGATTTTTTAAATCTATTAATTATTTTATTATTTTTATCATTGTTCATCGGGTTTGAAGCTACCCTGAAAATTTCAGCCTGCTAGCTTATCGGGAAGTGCCTCAAAGCCTGTCCGCCATCTTGGACGTCCACCATATTGGATTTAAGTCACATGACTATTTTTTTCGTATTCCTGACAGCAAACCCTTTTATTTGATACCCATATCATGGGGGTGGATTTCAAACAGCCAGTCTACCATCTTGGACGTCCGCCATATTGGATTTAAGTCACGTGACTATTTTTTCGTACTCCTGATAGCAAACCCTTTCATTTGATATCCATATCATAGGGTCGCATTTCAAATAGCCTGTCTGCCATCTTGGACGTCCGCCATATTGAATTTAAGTCACGTGACTATTTTTTCGTATTCTTGACAGCAAACCCTTTCATTTGATACCCATATCATGGGGGTGGGTTTCAAACAGCTAGTCCGCCATCTTGGGGAGGCCGCCATATTGGATTTGTTATGACGTTTCTTAGCTAGTCATGTATTGTCATCAGAATTCAAAGCGTGTACAAAATTTCAGCCTGCTAGCTTATCGGGAAGTGCCTCAAAATTGAGTTACAAAAGTCCAACCGGAACGACAAACAAATAAAGAAACAAGAAAAGTGAGTGTATAAAAACCTGGGAAAAACCTGGGAAAAAAAATAAAAAAGTGGGAAAATGTGCTTGCCGCTTGAACACCCACTTCTAATATTTCTCAATGATACTAAAACTACAAAAAAAAACAAAATTATTTTGGAAAGTTAAATTCGAAATTCACATCCTTTTAATTTTTTTTTACATGATTTAGTTTGGAAAGGACACGATTAGATTTATAACTCTAAAGATTTTTCCCACGTTTTTATACACTCACTTTTCTTGTTTAATATGCAGTTCAGCTACTTTTGATAGTAGTTATAAGTTTACACGGTATGTATCCGAAACAAAGTAATGTTCAGTGACTTTTGGAATTTATGATGTTAAGTTAATTTTGACCGTTGCCGTGAATTCAACTAGAAAACTAAAACAAGTATTTTATATTGTTCAGTCACTTTTGTTATTTATGAAGTTAAGTTATTTTTGGACATTGTCTTGATTACACTAGGTACCTAACTAAAACAAGTATTTTATATTGTTCAGTGACTTTTGTAAAACTGAATGTTATGGTGTTTTCGGATATTATAACGATCAGCAATTTTTGACAAAACGGTGTTCAGTGAATTTTGAACTTTAATGATGTTCATTCAATACTGGCGCCTATCTTGTTGAGCGATTTATGGGTGATATAAATGTACAGTAATTTTGAAAATCTGAATGTGGTCATCGACTTTTGATGCTGACTGTACAAAATAAAGAACCTCTAAATAAGACTTAAACACACAATTAAAATAAACTGGAAAAATAAATAAGTAGACTCAGTAGTTCATCGTGAACATTACGTTAAATACAAAGTTTGTTAAATGATTTTGTATAATATTATATTAGGTATATTGGAAATATTTTATTAGGTACTAACTCGGTATGAGCGTTTCATCATAACTAGAAATACAATTTACTAAAGTGATAACAATGCTGACGTTCAATTCAATCATATAAAATTATCGCCTACTTTATCTATTCACTTAAAGTAAATATTGTTTTGAGTAATCATTAAAACTATTTGGAAATTCCAATAATTTAAAACGAAAACAATTTTTTCGTCTCATTTTGAATTGTTTTTTGCGTAGGTATTACTCTATAATTCGTGATAACTATGCTGATGTCTGCTCGTTACACTCCTATGTCAATTGGTTATCCAAACTAACTTTGTGATGGATAATGTACAAGTTTGACGAATGGCAAGTTCCCATATGCTAATGACATGATAATTACCTAGGTAAACGTACAAAATATCATCAAAATAACTTAGAGTCTCACATTGCATTCTCAACAATGTCCATCTATGTGTGAACTTGAAGTTCTTCTGAACATAGGCACGTAACAACAGTTTTCGGTCCGTTTAAGGCTTTAAGATGTTTAATTTGAATACGGTTTGGAGCGTTACGTTCAGCAAGGATAGTCATTTAATGGTGGACGAAGTGTTAGAGCACGTCCACATCGACCTCGCGTGTTCGGCTCACGCCTGCAAATGTTTACATTTGCGCCGGCGACGTCCAT
Organism: Agrotis exclamationis; assembly: GCA_950005045.1. Lineage (NCBI taxonomy): Eukaryota > Metazoa > Arthropoda > Insecta > Lepidoptera > Noctuidae > Agrotis > Agrotis exclamationis. The sequence continues at coordinate 9,651,986 of OX465420.1, read as the reverse complement.
CGCACCGCAGCGACCAACGATTAGTTGCAAAATGATCGCGGCCGAATTGAGTTCAGGGTCGCGTGTGTTGCCTCCGGGTCTTGCGTAAACGCTACGCACCGCAGCCATTTCACCAACAAAGAACACATTATTTTTCTTTTGGATACACCCTTTATGAAAATTTAAATTAGTTTTCCTTTGCGCAATTAATTAATTATGAAAAGTTATTTCTGGAAAGGTCTTTTTGAACTTTTACGCTATCTCGATAATCAACATAACTTTGACTTGGTCCAGCTCGTGATGTTTCATAGCTCTTCTTGCTAACTTCAGTGGATGCTATGGATCCGAGACAAACATAGTAACTCTATAGTAAATAGCGTCTGGCTGACAACAACGCCGTGTTTGTTGTGCATGTCGAATCTCAACGATAATCACTACACATTCACTTCCATTACGTGAGTATTTATTTGTCCTCCCATATGATCTCATCTATTCTGATTGTGTTTTACTTTTAACCATTTTATGTGTACAGAAATCTTGACTTGGTAATTGTACATAACATAAATATACTAAAGTCTGTATTTGCCTTTTCAATGTTAAAACTAATTACCCTCTTGATTTTAACAAACTTTACTGCTAGAATAGCAGAATGGTTTACCAAAATTTTCCATGTACCTACTTAGTCACTGCCGTGTACTATTTATATTTTGCAATCTAATCATTATAGTGTACTTATGTAGGTTCAAGTATAATACGCGCGATCCCTTCTAATTTCGTCAATGGTGGTTTATTTCGCGGCGAGTGTTTTGTCACTTTTCTTGAAATAAGTTACGGTAATTGTATAACGTGGTACCTGTTGTGTGCAGTAGGGAGAGAACTCGCTCCCCGCTTCACTTTCTGCGTGCACCGATTACGTGCGTGCTAGACTTTCCGCCACCTCTCAAGCATTTTGGGTTTTCGTAATGAACACCAAACATGGAAAAAGTTTCGTTTGCCTTGATAACTTTTCTCAAAATATCTTATTAAAACCTTGACTCGACATCTTTCAAGCTGCCAACAACCTCCACGGTTATAATGAACTATCGAATCTTACCGAATTACGGAATCGGTAGCTGACTCTACGCGTAATGGAACTTAATGCTGTACCGACGTAAGAGGCACAAGGCCTCATCATCGATTAAAGCACGAACCTATCCCACCGATATTACCATCGTATTCATGATGTGCTTAATACTCATGATTACTTTGATCTCAAGTAAATACGTCAGTTTAGCTTAATGCCACTTTTAAATGAATAAACATCTCAACTAAGTTCTGCAAATATTTACACTAGCGAGGTACATAGATTAGTTTTTTCTGATAACTAATATGATTCGCTGGTCAGTCCGTGATTTTCCTTAACATGTGCACCCAAGACATAACAAATGATGATGAATTAAACACACCTCTATCCGCATCATTGTAAGAAAAATCTTGATGACTTGCAATACAGAGTTAAACTAATAATAACCCTAGTAAAAAGTTCCTTATACAATAAACATGGGTCTTAGTTGTTTGTCTACAGCAATATTATAAAGAGGAAAGATTCGATTGTTTGGTTGTATATTTCAAAAATGCTTTCACCAGTTAAGTTGAAAGCTGTTTTTTTGAAAAAGCTAGTGAGTTTTAAATAAGTCAAAAAGTCTAACATTACTTAATCACTTATTTTAATTAATGAACAATGTTTGACAGGATTGCAAATCCTATCCTTTACAATAAACACAACATAGTAGGCAATAAGAAGTGGGTGGAGAGGTTAATGTCAAAAACAAAAATCAATATATTTCATTATAGGAACTTGAACTTTGGAGATAACGTTTGCCGATTAGCTCTACTCGTTTTAGTTACTTACTATCAGATTACAATACAATTGTTACACATGAATATGGCACGAATGTCAAACATCACATACGACCATTGCGACCTACTTCAGTTGAAAAAGAAGGAATGCGAAAATTCTGACACGAACATCAATAGTCGGGATTCTTACAACTTCAAGTAATCTGAAAGAATACTGGTCAAAAGTTTAAAACTTTGCACTTTTTTGGATGAGATACGGTCATTGTCGTCTCGTCGCCTTATAAGTCTGCACTGGAACATAATATGATTCAGGGTTATCCACGTTTGCCGACCTTGTAGGTCGTACTGTTTACGTAGTACGCTACTGCCCACCGGAACTTTGCTGCCCCGCTATATTTGGCAAGTGCATTACCAAAGATTGATAATACTGGCTGGATGATACAAGTCCACAATAAATGGAAGAAAAACAGGATACTTAAATAATTGTTTCGTCATTACCGTAAGTGCATGATGTCATGTCTTTATTGCGTAGACGTGTAGGTCTAGACCTGGTCTAATATTGGAAATTAGTGTATTGTTTTACGTTATTAGAATCTGGCGAACACCTGCTTCTCACGCGTGCAATGTAGATGTATTACACATATAAAACTTCCTCTTAAATCACTCTGTCTATTGATTAAACCCGCATTAAAATCAGTTGCGTACAGACGCGGGAAGCGACTTTTTTGCATGCGATGTAGAGATTTTTCTTTACTAAAACCTACGGTGGCAAAAGGCTTCCGTACGTCATATTTTAATAAGCTCTGCATCAGACAAAAACCTTGGACTTTATTTCCTATGTAAGGTAATAAAAACATGCATCATCAGTCTAGGCCTTTTCCCAATTATGTTGGGGTCGACCAGTCAAACCGGATACGGATACATACCATTCATACCAGTTATTTACTCGAAATTACTATCATCTGACCTCCAGAAAAAGACGGACTGATTATTTCGGACTACTCTTAAACTATCGTAACTACAGATAAAATGAATGTCGATTGTTTACCGCTCCGCAAAGGAAAGGTCACCCATCTATAGACTGTCCCCGACAAGTGCGACTTAACCTCGCAAGTCAACTCATACGCAAGTACCGTCATAGTCGCGAACTTCGTAGCAACAATATTTACAAATCTTATAATATTCATAATGATTGTTGTAATACAACGTGATGCGTGAAAACAAAACCCGTGGCAACATTTTATGCCTACTCACTTAGTAAATAATTTTCCAATACTTCGGTAATTACTTTAGTACGAGTATTTGTAATCATTCGAATCAAAATCCTTGTTATTTACATATATTATCTAACATTCATGTAATGAACTGAAAATAATGGAATTTGCTTAAGTAAGCAATCACTTACAATGTCTATTGATATGTAAAGTTTAGTGCGAACAAAGAAAATTACCATTTCGGTGATTGACCAACAATTTCCGAGATTATTTAATTTGCCATACGTAACATCATACTTATCACAGGCTCATTTTAATATCAAATTGAAAACAAATTATTCAAATCATAATTGATTCAATGATTATTTATATGAGCTTAAGCGTATTTACCAACTGTGTAAAAATTGGTTGAGAATTTTTATGATAATGTTTACGATTGTGCCTTGACATTGGAGACACCTTGATTCCCCTCTGTAGCGGATACAATTAAGATGACAAAAAAAAGAAAATGACGACAGCAATAAAAGAACTAAACATCAAAATGCTGCATCGCGCTAATAAAGTTCGCTGCGAGTTTAGAAAACGTCGAAATTCCGACAATTAATGTCAGGCAAAAGCCTACCAGACATAACACCTGTCTGTTCTGTCCTATGTCCTAGCAGCTACCTTTACATTGGGGAAGAAACTGTTGAATCGTGTTCATCTCCTAAATAAGTATTAAGTACTAGTAGTACTACCAGTAACTTGGTACCAGTAACGTTGATTTTTCGCTTAGTACTAAAACCGCGCTCTACTTCTAAGTAAAGCACGTATTGTCGGTCTTGGGGGCCATAGACAGCATTCACGCTGTGCGTGGACCAAAGTGGTGCTAAGTTATCATGTCGACACGTGCTTTCGCTTACTGCTACGACCTCGCGCCCTTCGGGGCCCCGCACCGCTTGCTACAATGTCCAAGCCGCGTAGCGTTTGCGTAGCACCCCAGCTCGCGTGGTTCTGTAACCGGAGCGTGAAATATTGTATTGTTCTCATCATATTCAAGTCAAAATAGAACCCACGTATATACATATAATAGACAATATGGGATCGTGACACTCTCATTGTCGCGAATAACATAATTATGGTATGGTCCATTGATTATTATGACGGGGCCCCTCTATAGAGGGCCAAAGCCTGCCGGGATCGCGGGACCAATGAATTACTGTGACCCCGGAACGTAAAGGGCTAGTGAAAGACACCGTGGATTTTATTCAGTATAAGTCTGACAGTCCTACCTGCCCTTGGTTCCTATCAAGGACTCATTTGATGATTTTACCGCACCAAACAAAAAAGGGTCCATTGATTATGGTATGGTCCATTGAAATTAGAGTTCTTTATGTCGAGGACGATTGCCGGAATGACATTTTTATAAATAAATCATTAACTTGACACTGTAGTGCTGCTTCATTGTCTCGTATAGCACTGATCTACGATTTCCCGAACTCTCCTCATGCAATGAAGTCATATAAATAGCGGAAACAAAATGGCTCAATACGTATAATTGATGGCTATAATATTATAATGCCTACATACGCGATGCGTTTAAATGAATATCTTTATTAATTAGGTATGTATCAGCTTCATACGGAAGCATCTTTTCCTCGGGGAATACTAAGATCTACGTTGAAATGACATTGATTCAAAGCGTGTAGCCATAAAAACTAATCATAATCATACATTAGTAGATTATAATATAGTGAAGCTTGTGAATTTGACATATTTAAATCTCAGACTCCAAGTCAAACTAAATAATTATGTTAATTTGATAACCCACAACAACGTGCCAGTTTTTTTGTGAAGCTACAAGATCATGGACAGTGACGCATGCCGATTATTTTATTATACTAGTTTAATTATAATGATCTGTATCTGTATATATTTCCAAGATTATTCTTGGAAATTAATGCAGATTTATGTGCGTAAATATAATATTGAACAAATTAACAGGTTTACTGACTAAATTATATCACGTTTTTACCAATGATGCGTCTCTCTGATCACTGCGGCCTCTCGTGCTCATGCTCCGTGTACCAAACATAAAATATCTTGATCTACGGAAAAATAAGGAAGTACAATCAAATATACTAAACCTGGCATACATCACGTGTAGCATGATACCGTAGAAACGGGTTTTACCGACGGAAGAATAGAAAATGACGGTGATCAGAAAGATTTCTATTATTCGGTGGGTGATTTTTAAAATTCAAAAAAAGGAATATATATTCCTCTGTCAAAAAAAAACTAATTGTAAAGAGTTTTCTTGGTAGAACTCTCTTTATCTTCACAAGCAACGCCACCACAGACTCCCAAGTTACACCGGACGCGCTGAAATACTTTCACGTTTCTCGACTCAGCGACTCGAGTGCTGCATCGATACATTTCAATGAAAGTTATTTTCAATTACAAAGCGGAATTTCGACGGCTAGCGTGCAGACGCGCCGCCAATGTCAATGTCGAACGATCGCAACTGATACAGCAACTAGCGACTATTTGAATACAATTGCTGCAGATTAAAACATCACACATTACTTATTCTGTCAGCGTTACAACATATTATGTGTATTGTAACTTACCTTACAGCTGGGTTTTATTACTTAGATTTTATTGAGAATTCACAGAATTTTCCTGTAGTATTTAGAAGCATCAAATGTACAATGAATCAATGAGTGTCGAGTAAATATTTTGTAAACTTGTGTACCTTTATAGAAAACGATTATTTCAAAGGTAAGCGCTTGTGCTGTGAATTGCCTTTTGTAGGGTGGTCTACAGTCGTAAAAGTGATTGAGAGAAATACAATGTATGTTTCAAATGCACCTGAAATTATTATTTACATTGTATTTACACGGGTTCTTTTGATACGTAAATTGGTACTAATGTAGGTAATATAGATTAAATTGTAGACATTCATGCAGTTTAATTGACATTCTGCATCAGTCAACAGACAGGTGCGTGTATGTACTTACCTACAAAGTACGCGGTATATAGGTACCTACTATCAAGCTAGTCTCACATGAGACTTCTGGCAGCACACGCACAATACAGGTAAAGCCACGATCACACTGAGAAAAATACGAAAGTTTTTTTCTCTTACGACTAATTTTATGTTTTCACGAATAATATTATATTTTCAAAAGTATGTCCTAGAGCGGGAACGCCAAACGGCATTTCGTACTTCAAGTTCTTATTTTTCGAAAAGACTGAACCGATTTTTCAATGAAACTCCATTCATAATTAAACTTTTTGATTTGAATCATTTGTCGTCGAAAACGTTTAGAAAACACTATTTGACCAGCTACTGCACAGAACGGCAACCTCGTACGCACACTTTCAAATTTATTCAAAATTCAACACAAGCTGGGTAATTTTGATCCAACCCCAATGATGAAAATTTCATGGAAACAGACGTTTACTAAATTTGTAAATCAGATAACTCTTTAGACCTATGTATTCTAATTATTTCGTCACGCATCAGCGCGTTCTTAACTCACCATAAAAATGTGAATTCAACGTGAAAATCGCTTTTCAATTTTATTTTTTACATTTCATTGCTCAACTTTTACCCCATTCGTTCAGTGGAACATCTGTCTTCCTTACTTAAACAACTCTGTTGACCGACATCGTAGTAAGGATTTTTAGACTGTGGTATTTGGTATTATATGTATATTTATCTGTGCCGACATCAATAGGTAAACAATGAGCAACGTAAGGTACCACGACGATGACAATTAACCTACGTATTGATTTATTGATAACGTTAACCTAAGCGGTGGATACTGAGCTAATTTCAAAGAACAAAGAGAGCATGCGGCCATTCAGATTTTATACTCTGTCATGGGTTTTATTGTGAATTAGCTGTTACCTGCGGTTTCACTCGCTACGCGACTCTTAATAGTTCGAACAAAGCCTAAACATTTGGTATGGATAGGTGAACCCGTTCTTGAGTTGTAACATTACAACGAAAAGTGGCATTGATTTATATAATATTAGATAGCCTTCTTCGATAAATGGGCTATCATCCAACACAAAAAAAACAAATAAACTCACCCAAAAAACTTTTAACATTTAAGTACAGACACCTGCACGTCAACCTACCTCAATCTGTCAAACTTTAATAGATTTTCAATCTTATCACAATAGTGGAAGGTTAATGTTCGGTTGGTAAAATTTGACAGATTGGGGTAGGTTGACCTGCTGATGTCTGTACATTAGTAATTTATGATGCAGGAAATCTCACCTTTGCATTTATAGTGGGTGTTTTGATTTAATAAATAAAAACCATTACATAGGCAATACCAAACTGGATTCTTGTTACTCCATCACGAATAAACAGATCATCAATAACACGGATAATATATATCATTTCTTGGATTTAACTTACTTAGTATATTTGAATGAAAGTTTCGTAACCATATTTTCGTTTTAAGTATTTTATCTAAATCCGGGTAGCAACATTGTAGGTATTTATTTCTGTAATAATTAATTCAATAACCTCATAAACATGGCTGGTTGTCGATCGGATCGTACGCACTCTCGCACATTGACATCACTAGAATGTCAATAGTACGGTATTCCCCACAACCGTCTACGCACATTGTTTCCAACTTCGTGAGTAATTCTGAAGTACGCTCACTTAATAGGCCATTGTGTCCAAATGATCTGAATTCAGATGATCAACGATAAAATAATTAATATGGGCGATGGCAGACAGGAAATAAATGATTCATGTTTCTTTAAACTGGTTATTAGACTTGACTCGCAGGGAAACACTACAGCCAAATTCTATGTGCATATTTAGTGCGACATTTATTTATTTATTTTACCGTGCATGTGGAATCTCACAAATAGTACGATTTTATTGCTGTGTTTCTTTATACAGTCGTCTATTGGACTCAGTTACAAAAAGTGCAGTCATTAAATAGTTTCAACACTGGTACTTAGCTTCGTCGCTAGTCTTGTAATCTTAACGTAAGCGAGCACAATCCATTTTCCTTGTGAATACAATCGACTGGTAACGTCTTTGTATTGATGTCATCTTCCCTTCTTTCACAAAATTCATATTATGCTATCGCTTCTTTGTTGTTCGAAGGTAGCTATAACACAGAATGTAAATATAATTACAATTCCAAATACGTGTATTCCCACGCGAAGACCATGACGACAATGGCCTGCAAGGTACAGTGCTCCTCAAGTATTTAGTCACAAGTCAGTTCTACGAAAATTAGAGGCCTAAACACCCCTTATTTGAACAAATACAGTTGAGTTCATAGCGACAACCTTTTATGAGTAGAAAATCTTGCTTTAACAACTTGCCAGCTTCAGTTACGAAATGTCTGGTAATTCAAGGAATCCCACTTTTACGATTACATTGTCATATTTGACAAGGCGTTGTGTAAAATTGTTCAAAGACGGATCACCGATTAAACATAAAAATCTATCGCCATGTCTAAAACACATTACACACGATATAACATCACCGCTATTAAAGAATGTTATTTCAGCCATTTAAGTTGCAACTTGCAACTAATGCCTCTTGTCTTTGAGAGAAGCTTGAAAACGAAGTGTTTTGTGTATTCATATTATCTGTTTTAATGTCAAAACCAGTTTAATAAAGAATATGATTAAACCAGCAATTGTCCTCATGATAAGGAGAGGTTTGTCGCAGTGCACTTGCGAGCACCTCGCCGAGCCGCTGCTCAGGATTACATAACTCGACGTGCAGCCAATGACCCACTTAGACACGAGGCAATTGCTCCGTCTAATGACAACAACAAATTATATTACCTCTAAGCACTATTCTAAAATTGTCGTAGAACCTCTGTGGTCATCTCAATCTGAAGGAAACCTAATAATGGCTTCAAAAATAGAATCTTAAAGTACAGTTAAGTTTTTAAACTTGTTCAGTTAGTTGAAAAGCGGTTCAGTATAGCCATTCAATGTTTAGATGTTACAATCGTTCATTCATAGACACAGCCTTGAATTCGGATGCGCGGCCTTCACCGACAAAAGTGTTGACTATGTACTTAGGAATAATAGCAACACAACTAAAGCGATCTAAAGAGTGTTGAGTAGGTAGGTATAATATAAGGACTTAATTATGCTAGAGTTGGAAGGAATGCGATATATATCTACTAATATAATGTTCAAAATTGATTCAGTATTTTCTGACATCATCGCGGAAAAATATGAATTTAATACAGCATCTTCTTTTTTGAAGCCCACAGACATGATTGAACATTTTCCGGTTTTGAAAAATGAAAGCGTTTGTTTTTTTTATATTCATATCTTATATCTTATCCTGTATAAAATAAGTCGAGGGCAACAGGCAGTTGGTACATAAACAAACAGCTTCGGCCGTCATCGGCGATCTGCTGCAACGCGCTCTGTCAGCCGCGGAGCGTCGCGTGTGTTGCAACGGACGCATTCTTCTTGCAACACCTCCACCTACTTACACAATACTTATAATATCGCCTTATCATAATATCATATTGCCCATACAAGCAGATTATCCACTCATTATATAATTTTAATTACTTACGAATTATGTCCACTGATAAAACGATTATTCACAATGAATTAATTATCATAAATTAATTCATTGTGAATAAATCATTAATAATAAATCTGTGCTAATAAATAAGTTGTTTTACGTGAGATAACAGATATCACACGCTGATATTAAATAATACCGTTGTCTGTGAGATAAGACTTTTAGGACTCATGCAGGCTACAGCCAAATCGAATATTATTCTAAATTCCTACATGGTCCATGAGTGTAAAGTTGCTGTTCTTTAGTTTCTGCCGTGAAAAAGGCGTGAAAGTTATGTATGTAGCCAATATGTAGCGGTAAAATCAACTTGAATTATTCTGGCATTTCTCCGACCCAATTTCAATATCATCTCTGATAACATATTGATTGTTGATAGAGCGTCAATCGTACGACACATCAACGGTTACTATCTCTTTTGATAATCTGGATCACAGTTCAAAACAATATTATGTTTTCCCAAATAAGTACTGCGGTCGTTATAAAATTTAATTTTGGTAATTTTTTCTACCAGATGTTCCGGAAAGTAAGCAGTAAAAAGATTAAATAAAGATGGAAATTTGGTGTTAAATAAAATATAAACTGCTGCTTAATTTCACATACACTTACATCATATTAGTCACAGGAAACTAGATCGGGCTCGGAAATTACTACGATTCGGTTACTTGGTGTAGGTATTGGAAAACAAGCGCTTTTACCCTTACTGTGGATTTCGGATTTTTCATGCTACCTATCTTCAACCAATTAATCACACTCATGGGTTGATTTTACAAAAGAAAGCAAATATTATCGCAAATGTGACATATTTAGGTACATACTCGTACATGTGCATTTTTTAGCATGAATATTTATAATTTTCCTGTAACTAAGCATAAGTAAAAACGTACAAAAATAGAGTTCAATGTCATGATTGTTAGTTAAATATCGCGAAAGTTTAACACTACTAACATATCAAGAACATAGGTAACTGTTCCTAGATACGTAATTTATAAATTGATATAAGTATTATAAAATTGAAACAAGTAAGTACCTAACGGCACGCAATTTCTAACTGGCGATGGTGGCGAACAAAAAATATTCAACTCCATTTTGCGATCAATGTCATTCACACTTATGTCGACACGCGGCAAATTTTATTTCTATTATAATATTTACTCTACTGTAGATAATTATCTACCTGCCAGTCATTCACTTGCACTGGGTGTCATTAAACATACTGCCAATTTGTGTAATTTAGGCCGTTCTTATTTGGTTTCTTACAACACGCTTTAACACTGAAAAAAATGATCAACAAAACTAGTTTTGTTATGTGAAAGTTTCGTTGTAGGGAAATAAACTTTAGTTAAATTTAAACAATCTTTTCAGTAATCGATCCAAAACTAGTTTTGTAGGTTTATATTTGGCATGTAGTAACCTTACTTTTTGTTAATATGAACTGAATTTACATAGACTAACTAGCGCAGTTGTAGCAACAAAACTAATTTGTACACACAAGTAAACCTTGTGCCTATTATCAATCAATGTGTTTGATAATTTTTTACCAAAATTAATATATTTACTAGTAACTATTCCACACGTATTAACAAAGTACAAATCTTTTGTTAAGTATTTAAACACCAGTTTTGTTACCTAATAACAATTCATTGATTTCATCTATAAACAACAACCGTCTGTTTTGTTACTAATTGACAAACAAATCAACCTCGGGTGATCATTGGAAGCGGCGGGGGACGGAGGAGGACAGCGGGCGGGCGGGTAGCAAAGCAAACAATGACTGCCATTTTTATTTGTGTGAGAGCATTCATAAAACGGTTTGTGAGATTTCTTTGATTTTATGGTGTTTGTAAAAAAAAATGAGTGCGCCAAAGTGTGCAGATTTTTAATACCTAACATGAGTGACTTTGACCAGGCGGCGGCAGTGGCCGAGCCGGTCGACGGCGACGAAAGTAATCCAAGAGACCTTGAGGACTATCTAAACTCTTGGGGTCGTGGAATGAAAGTACATTGACAAGTTTAAAGGTATGTAAGTAACATATTCATAATTTACCTAATATTACTAAGAACTATCAGAAAAAGATGTACATCATGTGTTGCGCGCCCATGGACGGTAGGTTAGGTTACATAACTTTGTTGTTCGGGTTGTAGGTTTGGCCTAGAAGAGGTTACTTAGACATCAATCAAGCTTGCCAATCGTTCGCGAAGTAAGAAATAACTAAAATACCTACTACATCTACTTGTATTATCAAATTCCAGAACACAATGTGGACTTGGACACTTTGCAAATTTTATCATTAGAAGACCTTAAGGAATTGGTCCCAGTAATTGGTCACAGGGCCAAGCTAACCAGTCAAATGGCCATGCTAAAAGACATAGTAACAGACGCATTTTCTGACAAAAATACAGTGATTTGATTTTAAAATTTCTTTATTTAAACATAAACACAACAGATAAATGACATTCAGATCTTATTCTAAAAGCATTCAACATTATGAATAGGTGTTTTTTACAGACTATGGCGCCTATATAAAACATTTAGGTATACATGATTAATGTACTGTAAAAACTTCTTTGTTATGAATCAGAGATATCCTTATTACTTACGTTTATTAAAATGTTGTTCAATACAGCGCGATGATTAGTCACAAACGCACTTTATAACACAAATGAGAACTAATATTTAAACAGATTTAACAAATAGTTAACATTATAAGATTAAAATTTACTTCAAGAAAATTATAATGTCTAAAATGCAAACGAGCTTCGCGTACTGAGAGTGATTTGTTGTAAATCTACCTACATTTAGAGCGAACGTATAAAAAGTCCGGTCATCAAGTCACATCGCCTTTGTTATTCGTATAGTAGTAAGTGATGTGGAAGACGGTATCGATGATATGTATCGATATATTTTAAGTTGTTAGATCGGGTTCGGCCAATGCTAGAAATAAGTGGGTTATGATTTTTAGGGTTAGTTAACAGATAGAACTTTTTTGTGAGCTTTGTTATGAATTGTTTTAATGTTGGGAAGTTTAATTGACTGTGTAACGTTTTAAGATTTGTTCGGAAGGGTGTATTAAATGAGGTTTTCATTGCTTTATTTTGGACTACTTGTAGTTTGGTGTAATTACTTTCGCAAGTGCTACTCCAGACCGGTGCCGCGTAGGTAATGCAGGGTCTTACAAGGGTTGTATAGATCTTTAATTTGGTAGTTGGGCTGACTTTAGATCGCCGTTTTAAGACTGGATGTAGGCTGTTTAGGGCTTTTATTCCTTTTATGCGGAAGTACTCGGTATTTTTGGTCCAGTTCATTTTATTGTCCAAAAATAGTCCAAGGTACTTGGTCGATGTTCGCCATGGCAAATTATAATCACCTACTTTAATTTGTTTTGTAGGAAGTGATCGCTTTCGAGAGAACATTATGGCTTCGGTTTTTGTGGAGTTTAGTTTTAATTTCCATCGAGTAAAATATGCAACTAGTAGCTCTAATGATAATTGTAGCCGCTCAACTATTAAATCAGTGTCTTTATTTGAAGTAAACGATGCCGTGTCATCGGCGAAACAGGCTAAGTGAGTGTGAGGCTGCTTGGGCATATCGTTAATAAATAGGATGAATAAATGTGGGCCGAGCAAGGAGCCCTGTGGCACCCCCGCAGGAACTGATCTAGGTTTTGATACACTATTTCCAATGTGAACACAGAATGACCTATCCGTCAAATACGCCTGGATGATTTTTACAAGTCCAACTGGTACTTTACATAGTTTAAGCAGCTTATATAGAAGGCCTGCATGCCATACCGCATCAAAAGCCTTTTCGACGTCGAGCAACATCATACCCGTAGATTGGCCTATGTTTAAGTGGTGCGTGACATGCTCAGCGACCCTGGCTAGCTGCTGAGCTGTAGAATGAGATCGTCTGAATCCGAACTGCTCGGGCAATAGTAGGTGGTTTGTAGATTTTGCTAAGCGTGATGAGATTACTCCTTCAAGTAATTTTCCCAAAGATGGTAGAAGACTTATCGGCCGATAGCTAGTTGGTGTACTTTTATCTTTACCCGGTTTTTTGAAAGTTATAATTTTGGCTCTTTTCCAAGCAGAGGGAAAATAGCCAATTACCAGGCAGCCATTAAAAATTTTGGTTAAGAATACTATGCATTTACGTGAAAGATTCTTTAGTAGGCAGCTGTGTATACCATCAACGCCCGGAGATTTACGACTTTTGAGATTTCTAATTAGTTTAGATACTTCACGAGGACACACTAGATTGGGTGGAGTAAAATCATCAGTGTTCCCAAGTTTATCTAATGTTTCTTTGACGGCAGTCTCTGTAACGTTATCACTAGTCCAGCTTCTAGTCAAACTCATGTTGTCATGAAAAGTATCAGCAAGCACTTCGCATTGTTCGGAAGGAGATGTAGTTAATTGGCCATTTTTGCATTTCAACGGTGGAATTACTTCAGCTTTGTAAGTCAGAGATTTAACAATCCTCCAAATATCGGTAGATGGATTTTCAATTTTTGCCAGTTTGTCATTCCATATTTTGTCATTATAAATTTGGACAAGGTGTTTTATTTTAATTTTAAGGTTATTTATGTTTTGGTTAATGACGAACTTTATTGCGGGATTTGTTTCTTTTAGAGCCGTCTTACGTAGTCTGTTTTTTGCAGTAATTAGCACTTTAATGCGTCTCGGCAAGGTATAATGCTTGTCAGAGGAATTGCCTGATGGAACGTTTACTTCGCGACTATTTATAATGGCATTTTGAAGCTCGTCGACTGCAGTATCAATTTCAATTTTGGAGTTATAAGCTGTTGATGATAATGAAATATTTTTATCGAGGTAAGACCTGTACTCAGCCCAATTAGCCTCTGAGTATCGATATTGTTTAAAGCTGTGGCGAGTAAAATAACCACCAACTGAAAAAAACACTGGAAAGTGATTGGAAGATAAAGCTGGCAGAGTGTTAAGTTCGGACACGCATGTAACATTACGGCTAAGAAGTATATCCGGTGTGGAGGGAGAATGTGCATTATTGTAATGTACTAATGTTGGAGTTGCAGGTCCAAATATTTCGTAATCATGAAGTAACATATGATCAAACAATACCATACCTCGGGAATTATTTTGACGACAATGCCAATATTCATGTTTGGCGTTAAGGTCACCCATAATTAATACTTTGGGCCCTAAGTTTAATAAAATACTCAAGTCATTAGTTGCTAGCGGAAGGTTTGGTGAATTATATGCGGACACGATAATTAAGTTACTTTCGGGTGACGTTAAGCGGATTCCTACACATTCAAGGTTATGAGTATCGGGAATAAAAATTGAAGTATGGGGAATATCGTTTTTAACTAGTATTGCAACTCCCTGACCAATACCATTCGATCTCTTATCACAGCGGTAACATGTGTATCCAGGCGTATTTAACGTATAATTTTGACCCAATCTTGTTTCGCACAGTGAAATAATATCAACACAGTGTTCAGTAGTTAAATTTAAAAATTCAGATATTTTACCACGAATACCGTCGGCGTTCCAGTATAGAAAACGAAGCTCACTTGCATTATTAAACATATTGACCAAGATGAGTAAGTATAAGAATAACTTTATCCATCATGTTATCACATTTACTAAATTGGTCTTTTATTGATTTTAGAGTTTTAAGGATGTTCAGCATTTCAGAAGTAGAGTGATCAGGTGGAGTATTGGGCAAAGGTTGAGTTTTCTGATCTGCCTTGTCGGTGGCAGTCGCAATTGTAGCCCACGAGCGTCCATCGACTTTGGAGAAGAGTTTGGTAAGCCTCTGTTCTTGTACTGCTTTGATTTTATCTTGCCGAATTTGCAGAAGTCGTAGGTAGTTCTGGCGTTCTTTGCAAAGTCTGAAGTTAGCCGGATGATCTTCGCCACAATTACAACATTTGGCAGGCTCCGTTCGATTCTTCTTGGGACATTCCGAGGTAAGATGAGCATCAGGACACTTAACACACCGCGGTGTTAAGTTGCAGTTTTTCGAAGAATGACCAAAAGCTTGACATCGATAGCACTGGGTTCCATACATATTTGTTTTACGAAATTTGACGATGCGTACAGCACAATTGCTTAAGTATTTTATGGACTTGAATTTGGACACATCTGCACCGGCTTGGAGTTGAACAAGATATGGAGGACAAGATGCATCTCTGCCCTCAGCAACTTTCATTTTGCGGATTTTAGTATTTGGGAATCCAACAGATGACAGCTCTTCTGAAAGGTGTTCTTCGGCAAACTCGGGAAGACCATAAATTACGGCTCTAGGCATTCTTTCATCTTTGCGTGAGAAAGTGTGGTAAGGAATACTTTCAGAGCAGAGACCATCCTTTAGTGCTTGATGACCTTCTGATGTGTAAGGGTTTATGGAAATTTTATTATTACCCTTGTATTCCAGGTGGAACCCTTTGGTGTAGCGGGAAATCACCATCTTTAGATGTGCGTGGGTCCATTCAGGTTTTAGAGTGATAAAAATAGGAGGGATCTTACCCAACTTTTTGGTTTTGCCTGTTGCACTACGGGTGTGAATTTCTTGAGAATCGCTGGATGTTGCATGTTCAGTAGGTAAGTTACTGAATCTGTTGGTGGTGTTGACAGGTGCTTCAGGTTGGAGTCTTGTAGGGCGCGCAGGTCGTTTAGGCATGTTCCATGTATTTGGATCGAATTCGATTGTCCTCTTTACGGCAAGAGATGGATTTGAGAAACTTCTTGTTATAAATCTCTCCATATTGACGTTGAGGTAGTCGATATTTTTTTTATATTTTATTACAAAAACCTTTTATTATTACCTTTTATTTATTACAAAAATACAGTGAGTATCTGCTTTACTTACCTACACCCTATACCTACCTACCCTTTTTGTTTTTTCTACTCTTGACTGAAATACTCCTCTACCTACTTTGCTAACGGTAATGCGTTTTTTTCAGGCTGAAGTACAAACAAATACTACAAACCAAACATATCTATTAAAGGATTCAAATACCTACAGTACAAGTTGTGTTAGATGATGAAGGAGTGAACGAAGAATTTGGGTGGGAAACTCATATTATGTGATGTGTTGCAAACTATAACACAATCTAAAAATAATATGTAAGCCCAAATAAATTATGGGCCGCGTCTATTTAAATATTTATTATTTAGAGATAATAATAATATTCCACAACTATCACACAACGCCATCTAGTCCCAAGCTAAGCAGAGCTTGTGTTATGGGTACTAGACAACTGATAAACATACTTATATATTTCTAAATACATACATATTATAGATAAATTACACCCAGACACAGAACAAATGATCGTGCTCATCACACAAACATTTGTCCTGGGTGGGAATCGAACCCACGACCTCCGGCATAGCAGTCAGGGTCACTAACCACTAGACCAACAGGCTAGTCAAAGTCAAGTTATTATATTATAATTACTTACTATTATAATATTACAATTATATTATATAATAATTGTGATATTATTGTTATTTAAGTTTCATACTGAGTAAAATTCAAAGTGTTCATTGAAGTTGTAGTGGCACGTTGCCTTACCATTACCAACGATTTAGTGCTCACAAGTTACCAGAGAACCACCATATTACCGTACCATTGCCAGTTACCATTACCAAAACCAAGTACCACGTTTTGACGATTTCTGTTAAGGAAACAGTGAAGCAAGACGTTTTCTGTTAAAGGAAATAGTGAAGTTTCGCTTTGGAAGCGATTTGTAAGCGCATGCAGAAGCTCCAGCACCCTCCGTGATCTTCGCTTCAAGTCAACAGAACCTCGCAGACGGAACACGTGGACTCAGGCAGTGACAAGCAGTATGGATCTTCACTCGACGACGGCGCTCGACGGAAAGGACCGCGCTCCGCGCGCCACCCATATTTATAGGCTCGCGAATGCGCGCGACACATTAGTGCCGTGTGCAAAACAGCGCCCCGCACCCCGCACGCGTCTCATCCTACGCACATCGCTATTGGTGGATATTGTAAATATTAGATTTAGTACTAGCTCTAATTGTACCATTATTTTTGTAGATATAAGTAGCGTAATTTTTGACAATAAAAGTGTGGATAATCTGACTTCAATCCTGAGTTTTATTCTACTAAACGACGAAGATCCTGGTTAAGTTAGCTACCCAACGCTAAAGTGGTGACCCCGAGAACCCCGAAAATCCCGAAAAAACAAAAAACCGACGACCGGAAACCGGACTACAACACATCATGAACAAGAACGATACCGAAGATTTCAGCGACGCTCAGGGCAGCACAGCTATGAAGAACGACGTGGCATCAATCTCACTACCTGCAAGACTACCACCATTCTGGCGTCAAAACCCACGACTATGGTTCGCACAATTTGAAGCCGCCGTCGCTGCCAGCAAGATAAGTGAAGAGCAGAAATTCAACCTCGTTGTTCCACTACTTGGCAACAGCGACCTAGAACAGATCGGCGACATCATCTTACATCCACCGAGCACCGGGAAGTACAGCGCGCTCAAAGATAGACTTATATCAACGTACCAGGAGTCAGATCATCGCCAGTTACAAAAGCTACTCAGCGGACTCGAACTCGGCGACCAGAAGCCAAGCCAGCTGCTGCGTAAAATGCGAGACCTCAGTGGGAAGCTACTATCAGATGAAGCGCTGAAGGTTATGTGGCTCAACCAGCTGCCCACACAGGTCCGCGCCGTACTCTCCGTAAACACAGAGTCGTCGCTCGAAGTGCTAGCTGCGATGGCAGACAAAATGATGGAACATTTTGAACCAGCTACAGTCGCCGCAGTCTCTACGTCAAACCCTCCATCGTCAAGTCCAGCAGTCAACGAGGGGCAGATAAACACGATAACAGCTCTACAAATCAACATGCTTACGAAACAAATAGAAAAATTGTCACTCGAAGTCGCCGAACTCCGCAACCAGCAATATTCGTCGCATCATCGTTCCCGCCAAAACTCCGCGCATCGTGGCCGCTTCCGCTCACGTTCACATTCAAGACAGCGTACTGATAACGCCCGCAAGCCCGGCGATCCCGACTGGTTGTGCCGTTATCACTACCGATTTGGCAATGGAGCACGAAAATGTGAATCGCCGTGTTCCTTCACAAAGCGGGAAAACTAGAACGTACATCGATAGTGGCGGGTGTCGATGTAAACCAAACTAACCGCCGCTTATGTGTAATCGACACCAAAACAAGAGAAAAATTTTTAGTCGACACGGGAGCCGACATATCAGTGCTAGCCGCGCGAAACCAGAAATATTCAAGACCGGCGGAGAATGCAAGTTACAAACTGTACGCGGCAAACGGAACAGAGATTCGTACCTACGGAGAGCGCACACTCGAGCTCAACCTAGGCTTACGAAGAAGTTTTAAGTGGACTTTCGTCGTCGCCAACGTGAAGACTTCATTACTGGGTGCCGACTTTCTAGTACATCATAAACTGTTAGTCGACTTGCACCAAAGAAAACTAATCGACCGTTTAACGGAGCTCAGCGTGAACGCCATCAAAATAAACAGCAAAGAAGAATCGATCCACGTTATCAACCGCGACCACACTCATCACGACCTGCTGAAGAAATATCCAGATGTTCTGCGACCGATGACACTCAAAACTCCAGTCAAGCATGACGTCACACATCACATCGAGACAACTGGGCCGCCGATCTACTCTCGGCCGCGCCCTCTACCGCCCGACAAGTATAAAGCGGCTAAACTTGAGTTCGAGCGCATGATCGAGAGTGGAATATGCAAGCCGTCAAACAGTCCGTGGGCAAGTCCGCTACACATCGTAAAGAAAAAAGACGGATCACTACGAGTATGTGGTGATTACAGAAGACTCAACGCCGTCACAGTTCCAGACCGATATCCCATTCCACGAATTCAAGATTTCACATACCAACTTCACGGCAAGAAAATATACTCAAAACTTGATCTGAAAATGGCGTACTTTTGGATTCCTATTTCAAAAGAAGACGCTCAGAAGACAGCGATTATAACACCGTTCGGACTCTTCGAATTTACTTGCATGACGTTTGGCCTAAGAAACTCCGGTCAAACTTTTCAACGTTTCATGCACGAGGTACTACGAGGACTAGATGACAACGTATTCTGTTTCGTCGACGATCTGCTTGTCCACTCAAAAAACAAGGAAGAACATCGCCGCCACCTAGAGCAAGTGCTAGAACGACTAAACACCTACGGCGTCAGTCTCAACATCGACAAGTGCGAATTTGAAAAAGAAAAAATCGAGTTCCTCGGATACGAGGTATCAGCAGACGGAATCAAACCCACTCAAGAAAGAATACAAGCCATAGTCAACTATCCGAAACCGCAGACAGTTCAAGAATTAAGAAGATTTCTGGGAATGATAAACTTTTACCGTAGTTGTTTACCACATCAAGCCGAGCAACAACATGAACTAAACAAATACCTACACAACAGCAAGAAGAATGATAAGACTCCCATTCAATGGTCACAAGTAGCAGAAGAAGCCTTTGAGAAATGCCGACAAAGCATCCTCGAGGCAACAACATTGACTCATCCGATACCTAACGCACCGTTATGTTTATTCACTGACGCATCAAATACAAGCATCGGCGCCGTCCTACAACAAAAGGTCAACAACGTGTGGAAACCACTGGCATTCTTCTCTAAAACGATGAGCGAGACGCAGCGACGATACAGCGTGTACGATCGCGAACTATTAGCAATGTACACCGCTGTACAACATCTACGACGACTCATAGAGGGCAGTGACCTTACAATATGCACCGATCACAAACCACTTACTTACGCGCTGACAAGAACGCCAAGTAGCAGCGACACACCACGAAGAGAGAGACAGCTACACTACATCAGTCAGTTCTGCACGAAGATCGAATATGTGCACGGTGATAACAACGAAGCAGCCGACGCCTTATCACGTATCGAAGAAATCAACTTGTCACACTCCACAATCGACTACAACCTACTCGCCCAAGACCAAGAAAATGACGACGAACTGAAGATCTGTATGTCAAACCCGAGTCTACAGTTTGCCCGCATCACATTGCCCGGAGGTCAACGACCCATCACATGTGAAACATCAACTGGCAACATTCGTCCATACCTACCAGCGACTTATCGTATAATAGCATTCAAAGCGCAACACGAATTAAGTCATCCGGGTGTGCGAACAACAAGGAAGATAATGTCAACAAAGTTTTTTTGGCCAAGTATGAACAGAGATGTTGGTTTGTGGGCCAAATCATGCATCGGTTGCCAGCGTGGAAAAGTTCAACGACACGTTATCAGTCCACTCGGCGAGTTTCAAAAATCATCGCGATTCGAACACATTCACATCGACATCGTGGGACCACTGCCGCCCTCTAACGACTACAGATACCTAGTCACGATGATCGATCGCTGCACTAAATGGCCGGAAGCGATTCCTATCCGTGACGTCACCGCCGACACTATAGCTAAGGCATTATACGAGGGGTGGATATCGCGATTTGGCTGTCCACTACGTGTCACGACGGACCAAGGAAGGCAATTCGAATCATCGTTATTCAACGCCCTAATGAAGAAGTTTGGCATCACGAGAATACGAACTACTGCATACCACCCGCAAGCAAATGGTCAAGTCGAGCGCTGGCATCGTACATTGAAGGCCGCGCTCATGGCGAGAGGCGCCGGCACACACTGGAGCGAGGAGTTATCAACCGTATTGCTTGGATTACGTACGGCACTTCGTGAAGACACACAAGTCAGCCCGGCCCTGATGACCTATGGATCAACACTCAAAATACCGTCAGATTTCTTCGCGCCTACACAGCCGAATAATGAAGACGCAGAATTCGTCCGCCAGCTGACCGAAACAATGTCGTCACTTGCACCTAACAGCAAATCACATACCAACAACAGGAGCACGTTTGTACACAAAGACCTCGCAACGTGTACGCATGTTTTCGTGCGAAATGATACCGTGCGAAGTCCATTGACCCCTCCTTACGACGGCCCGTTCAAGGTGATTCAACGTGACAGCAAGCATTTCACCATACAGATGCCACTTCGAACTACAGTTGTCTCAATAGACAGACTCAAGCCAGCACATCTAATCAACGAAGAAGAATGTACCACATCTCCACCAACATGCGCACAACAAGCACCGCGCACCGAGAGCACTCATACCACAAGCGACGCGCTCCGGTCATCAACCCCTAGAGCGCCGCGCGACACATACGTCACCCGATCCGGCCGCGCAGTCAAACACAACGTACGCTTCGCTTAGGGGGGAGTGATGTAGTGGCACGTTGCCTTACCATTACCAACGATTTAGTGCTCACAAGTTACCAGAGAACCACCATATTACCGTACCATTGCCAGTTACCATTACCAAAACCAAGTACCACGTTTTGACGATTTCTGTTAAGGAAACAGTGAAGCAAGACGTTTTCTGTTAAAGGAAATAGTGAAGTTTCGCTTTGGAAGCGATTTGTAAGCGCATGCAGAAGCTCCAGCACCCTCCGTGATCTTCGCTTCAAGTCAACAGAACCTCGCAGACGGAACACGTGGACTCAGGCAGTGACAAGCAGTATGGATCTTCACTCGACGACGGCGCTCGACGGAAAGGACCGCGCTCCGCGCGCCACCCATATTTATAGGCTCGCGAATGCGCGCGACACATTAGTGCCGTGTGCAAAACAGCGCCCCGCACCCCGCACGCGTCTCATCCTACGCACATCGCTATTGGTGGATATTGTAAATATTAGATTTAGTACTAGCTCTAATTGTACCATTATTTTTGTAGATATAAGTAGCGTAATTTTTGACAATAAAAGTGTGGATAATCTGACTTCAATCCTGAGTTTTATTCTACTAAACGACGAAGATCCTGGTTAAGTTAGCTACCCAACGCTAAAAAGTATTAACTATGTGTTACTGAAATAAGAGTTGTTGATTTGTTTTAGTTAAAGAGATTAATACTTGTTTTGTATAATATGTTTAGAAATTTGTTTAAAAACTTTAATAAAACTTTAATTCATTTTTCTCCATATTCTGTGTTATTTCATATTTCTGTTACACCCTGTATACCTTCCAAAACAGTAAAAATATCAGTAAAGTAATAAGTAACAAAAATACAGGGTGTAAGAAATGGATTGGCAAAAACTTTACAGATGTAATTAGGTCATGAAACTGTACAACTAACCCGAAGGAAAATATGATTGGAACCGCAAATTTTACATTAATTGTAAACGTCTTTTTATATGGGTGGGTCAAAAGTTTAAGCTGTTTCCAGTCTTATGTTCCTTAGGGAAAGTTGTTCAGTTTCATAGCCTAATCGCGTCTGTAAAGTTTTTACCAAGCCATTTCTTACACCCTGTATTTTTGTTACTAATAACTCTACTGATATTGGCTACTAATAACAAAACTGTTTTGTTATATACTACAAAACTGAACCTGCAACCTGTAAGCATACTGTAAAGTAAAATTTACTTAATAGTTTGGTTACCAGCAAGCAAATAGTACAGATATCTGTAACAAAACGTTTTAATTAGTAACAGCAAAACCCCTTGTCTACTTTTTAACAAATAGAATTGTTATTAACACAACTAGTAAGATTAAAAGAAGTCAAATTGTTAGGTTAAATTAAACGAAAAAAGTTAGGCTTCAGGTTACACAACACAGTTAAACGAACCTCATTTTGTTATTGACAACAAGTAGTTCGCAAGTCCCTAAATTAGGGCCTACTGGTAGCCAAACTTTGGTTACTATTAACCTATCATTTTTTTCAGTGTTTACTGTGTAATCTAGCCAATGTAGGTATGTACCAAGGTATTGACAATATGATCCTTAACTATGTGATAGGTAGCAGCAGGATCGCTTCGTTATTTAGCAAATTAATGAATTATTTATAAAATACACACTTAGGTGCTTACATATAGTAGGTATCTACGGCTACATAGGTACACTGAAACTAAATATGCATTTACGATTTGTCGCGCTATTGTGAATGCAGGCGTCTCGTGTAGCTCTACTCTTTCTCTCTGATGTAACTTTTATTATATTTATATAAACATTATAAAAATAATTACTTCATAAACATTATTTCAAACGCTCAGACACCGAAAAATTAGAGTCGATGAGCATAAACCCCTGAACTAATTATTCGCAAAATAATGTCAATTAAAACTTATTCAATTAAGTACGTTTCCTTAGAAACAACCGATGATTTTGTAATTACTTACTCTGCATACTAAAAAAACACATTTTTATTTACAACTAGGTACATAGGTATTTAAAACTAGTTCGCATTTCAACTATTTTATGTAGTAGTGTAGTAGTCTAGTATTTTATGTAGGTATCTTACATTTATTGTGAAATGGTCGTACACAGATAATATGACTTGTCTTATCGTTATAAAATAACTCTGTATGACGACTATCTCACGATTCCACGATACAGAGCGGTTACACCTCCTGTCAGTGCATAGTTTCACACTCTGCATTATCTTATCATCAAGAATCTGTAGATAGACTAACTAGGTCATGAAAATTATCACCTGAATAAACAAGCCCGCGTAATGTGCAACAAAATCTCGACTAGAACTAAACGACCACCACATGACTATCAAAACATGAAGGTCGTAATACAAAGTCATTTGGAAAATGAGCATTGCGTTTTCATACTAAACACGGCATAGAAACGGTAACTGCTAACAACATGTATCTAGCCGTTAATTACACGATATTGACCATCGAGATTCCTTGAAACAATGAATAACGTCATTCATCGACATTGCAGTCAACATAACCATGCAAATTAACAGATGAATAATTACTTTCATGATTTTGAAAGCATCTGTTCGAAATTGAATCTAACGAATAGGTGCCTAAGTCTCGGATTTGCCCATGTGCTATTTTACATAAAGGTAGGTGGAGGTGCTAACCAACTCAGTAAAATCACGTTTTATAGGTAACCTTGTTTTACTAGCCATTTCAAATAAATAGTCATTCATAAGCAGAGGCAGAGGATAAAAGCCATCTGCTAAACGACATAAATATCAGCACAGGAGTTGTAGAGGTTTATCGAGAAAAACAAGTTGGCTACTATGTTGTCTGCCGGTAATTGGCATAGCAACCACCATTAACTTTGCTATCTGTAAAGATATGAAATACCTATTTAATGTTGTGAGTCGTAGCTTCAAGAACTACGAGTTTTGTTTTATTCTCACAGGTTAATGTACACAAATTCTATTTTACTAAAACATGTATTTCTCTCTTTTCAGATAAGCTAATAGAAGAGAAGACAAAATTGCCTCGAAAATAGTAGTTTAAGGTGAGTTCCTATCTGCTTACATTAATTTTATCAGGTATTCTCAGTCACTCAGTGTTTTAAATTAGAACAAAAAAGTTGATTCATAGAGTGGTACTTAATGAGTTGAGTTACGAAAACTTTAATGATTATTTTCCTGTAAAGCAATCAGAGGTAAAGCCCGTAGAACCAAAGGCTAGTAAAGTAACCCAGTAATATAACGCCAGCGATTAGCGACTTGTTGCTGGCCTCGTACATTCGTTAATCGAAAACAGTACAGTGTGAACTGTGATGATAAGCCAGTATGAGCACGTTGAAAAACTTAAGTATTTTATAGTCTTACGAGCTGGAGAGCTACTGAACCCTGCGAGTAACGGTCTTCCTGTAAGGCAGTAACGGCGTTAGGGTAAGGCGCGGTTAGGCGACCGCCCAGGGCACCGGATATAAAAGGGCGCCACAGGTCTACTTAATTCCCGTAAATGCCCTTTAGCGAAAAAATCGTAATGGTGGCAAGATTAGAATGAAACTCAGCGTCAAATTCGGAGCACTGCACTGCATGCATAGCAGTTTACGTTACCGAAAATCCTGGACCATAGAGAAAAACATTATCAATCTCTAAATAAAAACTGGTTGAATTTTGACAAACTTGGCAACTTTGTCAATCGAAATAAAATTGCTGATAACCTCGACCTCGAAGGCTAGAAAAGTAAAATTTTACTAGTTTTAAATCTCGTCCAGGGCGCTGGTAGTGCTAAAACCGGCACTGCTGTAAGGTTAGAAATTTGTACACTTATGATTTATTGCATGCTAAGGGCAATAGCCATGACCTGACAGGCATCAGCCGTGCACGTCATCAGACCCTTTACATTTTAAATTGTAAAAAAAATTAAAAAAAATCTTGTTCCTGTAAGCTTAAAAATTTGATATACCTAATGTAGTTAATTTATTGAAAATCTTAAAAAAAAATGACAGGCGGTTTTGAACAGCATAAGACCTTGACAGGCGAGGAGACGAAGTAGCCCAGTCAACGAAGCGTTATAGGTAGAGGGAAAGTCTTGGAACACAATTTTTGACTACACATCTTTGTTTGGACTAGTTAGGAGGTGAACATATCAAAAGACCCGTCCCGAGCCCTTGAGCTGTGGGGGAGGGGGTGGTTTGAAGGTACCATTCCTCGCCGCCCGCATGCCCGCGCCTACGGTGGCCGGAGATCATCTTGCGACGTCCGACGTCGTGGGCGTCTACCACTGCGGCTGGGGTGGAGCGAGGACGCTATCCTCTCCCTCACGCGGCCCGCCTCCTCCTTCACGAGCATGACTGCTTCGCAGAAGGAGGCGACCGCTTCCTACTCCGTCTCGCCCCGCAGCATAGCCTCGACCAATGCTGGGCGCGAGAGGTCTCCGCCTACCGCCGCCAAGAGGACACGGCGGTGCTCTGCCCAAGCGGGGCAGTCCTGCACCGTATACTCCACCGTGTCCTCCGGGCGACCCTCGCAGTGGTGACACCCAGGCGTTTCTTCCCTCCCTATCAGACACAGGAACCCAAACCCCGAAACTTCCGTGTCCGGTGAGGACCTGCGTCATGCGGTAGGTCAGGACGCCGCGCCGTGACGCCTATCCAGCCACTCCTCAAAGAGGGGTCTTACCGCCGCGATTGCGGCGTGCCCGAACGAAATACGACTTAAGTTATGTGTATGCACCTAATATACCTAAATTAAAATTAGTTTCTGCGCTATTTTTTACTGCTACCTCGGAGGGAGGAAGACAAGAGATATCAAGCTTGATGGTGGCCAACGACTTCAAGAACGACTTATACTTGTGGGCATTGAGGGAGACTTCTTTAGCTCGAGCCCCATACCAGCTCAACATGCATGTTTCTCCTGTCTGTGTTCATCGTAGGTGGTGAGGGGAGGGTCTGAAAAGACTGCTGCTGCTTTCTGGATCTTTGGCGATATAGAAAGAAAGAGAAAGAAAGAAAGATTTGCAATAAATAAACTACATTATATCAAATTTTTAAGCATACAGGAACAAGTTTTTTTTTTACAATTTTTTAAAATATAAAGTGTCTGATGACGTGCACGGCTGACGCCTGTCAGGTCATGGCTATTGCCCTTAGCATGCTATAAATCATAAGTGTACAAATTTCTAACCTTACAGGAAGACCGTTACTCGCAGGATTCAGTAGCTGCAGACTGCTCTTGGACTACATCGCTATCTCGATATATTTTTATTTCTTTGATAAGAGTAGGTATTACCTACATAGAAACGTTTGTCGTTCACATAGTCAAACTAGGCCATCATTGGTCTTATTGCGATTACGTGGGATAATTTTCTATAAGTAGTAAAACTAGTCTCTGTAAAGTTTTCAAAATGTATAGCGAGTAGCGGGACAATTACTTTTTCCTGGCGGAATATCAATAATTGGTATTTACAATATGAGATAGGTACGCAGGTACCTATCTCAATTAAAATAAGTTTGTTTTGTTTGAGTATGGTTTTGAGTTGTTCGCATCTTTTTTATTGTGAATATCCAATACACACTCAGATACCTAGATATATACCTACCTACTTTAATTTCATTCATAGTAAGTGTAAATACGCCAAACGTCGGCCCCCCCCCAAACCTCGGCCGTCTGCACTTTTTCAGCTTGCGTTTATTCTAAACGTAATGAAGTGGCAAGTTTGTCACTCGAATTACAACCTTAGTTCATACTCTGTATGTACAAACCGTTACTTTCCGATTACGTCACTCACTCTTCGCACACTGAGCCTCAGTTGCCATTGCGCCGTCGAAGCGTCAATATCTTACCTAAAGTACCTTACTTGCTGTGAATACCCACACATCGGGGATTGATATTAGAACGGTAAGATATTCTTTTTTTTTGTTTAAAGCTTTGTTATCAGTAATTAGTGATTTTTCTACACTAATATTATAAAGAGGAAAACTTTGTATTTTTGTTTGTTTGTTTGTTTGTTTGTTTGTAATGGATAAACTCAAAAACTACTGGACCGATTTTAAAAATTCTTTCACCATTAGAAAGCTACATTATCTGCGAGTAACATAGGCTATATAACATCACGCTATTACTAATAGGAGCGGAGCAGCAATGAAAAATGTTTCAAAATCGGGAAAATGTATTCTTTTTCGAGAGCTTCTGTTGCGTGCGCTGCGTAAACGGTTAGAGTTACGCAAAAAATATGTATTACGGAATTATTCCTCATAAAAAGTCCTAAAATAAAGTCCGCGAGAGGATATATCTATCTTTTAAGGTTAAGTCACTATAACCTTTTTTATGGAAATCAAATTTGTTTTAAAATAATGCATTATTTGCGAAGGTATTTTCATTACCATGATATTAATCCTTATCTAAATAAATTCGTTAATCATCACAAGCATTTAATTTTGAACGAAATGCCCTTGACATAATTTGATTTCAATGAATATCTTAGGAGATACCTATCACAGTTTTAAAATATTACCGCAAAAAAATTACGGGCTGGGTATGACACAATTATTATTCGTACTCAACGGTCGCTTGATGTGTTAATCCATTCGTGGACACTACCAAGTTTGTTGTTGAGACACCTCACGACAGAAACAGGAGAGTATCCTGTGGACGTTTTTACAAACCTATTCATCTACATTACTCCTATTACAAATACTTCTATATAATTATAATGTAAGTATACATCATCTGGGAATCATACTAAAATTGATTTATCGTGGGCTCTAACAAGATTTTTCTGACTTATTTAATCAACAGCATTGGTTGCTAGGCAACAGGCCCATAGTTTTTTTTTGGTATCTTTCTTTGCTTCTAACGGAAAAGGCAAAGGGCTTAAGCCCATACAGCCTAGGCCAATAGACTTCCTACTATTTTGTCTTTTTGCTATGGCAAAATGAAGTACGTACTAAATTAGTTCCAAAATTCAACACCTAAAGGTGCGTACAGACTATGTAACATATAACATGTTATACAACATTGTTATATAACATCTTTCAAAGATCCCTCTTTGAGGAGTGGTTGGAAAGGCGCTAGGCGTCATCACCTTCAACCTGACGCAAGTCCTCCCGGGCACGGTTGTTTCGGGAACTATCTCAGGGATACGGCGGCAGGCGAGAGGAATGGGGAGCAGTCAGAACGCGTGAGAGAAAGGACATCCTCCACCTCTCGCCCCAGCCACCGTTGACGACGCCCAGGGCGTTGGAAATCGCGGGGCATATCCAACCGCTTGCGGACGGGGTGTAATGGGCTCGCTGAGCTCGCCTTAGGGTAGTTGAACACATGGGATCAAACTTAGGCTTTTTGTAACGGTAATCGACATCAACGCAGGCGGAGCCGCGGGGGACCGCTATAGGTTATATAAATCAGAATAACACATAGGCTACTTTTTGTCGCGAAAACCGACATCCACGCGGGCGGAGCCGCGGGCGACCGCTAAATGTCTACTATATAAAAATAAGTCGGGTTTCCTTCCTGACGCTATAACTCCAGAACGCACGAACCGATTTCCACGGTTTTCCATTCGTTGGAAAGGTCTCGGGCTCCGTGAGGTTTATAGCAAAGAAAATTCAGGAAAAATAATTTTTTTTTTCTACTTTTAATCACCAAACGAAATGTTAAATAAAACGAAGCCATCTGGTGGCGAAACGGAGTTCGCCGGGTTTGCTAGTACTATATATTGAGATAGTTTTTTCAATGTTTCACGTATTGTTCTAAAGGAAAAATAGGGGGCCGCCATTTGGATGCCAATTTTGAGTTAAAACCTGATTCTCGGCCGTGGCCGACTTAAAGTAAATGCAGTCTGTTTTATAAATTCCAATTGTACTAATTCCATTGGCTTAATAAGAGAATTTGCAACGCATATAGGCAAATAAATCTATTTTACGTTCAATCGCCAAATACCGGCCGGGGCGATATTAGTTGAATCTCGAGAAATAATGTACACAAAATAGGGGCCGGCTTTAAAAACATTAAAGAACGTTATGTCGGCCAGCCTCGAATTCGAGCCTTAATATACAGGCCGATTACTTTTTCTTATTTTCTCAAAATTAAATATTTATTATATACATTTAATTTATCTATACTAATATTATAAAGAGGAAAACTTTGTTTATTTGATTGTAACGAATAGGCTCAAAAACTACTGGACCGATTTAAAAAATTCTTTCACCATCCACGAGTAACACAGGCCACCGTGCGAAGCCGGGACGGGCCTTTTTTTTTTTTTTTTTTTTTTTTAGGGTGGCAAAATCATCAAATGAGTCCTCCCGCCCTGGGTGGGGCGGAAGGGACTGTCAGACTCTTACTGACTAAAATCCACCCGTGTTCCTTCGGATGCCCTTTACGTTCCGGGGCCACGGTATCCTGGATTAAGAAAAAATCCGCGACCCTGGCAGGCATTTGGCCCCATAAGGGGGCCCCGTCGGTGACGCGTGAAACACGACACGCCACCGACCCGGGCTTGGTCCCTGGTCGGACGGCGAGCTTACCCATTACTCACCGTCCGCAAGCCCGCTCCGCTGCTGTGCCCTCTGCTAATCAGAGGGACACGCATTGGAGCTTCCACCCGACAGGCTATTTGCATACGGGCAAAGAAACCCCCTTAGGCACACAGTGCCTAAGGAAGAGTTTTTGCCCGCATCCCAGGGCGCACCGGCCCGAAAAACTGGTCTTCCCCCCGGACGTATCCGAGAGGGAACTCCAGTCCACGGACGCACGTGGAGGTTACCTGTCTTAGCACCCCAAGCCGGGACGGGCCTAGTTAATAATATAAAGAGTTAAGTTTAAATGAAGGATACATACTTTTTTATATGACTGAAGAGATTAAGACTTTTTTTATTTTTTGAAAAACATATATTTACCATAGCATATAATCTTATTTAACCTTTTTCGTTATTTACCGATTTGTTCGACAAATATTTAATGTTATTATAAATATTGATAGGTACGAAGACATTAAAAGTTTAAAAAACAA
Organism: Agrotis exclamationis; assembly: GCA_950005045.1. NCBI lineage: Eukaryota > Metazoa > Arthropoda > Insecta > Lepidoptera > Noctuidae > Agrotis > Agrotis exclamationis. The sequence goes on along the minus strand of OX465420.1, from coordinate 9,621,086 downwards.
TCATTATTACGATGACTACTAAAATACTATTAAAAAATACTAGGTATTAATAATGTATACTTAGTGATACTCCTGTCATAATAAATCATGTTAATTATATTTTTCTGTCTTATTAATTTAAAACACCCTATACCCGGCCGACATTTGGGAAAAACGCGACCGACCATAGGCCGTAAATGGCCGATTTTAGGGTTTTTTCGTTCTCGACGCATTTAAACCTTATTACTTTTTCCTTGTAGTAGGAATGTCAACCTTATGCCCTTAAACCTGAAATAGATTAATCAAACTATCCAAAAAACATCGGAAGCTATCCTTTCGTTGCAAATTGATTACGCCAGACCGATTTCAAAACAAAAAAGCCGTAAGAGGGCCGACATTTAGCGTATTTACCCTACGTAAGATGCTTAACAGTCTATTGTACTGGTTCACTGTTTCACGTCACGTCGCGTCGGTTGGTAACCTTACAATAGATAATGGTGATTACGAATTTGCTGAATCTGAAGGGAACTTAACCACATGCGTCATCTTCATGAATCATTTTAAATGTGTAGCTTGACCTTGACCTTGACCTTGACCCTGCAAATGTAGGACTTTCTGTGAACCAATCAACCTGAAGAATGCCAATTGGTCCATACTTTACAAACACAGACAAGTCATCTCATCTGCAATACTTAGGTAGGTATGCATGCACGTAGGTATAGTTGGTAATAAGTTAGGTAGGTACGAGTACGGTAAGTTGCTGTAATATAGGTAGGTACCGTAGCTATAGATACGACATATTATTGTGTAATGGTTCTTGGGGCTTTCTTTGAGAACGTGTTACCCACACTACTAGTATTACTATCAACGTTTAGATAGGCATGTGACGAATTGACGACTGGTTTGGCCTCAAAATAATGACGGTTTGGCAGTCGTTTAATGTCAGTTTTTTTTTTAATATAAAAAACTTTTTCAAAAAAAAATGTAACCGACTTCCCACAAAAAAGTTCTAAATAACCTACAAAAAAACTTTTCTTTCGAAAGTCGGTGACTTTCTTTTTTATTTCATTGACTTTTTGTCACCGACTTTCGAAAGAAAAGTTTTTTTGTAGGTTATTTAGAACTTTTTTGTGGGAAGTCGGTTACATTTTTTTTTGAAAAAGTTTTTTATTTTATCCTTTTTAGTTTCAATATTCAACCTTCTTACATGAACACTAAAATATTGTAATCCGTAGCACCGGTGATAACATCGTCCATGTATGTACTCTTACACAATGAGCTAAAAATTAAAACTGCTGCACCAAAGTAAATGAAAATTTTATGGGACCAAATGGCAGATATACTGTATCGAAAAAAAAAAGAATCATCGAAATCAGACCAGAAACCTCGGAGTAATCGGTGTAGACAATGTTGAAAACTTTTTAGGTTTTCGTTGTTTTTTTGTTGATTTTTCAAAAAGTGCTAGTCCGATTTCGATAAAATTTTAATGGGACCATTCGGGAAGTATACCCTTTCCAACAAAAAAAGATTTTTTCAAATCGGTTGGTAAACGACGGAGTTATGCCCGAACAAACATAAAAAAAAAAATAAAAAAAAAAAATATAAACATCCGAATTGAGAACCTCCTCCTTTTGGAAGTCGGTTAAAAACTTTGCCCAACTCTAGGAATTTCTCCGGGCACGCCGCAATCGCGGCGGTAAGACCCCTCTTTGAGGAGTGGCTGGATAGGAGTCACGGCGTCCTGACCTACCGCATGACGCAGGTCCTCACCGGACACGGAAGTTTCGGGAGGTACCTGTGTCTAAAGAGAAAGGAGGAAACGCCTGGGTGTCACCACTGCGAAGATCGCCCGGAGGACACAGTAGAGCATACGGTGCAAGACTGCCCCGCTTGGGCAGAGCACCGACGTGTCCTCACGGCGGCGATAGGCGGAGACCTCTCGCGCCCGGCATTGGTTGCGGCCATGCTGCGGGGCGAGACGGAGTGGGAAGCGGTCGCCTCCTTCTGCGAAGCAGTAATGCTCGCGAAGGAGGAGGCGGGCCGCGTGAGGGAGAGGACAATGTCCTCCCTCCGCCCCACCCGCGGTGGTTGGCGCCCACGGCGACAGACGTCGCAAGACGATCTCCGGCCACGGTAGGCGCGGGCATGCGGGCGGCGAGTAAAGGGCAACTCGCAGCCCGACCATGGACCATGCCCGGGCCGACGGCGCGTTGTGTTCCACGCACGCCTCAAAGAGCGTCATAATGACGGGGCCCCCTCTCTAGAGGGCCAAAGCCTGCCGGGGTCGCGGGACTTATCTCATCACCGTGACCCCGGAACATAAAGGGCTATTGAAGGACACCGTGGATTTTAGTCAGTACAAGTCTGACAGTCCCTCCCGCCCTGCCCGGGGTGGGGACTCATTTGATGATTTTACCACGCAAAAAAAAAAAAACTCTAGAAATTTCTCCTGTATCGTAGGTGCGTATCCAAACATTAAACTCACATAGGTACCTACTTACACAAAAACTCAGATCCGGAACAACTATGTAGGTATTTTGCAGACCATACAAATATTTGTTCCGTGGGGTAATCGAACCCGCGACATGCAACGCAGCAGTCCAATCGATCGACCACTGCGCCAACCAAGCGTGCCGTCAACTCTAGTGTTCAGAATAGGTTTTCAAGAAAGAAACCTTTTACCTACATTTGGATGTGTTTCCTTCTTGACTCAAATCCGATGAGTTAAACAGGAAACAAATCTAAGTTTACCACCACGTCACCCATCCTAACATTTTTTTTTTGTCTTAGTCTTACGCAAAACACTTACATATAAACCTAGGACTGAAAAACAGTGCTAGGTCACACTGGGTCACACATGTTGCCACAGAAAATAATAAGTAAAAAAAATGTCACACGACTAATTTGGTAGCTGAAAACTATTAAGGTAGGGACAAATTTGTATGCCTAGAAACACACTTATCAGTGATAAGTGTGTTTCTAGGCATACAAATTCAACCGTTTAGATTTAATAACGCGTTGCATACGTTGCGTACGTGGGTTCAGTTTGTCCCTACCTTTATTCTTTCTCGTCCCCGCCGCAAACCACACAAAACATAGACATAGAGAATGGATGAACCCTTTTGATTTTTAAACGTTTTCTCTAATAAAACTTTTAGAATATTATATTTATAAAACTTTCGTTGCAATGATATTTAGATGGAGAATTGAGCAATACCCACTAAACTGAACACTAAAACCATGGTCTGAAATAAAATACTTTGATACTTTTATATCAGTTCATTACGTCATGGACCGACTTTCCACTTCACTGTCACGCAGTTGCGCCATCTGTCGTGTTTATTTTAGCCAGATTTCCCAGTTCTCCGTTCCTGATTTGTTAGCTCTAGCTGTCAGTGCGCCAAAGCCTGTCTAACCTATTTTCGTTTCGATGAATCAAAAAATATTTAATAGTCAACTTTTAACTAAATAATAATTTTTAAATGTCTTGTAAATAATGTTTTGATCGGCGTGTAGCGTTTATAATAACCCGGTCAGTTTTAATTCCTCAACAAACACCTGGCTTAATCGCGGAACTCTTATCAGACTTGACATTTAGTGGTTATTTCAATTGTTTTAATTATTTTCGTATTTCATTTTCAGAAATCGACACTATGGCGCTAATACTACAGTATATTAGTGATTTTCAATATTATATGGACAAATTCGGAGGTAAGTTAAATTATGAGATCTCGATACTTAGTTAAAATATTGTATCTGATAACACTCCATGTATTTACCGTCTTCCTGATACATTATTATTGTGAACGTGTTGAGTACAGTATATTATTAGAAACCCTTTATTAAATAAAAAAGAATAAAATACTAGCGGCCCGTCCCAGCTTCGCACGGGTATATTGTGAACTGCTCGACCGATTTTGTGCAAACTTCACATAAACCATCTACTAAATAGTCCGAACAAAGCCTAAACATTTGGTTTGGATAGGTGAGCCCGTTTTTGAGTTATAACATTACAACGAAAAGTGGCATTGATTTTTATATATTAGATATTTAATAGGTACCTTGCGCAATCTAAAATAAAATTCAAAAATCGTTATACATAAAAAAAATTGTAAAACAAACTTGGAAGTCAATAATTTCAGTAAATTCATACAGGTTTTTTTCTTTTTAACAATTTTGAAGGGACTAGATAATCAAAATCTTGTTTATAAAAGATGCACCTATCCGCAAGGATGACTAGCGTGACAAATTTATCTTATGATGATACTGATCATATCTCAAGACACTGCCAACACACTTCCAGTTATAACAGGAGACTAGGAGTATTTTTAGATGACCCACTAAACAGCTGGGCATTTACTGTATGCAGCTGATTTGTCCAATCACAGCAATTACATGCTATCTATAATATCATTGGATGCTGGGGAAAAAATTGAATTTTGAAATTTGAATCATGTAGGAATTGTTTATAGTTAATGTATGTATGTAGTTAACATTAATACTTTACGTAAATACACAACGTAAAAAGTCAACATTACATCTTCACAATTTAAATAAGAAAAAATAATAATGTTACTTTTTTATTTCCAGATCCTAGGACTAATCCATGGTTCCTGATGAGTTCACCTTTTCCTACACTATTAATATGTTTAAGCTATGTCTATCTAGTCAAGGTATTTAACTTGGTTTTTTTTTTATTTTTTAAGTACTTTTTTTGTCCTGTAAGCTAAATAATTTTCCTTTTCTTTTTTCAGGTCTTGGGACCACGATTTATGGAGAATAGAAAACCATATGAACTAAAAAATGTTCTAATACTATATAACTTTTTACAAGTAATATTCAGCGCATGGCTGTTTTATGAGGTAACATTTTTACATTTTACCAAAAAAAAAACTAACTTTTTGCTGCATTGCACTGTTGTCTTGTCTTTACTATTTTACAGTCTCATGATAAATTATTAGAATAAAATAATAATAGTTTTGTGCTCTATTTGCACTTAGTTGCTTTTTATAAAATAAACCTACTACACTTATGATAATATTTCAGTGCACCATTTTGTTATTAGATCCCTAAAATTTTCAATTTTCTTTTTTCTTAATTGTGTTTATTTCAGCCACATGTATGGTAACTACATATTTATATGTATTAATTTACCCTGTAGATTTATGTTTAATATTAGTTTTGATCTTACAAAACTAGCAAGTATACAGCCAATTTAACAAAAAAAAATAATACTTTTAATGAACTTACCAACAATTTTTGGCTACCTAACCTGTATGAAAATTGTAGACTAGCAACACAACCAGTACGCCCATGATAAGAGTGTCCCCAAGCTTTACTAGTTGGTGATGAGAGAGCAGAAATTAAAAGGCTTAATATTATTATCAAAGAGCTCATCAGACCTTGGCAGAGTAAATAATGATAAAATTATGTTTAATTATTTGATAATATAGGTATTACTGAGATAATTTTCAGACATAATGGCAGCCATAAGTAGCTATCCTTCATCTTACATACCCACACTGTGTCCTGGAATTGTTTATTGGTAGAAATAACACATCAATCTAACTTTTTTTTTTTTTAAATCATCAAATGAGTCCTCCCACCCCGGGCAGGGCGGGAGGGACTGTCAGACTTGTACTGACTAAAATCCACGGTGTCCTTCAATAGCCCTTTATGTTCCGGGGTCACGGTAATGGTATAAGTCCCGCGACCCCGGCAGGCTTTGGCCCTCTAGAGAGGGGGCCCCGTCATCATGCTGACGCTCTTTGAGGCGCGCGTGGAACACAACGCGCCGTCGACCCGGGCATGGTCCGTGGTCGGGCTGCGAGTTGCCCTTTACTCGCCGCCCGCATGCCCGCGCCTACGGTGGCCGGAGATCGTCTTGCGACGTCCGTCGCCGTGGGCGTCCACCACCGCGGGTGGGGCGGAGGGAGGACATTGTCCTCTCTCTCACGCGGCCCGCCTCCTCCTTCGCGAGCATTACTGCTTCGCAGAAGGAGGCGACCGCTTCCCACTCCGTCTCGCCCCGCAGCATGGCCGCAACCAATGCCGGGCGCGAGAGGTCTCCGCCTATCGCCGCCGTGAGGACACGTCGGTGCTCTGCCCAAGCTGGGCAGTCTTGCACCGTATGCTCTACTGTGTCCTCCGGACGATCTTCGCAGTGGTGACACCCAGGCGTTTCCTCCTTTCTCCTTAGACACAGGTACCTCCCGAAACTTCCGTGTCCGGTGAGGACCTGCGTCATGCGGTAGGTCAGGACGCCGTGACTCCTATCCAGCCACTCCTCAAAGAGGGGTCTTACCGCCGCGATTGCGGCGTGCCCGACATCAATCTAACTTAGTTTTTTTTTTCTAGTTATTTCCCAACTAGGAAACTGCCTGAAAAACATTGAGTGGCAATCAATTTGTAGCTTTTGTTAAAGTTCTTTCAGACATAAGAAATGTGCCTTTTATAATGTCCATATTTTTCTTTTATGTCATGCTATGCTCAGAGTATGATGGGGGGCTGGCTGAATCATTACAGCTTTAGATGTCAACCTGTGGACTACACAGACAATCCCAAAGCTATTAGAGTAAGTGATCTATAGGCGTCCATTCACCGACGCCTGGGCATTGGGAACAGAGCAGAGTAAACTAACCTATGCTCACTGTAAATAGCAATCATCATTATATTTATTTTTAAGAATGCTGCAGTATGCATATGTTAATGTAGTTACATGGTGCAGACGGTAACAGTTAGTTTTAAGTTAGTTATTATGCATAAGTATCCAAATGAATACGTTTTTGGATTGTATTGCTACTAACATTGTAAATTATCAACCTGCGCCAACATTATTACGCTAAACTTTGAATGCATTAACATTTGAAGCCGTGTGATGAACAGCGCGGCATCGGTGATGTGCGAATTGTGTATATAAGGGCCTGGTGTCGGCATATTGTTTCAGATTGGAGCCGCGGGCTGGTTCACAGGCAGGTATAACTTTCAATGTCAGCCGGTCGACCACTCCAAACATCCACAAACAATGAGGGTGAATTATCACTTCCATTTATTACATTAGTCCCAACATCCCAAAGCTACACTATACGTTTATTGATTACTACACCACAACATAGATATCTCTGTGAAAAGCTGACCTTGCCCTATCATTATGGCTTAACTTTTTTTTAAAGTGAAGTTGTTTCTGGGTTCTTAATTGTATTATCTTTTTTCTCTAATCTCATTGAATCATTAAATTGGAACCATACATTTGTACTAAATCAACTACTATCACAATGCATAAACTACTTATTGAATACTCTTGGAACATGTTCTGTGATGGCAAATGATAGATATTACTATTTGTAAAAATCATATACATGGCCAGATGCTTGGCTTGATGATTAATTGTGTATTGAAATTTTTCAATGAGCTGCAGTATATTTTTTAATTATCACCAATATTAGAAAGTCTAAAATGAGATTAAAGGTTCTCTTTTTTATTATAATAAATTAAGTTTTCAAATAACTTCATTTAAAATTTTCTTGAATATGTTTGGGATAAAACTAGATACTCTGATTAAATGAACATGGTTTTAATGAGATATCCCACGTCCACCCTCGTTGTGCTAGGCATTTTGCTTTGCCTATATTGTAGCTGTATTGTTGAAAACTGGTTGCATCATCATCCACGCCCATCATATTAACATATCAATAATTTTCGGAATCGATCATTATCTATCATGACGCATGACTATCATTACTTATAACGCTTAACACATACAGTTAATTGTAGATCTATAGATAAATTGCTAACGATTCATTTACTGTTGATTATTATTTTTTTATGCTTTAAAATTAAATAAAAAAAAATCTACATAATCAATGAAATAATAATGAAATTAAATTTTATAAGTTCTATTTCAAAATTTTATAATATGCATAAAATTTTCAGATGGTTCACGCATGTTGGTGGTATTACTTTTCCAAGTTCACAGAATTCTTTGATACGGTAAGTTTTTGTTTTAGTTAACACATACGTGACGTTATCATAACGTTTTAGCGATAACTGGCTATCGCAAAATTCAATACTGAACGCCAAAAAAAAAAGATCCGTATCAACGTTGTTGTCGATACTCTTGTTTACTTTAACACTTACGAGGTGTGCAATGTCCACAATTTTACTATAGCGATATTCGCTGGGTGCGCAGTACTAGGTGGGGGTAGTACTACTCGATTGCAGCGCTCATGGTGGCGAATAGTAGAAGTGCCGACAGCTTTCAGAGTAATTCAGCTTTGTTAACTGTCAAAAACGCGCTAATCTCAGGAACTTCTGCTTCGAATTGAAAAAATATTTTTGTGTTGGATAGTTCATTTATCGAGGAAGGCTATAGGCTATATAACATCAAGCTACGACTAAAAGGAGCAGAGCAGCAATGAAAAACTCTAACAAACATGATAAATTGAATGAAATCTCTCTAACAAACATGATAAATTAAATGAAAGGAAAACCAGGAAATCTGAAGTTACAAATTCAATGAGTCATTTTTTGTAAATAATTAAATTAATTTTCATTTAATTTATAGTTAGAGAGATTTCATCCTTATAATTGACCCTAACGATCGATGCAATAAAAGTACAGGGTATAATTTTTTCAGATTTTAGCCGGTTCGATTCCCGGGTGTGGGAGAAGAGCATTTTCGAATGTCTTTGAATGCAGTTTGCTTTTTATTCAAAAATAAAGGAATGTTTCCTTTGAGTAAAATACCTAACCAAAATTCGTCTTCTTCGTTTTCAGATCTTCTTTGTACTGAGAAAGAAGTTTGATCATGTGTCAACACTCCACGTGATCCACCATGGCGTGATGCCGATGTCGGTCTGGTTCGGCGTCAAGTTCACGCCAGGCGGTCACTCCACGTTCTTTGGCTTGCTCAATACCTTCGTACATATCATTATGTATTCGTACTACATGCTGGCAGCCATGGGCCCCCACATGAGGAAATATCTGTGGTGGAAGAAGTACCTCACTACTTTACAAATGGTAAGAGAAACGTTAATATGTATTTATTTTATAGCAAGAAAGGCATGTTTTCTTCCTATTTATTTTTTGTTCTGGTCTTTATCTGGGAACCTTGTAATTATGGAGAGATTGAAGATCAAAATACCAACTATTGTTTTAATGCAAGTGAATATTTATAATACCTAATCCCTCCGACCTCCATGGCCACAGTACGATGCAAACATCAGCACCATGTTTTGAATGCGTTAAATTGAGCCTTATCGTAAAACGATTTTTCACACCTTATAAAACTCGTTTCCATTTTTGTGTACCAGCGCAAAAATTGATGTGCATAATGCTTGCCCACTAACCGCAACATGCCAGTTTTAACACAATCATCACGCCCGTGATCCCTGAAGGGTTAGACAAAAATGTACCTAATAGTACACCCACAATTCCCCCATTATTATGTTTAAATCCCATATAATAGAGCGCGAGCCTATTGCTGCCAATCTGGCATAAACTCAGAAACCGTGGCTGCTATTTAGAAATTTTTGACGGAATAACACACACAAGTTGGATATCGATCCCGGAACCTCATGTTCAGCAATCAAAGCAAAAATAGAAAAAGTGTTATGTTTACGGATAACAAACTTCTGAGACATGACTTTGTTCTTCACACATGTACGAGTAAATACGCGCTTTGGACGATGCTCGTCACCCATTCTGTCACACTTGTGGGCAAAGCCCCAAAATCATTCCAAGAGCTCTTAAAGCGCTATCTCAAACTAGCTGTCACGTTATGCGTCCAGACCGTGTACCACTTCTTCTGGGCCCTATTATTAACACAAAATGTTATACTTATTTTTCCAGGTGCAGTTTGTAGGTATAATGGTACACGCGTTCCAACTGTTGTTCATCGACTGTGACTACCCGCGCGCATTCGTCTGGTGGATCGGCATGCACGCCGTTATGTTCTTCTTCCTCTTCAAAGACTTCTACAACCAGTCCTACTCTAATAGACATAAGGTATGTTTATCGCTTATATTTTCTGTTTCACAATTAATACTGACTTCACCTAACATTGGTTAGGTGAAGTTGCAAAACTTCCTGGTTTCTTCAAAGGAGCACTGTTATCTCTTTAATTACACCCTAAACAGTTACCCAACTTAAAGTATTCTCTATATATTTTTAATCATCTTCATATAGTTATAAAGAGAACAGAGGTCAAGTTTTATGTAAAGAATCGACTCAGGAAATACTTAAAAGATTCCAAAAATTGAAAGCTATTATACCTACTCCCGAGAGAGTAATTAATGAATAATTTTCGTTAACAGGTTCGCTCCAGGTCTCCCCAGCCGGAGACGACAGAGATAAAAGACATCACGTACAAAAACGGCTCCCTGAAGAACGGCTTCAGCAACGGACACACGAACGGCGCCGTCCCTCGCGCGCGCACCGTGCTGCCGGCCGGCAACTGACGACGGACCAGGCGCCCACCTTAGCATTCCGTACTGTGTTCTGTGATTCATAGCCTGAAATTATCACGGGACGTTAACATTTCTTATTTAATGCGTGGACCTTCGGGGTAACGGTGTCGGATGTATGTGAGGGACGCGCGATCGGCCCGGCCTCTCGCCACGTCGCCTCGCCAGTAATAACCCTAGGAGTAGTGGTACATGTGATTTGTCTAGTGTACATACAGTTAGGCGGTATCAATGGTGTAAATTTTATTTTATTGATGTAAATGTAAAGCTAGATTTGTGATCGCATAGCGTTTTATACTTTTATTATTAGAATTAGACAAATTTTGCTTTTAGAGTTTAGAAAACCTCTAAAAGAATACAGTCATAATACTTACAGGCATGTATGTTATACATTGTGCTTATTTAATTTAAATATTATGTTAGTTATGATGATGAGCTTGTAAACTTAGAAAGATAATTTTCATAATCCAAATCATGTCGCATTCAGGAACTTTCGCGTTGCTTACGCGAATCTAAAACGTTTTAATTCGCGTAAGCAACGCGAAAAATATCGCGATCCGGACATTATTTGGATTCTGCAAATAAGATTTTAAAAAATGTATTATATTAAAATTTGTCAAAATTATTAACCACATAAAATGGTGTAAAAATGTTTATTATATTAATATACATAATTATGTGCGTTTAAAATATTTGTGCTGTCTGGTATTAGCACATTCATTATAGAAGCAGCTATCTACAGTATTTTGTTTAAAAACCCTTCTCATCCCACCTTATTATCCATCTGCATCTACCCTTATCCTATCTTAAAGCCCGGTTTCCACCGCGAGCGGAACGGACCCATTAATGACTTCGTTAAACTCGCAAGCGCAAACTGCGTGCCTGTATTTCCACCAACAAATCGTTTTTCCGTTCCCAGAGCGAGCTCATTTTTACTCTTTTCACCCGATGAGTCATTAATGTGTCCGCTCCGCTTGCAGTGGAAACCGGGCTTTAATCTTATGTAAAAATTAAAAATAGGTCCATTGACAAAAGCTCTGTTTTTATTGTGCTATTCATAAGTATTGATCAGTATTTTTACAAGCTCATGATTATCGATACCACTGTTCACAATATTAGATCAAAGATGAGTTTTGTACCTTTTGGAAATTCCAGAATTATATAAAATGTGTCAACGCCATTTGCCTTCGTGTATTAATAACACATTTACAGGTGTTCATTAATTCGGTACAACATTTTTGTTGTATGAATTTGACGTGATTATTTTTTCTATTTTCGGTACAATAACTGTATTTTTAATTTCAACCGAATGTTCAATTTAGGTTTAGATTACTATGACACTAAAAAAGTGGTTGTGTTGGTTATTTATTTTGTTTAATTTATCTTTTATTTAAACCAAAATTATGTAAGTATATAGGATCAAATCGATAACGGGTTTAATAGCAGTAGCTTTCAAACTTCCTTTTAGTCTTCCGTTTTGTTTTGTACTTACCAAAATTAAAGGTGCTTTTTGTACTCCGAATATGATTCTGCTTATTTTAGCAGCGAAGCAGCTGAAGCTCACCATTTTGTAAATATAAAATTTGTTGTTTCAATAATCATATAGAAATCAATTTATGTACCTATTGTAATTTTTATACAAAAATATGCAATTAAAATATAAGTGTAATATTACTGTAACATTTTAATTTACACAAATTCCCTCCATTTCACAAAAAAATATGAATGAAACAATAAGAATATCGCACATTTTGCCCTAAACATACAGGCCAGTGTATCCTTTTTTTCATGGTAAAATCATCAAATGAGTGGAGCGAAAGCTGTCGGACTCATTCTGCCTAAAATCGATTTCTTATTCATTTGCAGTCATATTTTTACATTCAAAACAAGCTATGGCAAAGAGATAAGGTCAAGGCACACCGAGACGCACCGCTGCGCGAATATTTCAATAGAGCTACTCAAAATCGAACTCCACTACCTACACAAAAATATACACCGGCCGCGCTGCGTTTTAATAGGGACTCAAAATACACTAAAAGCAATACACATTTGCAGTATCTATCGTTGCGCCACGTCGCGTTGCGTCGCGTCTCGGTGTGAACTGACCGTTAAAAGAATCATAGAGCGGGCATTGGGAAAATTGTCCTATAGAATGTTTGATGTCAAGCGTCAGTAGCGCGATCTAGCTTCGAATAGAAAAATACATTTCAAATAATTCATCAAAACATATTTCAACTATTACACGGTAGATGGCGTTAAATGATAACCTGGAATAGAGGTGTTCTAGGATGGATCAAATTTATCGATAACATAATAATTATAGACAAGTTTAAAAAACTGTTCAAGCGACCTTTTCAAAATCTAAATCTTACTCTCTGTTCTCTTTTCAGGAGACCACTAGAAATCACAGCACAGCATTATGCTGAGCGCAAAGCCTTCTTATTTTTGTTAATCATTATCTAAATTCAAGTCTCATCACTCTTGATCTTTTTTTATGTACATGGTACATTGTACATGGTACATTGTACATGGTACATTGTACATGGTACATTGTACATGTTTCTTTAACAAATAAATCTATTTTATTTCTTTTGGAGTTCTTTTTCCGTACCAACATTCATTTAATTCATTAAACAATATCGATAATTCAAATCGATAAAGATAAACAAACTACTCTAATCCAATAGAAAAGTACTGCTTTTAAGCAACAGAGGTCGTTTACAACAATTTTGGCAAGTATTCTAGTACTCGCGGGCACGCGGGCGGCGATGGCGGCGAGTAAAGGGCAACTCGCTGCCCGACCATGGACCATGCCCGGGTCGACGGCGCGTTGTGTTCCACGCGCGCCTCAAAGAGCGTCAGCAAGATGACGGGGCCCCCCTTTAGAGGGCCGAAGCCTGCCGGGGTCGCGGGACTTATCTCATTACCGTGACCCCGGAATATAAAGGGCTATTGAAGGACACCGTGGATTTTAGTCAGTACCAGTCTGACAGTCCCTCCCGCCCTGCCCGGGGTGGGAGGACTCATTTGATGATTTTACCACGAAAAAAAAAAGTATTCTAGAACTAGCTTTTGCCCGCGGCTTCGCTCGCGTAATCAGTCGAAAATCTAAGATTTATACAATCTTTCATCCCCTATTTTATCCCCTTAGGGGTGGAATTTATCAAAATCCTTTCTTAGGGGATGCCTACGTCATAGTAGCTTTACGCATGCAGTCTCAGCCCGATCGGTTTAAAATTGACAGTTTCATACAAACTTTCATCCCCTATTTATCCCCTTAGGGGTGGAATTGATCAAAATCCTTTCTTAGGGGATGCCTACGTCAAAGTAACTTTATGCATGTAAAGTCTCAGTCCGATCGATTTAAAATTGACAAAGTTTCATACAAACTTTCATCCCCTATTTTATCCCCTTGGGGGTAGATCAAAATCCTTTCTTAGCGGATGCCTACGTCACAACATCTACCTGCATGCCAAATTTCAGCCCGATCCGTCCAGTGGTTTGGGCTGTGCGTTGATAGATCACTATATCAGGAACCTTTGAGTTTTATAAAAGGTGTTAAAAAATCAACTGCAGGAATTTCGTGTGCGTACTTGGTATCAAAAACTAAGTACATTCTCCCAAAAAAAAATTTTTTTTTCGAGCATTTTTTTCAAAAAAAATTTTTTTTTTCAAGCATTTTTTTTTTACCATGTTAATGAATTTGATTGCTCTTTGAGGTCGTTTACCCGTGTGTAACGTTCACAGCTGATTCCAACTTTCCCATCACATTTTGCAGACTTTGGACTGGCAATTTATCGAAATACTTACAAATAACTTATTTTATTGGCCATATTAATTGGCCAAAGGAAAAATGCTTGAAAAAAAGGGGTTTGAAGATTTTACTATGGAGCGTGGCATACCTACTGCCGCCATTTTGTTTTTTTTTCAAAATCGCGGCCAGCCATGAAACCTTTATAAATCGATAGCTGACATCAATAACAACAAAAAATATTATGACACCAACCCTCGTAAAGTGTCCGGTTTCTGAGATAATAACCGTGAAAGTTGATCACGTGACATTCACAATTCTAAGCTAGTGTACGTATGTGTTCGAATGTATCAAGATGTTAAAAATAATAACTTTTTGAACGTAATATGTATGTTGCATTATATCTGGATGTTATTTAAACATTATACGTCTGACATAATCTACTTTTTGAACTCAATAACTTATTTTTAGTGAAGTAAAGTGTAATTCTCCCTCGTAAAGTGTCCGGTTTCTGAGATATAAAGTGTTAAAGTTGACCACATTAATTCGGAATAACAAAGGCTTAATATTTTTTTATAAAATATTTTAGTAATTGATAATCCTGGTCTGGGAGAAAAAGGTAAACGTAGAATGTGCCAGCTGCTTCTCTTCCCGGGCAGACCGTAAAAGTCGGTCGAGGGATAGGGCAAAATGTAAGATCCATAGCCCCTCAGCTTAAAACTCTTTCAATGGGCAGCAGCGTTGGAAGACTAATAAGCTGAAATAAATACGCTCGCCAACCCGCCTGCCAAGCGTGGCGAGTATGGCAATAAAATCCTTGGGTGAGGCCTTAGTCCAGTAGTGGACTTTCTACGGCTGTAATTATGATGATGATATGCCTCATGATGTTTCTGCTTACTGTGGCCATTACACCAATATACCTGGATAGAAGCAATTTGTTCTTCAATTTGTATCGAGACGAGCGTGTCATATTTTGCATAGATATTTTGATGATACAACTGTAATTTAGTATACAAACTTCGTCATAGTCGTCCCACTTCTTGTGTATTGTTTCTACAACTCAATACGGCACAATTAGGCATTTTACTTTTTGTATTACCTCTGACTGCGAGAATATTCGAGCGCGGACTCATTAAAAGAAATCAAAATATCTCCTTTTTTTACACGCGAAGTAAATACACTTCCAGTACAAGCCAATCCAAGTCTGTAGTGGTCATAATTGTTGATGATAGGGATACAATGTAACGGCTAAGTTATGGCTTCAGGTACAAACAAGAAAATTCGAGATTTAAAAATGTGGCAAAATCTAACCATCCCTACCAAAATTGCAAAAAGTAAAGGTGACATGCCATGGTTATATTTATCAAATAAAAACATGACGCCTAAAATTGTTTGATTGGCAATAAAATGTTCTTGAAGCGGCTTTTTAATTTTTCTATCCCTATTTGTGCCAGTAAGAGAGACAGGTTTATGCAACCAATAGAAGACAATTTTCGCGAGTTGACGTCAGTTTATTGCGTTATAATGCTTAAAATTAGAAATTGTTGTAACCACAGAACCATCATCACACAATATAAATGTAACGAGTACTGTCAGTTGTATTTTAGACTGAATGTTTAAACCTGTCTCATGTATTACATTTACATTGTTTAACATTTATCGTATAACTATCGTATTGATAGTTAAATCATATGAAGATATTTCATTTAAACAAGTGTAGACGGTCTAAAAATAAGTTATTAAGTTCAAAAAGTAGATTATGTCAGACGTATAATGTTTAAATAACATCCAGATATAATGCAACATACATATTACGTTCAAAAAGTTATTATTTTTAACATCTTGATACATTCGAACACATACACTAGCTTAGAATTGTGAATGTCACGTGATCAACTTTCACGGTTATTATCTCAGAAACCGGACACTTTACGAGGGTTGGTGTCATAACATTTTTTGTTGTTATTGATGTCAGCTATCGATTTATAAAGGTTTCATAGCTGGCCGCGATTTTGAAAAAAAATCAAAATGGCGGCGGTAGGTATGCCACACAAATCTTCAAACCCCTTTAATAATTTTGAAAAAAAAATTAAAAAAAAAATTTTTTTGAAAAAAATGCTCGAAAAACATAATTTTATTTTTGGAATGTACTTGGTTTTTGATACCGAGTACCTACACACACGAAATTCCTGCAGTTGATTTTTTAACACCCTATATAGGTATATTTAATATAAGATAGGTGTAATTTATCTATAATATGTATGTATTTAGAAATATATAAGTATGTTTATCAGTTGTCTAGTACCCATAACACAAGCTCTGCTTAGCTTGGGACTATATGGCGTTGTGTGATAGTTGTGGAATATTATTATTATTATATATATTATTATATTTTCTTTATTCATTATTTTTCATATTTCTTTACATTTTTAAATATTTAAAAAAAAAACATTTAAAAATATAAAAAATAGTGGCCCACTAGCATCGGGAACAGGGTCCAAGGTGCCGGTGGTTAGGACTCTAGAGAGAGGAACCTCCTCACAATGCGCGCCGTGTCCAAGAGAACTGCTTTCTGCATCAAGCCCTTGAGCCAGCTGCACAATGAGAGCCTCTTAAGATGTTGGTCGAGGCTCTTCACAATTAGCCCATTGACCGAAACGACTATCGGTACAATGACTGCTGAGTCCACGTCCCACATGTCGACAATCTCGTGTGCTAAATCAAGATACAGTACCCGGCACGGTTCTTGACCGCTCGTCGGAAGAGTGGGGATCGCTTTGCGCATCGTACACTTATGACAAGTAAAACGCACACCCGTTTATTATTTATTTTTTCTAAGTTACGGTCTACGTAATTTGTTACTGGTTCTATGGTTGAAAGAAAGATTTAATTAATGATTTATTAAGTTGAGAAGTGGAAATTGAGATCAAAGAAAAAGGTACCTAATTAACAAGTGTTTCTAATTTAAAATTATAACTTAGTTCTTATAGTTTGTCAAAAATTACTAATAAATCTACTACGTACCTACGTACTTTTTTGTTAACATTTTTGACCTCGAATTTCATTTGTTCATTAATGAAATGAAAAACATTTTTTACAAAAAATAAAAAATATAACCAGATAATTTAAAATGATGCAGTTTAAAAATCGGTGTCAATTAAACTGGTCGGAAGTGTACTCGTCGTCGTAGCCACATGCAACAGGAGTAAAGAACGAATCACGAGTGACGGCTATGACGCGATGCGCTACGGCACGCTACGGGCCAATCACTGCACTTTCCCCGCCCCCGCGCCTCAATCCACATACCAAAGGGACCCAATAATTCACTTCTGCGCAGGTGAAGGTCAGCGTTCAAGATCCGTGCCTATGATTGTACTTGATTTTTTTATCATTTTCAGCTTTCACGAGATTTTCGTCATGAGGGACATATTATTATTATTATTATAACACCCTCAAGTTAAAGGGGAAAATATACAAATCCGTGATTGTAAATACAAGGTCGGAATTACTATGAAAAAAATACTTACTACAGAACGCGAGCTCAACAGCAGTAGCTCAATAGATCTCCTTAATTATTATAGGCTTAGCCGTATTTGGGTCCAATAGATATTTATTTATAAGATGTCATTGTCAGAGTTACTCAAAATGGAGAAATAAACCATCCACGCGAAGACCGACATCCGCGCGGACGGAGTCGCGGGCGGAAGCTAGTTATTAAAAATAATCCTTATCTTAACAGTTATGTAGGAATTACTATTTTTTTCTCTATGATTTCAAAAAACTACGACTTATACCAGTAATGCGGAAAGTAAGAGAAACGTGTCTTTTTTTATGACATTGTATAGTTCAATTTATTCCTTTGGCGATAAAGTGCTAAATTGTACGGACATTGACAAACAACAAATTGATATTTACACACATGATGTATTTCTGTTGCCACTTTATCAACAAGTACTAAAAAAATGGAGTTCCCATACAACAGACATGTTTTTTGGCCATTTTTATAGATATTGGTACGAAACCCTTGCGTAAGTCCAGCTCGCACTTGGTCGGTTTTTTTGCCTCATTAGCTAGTTTGTACATGAAGTATTTCTTTTATTTCATACATAGGCCGCACGCCTAGAAAATCACTAAAGAGGAATAAATTTATTTGCCAGACATAGCACATCGGAAACCTAAATTTCCTGCAGAACTGTCTTCAGTATTATGAGACCGTGAAGAGCATCTATAACGGTAACAGTAGGACAGATGGCATAAGTATGAACCACCCTTCTTCACTTTTTCTTTAGGCTGCAAAAGAAATAACAAAAATGAACCTTCAGATTATGAGTTAAGAGTTCTTATTAAAAAAAGCATATAAAAAAATGTCATGCTTATTAAAAATATGAACATACACTTTTCCCAACCCAGGAGTCTTCAGTCCACTCCCAAACATTACCAGCCATGTTATACAGACCAAAGTCATTAGGAGGAAACATGTTCACTGGGCAAGTACCAATATAACCATCTTTGGCTGAATTGTGAGTAGGGAATGTGCCTTGCCAAATATTGGCCCTGAAAAATATAAAAATAATAATATCAGGTACCATTCCGTAACCATTATTTACCCTGTTCATGTGACATCAGGCAAATTCAGTATTTTCAGTCACATTGATATCCGACAGCTGTAACCCAAAATTAAGCTTATTTTAATTAAAATAATGATCACTGTCATTTGACAGACTTATCGGTGCCAGCTACAGGACGGCATAGGGCCTCATTAATTTATGGAGACCCGACACGTTTAAGGCACGGCCTACTTTAGTAAAACATATTTATGGCGATGTACGACAGCATTTACATAGAAGTGAATTCACGTGCTTTTGCTCGAAATGCAGAGCTACTTCCCGCGGAGCCCATAGATGACATCGCCACAAAAGACGAGATATTCATTCTTTTGGCATATAAAAAACTGTTTCAAAAAAAATGTAACCGACTTCAAAAACAACCACAAAAAAGTTCAAAATAACCTACAAAAAACTTTTCTTTCGAAAGTCGGTGACTTTATTTTTTATTTCATTGACTTTTTGTCACCGACTTTCGAAAGAAAAGTTTTTTGCAGGTTATTTTGAACTTTTTTGTGGTTGTTTTTGAAGTCCGTTACATTTTTTTTTATTATTTTTGTTTTATCCTTTTTAGTTTAAATATTCAACCCAAATTATTGTCAAATACATAATTTTCTTACATGTGCACTAAAATTTTGTAATCCGTAGCACCGGTAATAACATCGCCCTTGTATGTACACAATGAGCTAAAAATAAAAACTACTGCACCAAACTAAATCAAAATGTTATGGGACCAAATGGCAGATATACTGTACCGAACAAAAAAGAATCATCGAAATCGGACCAGAAACTTTGGAGTAGACAATGTTGAAAACTTTTTCGGCTTTATTACAAAACGTGGTTTAACTTAGACCAAGGTTTAAATCAAAAATAAATTTTTGAATTTCGAACTTTATTCCAACTGCTATAAAATTCTAAAATGCACATTGACAACTTAGACCGGGATCTAAACTCGGTTTTTGTATTAATAACTTTACGACAGTAGAAATAAAGTTCGAAATTCAAAAATTGATTTTTTATTTAAACCTTGGTCTAAGTTAAACCACGTTTTGTAATAAAGCCGTTTAGGTTTTTGTTGATTTTTGTCGATTTTTCAAAAAAGCCTAATCCAATTTCGATACAATTTTATTGGGACCATTCGGTAGTATATCCTTTCCAACAAAAAAAAGATTTTTTTTAAATCGGTTGGCAAACGACGGAGTTATGCCCGAACAAACATTAAAAAATATATACAGGGTGATTTGTAATTGGATGCGGTCCTTGAAATGGGTGATACTAGACCTTATTTGCAAGAACGACAACATGGGGTCTAAACTGGATGGTTTTAGAGATATCGAACTTTAAAGATTTTTCGAAAAATTTCCACCTCTCCGTCATGAAGTGCTAAGTGTTAGAAAGTAACGATGGTTATCATCACCTACAATTTATACTTTTCTGAAAGAATATGAATGGCTGCATCTAATGGATACAAGTTTGTTATAAAACGAATCATATCTTGGGAAATTAAGTGACCGTTCTTGCCTGATATGATCAACCAGGATTTAGCGCATTGACTCAAAAAGCTAATATCAGATAGTAGTTTGGACAAAAACTACAGAAAAAAAAGTTGGGTTGAAAAAACATAACCGATCCTCGTCGATTTACTACCTCATCAGTAACAACCCTAATTTTCTGGTAAGACACTAACTAAAAGTGGGTACTGTGGCACCATTTTGGAAAGGTTACGAGACAAGGAAGGTTTTTCTGTAATTTTTACACCAAGTGTCATACATTTATTTTGAAAAATGCGCTTTGAAAGACAAGGGAAGTTTTCAGAAAACTTCAAAACAGAAACTTTATGACACTTAATTTCCCAAGATATGATTAGTTTTATAACAAACTTGTATCCATTAGAAGCAGCCATTCATATTCTATCAGAAAAGTATAAATTGTAGGTGATAACCATCGCTACTTTCTAACACCCAGCACTTCATGAGGGAGAGGTGGAAATTTTTCGAAAAATCTTTAAAGTTCAATATCTCTAAAACCATCCAGTTTAGACCCCATGTTGTCGGGGTAAAAATTGTTGCAAATAAGGTCTAGCATCACCCATTTCAAGGACCGCATCCAATTGTTTATAACCATCCGAATTAAGAACCTCCTCCTTTTGGAAGTCGGTTAAAAAACTGTTGCCGCGAACTAATTTTTCTGTTTCTGTTCATGTAATAGGCACGTGAAACATAGCGACACCCGCATCGTCAACATTGTACTTACATTACCATAGATATGATAACGAGCAAATGATAATGAGTATCACAAAGTTTGGAACGTGTCGCGCGCGAGGTGTCATGACACTTGTAACATGGGAACCACCATATGGCCGTAAATGAGCCCTTATTATTTATTGATTATTCTACTTTTATACAGGGTGAATTTTTCAACTGGTCGTAGATGGCTATATCTGAAACTATGAGGAATATCGAAAAACGTTGAAAGGAGTCTCGAGACCGATTTTGTCGAAAACTAAAACTGCGTCATTGGATTTAAGAAAAATCAATAATCTTGGCCAGGAATCGAGCCCGCTGATTTTGAAAAAAAAACTCATCGTGTATTATTACACTATTCGATAGTGTTGCTAATAAGGATGAAGTCCTGGGAAGTAATCATGTACGGCAAACTTAAGGAAATAGCTGATTTTTATGTAATTGCCATTTTTCTATGTTACTTTATAGTACGCGTCACGTAAAAAGAACGCTGGAAGAAAGTGGTGGGGATGTGTTTGCGCATGGGTACAGTCTCGCATGTGCCTATTGGATGTGGATTCTGCGCGGGAAGCAAAGCTCAACTGACGAACCAATAGCGCACCGGCAATCATGCAGCGCGTGGGTCACCCGCCCCGCGCCCTAGCTCATACCATCAAATTAATAGACCGATAATTCGCCTATGGTTAGCTTGACCGCCAGCGTTCTTTTTACATGACGCGACATAAATACTTCTGAGCCTTAATTTGTTCGAAATAGGCTATTTGACAGTATCAATAAATAATTAATTAGTACGTTATTTAGAGTTTTGAAAAATAACGGACACATATTTTTCTTAAGTAAAATCAATGAATATTTACCAAGATATAACACATCAAGACTCGAGAGTAGGGGCTCGTGACGTCAGAATTCAGTAAAAAATGTACTGAATTGTGACGTATTGGCAATTTTAAAAGCATCATAAATGTCCGTCAATTTTGGTTTGCGTAAAAAAAGAAAAAATACGAGTCAAATATTATTTGATAATCGAACTGACGGACTAATTAGAATTTTTTAGTCAAATAGCCTATTATAAAATTTCATTGTTTTCGATGTTTCACTGGATTCGACGTCTCAACAATCCCACTGTATTCAGCAATACGAAATTATTGAGTTGAACCAAAAGTAGCATTATTTAAAACAAGAAACGGTTAACTTATGTATGTTTCAAATACAGTCATTACTTTGAAGATTGACCAGTTTTTATTAATTATACGTTTTCCATAAGTTTGCCATATATGATTACTTCCCAGAATTTGATCCTTATTAGCAGCACTATCGAACGGTGTAATAATACAGCAAGTGATTTTTTTTCAAAAGTCAGTGGGTTCGATTCCTGGCCAGGATTATTGATTTTTCTGAAATCTAATGATGCAGTTTTTGTTTTCATCAAAATCGGCCTCGAGACTCCTTTTATCGTTTTTTGATATTCCTCGTAGTTTCGGATATAGCCATCCACGCCCAGTTGAAAAATTCACCCTGTATACTTAAACAGATATAGATCACTGATAGTTTGACAGTGATACTAAATCAGAACTGTATAACAAAGTTCAGAGATACAATACAAAATCATGTGAGTGAAAAAAATCTATACTGACATATGCTTCCTGCCAGGAAAAAGCTTGTCTCCCCAAGGATATGTAGTATCTTGATGTCCACCCCGACATGCTGCTTCCCATTCAGCCTCTGTTGGTAGTCGTGCACCTCTCCACTTGCAGTAGGCTTTTGCATCATTCCATGAGACATGAGTGACTGGATGGTCCATTAATTCTGAAACATACAGGTAAATTATTTCAAGTAGGTATTACACAAATAGGCACATTTGACTGTGGTTGTATATCTACAAGGTGAGTAAGATAAGCTTAACATAAAATAAAATCGATTTTATGGTAACCTTATCTTAAAAAGACAAATAAAAAAAGCAAAATCAGTCTGTATACACCGTGTTCCGGACGATATACATAAACTTCGACCAGATGTTCAAACCACGGAAGTAAGCATTTTTCATTATGGACACATTAATAAATTCTTATTTTTTATTTTTTGTTAATTTTCATACAAACTAAATACCTAGACGTAAATAACCCGATATGCATGCCTCTTTATCCGAATTGGCAACGTCATTCATAACATTTGGCGGGCTGAAACAAATGAAATGCAAATAGTATTTGATAGATTTCAAATTAAGATACTTTCTCACTGCATAGCTCAATTAAATTTCATTAAATGAAATTACAAATATCTTTGTAACGAAGCCTTTTTAAGTACTACTTCCTTTGTTGGATTTGATTTGTAAAAGCCATAGAAGTATTTGCTAAAGTTTATGGATAACGTGAAGAACACGGTGTATAGGTACCTATTATGTCAGAATCTGGTCCAAATGGATGTCTCCAGTTAGCACCAAGCACTTTGTACCACCACACAGCTTGTACAGCACGGAAGTCTTTTAATTGTTCCTTAAATGTGTTATTCAGAAATGCTGTGAATACAAAACTATCTCCAAATTGTTCAGCTTCTGTCTTATATTTGGTTTCAGTAATAAAATTTGCAAAATCTTTATTTGAAACTTCATACTTGTCTAAATAAAAACTTTGTAGTTTTACTATCCTTTTTGGACCTTCTTGATCACTCTCTATGGCTATATTGTCTGTTCCTACTTGATAGTCATTAGCTGGCACAAGTATCATTCCATCTGATCCATCTTCTTCATCTTTATTATATTTACTAATACCATTATGACCGACCGGACATTGATCAACATTGTTGTACGCATTACTAAAAATGCTTTCTTTAGATAAGTTTGCCCCTTCTGCTCGATTAAGATCACAACCACATCCAGATTCTTTGGAAGTTAGAACAGGTTGTAGAATACAGAATAATAATAGAAACATCATGATTTTTATGTTTGATCCGGACTGAACACTGACTGAACATTAAACTTGTGCTGAAGGCCGAGTTGATAAAAGCAAAAAAAACGTCAAAAAAACTAAAAAATTTCTTCATGAACTGACTGTTCTTTCAAATAGAGTTAATTCTGGTTTAAAAATTAATCATGCTAGAAATTCAGTCACTTTCAAATCCTATCAGTTTTGCATTCTATTCGCAACGGTGTATAAATGAAATGTAAATCACAGATGTAAATAGTACTGACACTGCTGACAGCACAACACAAACACCACTAGCCCATCCTTGATCCTATTTAAAAATGTACTTTCTTTTTTCAGGGTTGCCAACTCAATGTCACGGTTGGGTGCTAAGTAACATCTCAAATAGTGCTAAATTGCTAGAAAGTTTCAAAAATAGTGCTAAATATATGAATTTAATAAAAAAGAACACATAACAGAATATGTTCTAATTTTCGATTTTTTATTTTATTTTATCTATATGTTTTTTTATTGATTCCGAATGCCGTTTAATTTCAAATATTCTTGCGTTAAATTCTATTTTACAGAAGGAACACATTGCTTTTGAACTATTTCCTAGCACAGGTTTTCCACTTTTTGTATTTTGGATCTTCCTCCCATTCTTTTCTATAATTTTGAATATAAGTACCTTTTTTACGTAAAGGAACATCCATTTTCGTCTCACTGTCACCGAACACAAAACAAATTTAAGTTAATAAAATGATTAATACTATTAATCAGATAATTATTGCGCACAAAGACACGATGAATGAAAAACAAAAATGAACGAAAAACAAGCAAGGTTAGACAAAGAAGGAGTTATCTTAGAGAAAAAGTCAAACATAGCACTGTTCGCCTCGTCTGCCATACACGCCTTTATCTACCGAAGTGCCGCAGATTACAGACTACAATAGTTTGCGTTTTGTTACTTCAGGCACAGCTGCATTTTGTGAGCGAACAGACAACATCAAAATTAGTGCTAGATTTAGTGCTGGGTGCTGTTTCTTAAATTTCAGTGCTAGGCACATGAAAATAGTGCTAAATCTAGCACTCAAAGTGCTGAGTTGGCAACACTGCTTTTTTTTAAATATTTATTCATGACCATCTGTACTGTACGACTGTGTGTGCCTCACACCATGCTCACACCACAGCACTGGCGTCAGTCCACTGATATGTAGTCTGTGGTCCACTGACGAGTCAGTGCTGACCTGGCACTGTGCCATAAAATGATTGATTTCTTGAAATACTGACCTCGTCTAAATAGCATGAGTCAGTTTTCGGCGCCAGCACTGACGTCAGTTACTGACTCAATGTAAATCTGCCATCACACTGGCTGGGCTGACGACACTACATGACTGTCATGACTCATAAGGCTCCAGTACACGTTGGCCCAGCGCGTTCGGCGAGTGCGTTCGGCCAACGTGTACTAGGCTGTTTTGTGTGTATTTGTCGTTTGCGGCCAACATTCGCCGACGATCCGATTAGTGTCGGTTTTTCGTGCACAAATCAAAGGAATTTGGCGCAAGCCGCAAACAGCGATCACACGTTGGCCGAATGTTTATTTCAAATATAGGCGTCGGATTAGATTGTAGTGTCGCGGTTAATATTGTTTCAAAATCATGGCGTCTTGGAGTAACGATTCTACTCTGGTGCACATGTAAATAAAATTTGAAAGTGCTGTACAAGTATATTGCAGAGCGGCCGTGATCGCCCTAACGTCCATCTTCGTAGAGCGACCAACGCAGAATGAAAGTCGCCAACGTGTGAACGGTACCACGAACATCTGCCGAGCGCATTGGCCGAGCGTGCTCGGCCAACGTGTACTGGAGCCTATAGACATATATCATGACTGCACTGACACCATAGATATAATATATAATCTAGATCTCTTCAAGTTTTTTGCTACACAAAAATGAATCTTACACTCACGGTTTAGATTTCCTTTTTTGTCTGGCAAAACTAACGAGAGAAATGAGAGAGGTTAATTTTGAAGGTCGCTATCTCTTTTCCACAATCGCCAGGAGATAAGCATTGGTAGAAATGGTAGAAAATGTTATAGTTTGGGGCTTACTTAATTTATTTGTAATTTATGTTATTTTTAAGCTACAAGTAAAATAAGTTTGTGAGGTTGTTTAAAAATGTATTTTACCATATTTTTATAATACATAGAAAATAGTAATCATTATTTTTTTGTAAAGTTATATTTATTGTATGACTATGTGGTAGTAATTACGTAATTATTCTGACAACACTGAATTTGACGTATGAATTATAAATGGCGGCTTTTTTGTAAACCATAAATAAAAATACGTTTTATTTAACTACAGGTATCTTCTATTTTTATTGTGAAAATAGTAAAATTATGATGTATTATGACATATAGAAGTGATTCATAATATTGGTTGTGGTATATCATTTCACAGGTAAGGAATATTTAAGATTTTGTTAGGTACCTAACGTTGATTAGTGTGACAATACTTCAGAAGTTTTGAAGACAAATCTACTTATTCTTTCATGACTTTGCGATGAAAACTAAAAGGAAAATATGGAAAATATAATTTGAACCTACGAGTAATTATCACATTATTGCAATAGTTTATAGATTAGTTTAAGTTTTTAGTTGGACGTGACAAAAAATGTTGTGTGAAGACTCCATTTCAAGCCAAGCGAAACTCTATTACTTAGACTTCGCTGTCCGTCTGTCTGTCTGTCACCAAGCTGTATTTATGAACTGTGATAATTAGACAGTTGAAATTTTCACAGATGATTCATTTTTGTTGCCGCTATAACAAACTAAAACAATAGAAAAAAAAAACATATTTAAGGGGGCTCTAATACACGCGCCCGTCCGAATGGATCATACCTGGGTCGACAGCGCGGCGTGGTCCATACGCGCCTCAAACAGCTGTCAGCAATCTTACAGGGCATTTGCCTACCGGGATTGCGGGACTGTCTTATCAGTTGACCCGGAACGTAAAGGGCTATTGAAGGAACACCGTGGATTTTAGTCAGTACAAGTCTGAGAGCCTCTTCACGTCCCGCCTGGGATGGGAGGACACATTTGATGAATTTACCATGATAAAAAAGAGGGCCCAGAGTTTTTTGCTCCTGTTTACTCGATAACGGCAACAAGTAGACGTTTCAAATACTTATTCACAAAGTATTGAGTTAAATAATCTCTATAAAAATAAATCATTAAATTAAAGCAAATATTTAAGGGAGGCTCAAATACAAACAAAACCGGCCAAGTGTGAGTTGGACTCACCCATGAAGGGTTCCGTAGTACCAAGCATAGATTAGGGATATAATTATATTGAGATTAGTAAGTAATATACACAAACAATAAAAATAACTTTGTTTTTCATAGTGTTTGTATGAATGGCAAAGTTATATTTGCGGTTTTTGAAAATGTACTATAACTCGAAAACTGCTAACTGTATCTCATCCAAACCAATTTTCGTTGGAAGTTTTTGTTGAGGTCTACATTATATATATTTTTTTAGTTTTATGATTCTCTTATTTTAGAAGTTACAGGGGGGGGGACACACATTTTACCACTTTGGAAGTGTCTCTCGTGCAAACTGTTCAGTTTAGAAAAAAATGATATTAGTAACCTCAATATCATTTTTAAAGAACTATCCATAGATACCCCACACGTATGGGTTTGATGAAAAAAAAAATTTTGAGTTTCAATTCTAAGTATGGGGGGCACCCCCAAAATTTGTTTTGTTTTTATTTTTGTGTGAAAATCCTAATGCGGTTCACATAATACATCTACCTACCAAGTTTCAACAGGATAGCTCTTATACTTTCGACAAAAAGTGGCTGTGACATACGGACGGACAGACAGACAGACATGACGAATCTATAAGGGTTCCGTTTTTGCCATTTGGCTACGGAACCCTAAAAATCGTGTTTTTGCGGTCTGTGGGTACTAAACTGGGTACAATGAAAATACTTTAATAAATTCTCCACTTTAATCAATAATCGCCTAATCAAACCTTCAGGATCCTGTGGGATGTTCGAATAGTAGGGTGGTGAAACAGCATGGGGTCATTTATCTTGAGGTAAAAGTCAAATCCGAAAGTCATGAACTCATGATCCGCGATTCTCGTGGAGTTAGTAACGTTAAGGTCAAGGTCAAATGTCCTTAGAGTTAAGGTAAAATGACTTTGAAATTAAAATCAAAAGATTCCGAGGGCATTATTTATATACCTCGAAGGTCAAGGTTGAGTGGAAATTATGGTCAAGGTCAAGTGATTTTAGATTTCAGGTTCATGATTTTGAGACTCACAGTCAAGGTACTGGAACTCCAGTTGACTTGACTTCAATTGTAATCTTCAATTGTATATTTTTCTCTTCTTTTGTTTAAATCTCCAAAACAGTGTGTCCTGTCGCAAAAATAACGAAAAAATCCAGCCAAGTTATAGCGGGAAAAATCTTGTTTCAGAATCTTATGGTCACCCTACTAGAAAGAGACGGTTACCTCCAAATTAGCTCTCTCAGCTGGCACGTTTTTCGGCATGAGTAGGTACTCAATCCAGTGTTTATTACATCTATGACTGACACTGACACCCTGACACCCATCCGTTTTCGAACGTCAAATTAACGGTGGATTTACGTTTAGAAATCGGTCGGCAGCTTAAGGTGCGAACATATTATCTGACGCGTCCGTCAGCCGTGGCTGAGGGACGCGGCTTATTAAAATCTAGCCAGTACATTGAATACTACACTGTGCAAACTATCGGTCGTAAGACGCGGACGTGACCTTGAGTCGCCCTTGAGCGCTCGGACGTCCGAACAGAATCTGGCCGGCTGGATGTTTGTGTACCGTGCACACTGCTAAGCCGCGGCCGTCAGCCGCGGCTGACGGACGCGTCCGATAATATGTTCGCAGCTTTAGACTATGAAGCTGCGAACATATTATCGGACGCGTCCGTCAGCAGCGGCTGAGGGACGCGGCTTAAGCTGCGAACATATTATCTGACGCGTCCGTCAGCCGCGGCTGAGGGACGCGGCTTATTAAAATCTAGCCAGTACATTGAATACTACACTGTGCAAACTATCGGTCGTAAGACGCGGACGTGACCTTGAGTCGCCCTTGAGCGCTCGGACGTCCGAACAGAATCTGGCTGGCTGGATGTTTGTGTACCGTGCACACTGCTAAGCCGCGTCCCTCAGCCGCGGCTGACGGACGCGTCCGATAATATGTTCGCAGCTTTAGCAGTGTGCACGGTACACAAACATCCAGCCGGCCAGATTCTGTTCGGATGTCCGAGCGCTCAAGGGCGACTCAAGGTCACGTCCGCGTCTTACGACCGATAGTTTGCACAGTGCAGTATTCAATGTACTGGCTAGATTTTAATAAGCCGCGTCCCTCAGCCACGGCTGACGGACGCGTCAGATAATATGTTCGCACCTTGATAGTCTAAGGTCGGCAGTATGAAAAAAAAACGTGAATCATTATAATTTCATTTTCACTTTTCTAGCAAACTAGCGTCCCTGAACTAATAATAGTTTGTCCATTGAGAAGCAGGAACCGGGAAATATTCAAATTAGCCTATAGATTTAAAAAATACAATGTTGACGCAGAAATGTCCTTGAGGAAGGTAGGTATTTTAAAATGTTGTAAACCTTTTAAAAAATATTAAGAGGGACGTTGTAGCCAAATCATTTATAGCCCAGTCAACGAACAGTTATAGAGGGAAAGTCTTGGTAGGTACCTACACAATTTTTTACTACGCAACCAAATACATTAAACTGTATAAATTAATGTCTTTGTACGCAACTTTGTTTGGATTAGTTAGGAGGTGAACATATCAAATGTCCCTAGTCCTTGAGCTGTGGGGGAGGAGGGGTTTGAAGGTACCATTTTATGTTTTTTCGCTTATATCTCGGAAACCATGTGTCCTAGCGGCATAACATGTACAAACAAAATAAAAGCTGAATAATTTCCACATACGTTTTACTCAACAAATATTTCCATGTCTTGTTTAGTTTTCAAGATATTTGCTCTTGAACGTCTAATAGTGGGAATAATAATTTTTACTTTTTTGCATTTGGAAAGTTGTCTTTGATATCGCCAAACATCCAGAAAGCAGCAGCAGTCTTTTCAGACACTCTTGTCACCACCTACGATGAACACAGCCAGGTGAAACCTGCATGTTGAGCTGGTATGGGGCTCCAGCTAAAGAAGTCTCCCTTAATTTATTTATTTTATTTTTTATTTATTTTTATTTATTTATTTATGTTCAGGCTACTTTGGCCCATAGATACATACCTTACAAACTAACATACATAACTTATAGGTAAAAACAACTTGCGTTAGTACATATAAACTTAAGCCTATGTTAGTAAAAACTTCACTTCACTGTGCACTACGTGATTGTGCGTTCTGGTGGCACTTGTCCGCGGAAGCGACGGAACACCACACCCTTCGGCCAAAAGTCCTCCTCCATGACGAGGTGCAGAAAACACGTTGGTACACGCACCACGAACGCCCTAAAGTTGACGTTGCGGTGCGATTCCAGTAGCTGCACTCTCGGCGTGTACTTGGTCTTCTGGCGCACGTACTCGACGATGTCCTCAGCCTTAGTGGTGTAGTGTAGGCGGGAGATATACACCGGAGTGTTCGGCATGGCAGCACGAATAGTGTTGGGCTCCGCCGGAGCCTTGCCGCAGCGGTTCTTGTTGGCTCGCTGACGGCGCTTCCTCCTTTGCACCGTCACGAAACCATCATCATCAACTGCCCGTTTCGGTGCCTTTTCAAGCACGGGCTTATTAGGAGCACTCGCGGCGACGCTAGCAAAATCCCTTCGAGGGGGATTCACCAGGACTGTAGACACTGGTAGCGGGACGGGGCCAGGGGTACGTGCGGCGCTGCTCGGAGGAGCCGCGGTGACGAGCGCGGGGCTGCGGGGCACGCAGGCGGGGCGCACTGCAAACTCAGCAATCGACGGATGCGCCGGCGACGAAACTGCTGACGCGGAATTCGACGACGATAAATTGAGGCCGGCTCCGCGACACGTGTTTACGTTTGACGCATCGGCAGGTGATCTAATTACCGCCACACTGTTGCGTAATTCGCTCACTTCTTTACGCAAATCAGCGACGGTGTTGTGGGATGCATCTAATTTCGTTAGCACATCCGCCAGGCGGGCCTTCAGAAAAACAATGTCTTTCAGTAGGCTGGTTACGTCGACGTGGTCGAAGGTGACGGGAGGCAGCTTGTGTAGCTCCTTCGCCACAAACGTCGGCACGTCGTCTGGGTCGGTCTCCTTGAACAGCGTGATAATATCCTGCAGGCTCTTCTTAGTCCCGTCACGCCGGCGGGACACCATCTGGTCGCGCTTGTTCAGCACACTGAACAATAACAACTTGGCAGCAGCTATGTCGTCCTCGCTGAAGTTCGTTGCGCAGATCTGGATAGCGGACACCTCGTCCATCACATCCAGCTTTTGTTGCAGGAACGCCAGCAGCTCATTCGCCACTAGTTCGGTACTCATGGCGGGTAAATTACGAGCGACAGCTGCGCTGCGCTAATCGAATTAAAGAAAATGCAAACACGTCCGCATCGATACGCGGTACAAGCGAGACTGCCCACAGGTATAAGTAGTTCTTGAATTCCGTGGCCACCATCAAACTTGATATCTCTTGTCTTCTTCCCACCGAGGAAGTAGAAAAAAATAGTGCAGAAACTAATTTTAGTTTATATTAGGTACATATAGGGTAAATGCGCCATATGTCGCCCCCCCCCCCAAACTTCGTCCGGCTTCACATTTTCAGCTTACGTTCATTTAAAACGTAATTAACTGACAATTTTGCCACTCGAATTACCACCTTAGTTCATACTCTATGTGTACAAACCGTTACTTTCCGTTTACGACACTCACTCTTCGCACACTGAGCGTCAGCAACGATTACGCCGTCGAAGCGTCAAGTTCATATTGAAATTACCTTACTTGCTGTGAATACCCACACTTCGGGGATTGATATTAGAACGGTAAGACATTCCTTTTTCTTTGTTTTAAGCTTTATTATCAGTAATTAGTGATTTTTACTACATTTTGAGATAGTTATTTCAATGTTTAACGTATTGTTTTAATGGAAAAATAGGGGGCCGCCAATAGAATACCAATTTTGAGTTAAAACCGGATTCTCGGCCGTGGTCGACTTAAAGTAAATGCAGTCTGTTTTATAAACAATTGTACTAATTCCATAGACTTAATAAGAGAATTTGCAACGCATATGGGCAAATAAATCTATTTTACGTTTAATCGCCAAATACCGGCCGGGGTGATATTAGTTGAATCTCGAGAAATAATGTACACAAAATAGGGGCCGGCTTTAGAAACATTAAAGATCGTAATGTCGACCAGCCTCGAATTCGAGCCCAACTATAATACAGGCTGATTACTTTTTCTTATTTTCTCAAAATTAAATATTTATTATACATTTAATTTATTAACAATATTAAGAGTTAAGTTTAAATGGGAGGATAATATTGGAAACATTTATGATAGCTTATTACGGTTTTTTTTTTTTTTTTTGGGACAAACCCACCACACTATTCCCAAACCACTGCAACTCCTGAGAGCCAGAATCAACAGTGGCAACCACCAGAAAAGCGCCGAGACAATGAAGCTCGACGTGCCCCGGAGAATGAATTTACCTGTCTTGGATCCTGCACGAAATTAATCAGAAAAGAATAGTGGAGGAGTAGGAAAAAATATGTTTCCACTTCCCTCCATGCAAGCAGGAGACAGAACAAAACAAGGCCAATAGGCACAAAGGGACAATCACAACTGGGAGAAGCCCAGTTGCCTCGCACCACGGGTAAAAATGACTACTAATATTAATGGGTCCTAAATTGTGAGCTGCTAAATTTGATTCCAATAATAGGTATGGCAAAAGCGCTTGAACGCACGGAAGTTTGTTCGAGTTTCCACAAGATCCGTATAATAAATGACTCCAGATGTAGTCTGAATAGTATCCAACATAATATTGCGTTCGTTCTGCCAGAGAATACACTCCCAAAGAATATGATGTGCTGATTGTTCATATTCACAGTCAGGTGACGAACATTGACAAAAAGGCGAGGGAACAAGCTTAAAGGAAAACAATTTACTTTTAAAGTTACCATGTCCCGTGAGAAATTGGGCAACACAGTGATCCACCTCCAGCCACGTCCTAGCCAGCCGCTCACGAACGGATGGGAAGAACTGGTGGAGGTGCCGCCCCTTGACAGAATTATCCCACCTATTTTGCCATTCGGATAAAAGATCCTCCCAGACGTCGCTCTGGGGTTTGAATAATCTAGATATCTTATCACGGTCACGTTGCGGTAGGAAATCAGCGTCAGTGGTCTCCCGTGCGGAAAAGTACATTGCAGCACGTCGCTGCACTTCAAGATCTACTGGAAGAACACCAGCAAGTACCGGTAAAGCTTCAGTACTGACGGTCCTATACGCTTTACATAAGAATAACAAAGCCAAGCGCTGGCTTTGAAGCAATTTACGTCGTGCCGCCCCTATGGTAGCCCTATCGGCCCAAACAGGTGCTCCGTAGCACACACAGCCCAAGTAAGTAGCCCCATAAATAGTTTTTAAGGTTGAAAACGACAAACCCCAAGTAGATTTAGATATTCTCGTTAGGGCATAAAAGTTATTTTTAGCTTTTTCACCAACTGTTTTTATATGTTCTATGAATGTGAAATTCCTCTCTAAGACTAAACCAAGATAGCACACAGATTGCTTTCTCTTAACGGGAACATTATTGAATTTAATACTAGGCCACGATTTAAGGTCACCTTTTAAAATGAGTTGATAGGTTTTATGTGGTGCAAAGGTCAGACGGTTTCGATCGCCCCACTGAGATATTAATCGTAGGCAAGTGTCAGCCAAATTCTCGAGTCCAGCACGAGTATTCGACTGAATGAGCAGAAGGCCATCGTCCGCATAACCAGTTAGAGAACAACCACTTGGAAGTGGAATCGCGAGGAAATCATCGAAGCCTATATTCCACAAATGAGGACCGATAACCGAACCTTGAGGACAGCCCATGGTAAGAGGTTTCGATACGGAATGATGTCCGAGTTTAAGTTTCGCGGAACCATTAGAAAAGTACGAGCAAAGAAGATTAAATATATTATTATAGCAACCACGAGCTTTTATCTTAAGTAGTAGCATTGGCCACCATGCGTTATCAAAAGCCCCGGAAATATCTAGAAAGATTCCAAGTACGTACTTGTGCTCGGAGGTATTAACTATTTTTCTAACAGAAAGTGCCGCGTCAACGGTTGATTTGCCGATAGTAAAACCGAATTGGTTTTTATGGAATTTGGGCCCGTCCGTAACAATCGTGGGACGATAAGACGCTCCAGGAGCTTTCCCAAAGATGGTAATAATGTTATGGGCCGGTAAGACTTAGGGTCATCTGGTGGCTTGTCGCCGCTTTTAGGTATTATTCGTATAAAGCCATGTCTCCATATACGAGGAAAAACACCTTCAGCAATGCACCGGTTGTAAACAGTTAATATCGCGTCACCCGCTGTTTTACACGCTTCCTTTATCATACGATTAGATATTTTATCTTCACCTGATGATTTGTTAAGGGGCAGTCTCCTAACAACATTAATGAATTCGTCAGTGGATGGAAGGTCTGACGCTGGTGATTTAGGCGGAACTGTAGCCCATGCTCTAATCTGTTGGTGGTAGTCATTGTCAATAACAGGTGAATCATCAGGGATAAGAGTATTTAATAAAACTTCCGTTGTTTCTTCAATACCGTTGGTGTGTTTATTATTTACTTTAATATTCTGAACATACGCGAGGTCGACCGATCGATTGGCTTTAAACTCATGATATAAAGGAGACCACGGACCTTCCTTTTCTAATTTATTCACTACTTTACGCAACAAATTACCCTTAGATTTTTCAACCGAAGCTCTGTAACGGGACTTGGCAACTCTAAATGTATTTAAAGCAGAGGTTAGTGAGTCTCCGGTGACTTGACGTTTTTTAAGCTTATTAAGATGTTTACGCGCACGACGATAGATTTTACGCTGTTCGGTTAGGTAGTCACACTACCAATCACACCTACGTACATTGGTCATAGGTCCGCGACCAATGGCAATGTCAGCACAGTAAGTGAAGGTGTCTGACATAATTTCAGCACTTTCTTCAGCTGACAGCTCATCACGAGTAAAATCTTTGGCATGACACGCAAAAAGCGATCTAAAGAATTCCCAATTAGCACCCTTACTTTTATACCTAAAGTTACCAATTACATGTGAAGAACCATGAGTAGAAACCGGAACAAATTCGTACACGATCAAGCGATGATCACTGCAAGACGCGTCCGGTAGGACACGCCACCTATCCAAGCGTACGTCTGCACTAGAAAGTGTGACGTCAATACAAGATTCGCCCATTTGGCTGCAAAAAGTAGGTGGTGCGTCGGGGGTGTTATGAATAGTAAGGTTCATTTCAGCAATGAAGTCTTCAACAGCGCAACGCCGTACGTAATCCGTGGACCGGACTTTGCCATACCACAGGGACGAAGACGCATTAACGTCTGCGCCTACGATAACTTTCAGAGGCGTCTTTACCTATAGTGCAGGGTGTGCGGCGCACGCGGGCGCCGGATCTAAGGGGGCGCCGAGCGCCCTCTAATGCGACACCTCCAAAGATGCGTCGATCGATGGCTCAGGCGCAAAATGTCGCTTTCGCAAAATGTCTCCTGGTAGTAAAATGTCTCTTTCGCAAAATGTCGTTTTCTCATAATGACGCTTTCCTAGAATGACTCCTTCTTAAAAGGGCTCACAGACGTTAAATGTCACTTTCGCAAAATGTTTCCTGGTAGTAAAATGCCCCTTTCGCAAAATGTCGCTTTCTCATAATGTAGCTTTCCCAAAATTACTCCTTCTTAAAAGATCACTTTCTCACAAAGCCTCTTTCGCAGAGTATCTCTTTCGAAAAATGTCTCATTAGTAACTTAGAAAAAAGTTAGCCAGGTTTAAAAGAAAGGTTGTTTTTTTTAATTTCCTTAGTCTTGGTTGATTCTGTTCTGGTACTAATTTCTATTTTTCGAGTGAAATCAGTAATAAAATAATATGTACTTTTATTATAAATCCTTTAGAGTAGTATTTGAAACATCTATGCATACGAGTATGTATTATAAAACAGTAAAAAAACTGTGTCTGTACATCACAGTACATACATTTACAGGGTGAAATTTTATTAATGAGCAATATTTTAAACTCGGGCTTTACTAACGATACTAATCGTATTTCGGAACTCAAAAACATTATTAATGCAAGTATCTTCGCTTAATATTATTTGATGTTTGTTTACTTTTCGTTCCGCGCGCGGTGTACTGCGCTTTTAAATGTAATACTTTAGAACTTTTGGGGTTTATATTTTTTTTTAAATTACTTTTAGTGTTTTTATCAATAATAAGCATTTTCAATGTGACATACTGCATTTTTAAAGGTGTCCATAATTGCATTAAAAATATTTTTGATTTGCGACGTATTAGCTGTAATGCAATCAGCGGCAAGTTATACAGAAGACCGAAGAGTATAACTTGCCCTTATGTTTAGCGTTTGTGGACTATGAGAAAGCCTTCGAATCGGTGGAGACATGGGTAGTGCTTGAATCTCTCCAACGATGCCGTATTGACTATCGGTACATCGAAGTGCTTAGGTGCTTGTACAATAATGCCACTATGTCGGTCCCACTCCGAGTACAGGAGCAGAGTTCGAAGGCGATTCCTTTGAAAAGAGGCGTAAGACAGGGAGATGTGATATCTCCGATACTGTTTTCTGCCACTTTTGAAAACGCCTTCAAGCTCCTGGAATAGCAAGGACTCGGCATCAATATTAATGGCGAGTACATCACCCACCTTCGATTTGCCAACGATCTTATGAATGCCACAGGATCACGCTGGATGCAGGCCGTTCACAACCGGTCCTATTGGAAGTCTAAAGAGGAGGCCAATGTTCAGCAGTGGACGTCTTACGGCTGATATGATGAATGCAATCAGTATCGTGAGTAGAGCCTTGGATTAAAATACTGCCAATGATTTCGATTTCACCCTGTATAAAAAAATAATACCACTCTAGCAGATCTTGTAAAGGACTTTTTTTATTTCACTCGAAAAATCGAATTTACAACGTTGCCATACAATATTGACAAGAACCAGAACAGAATCAACCAAGACTAAGAAATTGAAAAAAAAAACAACCTTTCTTTTAAACCTGGCTAACTTTTTTCTAAGTTACTAAAGCGACATTTTGCGAAAGAGATATTCTGCGAAAGAGGCATTGTGAAAAAGCGACCTTTTAAGAAGGAGTCATTCTGTGAAAGCGACATTTTGCGAAAGAGACATTTTACTACCAGGAGATATTTTGCGAAGGCGACATTTTGCGCCTGAGCCATTTTAAAATTTCACCATTTGCATCCGAATTTCCGATTGAAAATATAACTGTTAGTATTCCATTTTGACCCCGCTCCTACTAGACTAGAGGGCGCCAGGGTACTGGTTGCACACGGGCGCCACAAGGGCTAGAGACGCCTCTGATAACTTTGCAGCCCGCGAGTGACCGCAAGACGTGACGGAGGTTATGTATGTGAGGACCAACAGGGTCTGAATATTGAAAATAGCAGCTGACAACGTAAACTTTAAAGGTAGCGGATGAGACTTCCGCAACTGCACAGTGAGGCGTCATGAGATTACGCAAAGACGTTACTGTATAGTTAGAAGAACGCGACACGTAAATTCCGGCTCGTGCCTTGTTATCCAACTGAACTACTTTGTGGCGCAAGCGCGTGTTTTGGTATTGTTCTTGAACCAGTACAATGTCTAATTTGTAATCGATAATTAATTTGTCCAATTCAGAAGTCGCCACCCTATCATTGTGAAGGTTTAGTTGTCCTATTATTAAACTATCCATTTTATTAATAATTAGTGTTGCGTATTAACTGTTCGAGCCTAACTTTATAGGTGGTACACTGTTGAGACCCGCACCGATGGTCAAACGGTTTTTTAATACGTTTACACGCCACACATACCGGTGTAAAATTTAAATTATCCTTATGCGGGCATTCTTTTGTTTCATGTGCTTCTGAGCAATTAGCACAGGTAGGCGATTTATTAACGCAGTATTTTTTCACGTGACCGAACTGCTGGCAATGTAAACAACGAACTATATCGATATCATCAAAAAATCGGCAAGTCGCGAAGTCAATAAAAAGCTTCTCTTTGGAACTAATTAAATGCTTTCGTACGGCGTTGTCGATTTCAATGCCTACCCACTTCCGACCATTATCTAATGCACGTCTACGTATAATTTTTGTCGACTTAATAAATTCTTCCTCACTAATTGCCATTTCGTCTTTGATATTTTGACGGTACAACGCATGCAAAAAAGGTTTGTCTTCCATTGAGGATGGGACGTCTTTAATTAATAAACGTGGCCTGCGGCCTTTCGGTTTTTCAAGTCTTAACCCGGCGGTCTTAATAGCATCAACCGATTGAAGTTTACTTATTTGACTGTCGTTAGCGACACGTAATACAACGCCCGATTTCGCGATTTTTTTCATGCCTACAATTTGAAAACCGTCGTCACTTGGGTTAATCGCTTTTTTAAGCGCTTCTTTAGTGGCTGAGGACGTCGCGAAATCAGCTGATCTTTCATTAGAGGGGTACGCTATTACGCACGGCAGCGGTGGTCTAGACTCCATTACCGGAGCGACCTTGGGCAGGCGAAGTTTAAGGGAATCCGCATAAGAAACTTTGTTTGAATCTTTTTTGACAATGCTGATATTATTATGATTATTTAATTTTGCTTTATCCAATTCGCGCTCAATATTAGCTAACTTCGTTTCATTAGAAGATGACCGTATGGCTAACAAAGAAACAATGGACGTAATCCGCTGTGTCATGTCCCTAATCGCGGATTTATTGGCTATATTTATACGGGACCCCTGATCGTTCACAAGGTCGTTTATTTTCGATAAGTATGCAGACGCCTGATTAACTAAATCGTAGTAGTCTTCGTTCGAGTTACTGACATTCCATGTTACCGGCGGAGATTTTTCGACAGAATCGGTTAGATGCAGCCTCTTTGATCTATCCTCAGGAGTTAAGTATGACGGAGACATTTCAGTAAACAAACGTTTAGAAGAAGCGGAGGTCGGTGACCTGTGTGGTTTTGTTATTCGACGCGATGTGCCTCCCGAATCAGGTGGTTCATCATTACTGGACAACATATTGAATTAAAACAAAAAATAGATTTATATCAGAACGAAAAAAAAAGAAGATATAAAGAAAAAACAAAAAAAATTTTTTTTTTTCGCTGTAAGTACCCCCACACCCAAAAAATAAAAAGTACTCACCGAGCGCTGAGAACTAATTTAAAACTATAATATTTACCAATAAAATACGCGTAATAACACTTAAAAACTCACAATACCATCACTAAGCACAAAGCACACAGCTAGGATCAATTCACAAGCCGGTAATCGACGACGAAACACGTAAAAATTAATTATTAACGACAGCGAAATGAATCACTTCTACACTGTGCGGTTGCACGAGGGGAAGTGACAATTTTGCCACTCGAATTACCACCTTAGTTCATACTCTATGTGTACAAACCGTTACTTTCCGTTTACGACACTCACTCTTCGCACACTGAGCGTCAGCAACGATTACGCCGTCGAAGCGTCAAGTTCATACTGAAATTACCTTACTTGCTGTGAATACCCACACTTCGGGGATTGATATTAGAACGGTAAGACATTCCTTTTTCTTTGTTTTAAGCTTTATTATCAGTAATTAGTGATTTTTACTACATTTTGAGATAGTTATTTCAATGTTTAACGTATTGTTTTAATGGAAAAATAGGGGGCCGCCAATAGAATACCAATTTTGAGTTAAAACCGGATTCTCGGCCGTGGTCGACTTAAAGTAAATGCAGTCTGTTTTATAAACAATTGTACTAATTCCATAGACTTAATAAGAGAATTTGCAACGCATATGGGCAAATAAATCTATTTTACGTTTAATCGCCAAATACCGGCCGGGGTGATATTAGTTGAATCTCGAGAAATAATGTACACAAAATAGGGGCCGGCTTTAGAAACATTAAAGATCGTAATGTCGACCAGCCTCGAATTCGAGCCCAACTATAATACAGGCTGATTACTTTTTCTTATTTTCTCAAAATTAAATATTTATTATACATTTAATTTATTAACAATATTAAGAGTTAAGTTTAAATGGGAGGATAATATTGGAAACATTTATGATAGCTTATTACGGTTTGGGAATATAAGATACATAGATATATTAAAGAAGGAGATATGGCGTGGAATTCAAAATGTATAGAAATCCGATGAAGCCACAATTGCCCCTCCATAACGCTAATATTGCGCACACAATTCTGTCAAAACAATACTACGAACAATTGCACACACGTGCCATCGATAACTCAGTCATTTAAATATAAATCTAATTCTTTACACAACAGCGTACTTTTTCCGTATAATTTATATT
This sequence comes from Agrotis exclamationis, assembly GCA_950005045.1. Taxonomy (NCBI): domain Eukaryota; kingdom Metazoa; phylum Arthropoda; class Insecta; order Lepidoptera; family Noctuidae; genus Agrotis; species Agrotis exclamationis. The sequence goes on along the minus strand of OX465420.1, from coordinate 9,580,547 downwards.
AGAAAAATAACAGTCGGTAAATCATATGAAGCGTTTATTAACAATTATGGAGGTAGGACACAAAGGTACAATTTTTGTAAATCAGTTTTATCTAATTCGTCACAAGACAAATAATCGCAGTTTACATTTAAATTATAATTGCAGAAACTAATTTGCTGTGAATATAATAATAATATACATTGCAATCTTATCAACACTAAATCTAGCACACACTTTTATTATAGCACGGTCAATTGAAACAATAATTAAATGTCTGGAAATAATGTTTTACCAACATTATTTCCGGCTGATACTATTTACCACTATCACGAATAATCACGGTCTCAGAGAGGTGTTGTCTCGACGATGGTGCGCAGTTAAGTGTCCGTCATAGTGATGGGTAGCTATAGCCATAACTAGCCAAATACCGGCTATGAGCAAAATAGCCACGGCTATGATATCCGTCAACGCGATAGCTAGCTATCGGCTACTGGTTGGCTAGATAACTGACAGGTTATGATATAGCCGCGTAGCCGCTCGTAACCGCGTAGCCGCGCGAAGCCGCGTAGCCGCCACGGAGTATGGCTAACTGCTACGTTTTACGAGTATAGCCGTTTCGGTATTCGGTAGCCGGGTAGCTAGAGTAGCCAAAATAGCCGATAGCTGTGTGCGCGCTCACTGCGCTACGCGTGTGCGATCTTCATTGGTATCGTTGATTTTTTTTCACAATATTCACAAAATAAATTAGACAAAGAGAGAGCATTATACTTAGTTTTCGTTCGTTTAATAAACGAACTTATGAAATGCGTTGATTAGAAAGCTGGTTAGTTACCGTCAGGTTTAAAATAAATAAAAATTTGATAGTATTTGGTTATTGTGACCTCAGAGAGGAAATCATTTATTTTTGATTTAGGATCGAATTCAGATCGAGCAGTTGATGTTGCGTTATTTAAGTCCTACCTAGCTACACCGGCGCCGCTTCGTTGCGCCGCTAGTAACTAAACGCTATTGTTCAATAGCCAAGTAGCCAAATAGCTGGCTAGCTAGCTGGCTATTACACCACAAATAGCCGGTTAGCTAAGCTATTGAAATTTCGGCTAGTTACCCATCTCTAGCTCCGTCACTGGCCGTCTCACAAAAAGCTGCCATCGCGCGCCCCTCCATACCTCCACAGGGTATGGCAAAAGCAAGTGCGACAATATTTACTCACACAAACAATTATCATTGTGTGTTGTCGCGACACGGGGGGCGGATACGACTCTCCCGCTCAAATACAACGGACGCACCATGCGACATTACGGTTTGGTGAGGTATCGTAATGTCAGTTTTACATTGCTTGTCAAGTCACTCCGTGATAGACTGAGGTGGTTGTAAAAGAGCAATGTATTTAATGCAAAAACAATACAGTCAAGAGTAATATAGGAAAACAAGAATAAAGTAGTACAAGTCAATAGCTGAGCGAAACGCTCAACACCACGGCTTCACCGACACGCCCCCTTGCCACTTCTCCTGTTTTTAACATTTCTGTGATAAGATATAAATTGCTCTTTGGAACTTGCTACCTAATAAACCCATGTTAATTAGCTTAAAAATACAGGATGATTTTTTAGTCACCATCCAAATTTTGATATATTAATCTTTAGCGAAAATAATTGATTACGTGTTTTTTTCTTTTTGTATCACTCTATACAAAAATATTGAGATATCACGTCACAAAGTTATCTATAAAAAGTTGATGAATCTGGACACCGCGCTGTGATGTGTCGCTCAGGTGTAGCGGGCGGGGCGGGGGGTAAGCGGGGTGCGCTCAGCCCGTTTCATGCGCCGGCAAGTGTAGTATTATTAACGTTTAGCTTGGTCACTAAGCAGAGCGGATAATTCTTATGAGGAAATGATTTAATATGAAAATTTTACGTATCGATTTTTTTTCAAAAATGGGGTTAGAGATTGATACCTAATCCCAGAAAAATTTTGGATGGTGGTAAAAAAGTCTTCCTGTATAAATGGTTGGTCGTGAATCTTTCATTCATTAATTAACTTGCATATGTCACAAAAAGCTGCCTTTAGAATTAATGTTTTTAATTTAAAGTACTACAAGGACAGAGCAGGGAGATCCAGGGCCTTCACGGAGACAGAAAATTATGCAGTTACGATCGCACCTTTACCTAACATTATTTAAGTGCAATAAAAAAAGTCTTTACCCACTATTAAAGAAATACGATTAATAATGTATACTTAGTGAGACTCCTGCTTAAATAAATCATATTAATAATATTTGTCTGTCTTAATTTAAAACACCCTCTACCCGGCCGACATTTGGGAAAAACGCGACCGACCATGAGCCGTGAATGGCCGACTTTAGGGTTTTTTCGTTCTCGACGCATCTAAACCTTATTACTTTTTCCTTGTAGTAGAAATGTCAATCTTATGCCCATAAACATGAAATAGGTTTATCAAGCCATCCAAAACCATATTGGAAGCTCTCCTTTCGTTGAAAATTGATGGCGCCATCCAGGCCGATCTCAAAACAGAGAAACCGTAAGGGGGCCGACATTTAGCGTATTTACTCTACAACATAAGTCGTATTTCGTTAGATTCGAGTCAATTCATAAGATTTGACCCACTTTTGTTGCCCAGATATTATCCTTCTCATACAATGAATAGCATTATACAACAAAAAATTCGTTCATACAATTTATACGAAAAAATATTTTGACCCCAATGATATTATAAGTAAAAAGGTGTAGATACGTTATAGGCGCTCAGAAAGTGAAGCGCTCAAATGTGGTTGATTCACAAACCTTGACCTCAGTGCGACGTTGCCGGCGTCAACGGATGCACTTCACGTAAACAGAGTGAATCAAAAGTAAAAGTGACTCAAAACAACTGCTTAAAAAATCGAGATAGTTGTAAATTGATTTTGAACCTTACAAATACATGTAAACATTAGTAAATCTTAATAAGTAAAACTGTTCTTACCTGTATTATGATGAACTATAGTAGTTTTGGTTAAATAACTCACTATAAAAAAGCATTGAGGTCTCAAACGCAGTACGTTTAGCCAGTAACTGACTCGAGCGCATGCGACAACCATGCTGTGGTATCTTAGAACAAACGGCACGGTACGCTGTAAGCACTGCCATCTATTAGCCGCTTCAAGAAAAAAAAGGCTGTTTGTAATTTTATCAAAGGATTATTACTAGATGGCACTATGAAATAACGATGACAACTGATGACAAATGACGTTGACATTTGACTTGATTTGATTTGACATTGTTTTGAATCTTTTGAATTTTTCACAAGATTTTTTTTCGGTTGAAGTGTATGCGCTTAACCTGTTAATTTTCTTGTATTTTCGTGTTTTCTCGCTTTTGTTTTACTAGAGTACGTATAGTTGAACTTTGTTCCTCCGGCTTTACTTTACTCGATGAGTTTAAGATGGCTCAAAGGTCCTGTTGTGTTCCCGGCTGTTCCATGAAACTTGGAGGCGGTAAGTTGTCTCAGTCTGAGTATATTTTTTATTCGTAATTTCGTATCACCGTATGTGTAGAATTTCGACATGTTATAGAATTCCCGTTTTCCGGCTTAGAATAACATTATTCCTTACGTACTAAGTAACTGGTAGTACCTACTTCAAAGTTGTTTTAGTTCAAAGTTACTACATAAAATTCTGAAATTACCCACCTATGTAGGTACTTGTAATTCTTACTGATATAATCCTACTAATAATATTATAAATGTGAAAGTGTGGGTGTTTGGATTTTTGGATGTTTTTACTCAATCACGCAAAAACGGCTGAACGGAATTGGATGAAATTGGGTACACAGATAGTTTATAACCGTGATTAAAACAGGATACTTTTTATCCCGGTATGACGTTCCCGTGGGATAATTACTACTTAGCCAATTCTCACATTCCTATTATGCTTCGTCTGCTTAGTGATGGGAGATTATTCCATGGAAACCTGTTTTCTGGATTTAAAATGTCCTTTAAGTTAATCCAGGTCATGGTCTACCTGTGTTCGCCCAAACCTATTCAGCTATTGAAGTGTGGTTGAGTAACAAATATCTAAACATAATATAATTATGTTAGCTAGAAAAGTCAGTAGTATTATGTGTATGACTCCAGACCACTCATTATTTTTTACTAACCGAAGATACAAGTTTATTTTATTATGGGACAAAAAAAAACAGTTAAATGTTCAAGTTTAAAATTATAATTTGAGTGTTATGTTACGTTTTCTTTTCTTTTTTATGTTTGATGAACATCTTGCAACAAGTTCTTAATTATCATGTTTTAGGATTGCCGTTGCACCGGTTTCCAAATCCAAACAATCCTGCTCAAATAGAACGTTTTCGCACTTGGGTTATGAAAATTGGAGGAGATATTATTGGAGAAAATAACGAATTCATACTTATATAAGAACAGAAAAGTGTGTCATAAACATTTTGAAGATGTTTACACATTTCCAAATATGAAACTAACTGCACTGGCAATTCCAACACTTGAAATTCCAGGTAAAAATTGTTAATTTTAAAAATACTATACTCTTTTTATTGATGGAAGAAAGTAAAGGTAAATAATCTAACAATGTTTTGTTTTGTGAAATACTAAGCAATTTAAAAATAGAAACTTACTTCATGAAGAAGTTTTTTTAAGCAGATTAATATTACTCTAGTCTTATTATTAGAAATTGTGTCTGAAAATATTAAATTTTCATAAAAGTAAAAGTATGTTCTTTAAATTTTGATTGATGATGATAACGGCTTCCTATGAATAAATCCTTTTATCCCAAAAGGTTGTGTTCATCCCTATTAATAATCACTCATATAAATTTCAGGTGTGCATGTTGGTGAGCGCAGGCATATTGAACTGCCATCTACGGCAATTCAAATGACGACAGCCTCCTCTTCCAGACCCATTCCCATCAACACAGATTTATCTTCGAGGCCAGGTAAATGATTCACTACATAAACTTCTAATGGAAAATAATAATAGAAAGCATCAAGGCCTCCTAAGTGAAATTATTGTGGAGGTTTTTATAATTTTAATAGAATACTTATTATTATTTGTGAAATATAAATGTTTAGGCGAGTTTAGCGATTTTTGGCAGGGGTAAATCTTCGGGCACGCCGCAATCGCGGCGGTAAGACCCCTCTTTGAGGAGTGGCTGGAAAGGCGTCACGGCGTCCTGACCTATCGGATGACGCAGGTCCTCACCGGACACGGATGTTTCGGGAGGTACCTGTGTCGGATGGGGAAGGAAGAAACGCCGGGGTGTCACCATTGCGAAGATCGCCCGGAGGACACAGTAGAGCATACGGTGCAAGACTGCCCCGCTTGGGCAGAGCACCGCCGTGTCCTCACGGCAGCGATAGGCGGAGACCTCTCGCGCCCGGCATTGGTCGAGGCCATGCTGCGGGGCGAGACGGAGTGGGAAGCGGTCGCCTCCTTCTGCGAAGCAGTAATGCTCGTTAAGGAGGAGGCGGGCCGTGAGAGAGAGAGGACAGCGTCCTTCCTCCGCCCCACCCGCAATGGTAGACGCCCACGGCGTCGGACGTCGCAAGACGATCTCCGGCCACCGTAGGCGCGGGCATGCGGGCGGCGAGTAAAGGGCAACTCGCCGCCCGACCATGGACCATGCCCGGGTCGACGGCGCGTTGTGTTCCACGCGCGCCACAAAGAGCGTCAGCACGATGGCGGGGGCCCAAGAGGGCCAAAGCCTGCCGGGGTCGCGGGGCTTATCTCATTACCGTGACCCCGGAACATAAAAGGCTATTGAAGGACACCGTGGATTTTAGTCAGTACAAGTCTGACAGTCCCTCCCGCCCTGCCCGGGGTGGGTTGACTCATTTGATGATTTTAACACGCTAAAAAAAAAAACAAAAGGGGTAAATCTTACCTATTATACAGGGTGGAATTTTGTAATGCCACCTGGAGGGAAAGTACTCTTAATACTGCAGATAGAAAATTTTACTCAAAGGAAACATTCCTTTATTTTTGAATAGAAAGCAAACTGCATTCAAAGATTTCAAGAGAATGGAGCCCATTTCGAGCAACTAATTAGTTAGTTTACCATTTTTGTAAGTAATTAAATTAATTTAACATTTCCTGGTTTTCCTTTCATTTAATTTATCATGTTTGTTAGAGGGATTTCATCCTTATAATGGACCCTAACGATCAATGCAATAAAAGTACAGGGTATAATTTTTTCAGATTTTAGCCGGTTCGTTTCCCGGGTGTGGGAGAAGAGAATTTTCGAAAATCTTTGAATGCAGTTTGCTTTCTATTCAAAAATAAAGGAAAGTTTCCTTTGAGTAAAATTTTCTATCTGCAGTATTAAGAGTACTTTCCCTCCAGGTGGCATTACAAAATTCCACCCTGTATATATTCGCTTCACCACCACCGACATGCTAATGTTAACTGTATCTGTGAGTATGACCTGTTGCGCTTGACTAGAGCATTGAAAAAGAAAACAATACAGAATCAACAAGAAATCGTACGCCACCTAGCCAATAAAGATTGTGTGAAACAACCGCAGGTGGCATACGACAACGGCTATTAATTAAAAGATTTCTGTAACACGGATTGTTCTTGTTTTATACTTTTTAGTGCGCGATTTTTTCGTAGTCGGGTTTTAGTTATTTTAACTTATTTTTTATTTACACTATTTTGGGGTTATTTGATATAATGGTTCGAATTGAAAAAATATTTTTGTGTTGGATAGTCCATTTATCGAGGGAGGCTATATAACATCACGGTACGACCTTTAGGGGCTGAGCAGCGGGTGACACCGCGGGGAACAGCTAGTTAAATATATAAATAATTAGTTAAATATTTTACAGTGATACAGAACCCTTCGTGTCCGACTCCGACTCGCACTTGGCCGGTTTTCTTTAATAATTAACCCAATGTTAATTTATATTTATTATGTTCTTACAGTCATGAATATTGAACTACCATCTACTTCAGTTCAAATAAAGACAGCCTCAGCCAGACCAGTTCAAACTGACACAGATATATCTTCGAGGCCAGGTAAATATTATACAGTAGTCCAAAGATAGTGTTGACCAATTTTGCTGATAGATATTTTGCGGTTGGTAATTGATAAAAAATACATTTTTTTAATTTTGTTTTGCTATTGTGATTACAGTAATGAGTATTGAAATGCCATCTGCTTTACTTCAAATGGAGATGGCTGCCTCTACCAGACCAGTTCCGGACCAATGGACACAGACATATCTAGATCTTCGAATCCAGGTAAATAAAAAACAAAATAATTATTAAAATACTATAAGTAGAATGCCTCATTTATCTAGTAGCGCAATCGCGACTGCTGAGCATTAGGCCCCGGGTTCGATTCCCAGGTCGGGCAAAGTGTTATTGGGTTTTTCTTAAGGAATTTCTCAGTAGCAGTCACGGAGTCTGGATTTGTGCCTGGTTGATGGCAATAGGTTCGCCTCCTAATAAATGGGACTTAAACATAACTCGCGAAATGTGTGTGTACTATTAGGTACTTACACCTTTGCTTAACCCTCCGGGGATTACAGGCGTGATGTATGTACTATGAGTAATGAATATTGGTGTAAGACTTGTAAACAAATAATGATGTTCAAAATAAATATTCTACACATACTGTATAATAATATTTTAAACTAGCTTCTACCCGCATAATTTATAGCCTATAGCAGTCAGGAATATTGTAGCTTCCTACCAGAAAAAAACATTTAGAATTGAATAATTTGTTCCAGAGATTACCCCTACATACAAACAAACAAGCAAATTTTACCTATACACCGTGTTCCGGACGATATACATAAACTTCGACCAGATGTTCAAACCACGGAAGTAAGCATTTTTCATTATGGACACATTAATAAATTCTTGTTTTTTATTTTTTGTTAATTTTCATACAAACTAAATACCTAGACGTAAATAACCCGATATGCATGCCTCTTTATCCGAATTGGCAACGTCATTCATAACATTTGGCGGGCTGAAACAAATGAAATGCAAATAGTATTTGATAGATTTCAAATTAAGATACTTTCTCACTGCATAGCTCAATTAAATTTCATTAAATGAAATTACAAATATCTTTGTAACGAAGCCTTTTTAAGTACTACTTCCTTTGTTGGATTTGATTTGTAAAAGCCATAGAAGTATTTGCTAAAGTTTATGGATAACGTGAAGAACACGGTGTATAATATTAGTATATAGATAATACCCAATGCATAACTTTGTTTTTATTTTTCAGGTCGTTATAAGATTTCCATGCCTTTGACTGCAACAGAAAAGAAGCTGAAAGACATATATCTGAAGTCAAAGCAAAATTGCGCAAAGCTCGCAATACAAACAAAAAGCTAAAAATGGAAATAATGATGGCAGAAAAAATTATGAAATCATCTGCCTATCAAATGGTGAAAGAAAAAATGACACCAGCAGCTCAGACATTTTTCGCAATGCAGATTAAGCAGTTTGCAAAGAAACCTGCAGGGAGGCGTTTTACTCTAGATGAGAAAGTTCTCTGTTTATCTTTATACAAGCCTTCCCCTAGAGCATACCGAATACTTAGTCAAATGTGCATACTTCCCAAGCGAAAAACTTTGGAGAAATTGCTTTGCAAAATAAATCTAGAGCCAGGATTCAGTGAAGTAATATTTCAACATTTAAAAAAAAAGTAGAAAAAATGCCCGCCCGTCACAAGTATTGCTGCCTGATTTTTGACGAAATGGCCATAGCACCTAATTTATCCTATGACAAGACCAATGATATTATCCACGGTTTTATTGATAATGGTGAAGAGAGATCAAAGACATTCTGTGACCATGTGAGTGTTTTCATGATAAGGGGTATTTGTAAAAAATACAAACAACCTATATCATTTTCATTCTGTAAAGGAAGCACTAAAACAGCAGATTTATGCAAGCAATTAAAACATATTATTCATTCTTTAAATGAAATTGGGTTAAATGTGGTTGCTACAGTATGCGACCAAGGAGCAACCAATATGGCTGCACTTAATCTTTTGATGAAGGTAACTGAAGGAGACTATTTAAGGTGTGGCAAAAATTATCCTGGAGGCTTTTTTGAGATAGATTAAAAAAACATGTACCCAATTTATGACCCACCTCATCTCATGAAGGGCGTTAGAAATAACCTGATTACCAAAGATTTACAGTACAAAGAAGATGGTAAAATAAAGTTAGCTTCCTGGTCACGCATAGAAGCTTTATATAAACGAGGACCAAGATATAGAGGAGTCAAGCTTATGAAAAAGTTAACAGCTGAGCATGTATATCCACAGCTAATACCAAAAATGAGAGTCAAACACGCCACACAAGTGTTTAGCAACACAGTTGGCCTGACTATGGGGTACATGGCAGGTTTGTTTCATTGAACATTTATACTAACAGTACATTTGACTTAAATTCTGTGATCATTTTATCATAGGTTTTGGGAGGTGGAATTTCCAAAAAATATTTTTAGTGTCTGCTTCGATAGTAAAGGAACTTACTGTAAAAAAAATATAATAATTTGTAGCTTCAGTAGTAGGCTCTGCGTTAGTGATACGTTAATTAAACCATAGTGGTTTAGGTGGCGCTCTGTGGTTTCTGCCTATGGGAAAAAGGCGTGAGTTTATGTATGTATGTTAAACCTTAGTCTGGCCAAGTCGTTAGTGAATCTTTCATTATCGATGCAAAAAATTAAAGTTAATTAAAAACTTTTTTTCTTTTCAGATGAAGGGAGACTCCCGAAAAAAAGTGTGGACACAGCCGATCTCTTGCTATTTTCGATAAATTGTTCGATTCTGTCAATGGCAATTTCCATAGACCTGACATAGGAAAAATTTATAGATGTGCTGTAACTCGGCAATCTCCACATCACAGATTGTGGTATAGAAGTTTACCAATATTGAAATCCATGACGTTCATCACAAAAACTGGTCACAGAGCAACTGTGCCGTCTTTAACGAGTTGGGTAAAAACTCCATAACATCCAAGACTATCATAAATATATTAAGATTAAAGAATATGATAGCACAAAAACTTGGCTTTCTTACCCAAGTCGTGAAGCATTTTCATTTTTTTTTTTATTCAGAAATTATTAAGTTTTAAATATTTAGTTGTAATAAAGATATGTTTCTGATGTTGTTAACAATTTAAAAAGAAAATATTGTTACAGATGTTCTAAAGACAAAATGTCAAAGCAAAAATATAAAAGCTTATTTAGAACTACTGTTAACAATAAATATCAACTACAATTTTATTACATGTAACAATCATAGAAATTCATCTATAAAATGTATGATAAAAAAACTAATTTTGTTCTTTCTGAATAATTGGTGCAAGGATATGAACCAGATAATATCTGGAAAAACCACGTTTTTTGATGAAAGTGATGAGATGAAAGTGGCAGCACCTAATTATTATGTAACACATAAAACCAGAAATAAAAACTAATAACCTATCATATTGTTTCTTTTTCCCTTTAAGAAAAATGTCATGCATTGTTTTCAAGATTTGTGTTACCCTGAAAACACAAATTTATGAAAACAATGCAATAACAATAATATCTCTAAAAGCTGGGTACCCTAGTACGGCTGCACTATACCTATATATGTATGTATCTATGTAGTGCAGTGGCTTTCGTTCATGAAGCAACCACTACACGGCAGCACTTTCGCGACCTCGAGCGAAGCCGAAGTTGCCCATCTATAACAGTATATTAATCTATGGCGACAACGATTAAGTTCCGACTGGCTTGCTAACTACGCCGCAGGCGCTCGAGCCCGAAAAAGGTCGTCTATTTGTTCAGTAACTACCTGACTCGCTGACTAGTATTCATTTTTGCTTTTATGTTGGAATTTATTTTACCAATTTCACCCGGCTAGGAATACAAAATACCCGTATGTGCGTCACGTCTACAAGCTCCCATTGCGTTCCATACAACACTGACGACCGTGCCTACACACGGCGAATTAACCGTAGATTTTCACGGCAGAAAACCGTGACGTGTAAAAGAGGCCTAAGGATGCGGATTTCCCTATATTGGTCAACTTAAAAGCAAGACCCTGTACATGTAGGTACCTAATCTATACATATAATAAATCTGTAGAAGGGTCAATTCTGTACATTGAAAATATTGAAAAAATAAATAGCGGGGAGTGTTGCTGGATCGATACCAAACCCAAATATGTGATTAAAAAAATTTTTGTCTGTCTGTCTGTCTGTATATGCAGGCATCACGTGAAAACTAACGGTTCGATTTCGATGAAACTTGGTATAATTATACCTTATAATCCTGGGCATAAAATAGGATACTTTTTATCCTGGAAAAATACGAAGAAAAAAAAAATCTGTAACAAACCTTATTATGGAACCACTGGCGACACCTATTATCAAGTAGAACATTACGCCACGCCTGCCTCCATTGATTTCTAAAAAGGTTCCACCACTCACCACTAGATGGCGTTGTGCCTATGACGCGCATTTCTGAATCGCGGTGTTAAGATTCTCCGAGAGTTAATGACTACCGCGACTTTATTATTTTTCTGTGTGACTGAACTAGCAGTGCACTTGCGGGCTACGTCCTAATTGGAATAGCTGCACAAGACTCGGCTACTAAGTGTTATCATAAAGTTAAACAATAATTCAATTCTGTTATTTTTGGATTAGAGGACCAAAAACCCCTGCCTTCGTCCTCCCTGGGAAAAGGTGGTCGGGACTTGTCCTATTTTATATAAATAATTTGTACGTTGTGGACAATAAATCTTTGTCAAGAAACCGAACTTCTCTTCGTGCCGTCAACGGTGACTAACATCCCTTAAAAATCTTATTTTTCAGTTTTATTCATAGACGTTGTTCTGTAGAACCGCGAACACACGTTGCATTACCCGCAGTGGATTCAGTGCCGTAACCTGTAGCGCCGAAAGTCGGATTTGGCTTGAACCGTTTGCGGAACACGCGGGCCACGCCTCCCCGACTCCTATATAAGGAGCCGCGTTCCGCGCCGCGCGATCCATATAAATTCTGAATTTTGATGCGAGCGGACGTGTCCAGTGTGGCGAGCGGTCGTCCGTGGAATTAATATTGTATGCGTGTAATTTCAAACCGTGCTTTTCAGCGCGACCTTTTTGATTACTGTTCCGATCAGTTATTTGTAAATACAAGGTCGGAATTAAGTACTATGAAAAAAATACTTACTACAGAACGCGAGCTCAACAGCAGTAGCTCAATAGATCTCCTTAATTATTATAGGCTTAGCCGTATTTGGGTCCAATAGATATTTATAAGATGTCATTGTCAGAGTTACTCAAAATGGAGAAATAAACCATCCACGCGAAGACCGACATCCGCGCGGACGGAGTCGCGGGCGGAAGCTAGTAATTATAATATAATCTAGAATGAGTTTCTGAGCAATTTTTACTGCTCTACCCTCGGTGGGAGGAAGACAAGAGATATCAAGCTTGATGGTGGCTAAACCGGATTCAAGAATTACTTATACCTGATGTGGGCATTGTAAGAGACACAGAAATATTAAAAACAGGAGAAGTGGCAAGGGGGCGTGTCGGTGAAGCCTTGGTGTTGAGTGTTTCGCTCAGCTATCACTTGTACTACTTTATTCTTGTTTTCCTATATTACTCCGACTGTATTGTTTTTGCATTAAATACATTGCTCTTTTACAACCACCTCAGTCTATTACTGAGTGACTTGACAAGCAATGTAAAACTGACATAACGATACCTCACCAAGCCGTAATGTCGCATGGTGCGTCCGTTGTATTTGAGCGGGAGAGTCGTACCGCCCCCCGTGTCGCGACAACACACAATGATAATTGTTTGTGTGAGTAAATTATACGGAAAAAGTACGCTGTAGTGTAAAGAATTAGGTTTATATTTAAATGACTGAGTTATCGATGGAGCGTGTGTGCAATTGTTCGTAGTATTGTTTTGACAGAATTGTGTGCGCAATATTAGCGTTATGGAGGGGCTATTGTGGCTTCATCGGATTTCTATACATTTTGAATTCCACGCCATATCTCATTCTTTAATATATCTATGGTAAGAGACCCCTTTAGCTGGAGGCTCATATTATCTCAAGATGCAGGTTTCATTTGGCTTTGTTCATTGTAGGTGGTAAAGAGAGTCTCTTTACCACCAAAAACAAAAAAAAGTAAGGGTTGTACGTCATGAATGTGACAAGAAAGGCGACCACTCAGCATAAAGCTGTAAGGGACCCACAGCGCTGATTTTCAGTGGTCACCTGAAAAAAGAAGAAGAAAGAAAAGAGTACGGAAATCAAGCTAGGATCATGATAAATAGATAAAAAGACAGACAAAGGTACAAAATACGAACAACGTTATTAATAAAATGTGAAAAAATGAATAGGTGAATACATAATATAATAATAGACATGAACATGATAAATATATCAATCACAACAAACCATAACACAGGAGCATCAGGTGTTGTGTCTCGCTTGAGATTGGTAAGTAATATACACAAACAATAAAAATAACTTTGTTTTTCATAGTACACTCGAGAGCAATGAATCCGGGTCACTTAAAAAATCCTAAAAATCTCGGAAACTAAAAATGCTAGGTTAATGCAATAAATTGTATTTAATAGACAATCTAATACTCCTTAAATGAAGGTATTAAAACTTCTTAGTTATTGTAAAGTTATATCATAAAAAAATCAAATTTGAAAAAGGGCCACTTTCGAAGATGGAACTACGAAATTACAGCATTTGGTTTTGCTTTTGTTTGTACTCTGTCATTTACGTGGGTACATAAACCATGTTGATAGTGCTCTATATTCATTATTCAAGCTGAAATTATGTCGCTTACGCCTGAAGAATGCACCAGAATACTTACAATGCTGGAAACCGGCCGGAGTCAGCGCGATACAGCCAGGACTGTCGGTGTGTCGCTGTCAACAGTACAAAGAGTTCTCCGACGTTACGAAGAAACTGGTTCTAACCTACGCAGACCAGGAACGGGCAGAACCAGGTGTACCACAGCACGAGAAGGCCGATACTTGGTGAACACCTTGCTTCGAAATCGCTTTCTCACAGGAACTGAACTCACCAATCAGTTTCGACGCCTCGGAGGAAGTAACCCAAGTGCATGGACAGTAAGACGTCGGCTTGCTGAATCTAACTTAAAACCCCTTAGGCCTGCAAACGGCCCTAAACTGGAGCGTGGGCATCGTATTGCAAGACTAAGATATGCCCAGAGCCACGTAAATTGGAGTATTGAAGATTGGTCAAAAGTTATGTTCTCCGACGAATCAAAATTTATGCTCTACAAGCACGATGGAAGACACAGAGTGTATCGAAGACCAGGGAAAGATTCAAGCAAGCATGCATCGAAGAAAAAGTAGCCTACGGTGGTGGGTCTGTACTTGTGTGGGCCGGAATTTCTTCTGAAAGTCGCACAGAGCTGGTGATCATAGAAAACGGCTCTTTAACTAGCGTAAGATATGTGGAAGAAATCCTCAATGATCACGTTGGTCCATTTATGGTCAATTTAGGTGAGGATGCTATATTTATGCATGACAATGCCCGACCTCATACAGGTAGGATTGTGAATGACTACCTTCAAGAGATGAACATTACTCGTATGGAGTGGCCAGCGCGCAGCCCGGATATCAACCCGATCGAGCATGCTTGGGACGAGCTAGGCAGATGCGTAAAACAACGAAACCCTCCCCCAATCACGCTTCGTGAGCTCAAAATTGCTCTCACAGAGGAATGGGAGAATATTTCCCAAAATCGTATAAGGAACTTGGTGTACAGCATGCCAAACCGCGTAAACGCAGTAATGGAAGCACGAGGAGGCTATACGAAGTATTAAAATTCAAGAAAATCGTAATAAAGTTCAAAAATTTCATGTTACCTATTTTTGTTTTAAGGAGAGATCAGCAGTTTTTTTCTTTATGTAATTTTGTGTTAATAAAATGTATGGTGACTCATTTTTTTTTACTTTCATTTAAGGAGTATTACATTGTCTATTAAATACAATTTATTGCATTAACCTATCATTTTTAGTTTCCGAGATTTTTAACATTCTTTAAGTGACCCGGATTCATTGCTCTCGAGTGTATTTGTATGAATGGAAAAGTTATATTTGCGGTTTTTGAAAATGTACTATATCTCAAAAACTGCTAACTGTATCTCATCCAAATCAATTTTCGTTGGAAGTTTTTGTTGAGGTCTACATTATATATTTTATTTTAGTTTTATCATTCTCTTATTTTAGAAGTTACAGGGGGGACGGGACACATTTCACCACTTTGGAAGTGTCTCTCGTGCAAACTGTTCAGTTTAGAAAAAAATTATATTAGTAACCTCAATATAATTTTAAAGAGCTATCCATAGATACCCCACACGTATGGGTTTGGTCAAAAAAAATTTTTGAGTGTCAATTCTAAGTATGGGGGGCACCCCCAAAATTTGTTTTGTTTTTATTTTTGTGTGAAAATCCTAATGCGGTTTTCATAATACATCTACCTACCAAGTTTCAACAGGATAGCTTTTATACTTTCGACAAAAAGTGGCTGTGACATACGGACGGACAGACAGACAGACAGATATGACGAATCTATAAGGGTTCCGTTTTTGCCATTTGGCTACGGAACCCTAAAAATCAATTGCTGTTCGTTAGTCTCGCTAAAACTCGATAACGGCAGCCCAGGAAGGTATTTGGAAGCCCAGGGAAGGTTCAAAAGGTGAGTAAATATGATTAAAAAAATATCTGAGGCGGTACGAAGTTTGCCGGGTCAGCTAGTATTAAATAAAATAGAACTTGAATCTCATTTTGATATTTCTCAGCTCTTTTGCTCATTGAATAAAACTTACGGGGAAATTCACCTTTTATTTGGTTTATACATGCATGCTACGCCGCTAGGACGCATGTTTTCCGAGATATAATAAGCAGCAAAACAAAAAATGGTAACTTCAAACCCCCCTCCCCAACAGCTCAAGGGCTAGGGGCGGGGACTTTTGACATGTTCACCTCCTAACTAGTCCAAACAAAGTTACGTAGTCAAAAATTGTGTTCCAAGACTTTCCCTCTATACCTTGTTTTGAGCATTCGTTGACTGGGCTAGTATTCGGAATATCTGCCAAGTAGTTTCAGTTATGTTGAATCGATTTATACATAGAGAATAGCTTATCTGATCAAAATGTAAATTTCATTTACATGATATAGGTACATGTCTTGATTCTACGACATACTAGCTTCCTCACGAGTTTTCATTCAATGTTTTGAAAGCTGTCCAGCGCATTATTTTGTGCAATTTATTTCATCATACGAAATAAATTGCACAAAATAATGCTGGACTGGGTTTGAACCCCGACCCCACCAAATTCGTAAGGGCGCTTGTACACGGTAAGAAAATTTACCGTGTCTGCGGCAGACGAGACAAATTCTTCGTGTACACGACAAGAATTTTGTCTATTCTACACACGAAAACTTTTCGTGTCTTCCGCAGAGGAGACCAACTTTGAACGTGTACACGACACGATTTTTTTTCGTGCAGGCGTAGGGCGCGCAAGTAATAACAAGTCTGATAATCATTTACGTTTATTTATAAAAATGTTAACTAAAAAGCAAAAAAATGATACTTGCATATTATTATTATAACAAAATGAATAAAAACTTTTTCAAAAAAAATGTAACCGCCTTCAAAAACAACCATAAAAAACGATAAAAAAACCTACAAAATAACTTTTCTTTCGGAAGTCGGTGTCTTTGTTTTCTTTATTTTATTGTCTTTTTTTTTGCCACCGACTTCCGAAAGAAAAGTTATTTTGTAGGTTTTTTTGCCGTTTTTTATGGTTGTTTTTGAAGGCGGTTACATTTTTTTTGAAAAAGTTTTTATTTTACTCTTTTTAGTTTAAATATTCAACCCAAATTCTTGTCAAATACAACATGTGCACTAGAATTTTGTAATCCATAACACCGGTAATAACATCGCTCATGTACACAATAAGCTAATAAAATTCCCTATCTCAAAAACTACTGAACCGATTTTGATGAAACTTGCAATATTCCCTAAGTTAAATGATACCTAGTACAACAAAAAAAGAATTACTTAAATCGGACTTGTAGTTCTAGAGATATGCGAACTCAAACTAAATCAGTCGATGCCTACTCCTTATTATTAAGGAGTTCTACCTTCCATCATCAGCTCAGCCACATGAAATTATGATTACCATATGCAAGTACTTAAATTACTGCATAAAATTTGCGAAAAACGGTGTGTCGGCCTATAAAATTCGAGGGTTGCCCTCTATTTCTCCAGGATCCAATCATCAGATCCCAACTTGGTGACTATGGGACCACCTCAGAAGTACCTCCTTTCGAACAAAAAAAGAATTGAAAAAATCGGTCCACAATTGGCGGCGTAATCGCGTAACAAATATACAAAAAAAAAAAAAAAACATACCGTCGAATTGATAACCTCCTCCTTTTTGAAGTCGGTTAAAAAGGAAACAAAAAACAAGAGACTTTACTGGGTTCATCCAATTAAAATACAAGAGAAACATGAGTTTGGTGGGTTCATTACCCTTTACCGTGAAATGCGACAACATGAGGAAAAAGTGGATTATTTTGGCAAAAACTTTTTCAAAAAAAAAATGTAACCGCCTTCAAAAACAACCATAAAAAAAAACGGTAAAAAAACCTACAAAATAACTTTTCTTTCGGAAGTCGGTGTCTTTGTTTTCTTTATTTCATTGTCTTTTTTTTGCCACCGACTTCCGAAAGAAAAGTTATTTTGTAGGTTTTTTTACTGTTTTTTTTTATGGTTGTTTTTGAAGGCGGTTACATTTTTTTTTGAAAAAGTTTTTATTTTACTCTTTTTAGTTTAAATATTCAACCCGAATCCTTGTCAAATACAGCATGTGCACTAGAATTTTGTAATCCATAACATCGCTCATGTACACAATAAGCTAATAAAATTCCCTATCTCAAAAACTACTGAACCGATTTTGATGAAACTTGCAACATTCCCTAAGTAAAATGATACCTAGTACAACAAAAAAAGAATTACTTAAATCGGACTTGTAGTTCCAGAGATATGCGAACTCAAACTAAATCAGTCGATGCCTATTCCTTACTATTAAGGAGTTCCACCTTCCATCATCAGCTCAGCTACATGAAATTATGATTACCATACGCAAGTACTTAAATTACTTCATAAAATTTGCGAAAAACGGTGTGTCGGCCTACAAAATTTGAGGGTTGCCCTCGATTTTTCTAGGATCCAATCATCAGATCCCAACTTGGTGACTATGGGACCACCTCAGAAGTACCTCCTTTCGAACAAAAAAAGAATTTTGAAAATCGGTCCACAATTGGCGGAGTAATCGCGTAACAAATATACAAAAAAAAAAAAAAAAACATACCGTCGAATTGATAACCTCCTTTTTGAAGTCGGTTAATGAAAATGTCTACGTTTGACAAGCTTTAGACAACTATAGAAAATAATATACGACACGAAAATACCAAAATGCCTCCGCAACAACGTTCGCCGCGTCGTGTCTTGCGCAGACAAGTTTTTTTTTCGTGCACCGCTGCGAGCAGTCATGTACACATTTATTTTCTAGTAACGACACGAATTCTGGCGTAAGCCCGGCGTATTTTCTTACCGTGTACAAGCGCCCTAAGTCGGAGCCGATAAAACAGGGCCACCACTGCTTTGATCTGAGATGTTATATTATCTCACAAGTCACCATTTATTAATTTTGGGGGAAAATGGAAACAGAAAAGTAGAATGCGAACTTAGACGAATTTATTCAAAGTTTATGTATAAATATTATCCAAAAATTAATCTATAAAAAAATGAGAAAATGAGGAAATAAAATGTGAATTTCAATCCTTTCCTCAGTACAATCCAATACAACGGCGTAGATGGCAACCTGGAAAAAGGAACTTGAATTTTATCTATACATATTTATGATAAAACAGTAAACAAACTGTGTCTGTACATTGAATATATTAAAAAAAAAAATAATTTAGGGGGGTTTAGAAACAGGAATAGATAACAAATCCAAAAAAAATCTGTCTGTCTGTTTGATTGTACACGCTAATCTTCGGAACTACTGGACGAATTTGAATTATTATTTTTTTGTTGTATAGATATTAAGTCAGATAATTATAATAAACTATAATTTATCTTGGAAACTTGAACACCTGATGCCGAACCGCAACAGACCAGCTAAACTATAAGAGATACAAAAATGGCACCATAGCAAAAATCGTTCCACGTGATGAGAATTTTCTGCTGCGAGAACAAATTTGAAGATCTGGAACATCTGATGTGGAACTCCAAAAGCCCAGCTAAACTATAACATTTATAGGAATGACGTCTTAGCAAGAGTTATTCAGCCTGATGAGCACTCTCTGTGGACGTATAAAAATTGAAGATCTGGAACACCTGATGTGGAACTACAAGAGCCCAGCTTAACTATAACATTTATAGGAATGACGTCGTAGCAAGAGTTATTCAGTCTGATGAGTACTCTCTGTCGACGTATAAAAATTGAAGATCTGGAACACCTGATGTGGAACACCAAGAGCCCAGCTACATTATAACATATAAAGGAATGACGTCTTAGCAAGAGTTGTTCAGCCTGATGAGCACTCTCTGTTGACGCATAAAAATTTAAGATCTGGAACACCTGATGTGGAACACCAAGAGCCCAGCTACATTATAACATATAAAGGAATGACGTCTTAGCAAGAGTTGTTTAGCCTGATGAGCACTCTCTATTGACGTATAAAAATTGAAGATCTGGAACACCTGATGTGGAACTCCAAGAGCCCAGCTAAACTATAACATTTATAGGAATGACGTCGTAGCAAGAGTTATTCAGCCTGATGAGCACTCTCTGCTGACGTATAAAAATTGAAGATCTGGAACACCTGATGTGGAACTACAAGAGCCCAGCTTAACTATAACATATAAAGGAATGACGTCTTAGCAAGATTTGTTCAGCCTGATGAGCACTCTCTGTTGACGTATAAAATTGAAGATCTGGAACACCTGATGTGGAACTCCAAGAGCCCAGCTAAACTATAACATTTATAGGAATGACGTCTTAGCAAGAGTTATTCAGCCTGATGAGCACTCTGTCGACGTATAAATATTAAAGATCTGGAACACCTGATGTGGAACACCAAGAGCCCAGCTACATTATAACATATAAAGGAATGACGTCTTAGCATGAGTTGTTCAGCCTGATGAGCATTCCCTGTTGACGTATAAAAATTGAAGATCTGGAACACCTGTTGTGGAATTCCAAGCGCCCAGCTACACTCTAACATATGTAGGAATGACGTTTCAGCAAAAGTTGTTCAATCTGATGTGCACTCTCTGTTAACTTATAAAAATCGAAGATCTGGAACACCTGTTGTGGAACTCCAAGAGCCCCGGTACACCATAACACATATAGGAATAAAGTCTTAGCAAAAGTTGCTCGGTCTGATGGGCATTTCCTGTTGACTTATAAAAATCGAAGATCAGAAACGTCTGATGTGGAAAGCTACCGCTAATTTCACTGTATAATTATAAAATAACATAAGCTGAGAGTACCTCCACGCGGTGAAGGCGGTATAGACTTTAGGACTGATTTTCGATGACGATGGTATGTCATTAAAAATCTGACTCTACTGCCCGAAACTCCCATTTATATTTTTACCCGGGCTCTTGGTATTGGACATCAGACCAGTTTCAGATCTTCGATTTTGACGACCCCGTTGTCGCTGGCATAAGCAACAGGATCCGCGTACGAAGTCGCGGTCAGAAGCTAGTAAACTAATTTAAAATAATGCGAACGAATGAGTAAGGGGCCGTTCAAGTATTACGTAAGCACTATGGGATGGGGGGCGGGGGGGTCTTTGCTATGCTTATTTTGGATGACATGGGGGGTAGGGTAGTCTACATTATGATGACGTCATGGGTAGTTATCTACACTCGGTTCCAAAAATAACGGGTCAGTCACATATACCCGAATATCTCCCGAACTACGTATGCCATCCTAATGAAACGAAGACTGTTCAATTGAGAATTTAATTATACAGATAAAAAATAAAATAAAACTTAGTTGCACCCACAATATCAATCTCTAAATTAAAAAAAAAACTAAAGTAGTCATATTTTTCTTAAGATTACATTTTTTTATTATTGTTTTTTTGCTGTTTTTCATCACTTTCTTCATTTAATACTTTGTATTGCCTCCACGAGCTCTTCTGACAGCTTCCAGGCGATTAGGCATGCTGTACACCAAATTTCGGAGCCGGTGCTGAGGAATACCTTCCCATTCCTCCACCAGTGCTTGTGAGCTCGGGAAGCGTGATTGGTGGGGGGTTTCGACCTTTCACGCATCTCTGAAGCTCGTCCCAGGCGTGCTCGATGGGGTTTAAGTCCGGGCTTCGCGCTGGCCACTGCATGAGTTCGATACCGACCTCTTCAAGGTAGTCATGTACAATTCTGGCGGTATGGGGACGCGCATTATCATGCATTAATATGCCATGCCAGTCCATCCTGGCCATGAAAGGACCTACATGTTCATTGAGGATCTCTTCCACGTACCTCTCTGCATTTAGAGTTCCATTTTGAATGAGTACCAGCTCGGTGCGGGCCTCAGCAGAAATCCCAGCCCAAACTTGTACGGAGCCTCCACCGTACGCCACTTTTTCCTCCACACACGCTTGATGGAAGCGCTCCCCTGGTCTTCTGTACACCAACTGCCTACCATCATGCTGATAAAGCATGACTTTAGACTCGACCGTGAACATTACCCTAGACCAGGGTTTCTCAAACTGGGGTACGCGAACCCTCAGGTGTTCGCCATTTGACGGCAGGGGGTTCGCGACAAGATTTACGTAATGGTGGTTTGATAACTGGCAGGCAATGCAAGCAACATACTTATGTGAGAGTGAGTTTTCACACCTGGTCATAAAAACTAAATACAGAAAGCGACTTGATACCGTGTCTGAATTAAGGTTAAAATTGTACAAAATTACTCCTAAAATTGAATCCATTTGCGACAAGAAACAAGCACACCCAACACATTAATATTAAAAAGATATTTCTTTTGGCACTTTATTTGTTACTTACCTATTTTTATTAAAATAAATACCTAATTTTCTTCAACAGTCAATTTTATTATTTTCTTTGGGGGGTGGGGGGGTTTAATTAGTTAGGGGTTCGCTGTCACGTGGAAATTTTGACAGGGGTTCGTGGAGCCGAAAGATTGAGAAACCCTGCCCTAGACCAATCGTCTAGTGTCCAGTTTAGGTGCTCGCGCACGTATCTCTGTCTTGCAATTCGATGTCCCCGTTCCAGTTTGGGGCCATTTGCGGGCCTCAATGGTTTCAAATTTGCTTCAGCAAGACGTCTTCTTACTGTTTGAGCGCTTAAATTGCCACCTCCAAAGCGAATAAAGTGAGTGTTTAGACCAACAGCAGTTTGAAAACGATTTCGGAGCATTGTAGCCACCAGTTGTCTGTCTTCCCTGGCCGTTGTGCATCTTGGTCTGCCATTTCCTGGTCTCTGGCCGTTGTGCATCTTGGTCTGCCATTTCCTGGTCTTCTAAGATGTGATCCGGTCTCTTGGTACCGCTGGACTACCCACTGTACAGTCGACAAAGATACACCAATGTTTCTGGCTGTTTCACGCTGGCTCCGCCCAAGTTCCAAAAAAGTTAGGATTCTGGTACATTCCTCTAGCGTGACTGCCATGCTTCACTTCACAGAATAATAATTATGCACGTGGAAGACGTTCACGATTTTTTTTTTTGTGACAGAATAGAAATGGAAAGCATCGATAATGGAAAGCATCAACGTGAAACAAAAATATTGTTTTTAAAAATAGTCATTTTTTTAATTTTGTTTTTCTAATGAAGTTTTTTTCATCAACCCGTTTAAATAATATGCTATTAGAAGCGCAACTAAAAAGTCTTTATTCTGTTTTTTAGGGTTCCGTACGTCCGAATACAAAAACGGAACCCTTATAGGATCACTCGTGTGTCCGTCTGTCTGTCGCTTACAGTCAATTATCTCCGAATCTACTAGACCGATTGGGTTGTAATTTGGTACACATATCAATTCCTGTGACCCAAGCACAGAGGTGTGACGTGAATAGATGAAATCTGTATGTGGGAGGTAATTTTTTGGGGGGAAGGGGAAAATGAAAAAAAAAGTTTTGAAAACTGCATCGTGTGACATATCAAATGAAATGTCTTGTTGAGGCAATCTTAAATGTATTTTTTTTGTAATTTTAAAATAAATAGTTTCCAAGTTATTCAAGAAAATAGACGAAATTTGACCATTCCCCCTCCCCTCTTATCTCCGAAACTACTGAACCTAAAATTTTGAAAAAAATACAGTAATTAGTTTTCTACTTATAGATTATAGGAAAACCTATAAGAAGTCCATATCTGTATATGGGAGGTAATTTTTGGGGGGGAAGGGGAAAAAAATAATTGAAATCTGCATCGTGTGACATACCAAATGAAAGGTCTTGTTGAGACAATCTTAAATATATTTTTATTGTATACTTAAAATAAACAGTTTCCAAGTTATTCAAGAAAATAGACGAAATTTGACCATTTCCCCCCCCCCCTTATCTCCGAAACTACTGAACCTAAAATTTTGAAAAAAAATACAGAAATTAGTTTTCTACTTATAGATTATAGGATAACCTATAAGAAGTCCATATCTGTATATTGGAGGTAATTTTTGCGGGGGGAAAGGGGAAAATTAAAAAAATATATTTGAAAACTGCATCGTGTGACATATCCAATGAAAGGTATTGTTGAGACAAACTTTAAAGTATTTTTTTTGTAATTTTAAAATAAATGGTTTCCAAGTTATTCAAAAAAAATAGACGAAGCGTGACCATTCCCCCCCCCCTTATCTCCGAAACTACTTAACCTAAAATTTTGAAAAAAAATACAGGAATTAATAATATAATGTAACTGGCAACACTGTATGTCAGACATACTTAGAAAATTTTACTACATCTTCCAAATCAAATTATACCCATATACCTATAAAAATAGTGCAAACCAAGTAAAAAAAACATCAATCCATAATAATACCGTGAAAAACCGATACAAAATGGGTTGTATCCCATACTTTATTGAAAAAAAAACAGTTTCTGACAAAAATTGACACATGTCAGAAGAAAAATCAAGAAAATATGCATGAAAAGATGTAAATTAAATGATTTAGTATGCTGACGAGAGCCAGAGCACAACGCGCACGCCTTCCACCTCCGGAGTCGTCGCTCAGTTCCGCCTCGCCGCCGCCGGACACCGGATCACCTGCGTCACCGGCAGCGGCAGTTGCGTCGAGCTCGAGCGGCGAATATTTCTCCCCGCCGACGTCGCCAACACCTGTACGTCGGCAGGGGAGTCGCCGGCCACCACGGAGCTTGGGATCTAGGGGCCAACCGGCCCCGAGCCGGGTCCCCGCTGCCGGTGGTTGTGTGCAGCGCATGAGATGGACTCAGTCCATTAATGTGAATGTCATGCGCGCATACTACGGGTCTACAGAGGGGGGAACTAACCTCACTGCGTACCGTGCTAGGATGCTGTCTCTGTTCCAGGTACTTGAACCAACCCTAAACGTCTCGGCCCAACGACTGTCGGATCAGGTGCGGGTCATCCAACGTAATCACATGTTGGACGACACCGCACTTGATAGGCTGCGCTCAGAAGAACTAAGCAACCGTATCATCTTAACTCCACCACCACCAACGGCGTCCGTGTCTGCAAACAGAGTTCCGCCGCAGTCTGTTACTGCTTCTGTTGTGGAGGATGATGATGCGGTTGCCACGGTAAGCAGCCAGTGCAACGAACGATTGAGGAGCGCACTGGAGGATGCGCTTCGTGAGTACCGCTCAACCCCCATTACGCTTAGACCCCGATTGCCACGATTGCCCATGCACAAAAAAAATAGGGCGCTGGTGAGTGCCTTGAACTCGCTGCTTAAGAATCTTTTCGAGAGCAGCGAGGATCTTGTCGATACACATTCAATCCTGTTTTGCGGGGCTGTTGCGGCATGTCGATTAGCTAATGTCAAGTTTCCGGACAGTGACGGAGCTAATCGACCAAAACCAGCTGTACCAGCCTGGCAATGCAGGATTGAGCGTCGTATCGGCGAGGCCAGGGTGCTCATCGGCAAACTATATTGCTTCAGGGAGGGAAATACACGACCACGTGTGATGCGCTTTGTGAGACGGGCTTTCTCGGGGACTGGGATCGGTCCTCAAGAATACATGTCCCGTGTCACAGAGCGCATCGACTTCCTGAAGCAAAAAGTTTGTGCATGGGCAAGTCGTATTCGGCGGTATAAGCGACGGGTTGATCGGTACTTGCAGAATCGCATGTTCCGGAGCGATGAGAGGTGGGTATATAGAGCTTGGGAGCGACCTGAACAAAACATGGCTGACCTGTGCCGCCCAGATGACAGCGCCACGAGTACATTCTGGCGCAGCATCTGGTCGGTACCCGTCAGTCATACTGAGGCTGATTGGATGCGTGATGTCGAACGGGTGTGTGAGCCTATACCAGAAATGGAACCTATAATCATTACACCATCAGATATAGCACGAGCAGTCCGTTCGTTACCGAATTGGAAATCCCCGGGACCGGACGGACTGCACAACTTTTGGCTAAAATGGTTGAATAGTTCACACACTTGTCTGGCATCTCAATTCCAGTCAGCTTTAGAGTCTGGGTCGCTACCACAGTTTCTAACAACTGGTGTTACCCACCTGCTCCATAAATCAGGTAGTACCACGGAACCCAAGAACTATAGACCAATCACTTGTTTGTCGACGGTCTATAAACTTCTTACATCCATTTTGAGAGTGAAAATTAACACACATGTTGAAAGTAGCTCCATTATGTCTGCCTCTCAAAATGGATGTAGGAACGGGTCCCGTGGTACTAAGGAGCTGCTCCTCATTGACATGGCCATTAGTCAACAGGTTCGTCGATCTCGCAGGGATCTGTCCACATGCTGGATAGATTATAAGAAGGCCTACGACTCGGTGCCACATACATGGCTCATGAGGGTGCTGGAGTTGTACAAAATAGATGCAACTCTACGTGCCTTCCTTGAGTCGTGTATGGGGCAATGGAGAACGGTCCTTCGCTATCCAGGGTGTCGACAGATCCAGGCGAACGATGAACCTGTATGGATCAAGCGGGGAATATTCCAGGGCGACAGTTTGAGTCCACTTTGGTTCTGCTTAGCCCTGAATCCTCTAAGTACATTGCTGGAGGACTCAGGTCTAGGCTATCGGTTGAGGAGAGGTGGTCAGGTCATATCTCACCTTCTATACATGGATGATCTGAAACTCTTTGCCCCCAGCAAATTGCAACTGATGGAGCTACTGAAGGTAACTGAAACTTTTAGTAGTGCCATCAGGATGGAATTTGGTGTGGACAAATGTGCAGTCATGTATGTAAAGCGAGGGGAGATTATGGAATCTGAAGGGATTCAGCTTTCAGATTCCATACACCTTAGATCACTTTCCTCATCCGAGACCTACAAGTATTTGGGTATGTCGGAAGCGTTAGGCATTAATGTACCGGACGTGAAACAATCGTTGAAGGACCACTTCTTTGGACGCCTGAAAAAAGTTTTAAATAGCCTTCTTTCAGGCGGAAACAAGGTGCGCGCCTTCAACGGTTGGGTCATGCCGGTTTTAATGTACTCTTTCGGCATACTCAAATGGACTCAAACTGAACTCGACGCCTTGGATAGACGAGTCCGTACGCTGTTGACTGCAAACCGGATGCATCACCCACGATCATCGGTGATGAGGCTGTACATCCCGCGGAAATGCGGGGGTCGAGGCTTTTTAAATGCTAAGACCCTCCACAACCGCGAGGTGTGCAGTCTCAGAGAATATTTTTTGAAAATGGAAGTGGGTATGCCCCGAGATGTGGTCACAGTGGACAAGGGACTCACCCCGTTGTCCATGGCTAAAGAGAACTGGCACATACCTGTGATACTCAGTACCGAAGACCGCAGGGAGGTATGGCAAAGCAAGGAGCTACACGGACGCTTCTACCGGGCCCTTCATGGGCCCGATGTAGATTTTCTAGCGTCCGTGTCCTGGCTACGTTTCGGTGACCTCTTCGGGGAAACTGAAGGTTTTGTCTGTGCGATTATGGACGAAGTTATCTTGACGAACAACTACCGGAGACATATTATAAAGGATGGGACGATTGACGTGTGTCGGGCATGCCATCGTCCTGGTGAATCCATTAGACATATTATCTCTGGTTGTTCTCGTCTTGCTAACGGCGAGTACTTGCACAGGCACAACCTAGTAGCCAGAATCATCCACCAGCACCTTGCGTTGAAATACAAACTTGTGGAATCTGAGGTACCGTATTACAAGTATGTGCCCGACCCAGTTCTCGAGAAAGACCATGTCACGTTGTACTGGGATCTGCCTATCATTACTGATAGGACTATTGTCGCCAATAAGCCTGACATAGTAGTGATAGACAGATCAGCGCGCCGCGCAATGATAATCGATGTTACCATCCCACATGACGAGAACCTCGTGAAGGCTGAGAAAGATAAACAAATCAAATATCTCGACCTGGCGCGCGAGGTTGTCGACATGTGGAATGTGAACTCGGCTATCATTGTGCCGATTGTCGTTACTGCCAATGGCCTGATGGCAAAGAGCCTCGACGAACACCTTTCGAGGCTCTCCTTAGGGGGTTGGATCAAGGGCCTGATTCAGAAGGCAGTACTTCTTGATACGGCTCGTATTGTGAGGAGGTTCCTGTCTCTGGAGCCCTAACCACCGGTAGCTTGGACCCCGCTCCCACACCGGTGGAACACTGTTTTTTATATTTTTAAATGTTTTTTGTTTGTTTGTTTTTGTAAAGAATATTTAAAAATATGTAAAATATGTACAAAAGATGAATAAACGAATAATAATAATATTCCACAACTATCACACAACGCCATCTAGTCCCAAGCTAAGCAGAGCTTGTGTTATGGGTACTAGACAACTGATAAACATACTTATATATTTCTAAATACATACATATTATAGATGAATTACACCCAGACACAGAACAAATGATCGTGCTCATCACACAAACATTTGTCCTGGGTGGGAATCGAACCCACGACCTCCGGCATAGCAGTCAGGGTCACTAACCACTAGACCAACAGGCCAGTCGGTATTAGTTTTCTACTTATAGATTATAGGATAACCTATAAGAAGTCCATATCTGTATATAGGAGGTAAGTTTTTGGGGGGAAGGGGAAAATTAAAAAAAATAATTGAAAACTGCATCGTGTGACATATCAAATGAAAGGTCTTGTTGAGACAATCTTAAATATATTTTTTACCGACTTCAAAAAAAGGAGGTTATCAATTCGACCCGTATGTATGTAATATTATCAGAACTGCCCAGTTTTCATATATGTTAGTCTATATCAGCGTCTGAACATATGTGCCAAATTTCATAAGTGTATGTATGTATGTTTGTATGTATGTTTTTATGTTTGTGCACGCATATCTCCGGAACTATAAGTTCGATTTAAGTAATTCTTTTTTTGTTGTACTAGGTATTGTTCAACTTAGGGTACACTGTAAGTTTCATCAAAATCGGTTCAGTAGTTTTAGAGATATGGATTTTTTTATGTTGTGACGGATTACAAGATTAGTGCATATGTAAGAAAATTTTGTATTTTACAAGAATTTGGGTTGAATATGTAATAAATAAACTAAAAAGGGTAAAATAAAAACTTTTTTTAAAAAAAGTACCGACTTCAAAACAAATACAAAAAAGTTTAATATAACTTTTCTTTCGGAAGTCGGTGGCTTTGTTTTGTTGTGTCATTGACTATTGCCACCGACTTCCGAAAGAAAAGTTATTTTAAACTTTTTTGTATTTGTTTTGAAGTCGGTACTTTTTTTAAAAAAAGTTTTTTTTTGTAATTTTAAAATAAATAGTTTCCAAGTTATTCAAGAAAATAGACGAAATTTGACCATTCCACCTTATCTCCGAAACTACTGAACCTACTTTTTTTTTTAAATTACAGAAATTAGTTTTCTACTTATAGATTATAGGAAAACCTATAAGAAGTCCATGATATTAAAATAACATGGTAAATCACTCAATATTGTGCGTACCAATTTGGGTCAGATTTAAAAAAAAACGTGATAGGTAACATCGTACGGAACCCTCTTCACGCGAGTCCAACTCGCACTTGGCCGGTTTTATTTCATTGATCTAACTTTTACAGTTCTGGAGGTATTTCAATTTTTGTGACAGACCCGTAATTTTTGGAACCGAGTGTACGTTTTTACACGAATGGCAACCATTAGTGACCAACCAAAATTTAGGTTTCGCCAAAAAATCTAGTTTCGGACTTAGTTTCGGTTTCAGCCAAAAAACAGCCGAAACTTTCGACCCCGCCGAAACTCAAGCTTTTGTGCATTTTCGTGCGTCGCTCGGTAAAATTCATAGCTAACACGTGTTTTTGTGTTTGCTCGCCGACCACCTTCCAATAGCAATAAGATGTATGTCGTTGGATAGGTCTTTTCATTTGGAACAACAATTGTTCAGACAATTTTTTTATTATAGCTGTCCGTTCGGAGTTATGAGACTTATTAGCTCAGAGAAAAAAATATATTTAAAAACCTTTTTTTGTACATGTTTAGTATTTTATATGCTTTAGTCTCGCACACACTGTATGTCTGAACGGGTCTGGAGGAGACATGTCATAAACCCGGGCTTTTTTTTGTAACTTTTTATAATCATCCAATGAGTCCTCACCCGCACTGGGTGAAGCGGTAGAAGAGACTGTCTGACTAATACGGACTAAGGGTCGGCTCAGACCGAAACGTGACGCAGCGCGCACATTTCAATAGAGCTATTCAAAATCGAACTCTATTTCCCACACGAAAAGATACACCTGTCACAACCCGGCGCCGCGCTGCATTTTATTAGCGACTCAAAATCTAACCTTATTTACAACATAAAAATATACACATTTGAAGTATCGTTGCGTCACGTCGCTTCGCGTCGCGTCTCGGTGTGAACTGACCGTAAAGGTCACGGTAGATGTAGATGACTGAGAAGAAAACTTGCTGATGTACAGGTTATTCTCGAATATCAGACTGTATTAGTGAATGATCAATCAGAGTAGTGTATCTAGTCGTTGATGGCTGATTCTCTGAGTTTATGTCTATTGATTCCAGAGTTCAACAACAGTCTATTTTCTCTTCAACTCTTATTCTGCTGCATATTTCTAAGACACTTCAGCCTGATATTTTTGTATAAGAAGATGACAATACTATAGACATACTTGCCCACTCCATAAACCAGTGGGGATGAAGAATATTCCTTCAGAGAGGCCATGGTAGAGCGAACAGATTTGACCTTAAATCTCCCAGTGAGCGGGCACGCCAAGATCGCGGCGGTAAGACCCCTCTTAGAGGAGTGGCTGGATAGGCGTCAGGGTGTCCAAATCTTCCGCTTGACACAGGTCCTCACCGGACACGGAAGTTTCGGGAGGTTCCTGTGACTGATTGGGAAGCAAGAAAGGCCTGGGTGTCACCACTGCGAGGATCGCCCGGAGAATAGGGTGGAGCATACGGTGCAGGACTGCCCTGTTTGGGCAGAGCATCGCCGTGTCCTCACTTGCAGTGCAAAGTGTTTCAGCATCGGAGATCTAGATGAACTGCAAGTCTCCATTCGTCCCTAGTTGCCATTCCATTAATTATTGCAGAAATTCAATTTCAGAGTGCCCCGTAGACCACCCCTAGTTCCACCTCCTCGCCATACAGTGTTTGGTATTAATTCGCCTATACCCCGCATGTGCAAACTTATCAATGAGTCCAGCGACATGGCCGACGTCCACGCAGATTCAATGTCAGCGTTTATCACACATGTCATATCAAACGTGGGAAAACTGTTGGGTAGCGATTTAAATTTAATAAAATATATATCTAGATTTTAAGTACATAGAAATAAGTCATTAAAATATAATACAGTTGTGATACTAAAATCATTGTGCATGTGGTGTTTACCTGTAATTGGTTGTACAGTTAGATTTAAGACACTACCTAATACTTTTAAGTTCCTATCTGTGTTATATCTGTAACAACTGTTGGTGAACCAAAATAAATAAATAAATTCGCACTAAGCGATTCCAAATATTATTTTATTGCGCACGGCAAAATAGTAGAAATAGTAGAACCTGCTTCTGTATTCCCGAAGGCATACAATTCGAATCAAAGTAAGAGTGAATAAGACTTCTTTTGGGTAACTTTATCAAAGTTTATCAAAGCCACCTCTTATGCGCCATGCGGGCGGCGAGTAAAGGGCAACTCGCTGCCCGACCATGGACCATGCCCGGGTCGACGGCGCGTTGTGTTCCACGCGCGCCTCAAAGAGCGTCAGCATAATGACGGGGCCCCCTCTCTAGAGGGCCAAAGCCTGCCGGGGTCGCGAGACTTATCTCATTACCGTGACCCCGGAACATAAAGGGCTATTGAAGGACACCGTGGATTTTAGTCAGTACAAGTCTGACAGTCCCTCCCGCCCTGCCCGGGGTGGGAGGACTCATTTGATGATTTTACCACGCAAAAAAAAAAAAAAAAGCCACCTCTTATATCGAAAAGAAACAGGTGCAAACCCAAGTTAAATAAAAAAGTTGGCTGTACGATTTTTATCAGAATAAATACTATGCTTTACAGTTATCTAGTTCTTTCCTCTATTCATCTTTTTACTCATCTTTTACATTTTAAAATATTTTTACAAAAGCCAGACGAGAACACCCACAAATAATGTGTCGGATCGATTCTCTCGGACGGTGGCATGCCCGACATGTTAACCGTGGTACGGTTAACATGTCGGGCGGGTTCACTATTGTAATCTTTAAACACAATACTACCCCCCATTAAAGCGGTGGCAGATAATAATATAGCACCTTATACGAGTATATGACACTTATTGTGTTAATAAATGTATAAAAAAACAGTAAATTTAACTAAAAATTTAATAGAAAATAATCGAAATTTTAAGGGTGCTCCCACATTTATCGACGCGGAATCGGCTTAAGCCGGTCAAAAATCCTTTACGTCAACGTAATAAGGGTGTTACTAATGCCATTCGTATCGGCTCGGCTCGGAGTGGCTCGGACGAGGCGACGCGACGTCGGCCGACGGCGGAACGAGCCGTTTGTCGATTAGCTGATCGCATCCGTACGGCTGCGTACGGCGTCCGACTGCTTCCGAACAGCGCCGAAGACGGCCTAACGCATGCCTTCATCTCCGACGGTAGCCGAACGGCCGATCGGCATTCGGTAGCAGTGGAATGATCCGCTCGCATGCCTGCATCTGCAACGACAGCCGAACCGCGCCGGAAACGGCCGAGTACCGGTGGTGGCACAGCACAGTGTTTTATGAAGACCATTTTTCGGACATTGGTTTTTTATGTGAAAATCTGATAGTTTAAGTTATATAAATGCATTACTTTGTATCCCGAATTTACTAGCATGTTGATGGCACGATAACCAGCTACTCGCGACGGCTATCCGGAAGAGTTCACTGCTGAACAGATGTGAACGTCCGTCGCGACAGCTGTTCGGAGGAGTTGACAGCCGAACGTAAGTAAACAGCCGTCGCGACGGCCGTTCGGAGTAATCGACTGCCGATAGCATGCGAACATCCGTCGCGGCAGCTGATCGGCGCGGCCATAGATATATTAAAGAAGGAGATATGGCGTGGAATTCAAAATGTATAGAAATCCGATGAAGCCACGATTGATTGAACGCTAATATTGCGCACACAATTCTGTCAAAACAATACTACGAACAATTGCACACACGCGCCATCAATAACTCAGTCATTTAAATATACACCTAATTCTTTTCACTACAGCGTACTTTTTCCGTATAATTTACTCACACAAACAATTATCATTGTGTGTTGTCGCGACACGGGGGGCGGATACGACTCTCCCGCTCAAATACAACGGACGCACCATGCGACATTACGGCTTGGTGAGGTATCGTTATGTCAGTTTTACATTGCTTGTCAAGTCACTCAGTGATAGACTGAGGTGGTTGTAAAAGAGCAATGTATTTAATGCAAAAACAATACAGTCGGAGTAATATAGGAAAACAAGAATAAAGTAGTACAAGTGATAGCTGAGCGAACCGCTCAATACCGCGGCTTCACCGACACGCCCCCTTGCCACTTCTCCTGTTTTTAATATTTCTGTGGGCGCGGCGGTTAGCCGAGAAGTGTGGTGATACGCACTCGGCTTAAGTCGATTCCGCGTCGATAAATGTGGGAGCACCCTAAATGTTTTGAAAGTGTCGGTTTCGGGTTCGATTAAAAAAAACCCGGCCAAGTGCGAGTTGCACTCGCGTGAAGAGGGTTCCGTACGATTTATTTTTTGCCTACCTATAATTTTAACCGCAAATAATAGATGAATTGAAATTTACGAATAATTGAAGATTGGTACGCACTATATTGAGTGATTTACCATGTTATTTTAATATCATGGACTTCTTATAGGTTTTCCTATATTCTGTAAGTAAAAAACTAATTTCTGTATTTTTTTCAAAATTTTAATGGGCAATTTTCGTCTATTTTCTTGAATAACTTGGAAACTATTTATTTTAAAATTACAAAAAAATTAATTTAAGATCTTCTCAATAAGACCTTTCATTTGATATGTCACACGATGCAGTTTTCATTTTTTTTAATTTTCCACTTCCCCCCCCTCCCCCAAAAAATTACCTCCCATATACAGATTTCATCTATTCACGTCACACCTCTGTGCTTGGGTCACAGGAATTGATATGTGTACCAAAGGAGAACATTCACGCTCCATACATTTTTGGGCCTTTTCTGAAAGTGCCGGCCAAAGAAAAAAAGTAGTACCTATGGATAATACTGGTCATTTGGAGCAATAGTTACTATGGCACAAAAGTTTTAGGATTGCTCTCGGCCAAGTTATACAAGTTCGAAGATTTGTCATTTTCAAACATATTTTGTTGATTTATGAAAGTACCGAGAAATACAGAATAATGATAAGTATTGCTAGAACTAGTGACTCAAGCAATTAAACATAACAGAACATCACGCCTGTAATCCCCAAATGGTTGGGCAGAGATGTGCCTAATTAAAATTAATAAATAATCACTTATTATTTTGTTAAAAAGAATAGAAACATTTTCAAAAGTGGAAACCTCCCACCAGCATCGGTAACAGAGTCGAAGCAACCGGTAGCCAGTTTGTCTTGAGAGAGGAACCACCCAATAATAAGGCCGTGACAAAAAGTACCACATTCTGAATCAGCTCTTTTTTCCGGGTAATAAAACGACCCGGTAGGCGTTTGGCTCTATATAGGCCATTGACAGCTCTTTCAGACGCGCTTGATCCTTGATAGGACAGCTAGCTCCCCATCATTTGTCGTCCGCAAGCTCGGATCCATGGTGTCGTCGTAACGTTAAAATCTGGGCGTTTCTCGTGGCGGCTGGGATGTGAGGTCGAGGGTGTCTTCTCCTTCAACTGTTCTGCATCCTCTTTCGCTGGCATTATTGCTGCAGAAGAATGTGACTGCTTGCTATTTCAACTCGCTCCAAAACATCGCTTGTACCAGTGCCGGAACTACCTAACATCACCTTATACTCCAGCGTGTCTTCCGTGCGGTCTACACAGTGGTGACGACCGGGCGTATTCTCCTCCTGAATCCGGAACAGAGACCTCTAGAAACAACCGTGTGTCGGCAGTGCGGACATTAGTCGCGGCAGCTTCCTATCAAGGATTGCTGCCGTGGATCTGGAAGCAAAGGCTCTCCAGCACGTCTATGAGTGGTAGATCACCCGAATAGCCATGATCCTCAGATACGCGACCAGTTGACTGGTCAAAGGATTCCCGTAGAGGGCCATAACGGCTTCCACGTAGAGCCTTCGAAATTATAAAGCGGTTGCCCCCAAGATTGGATAATAGCAACTGGAAGCAACCCCGGCCGATCCAGTTTTGGGGCCGAACGACGAATATGCTCCCTTATATTCCACGGGCTGACGAGGACGAGTCCCAGTCTCTGAACTATCTTAGTAGGATACCTTAGCCCTGGAACGCAAAGGGCAACCGAATGAACAGGATGGACTTTTAGTCATTAATAGTCTGACAGTTTCACCATGTTAACCCAGAGCGAGAGGACTCATTTGATGATTTTATTGCCCAAAAAAGGGGCTGATTCAGAAAGCAGTAGTTCTCACGACTCGCATTGTTAGGAGGTACCGCTTTCAAGACCCCTGACTTGCTCGTGGTAGATTTTTATATTTTCATTCATTTTATTGATAAAAGAAAGAGATTAGAATTCCGTTAATTAGGTACACCTCACGCAGAAGTTGAAGCCCACGCTGACAATCATGAAACCAGGGATCTCCATCAGAAAATCCGCTCCATCACAAAAACTCTTTCTACTAAGACTTGGACTATTGAGAACTCTCGGGGTGAAACATTCACTGAAATAGATGCGATTTCCGAGACATGGACGGAATACTGTCAGTCACTGTTCCAGGACCCTCAATCGCGATGCTTTGCTCCCACGGAACCCACGGATGAAGAAGTAGAGCCAGACATTCTTTATGAAGAAATAAGAGCTGCGATTAAACACCTGAAGAATGGAAAAGCCACAGGTGCAGATGCTATCCCAATTGAAACTATTAAGGCTTTGGGTGAGCATGGCGTCCAAATCTTTCATACCAATAAGATATGGCGGACAGGGACGTGACCGAAGGAATTGGCTCACACAGTCTTCATACCGTTGCACAAAAAGGGTTCCACAAAGTCGTGCAGTAACTACCGTCTCCTTGCGCTAATTTCTCATGCAAGCAAAATACTACTGCTACTGCATATCCTGAATGAGCGTTTAAAGAACTTTTTGTCCAAAGAAGTTGCACCCGAACAAATGGGTTTCGTAAAAGGTAAAGGTATCCGTGAACAAATTCTGATGTTGCGCCAGATTATAGAGAAAGCCCGGGCATTCAACAAGCCGGTTTACATTTGCTTTGTTGACTTCTCAAAGGCATTTGACTCCGTAAAATGGCCCGTACTATGGAAGACCTTGCTGGATATGGGCACGCCGAGACATCTTGTTCACCTTCTAAGGCGTCTATACGAGGACGGAACAGCGTCAGTAAGAGCAAATGAAGTACTCTCGAGTCATTTCCACCCCAGTGCAAGAGTCCGTCAAGGGTGTATAATCTCTCCCCTTCTGTTCAATATATACACAGAACTCATAATGAGAATTGTTCTCGAAGACTGGACTCGTCGTGGAATTAATTCCGTACTAACGTCTCCATAATGCAGGAACTTGACATCAAGCAGCGCCTGTCTTCCATTGTGCAAACTCGAATCCTGACATTCTTTGGACACGTATTCCGGCGTGGCGACGAGTCCATCGAGCGCCTAGTGGTGCAGGGCAAAGTTGAAGGCACCCGAGCACAAGGTAGATCGCCTATGAGATGGACAGATCTCTCGGTGTCTGTTGCAGCCGTGCAGGGAACTCCCTGCACGTCTGCAACAGAAAGGCAGCCATCAGACAGGAATGGCGGCGTATTGTTAGGCGAGCCACTAACAGCTGAAATGACGACCACGACAACTCTGCCAAGAGTGAAACGACGAAGAAGAAGAAGGTACACCCCTGCCCAACCCTTCTGGGATTACGGGCGTGATGTTATGATATGTTTAATTGCTTGAAGTAGATAGTTCTAGCAATACTTCTCATTATGTTTTGATTTTTAGCACTTTCAGAAATCAACAAAATGTATGAAAAAGTCGAATCTTCGAACTTGTATAACTTGGCCGAGAGTAATCCTACAACTTTTGTGCAATAGTAACTATTGCTCCAAATGACTAGTACTATCCATAGGTACCACTTTTTTTCTTTGGCCGGCACTTTCAGAAAAGGCCCAGAAAAAATGATCTCCTTTCAACTTAATCGGTCTAGTACATTGGGAGATAATTTACTGTAAGCGACAGACAGACGGACACACGAGTGATCCTATAAGGGTTCCGTTTTTGTATTCGGATGTACGGAACCCTAAATACAATACATTAATTGAAAATGTTTACGTAAGCATGGGGGGAGGGGGCAAGAGCTTTGCTTACTTTAAATAATTGTAATAAATCTGCTTACGTAATACTTCAACGGCCCCTAATATGATACACTGGCTCTACACACTTCAACTGTGACATATACCATCACATATTTGACCGCTAGCAATCCAGGGCATCCACACAAGGTTCTCAGTTTGTACAGACGCCACGAGGTCATCCTACCCCAATGTGTCAAATTTTACCAATCGAACACTAACCTTCCACAATTGTGATAAAGTTGAAAATCTATTAAAGAAAATTGACAGACTGAGGTAGGTTGATCTGCTGGGATGCGTTTAAGCCAATTATCCTGTTTAAAATGTATACTGACTAAACGTCAAACACCCCGTTCAAGCACACCGCAAGGTGAAAAATTAAACTAACTAAAATTTAATCTGCCCCGTTCACGGTCGTCCGCTGGTATAAGTTTGCGCCTGACTAGGATAAATAGCGACCTTTTTACCTCGCTACTTTTTATCCTGCTGTCAGATTGACATTGAGTTTTGTGTTGTTAATGCTCGATTCGCGCCGTAAAAAACGAACCAATATTTTATTTTAGAGAGTACTTAATTCGTCGTCTCGGTGAATATTATTTGTGGATCATGGATATAATTAATATTACACCGGAAAATGTATTTTTCTTGTTCCGGTCCATTTTTACTGTGTAATAATTCCGAGATCGCAAGTTAAATACTAACTTTATGGAGATTACAATAAAAATATTCGGACTGTTGAGTTGAAGTTGAATTGAATTGTTACTTGTTTGATAAACTGGTGGCCTACCACCAGCTCTTAACGCGATCCAGTTTACGCTCAGAGAACGAGATGGCGCTAGACGACTTGTATAGCTCTGTCTCTTTCCCACAGCCTAAACTGAATCTCGTTAAGAGCTCGTGGTAAGGCCCCTGAGCTGTCAATTGAATTTGACAGGTAACATTGACAGAAACCTATGACTCCGTTTAGCGAACCCTCGCTAGTTTAATTTTTATCCGGCGAAAATTTCGCCGGCTTACTTAAACGCACCCCTGGCGTCTGTACTTAGGGTCAGTTCACACCGAGACAAGTGATGCAAAGATACTGGAAATAAAGTTAGATTTTGAATTTTATTAGTTATTATTCATTTTTTTTCCTTGAAACTAAAAGACGTATTTTAGATAATATTTTACTGGTGAAGCTCCTCACCTTCATGAACTTTCTAATTAGTTTTTATTGGCATTGGTTTTAATGTAATACAAACAAAAACCTATATCACTGAAAATAAAGAAAAAAATAAGTTTCGTCGTTGACGTTATTCTTCAGTTCCCAATTCTGACGGACTAGGACGGATAGGTAGGTGCTTAAATGTAGATAACTGGGCATTTTCAGAAATGTTAATCACCACCACTAAAAAAAAGAAATTTGTTAGAAAAAAAGTCTGAAGTCTAAGTCTAGTCCAAGTACTCGAAGTAATAAATAATCACAAAGTTTGGCATGCATTTAAACTAAAGCTCTAAGTGTCTTCACACCGAGACGCGACGCTGCGCACACATTTCAATAGAGCGACTCAAATTCTAACTTTATTTACTAAACAAAAAGATACACATTTCACCCATGACGCGACGCTGCGCGCACGTTTCAATAGAGCAACTCAAAATCTAATTTTATTTACTACACGAAAATATACACATTTCCAGTATCGTTGCGTCACGTCGCGTCTCGGTATGAACAGACCTTAACTAAAACTTTTCAGTGTTTATGAAACAAAACAACTTATTTCTTTTGTCGCAAATAATCATCGATGTGGATTGAGATCATCAAATTATATAGATACACTTCCGGACTCATCAAAAAAGCCACCTTGAAATTTTTTGTAGGTACAAAGTTTTTTCTAACCTTTTAAATTAAGTATCTATACCACGGGCGGATCCAACCTTCGAGTCCAGTCCTGTGGGGGTCACACATTGTCGAGGTCCAGTTGAGATAAATTTCAGCAAATGTTCTTGAAAATATTTTCTTTTTTGCTATTCGAGTTATTTTGTTGACTTTATGTACTAAAACGATCGAAAAACAAAACGTATGAGGATCAAGAGCGAGCCTAGCGAGCAAGCTTTTTGCACCCAGACCCTTGACCAAATATTTGTTATTTTACCATTCGTGAAGACGGAATACCTAGTAAGTTACTTATTTGCCTTGTACAGAAACGATCGTGAAAAACGACAAAGAACAGGGTCAGCATGAGCGAGCAAAAGGAGTACGTAAATTGCTCCCAGACCCACAAATTAATATAGGATTTGAGGAGTGACTGGAAAGCGCCATGGCGGGCGTCCTCCCCTTTCGCGTTATGCAGGTCCTAACCGGACACGGTAGCTTTGGAAAGTACCGTTCGCTTCGCTCCACCTAGCTACGCCATTGGCACGGGTAGTGTTGCTGAGCCGAGCTAGTAGTGAGAGTAATCTCCCGTCGGACTGTCCCAATCGCTGTAGCTACGAGTAACAGCCGCAGTTCAGCGATAAAACTATCGGAACTAAGTGCTCGCATTCTCAGTCACTCGCTCTACTCTCTACTCGCCAATAGGGTTGCCAACCCTACTATAAATATAGTATCCTACTATTTTAAGGGATCAAATACTATATAGGTAACGGAGAATTGTTATCAGTGGGTCGCGAAATCGGAAATAACACTCACAAAACCTTCGTTAACACTTTTAATTACTTGCTAAAACACACTGAATACAAAATAATCAAGGATGCCCGAGATATGGCTCGATTAAAAACTCAGGAACGCGGGAAGTTTACCGCAGAGTAACCAAGATGTCTACCCAGCTTGACGGACCGATTCAAAGTGCCCACTTCACTCAACTGTTACGGTCCACGTGGCGTACCCCACACAGATTCAATTAGCCAACCTATCTGTCAACGTCAGTACTTGTCAACGTCGAATAGCTGATTAAACTTTCGACTGACATTTGACTCGACTAAGTCGACTATTCGCTCGGTGTTGCCATTACTCCACGCTAACCATCCCCAAGTGTAATAACTTGACGTTCCTAAACGTTATCTGTCAAATCTAACTTCATAGTTCCTCCAATGAGAGATAGATGGCGTTATTCTAAATTAACAATAATCAATAGAGATTTTGAATGAGGGCTATCGTTTTTGTGCTCACCACGGGCGAGTGAGGTCCTGTATGGCTGTCAGTTTGTTATTGAAAGTTTGTAATTATTCTGGAATGTGGCGTCAAAACATTAAATAATAAAATAAGCTTGTAAACAGTAAACAACTAACTCTGAATTAGCTAACCTCTGAATTAGCTGGTCTTTCAGTCCGCTTAACTTTGCACCTCTTTTTCTTAGCTCCGCTTTTAAAGTACTATATTCATTGACCCGTAACTTGTATTTGCCGTAATAAGAATAATATTTCATCAATATTTCGTAACACCTCAGAAAGTAAACTAAAAAGAAATAAAACCGTGCAGCCCGCTAATAAACAAACATTTCGGGACCTAACGCTACACTAGCGCCTCCAGCGGCGAATTCACACGCGATAGCCCTCATTGCG
Organism: Agrotis exclamationis; assembly: GCA_950005045.1. Classification (NCBI taxonomy): domain Eukaryota; kingdom Metazoa; phylum Arthropoda; class Insecta; order Lepidoptera; family Noctuidae; genus Agrotis; species Agrotis exclamationis. The sequence goes on along the minus strand of OX465420.1, from coordinate 9,539,840 downwards.
TTTCTGTTTTGATTCCACGCCAACGATAAAAGATGGCGTTATTCTAAATTAACAATAATCATTAGAGATTCCAAATTGTTTCTGCGACGAAGCCGAAAGCCACATATTCTACCCATTATTTGGATCATTTTTTTCCTTTAGACCATACCTGGGACCCGTGGTCCCACCACGGGTTCCCGAGATATTGAAGTTCAAAGTTGCATTTTTTTTTAACTTTTTTTTACGAAATCGAATTCTAAGTATTATTACAAAACTTTTTTCCAAACAAACATTACCTGAATTTTCGTAAAAAAATTCATTCAATTCATAAAAAAATTACGCACGCACTTCGATACGTTCTTATCACAGCGCGTTCCAGCATAGGCGCGCTTGTCGTAAAAGTCGGTTCCCAGCGATAATTTTAGCGTAAAGCTACTTAGTTAGATGTACAGTATGCGTAGTTAACGCGAAACGTGCGAGCGAGAGGTACATTAGCTCTTGTCATCGCCTTAAACACTTATACACACACTAATCACACGTAAAAGTTACATAGAGATCGCTTCTAGTTCACTTCGAGTGGCCAAACCAGACTGACTCAGGTCGCCGATCGGCACCCAATTTATACCCCGGCCGGACCACCAGATGTTTCTAGAAGATGGTCGAATGTTCTGGAAACATCCATAGACTTCGACATAGTCCCATACCTTCTAGAACATTCTAGAACCATCTCGAAACATCTAGAACAGGGTAGAATTTTCTAGAAACTTCCAGACCAATCTTTAGTAGAATAGTCGAGAACCTTGTAGAACCTTCGAGAAGCCTGTAGATTGGTCTCGCAATACGATCGACGTAACAGTGCCTGCCCCCTCCTTAGACATGCTCGTCCCGAGTATCGTTAGTCCCGAGCATGCACAGTCCGTCGACCCGTCGTAGTCGTCTTTGTATCGCGCCAACCAGTTAACGTAGTCAAACTTAGGCGCACCGTCTTGACTACTCTGTATGCGGTAGGGAACATCACTGCTCCTGGTCGCAACTCGGTAAGGTCCATCCCGTTTTACTTTTAATTTACGGGACTTCCCTTTACTACGCACTGGGTTATGCACAACAAGTGACGCTTTGTCAAAACCACTACTGTTTGTCTGGGGTTTTTTACACAGTTGTCCATGTCATTTTCCTGCGCAGGCTGTAGGGTTTCCTTCCATTCATTACCGAGATCCGTGCTTCGTTTTAGCGTCCTCACGAGCACTTCTTCCTTAGGCTCTTGCTTGATGCTATACCTACTGTATTCAGAACAAGGTCTTCTAGACGGTATATCAGCGTTATCATGCGATCTCTCTGGGCTAAAACGCCCTTCAAAGTCTCGTGATGCCCAAGTCTTACAGCTGCTCTTACTTCCAAGTCGCGTATTCCGTCGATGAAAGCCTGTACCAGATTGCAATCGGTGAGAGCCGGGACAGACCGATATGCTTTCCGGACCATCTTCTCAATTTCTAAGGCCCACTGTTGTAGGCTCTCGGCACTACATTAAACACGATCTTTCAGCTTAGCGCGATATACTATACTATGCTCCAGGTGCGTGTTGCCATACCTGGACTCTAACGCTTCCAGCAGCTGCTCGTATATCACATCCTTGCCAAGAGCCTCAAGTACGGTCAGGGCCTGGTCTCGCAGACCTACGATGAGCGCGGTCGTAGCTTGCTCTTTTGTCCACCCATTCACCTTCATAACGGCCTCAAACTGCATCCTGTAGGCCGATCATGATGATGTTCCGACGAATGGCGGCATCTTAAACCCTCGTACTAATGTTGTAGCAACCACTGGACACACAGCCCCGTGTCCAGTCCTAAGTTCACTCAAAGCCTTCTTCACCCCGGCAATTTGGACCTCAGCTTCAGAGATGCGATTCTCGTGCTGATTGACTTGCTCTTTGATCACCTTGAACTCCTTGCCAAATGTGGAGTGCAGGTCTTTAATGAGGAACATTTGTTCTTCCTGGCGGCGGGCCTGCTCCTGCAGCAGGGCCATAAGCGCAGACAGGTCTGGAACCGCTGGTGCTGAAGATACAGTAGAGGGCTAAGCGGCTGGTTCCATCGTAGGCTGAGCACCAAACGGCGTCTGTATCGGGGAACCTTCAAACCGCCTCTGGTCCATGCCTTGCTGACGTTGACTCCTGGTACGAATACCGTCCGTGTCGTCTTTTGGTAAAATTGGCATTTTATCCCTCACTTCTGACACCAAATGTTACGAGCTGGGTACGGGATTAATTAATTTACACCAATTTAAAACCAAATAATCTTTATTGACACACCAGTAACTAATTACAACAAGCACTAAACACTACTCAACACTTAAACACTTATACACACACTAATCACACGTAAAAGTCTCTTAGAGATCGTTTCTAGTTCACTTCGAGTCGCTTCGATCGTAGTCAAAACCAGACTGAGGCCCGGTATCCACCAAAGCGGAGAGGAGAGGAGATGTGTTTGAATAACCAATCAGAAATCCACATCTCCTCTCCGCTTTTCGTTGGAAATCTGATTGTTATTCAAACACATTTCCTCTCCTCTCCGCTTTGGTGGATACCGGGCCATATTCGGTAACTTATCTGAAAGGTTTTGCTCGTATAAACAGTCAAATACTTCCTTCTCGGTGAGGGCAACGCGGACACCAATGACAGCAACTCTAGGGCGTCGTTTAGAAAGTTCTTCTATTGTAAAGCCCGATGATACCAATTTTTCCAAATTCTTGAGCTTGTCAATATCACCTTTATTTTCTGACTGCTAATCAATACGCCCCCATTTTTCATTTTTCTCAGACCACGGACTTGGAGCTTAAGATGTTCGGGGGAGATTATTTTTTGGACGAGTGACTTCGTGGCGTCATCGTCACTTGTTTGGTTCTTATTGTTGGAGTAGATGGCGTCTGATCTCAAGTTTGCGGGACGAACAAAGTTATCAGAACCTTTCTTCACCATGTTAGCGTAAGAAGTATTTTCCGAGGGTTTCCACTTAGTCTCAACTACCTCTTTGAATTGCTGGAGAGAGTCCACAAAATTTTGATGAGCCTTGAGATGCTGGATTGTGGTATGGGCCTGATCGTTTTTGACTTCAACGATTGATACAAAACGGCCATCTGAGAAGTCCCAGTTGAAACTCTGCAGCAAAGATTGGAGACACGAAGCTTCTGGTCTGTGTTCATTTTTCCTTCACCGACAATAGTGCATACTTCGTTGAGGATAGAATCTATAGATCTTATACATTTCTGAATCTCCGGCGTACTGACGGCTTCAATGGGCAATTCATTATCCGCTGGTTGATTTGGATCGCTGGGGGGTAATGGTCCAGTAGGCGTCGGCGGAGGACTTCTCTGCAGCACTTGGCTTCGTCCAAACGGGCTTGATCCTGGGTTAGACATGCTACCCGTAACACTTTACTAATCTATACTTACTTAATATTATAAAGCTGAATCGTTTGTTTGTTTGTTTGTTTGAACGCGCTAATCTCAGTAACTAGGTACTGGTTCGAATTGAAAATTTATTTTTGTGTTAAATAGACCATTTATCGAGGAAGGCTATAAGCTATATAACATCACGCTATCACCAATAGGAGCGGAGCAGTAAAGAGAAATGTTTCAAAATCGGGAAAATGTATTCCATTTCGAGAGCTTCCGTTGCGTGCGCTGCGTAAACGGTAAAAGATTCGCAAAAATTATGTGCTACGGAATTATTCCTGATAAAACGTTCTAAAATAAAGTCCGCAACAGCATACCTACATAATTATTGTATGCCTATAAGGCTGGACATATTGATACTCTAATATATTGTTAAGACCTGTAACTTACATATGCCCACAATAATAGTAGATTATTAACCAAGGGCTGTATGACATCAATTGCATACGAGGTTTTTGGCGCCTGAGCGAAGCGAAGGCGCTAATTAACCCGAGTATGCAATTGATGCTTACGCCCGAGATAAATACTCTGCTTTACATATCGATTGTGAGGTAAGTAAACAACAAGACAGCAGGTTTCAATGAACATTTATTAAGAAGAAAAAAATGTGTATTTAATTAAAATTAATAGTAAAATTATTACAATTTGTAAGAGATATGGTCACGTTCTTTTTAGGTATATTTATAGTTTGAATATGAGTTTGTGATGATAAGACTTGAGTATGAGTGACTTGAGTATGAGTGACTTGAGGTTCTTGCATCGTAAATGGCGGCAGTTGACTGGTACTATTTTCTTCATTAAAAAATGGCTCAGATGATGTGCTTTGACGTGGTGATTTTAAGTTTATATTTTCTGTTATTTTAGAAGTAATTTTGCTTTTGTTTGCCATCGAATTTTCGATATAACCTTCGGCCACTTTGCTGGACTTCCAGCCGCCGTGCCTTTTTAACAGAGTGAGGTTGGCTCCCGAATCAGCCAATAGAGTCGCTGATGTTCTGCGAAAGCAATGCCCGGTGTATAACTCTACGTTACTCAGTTTTAAATATGTGGCTATTTGCTTTGGCATGCCTGTAAATTTGTTTTTTCCTATTACTTGTCTGTGGCATTTTCCTTTACTGTAATTAAGAAAAAAACGATTTGTATCCACGTTTTCAGGCCGAAGAGCTTGATATTTTTCAACATAATTTGCAAATTCTTCATGCACAACAAATGACCGGTCAATTTTAGTTTTCGTGTTAGGCAGTTTTATGAGTAGTAATTTGTTATGTTTTTCTACATTTTCTATTGTCAAGTTTGTCAATTCCACGGTTCTGCAGGCTCCCGATATCCCAAAAATTAGAACAACCTGTAAAAAAGACATAAGTTGTATTAAAGGCACCAAATTCGCGTAGTATTTTTGTGAAATATTTTGGTAACTTATTAAAAAGGGCAAGTAAATACGTAGGTACCTTTATTGCTAAATAAATTTCATCCGGAGCTTCATTTAAGAATTTCTGTACTTCTTCTGCAGTAAATACCTTCGATTTCTTGCTTTTAAAGCCGTCAGACTGCCTTTTCAAGAAAGCAGTAAGTTTAGAAAAATCTTTCAAATTCACGTCATGTTTTGTCATCATTGTAGATTTTAGCATGGAATAAAAGCACCATAAACTGGAAGGTTGTAGCCTCTTAGATAATTCATCAAAATATGATATAAAAAAACTTTCAGAAAGAGATTTCACTTTTTTTTCTGACCGCCATTTCATAAATTCGTCGTAGGTATGCCTTTACATATCTTTCTTTCGAGTTCGGCGGTAATATATTTTCGACAACTGTTTTTGCCCTTTCTTTATTAAAATCGGGCGTTAGATCTATGTCTTCGTCACTAGACATGTTTAAAACTTTTGAAAAAGAACTCAAACAAGAAAATTAATTATTTTCGCGATGCTTTCGCGCGTACTAGTAGACTGCCTTTTTTTTTTCACGCACGCAAGCGCGTCAAATCTTGCTGGCCAGTTTGATTTTTAAATCGATTCCATCTAACATACGATGTGGAAACAAATAGTTCCATATTTAAAATAAAATCTTTATAAAATAAATTGTCTAGATTCCGATTCGAGTAATTAATAGATACCGAGAAAAAAAAAATTAACTTTTTAAAAATATTCTTCGTGCAGTATGAGTATGGCAGTTCTTTTTTCAAATTCCAAAACCTATGCTGTAATGATAGTCATACACCCCGGCATTCAGGGGTGTAAGGGTGTACTTACAGAGCAAGAGATATGTAAAGTATACTTTACATATCTCTTGCTCTGTAAGTCTACTAGTCTAGTCTAGTCTGTAGGAATCTAGACAATTTATTTTATAAAGATTTTATTTTAAATATGGAACTATTTGTTTCCACATCGTATGTTAGATGGAATCGATTTAAAAATCAAACTGGCCAGCAAGATTTGACGCGCTTGCGTGCGTGAAAAAAAAAAGGCAGTCTACTAGTAGGCGCGAAAGCATCGCGAAAATAATTAATTTTCTTGTTTGAGTTCTTTTTCAAAAGTTTTAAACATGTCTAGTGACGAAGACATAGATCTAACGCCCGATTTTATTAAAGAAAGGGCAAAAACAGTTGTCGAAAATATATTACCGCCGAACTCGAAAGAAAGATATGTATAAATTCGTCGTAGGTATGCCTTACCTACGACGAATTTATGAAATGGCGGTCAGAAAAAAAAGTGAAATCTCTTTCTGAAAGTGTTTTTATATCATATTTTGATGAATTATCTAAGAGACTACAACCCTCCAGTTTATGGTGCTTTTATTCCATGCTAAAATCTACAATGATGACAAAACATGACGTGAATTTGAAAGATTTTTCTAAACTTACTGCTTTCTTGAAAAGGCAGTCTGACGGCTTTAAAAGCAAGAAATCGAAGGTATTTACTGCAGAAGAAGTACAGAAATTCTTAAATGAAGCTCCGGATGAAATTTATTTAGCAATAAAGGTACCTACGTATTTACTTGCCCTTTTTAATAAGTTACTAAAATATTTCACAAAAATACTATGCGAATTTGGTGCCTTTAATACAACTTATGTCTTTTTTACAGGTTGTTCTAATTTTTGGGATATCGGGAGCCTGCAGAACCGTGGAATTGACAAACTTGACAATAGAAAATGTAGAAAAACATAACAAATTACTACTCATAAAACTGCCTAACACGAAAACTAAAATTGACCGGTCATTTGTTGTGCATGAAGAATTTGCAAATTATGTTGAAAAATATCAAGCTCTTCGGCCTGAAAACGTGGATACAAATCGTTTTTTTCTTAATTACAGTAAAGGAAAATGCCACAGACAAGTAATAGGAAAAAACAAATTTACAGGCATGCCAAAGCAAATAGCCACATATTTAAAACTGAGTAACGTAGTGTTATACACCGGGCATTGCTTTCGCAGAACATCAGCGACTCTATTGGCTGATTCGGGAGCCAACCTCACTCTGTTAAAAAGGCACGGCGGCTGGAAGTCCAGCAAAGTCGCCGAAGGTTATATCGAAGATTCGATGGCAAACAAAAGCAAAATTACTTCTAAAATAACAGAAAATATAAATTTAAAATCACCACGTCAAAGCACATCATCTGAGCCATTTTTTAATGAAGAAAATAGTACCAGTCAACTGCCGCCATTTACGATGCAAGAACCTCAAGTCACTCAAACTCAAGTCTTATCATCACAAACTCATATTCAAACTATAAATATACCTAAAAAGAACGTGACCATATCTCTTACAAATTGTAATAATTTTACTATTAATTTTAATTAAATACACATTTTTTTCTTCTTAATAAATGTTCATTGAAACCTGCTGTCTTGTTGTTTACTTACCTCACAATCGATTTGTAAAGCAGAGTATTTATCTCGGGCGTAAGCATCAATTGCATACTCGGGTTAATTAGCGCCTTCGCTTCGCTCAGGCGCCAAAAACCTCGTATGCAATTGATGTCATACAGCCCTTGGTTAATAATCTACTATTGACTTTGACATATATTTATCTTTTTAACAGGCCTGTTGGTCTAGTGGTTAGTGACCCTGACTGCTACGCCGGAGGTCGTGGGTTCGATTCCCACCCAGGATAAATGTTTGTGTGATGAGCACGATCATTTGTTCAGTGTCTGGGTGTAATTTATCTATAATATATATTTATGTATTTAGAAATATATAAGTACGTTTATCAGTTGTCTAGTATCCATAACACAAGCTCTGCTTAGCTTGGGACTAGATGGCGTTGTGTGATAGTTGTGGAATGTTATTATTATTTTTAGGTTAAGTCATTATAATCTTTTTTATGGAAATCTTTGATTTTAAAGTAATGCATTATTTGCGAAGGTATTTTCACTAGCACGATATTAATCCTTTTCAAAATAAATACGTTAATCATCACAGCAAGCATTTAATTTTGAACAAAATTGTTCTTGACATTGTTTGATTTCAATGAATATCTTGAGATAATTATCATAGTTTCAAAATAATACCACAACAAAATTAATACATAATGACTGCCTGGTCATGTCATAACTGCGGCGGTAAGATCCCTCTTTGAGAAGTGGTTGGAGATGCGCTGCGGCGTCCTCACTTTCAACCTGACGCAAGTCCTCCCGGGCATGGTTGTTGAGGGAGGTTTTTTTTTTAGCGTGGTAAAATCATCAAATGAGTCCTCCCACCTAGGGCAGGGCGGGATTCGAGGGACTGTCAGACTCGTACTGACTAAAATCCACGGTGTCCTTCAATAGCCCGCCCTTTGTGTTCCGGGGGCACCCCAAATAGAATGGGATAAGGGCAGGAAGAAGAAGAAGAAGGTATCTAAAATAATAGCGTAAGTACGTAAAGTGTTAGGGTCAGTTCACACCGAGACGCAGCACACGCCTAGCATCAAGTAGGTACACGTTGTTGAGAACACCCAGTTGGTTTATAAACAAATGATTTTTTTTTAATCGATAGTCTCACGTTTCACCTTTATTAGGAGGCTCCGCTATCATGTTTTGCCCCGATTCGAAAAATCGTAGATCCGAGGCTGCGGAAATGCAAGGTGGCTCCATTTAGAAGTCCGGAAGTGTATTTTCCCAAGGTGAATAGAGTTTGGCTGTGAAGCCATACATTAAAATATTTGACCCGAATTTACCTAAACCTTTTGCGGGCCGCTCTAACTTTAATGAACATACACAACAGTTCACAACACCCTTTTAACATTTATGGAAAAAAAGGGAACTAAAAACGCATAATATAAGTAGCTTTAGGTACTCACAATAGTAACGGTACAACATCTTCTTGTTGCATTTTACCGTAATATTTCACAATGCCATCTACATGCCCCATGCCAACCACGGCAAGAACGCGAGGAGTCTGAACTATAAGTAAACAAGAATGACGTTATCAAATATTCAAAGCTGAAAAACGTCATCTCCATAAGCGAAAGGTCGGTAGGTCGGTACCTACTTAGATGAAATAAAATTTTCTGTAGCCAAAGATAAAGAAAGGAATCAATAAATTATACATATACTTAGGTAGACGATGCATCAAAAACAAGTCCTCTCGAAAAGTTATAAACCTATCAACATAAATCTAGTCCGTAATTTAAGCATTACTATCTATTCTTAGAAATTCGTTAGTATACGAATTTTAATACTTAAGTAGGTACTTGATAAATCGAAAAACTTACCAGAACGAACACATTCTTGTAGTGAATACGCAAGACATTTGTCACGCTCGTCAACAAACACATGGAATATTTTTCTAAAGGCGGGAACATCTTTAATGATTTCCTCAAACTGTGCTTGTACAAAGTCTCTGTCTTTATATCTTTCTAGCTGATTCTTACTAGGTATAACAGAAAAATAAAATATGAATTTAATTTTACCGCTAAAATGTTTAGCAAAAGGTAATATCCGAAAGTACATACTCCAATGGTTTAGGATTCGTTGATGTTAGATGGTACAGGACTTGTCCCAATTCATAAACGCTTAAAGACTGAAAAGCTCGTGCTATAGTTATTTGAATTGGCCGATCACCAAGAAATAATTTGCACCCAGGAATTTTTTTCATCTGAAAACCAGAATTTACATAAATAGATAACTATTGACTTTGCTAAAAGTGCTCAATTATTTATGTATTTCTTCTACATTCAGTCTAGGTAGTTAGGGCCGTCTTTGACACATTGGAGGACCTGGCCCCTTAGCCTGGGCCCTTAAGAAGCATACCGCCTCGGATACGTATTAGTTGGGACGTATGTATATGCCCAGAGGCCCCACAATCATTAGGGCCCCGAGTTCCTGTAAACGTTGAAACTTCTAAAATATCCGCATAATTTAATAGTTACGATTTTAGTAGGAACTGTCGGTCGGTCGGTCAGTCGGTGAAAACCTAACTGTTCCCAAACTGGTTTTTTTTTTTAAAAAAACCGTGTTAATGATGTATACAGGAACTCAAGCAAGTCCCTTGGGCATATCCCCAGAACGCCCAAAGAAAAATTATGGCCCAACTCCTGTCTGAAATATACTACATATGTAGAGACACGAGACAAAATGAAGGTCTTACATACCTCATGATAAGCTCGCCGAAACTCTCCACCAGGAGCGACCCCCAATTCCTTTGCGATGTCAGCATAAGTTTTTAAAAGCATTGCATGTAACATGCCAGACACAAAGCTTTGACCTTTCACCGCTTGTCTGTTTGATTTAAATAACGATTAATAAGTTTCTATTAAAATGAAAACAAAATAAACATCGATGTCTTCTGCAGATGATATTTTAGCCATTCAGGCACTAATGAAAAATTCAGCCCGATGTAGATAAGTAGGCATTACAATTTTGGTGACTATTAAGAAGCAACCTCGTTGTGTGTCGACTACAACTCAAACAATTAACGATGGTGTGATAATCGAGTATCCTGTCATAACTATAATTAAACAACGTTCCAGTAGCCTGGGTGTAGGTAGCTAGGTAGGTAGGTATCTGTATCTACTACCTACTATAAGTTAAACTCACTTTAACTTTTCAGCGTCGAATTTTTTTGCATCTTCTAAAAATTTCTTGTCATCTAACTCCAAAAGCGATACTCGTTGGCGGCATAGTTCAACTAGAATAGCATTCGGTTGTAGCCCTTTCACTATCTAAATACAAGAAATGTCTAGTTGCTTATATTTTTTTATAAATAGCGGTAACTAATGAATGAATATAATAATTAATTTAGAATGGAAGTTAGTTTATTAAAGATTTTCCAATCTAAGTACATACCTAAATAATGAATAATTGGGAATAATGCGGGAGTTAGCCCCGCCGCACATGCCCACACTCGCACTTGTTCACGACACTGCGGCAATGTCGCATTGACATCGGTGGACACGTGTGTCCGCAATTGCTTTCACGAGTCGTACATCAGTCTGTATTATTTTTTAAGCAAGATGGACGCGATTGATTTAAGTTCAGAATCCGACAGTGATAACGAGTTTTAAATAGATTATTGTTAATAAGGAAATCATCCGGAAAAAAAAATGGAAGAGCTCTTACATGTCCAAAAGGAAAACACATGGAGAATTCAAATTAACTTCTGAGTTTTCAGACGAAAAATTTAAAAATTATTTTAGAATGACTAGGAACGATGATCAGCTACAATGAGTTCCTCCATTTCGAAAACACTCGCGTCACTGCCACTCGAAAACAATGTCTCGGTCACCTAGCCGACACGCGCGTACACGCTCATGTACGCGCCTGCGTCGACACGCGAGAGCAAATGCGGAGTTTGGTACTGCGCCATAGGTTTTAAATACTGCCACTCGCACGCGGCTCGTGACGGCCAATGCGAGTGTGGGCATGTGCGCCGTTTTCTCGTGGTCCTACTATTTTGTCCTACTAGTAGGACCACGAGGGAGACCAGTTTCTGTTCGTCCTACTATGACATATTGGAGCAGTAATTCACCAGTTATACCACCTGTACATAATTTATACCTTTGACAATAGTAATAAAAGGAAGAAAAAAAAACAATCATTTTGTAAAAAATATAATTCTATTATAAATATGCTCCTATTATCTCATTTTCTCTAAGAAATGGCCTATTGGTATGTCACCGTGAATTAATTGTAGCTGGTTTTACATAACAAAGTTATCTCGATCCAAGTCTTCTTTTCGTCTGCGTCTATAAGTGGCGCGTGGAGGCGCCGCGGGGCGAATCTCTGCTGCCTCGAGAAGTCGAGGCGCGGCAGGAAGAGCTCCGGCGTGATCTCAGGGAGGGGACGACTGTCGCAACCGAGGTCCGGACACGCTGCAATCGCGGCGGTAAGACCCCTCTTTGGGAGTGGCTAGGCGTCACGGCGTCCTGACCTACCGCATGACGCAGGTCCTCACCGGACACGGAAGTTTCGGGAGGTACCTGTGTCTGATAAGGAGGTAAGAAAGGCCTGGGTGTCACCACCGTGAGGATCACCCGGAGGACACAGTGCAGGACTGCCCCACTTGGGCAGAGCACCGCCGTGTCCTCTCGGTGGCGATAGGCGGAGACCCCTCGCGCCCGGCATTGGTCGAGGCCATGCTGCGGGGTGAGACGGAGTGGGAAGCGGTCGCCTCCTTCTCCGAAGCAGTCATGCTCGCGAAAGGGAGGAAGCGGGCCGTGAGGGAGAGGATAGCGTCCTCCTTCCACCCCAGCCACAGTGGTAGACCTCCAGCCACCGTAGGCGCGGGCATGCGGGCGGCGAGTAGTAGGCGACTCGCTGTCCGACCATGGACCATGCCCGGGTCGACGGCGCGTTGTGTTCCACGCGCGCCTCAAAGAGTGTCAGCAAGATGACGGGGCGCCTCTAGAGGGCCAATGCCTGCCGGGGTCGCGGGACTTATCCCATTACCGTGACCCTGGCACGTAAAGGTCTATTGAAGGACACCATGGATTATACGAGTCTGACAGTAATGGGTGGGAAGACTCATTTGATGATTTTACCACGACAAAAAAAAATGTCAAAGGTATAAATTATATACAGGCGGTATAAATAAATGATTACTGGTCCAATATGTCATAGTAGGACGAACAGAAACTGGTCTCCCTCGTGGTCCTACTAGTAGGAAAAAATAGTAGGACCACGAGAAAACGGCGGGCATGTGCGGCGGGGCTTAGCAATGATATTATAAGTAAAAAAGTGTAGATACGTTATACGCGCTCAAAAACATACACGCTCAAATGTGGTTGATTCACAAACCTTGACCTCAGTCCGACGTTGCCAGCGTCACGGGATGCACTTCACGTACTACAGAGTGAATCAAAAGTAAAAGTGACTCAAAACCACTGAAAATGCCGTCGTGTGTGATGAAATATAGTACAAATTATACAAGCAAGACTTCTAAAAGTCAAAGAATCACTTATCATTCGTAAATATACTATTTATCTTAATATTTTCACAAATAAAACATTACGTTTCTATAATATGGCGTCGTAAAAGAAAGAGTGCGAGTGAGACAAAAGAGAGAGCGACACCATCTAGCTGTCACTTTTTTTCTTATTGGTTTTATCAAGCTATCCTTTTTACTTGTAGTGAAATGTAACGTGTGTGAATAAAAAATGTGTATGTGTGCTGCCTCTCTGCGCGGTACGCTTTTTTCTGTTGTTTTGTACGTGTATAACAAATCTATGACTTATAATATCATTGGGGCTTAGGATGCCAGGGATAGCGTTCATAAATACGGCCACACTAAAAAGTTATTCAGGACTGGAATTATTCAATTCCTGTCCCCCAGTCCGTCTTCTTTAATATTTAATACTACAACATTAATCAATACGTTATAATTAAAATGGTTCAGAACCTGGGAAACATCTTCGACTGATTTTTTGCTGAAATGAACAGTTCCCAGGAGTACAACGGTAGCATTTTGATCCTGTTGTAGAAAAGTAGCAGATTTTGGTAAATCAATAGCACCACTGCTATAATTTTTACGAAATGTTGAGCCTAGCTCGAAATCTGTAAAAAGTGGAAATTAAATGAGTTTCAAGAACTTAGTCTTTATTAAAACCTATTTCTAGTGTTCAGATGAAATTAGATGCATGTATGATTTAGTTACACTGGAAGTAGCCCAAAATACTTAGTCGGAAAAGGCTAGATGTGAATTAATTGGGGTCAGTGGGTCGTCTCCATAGAAATCTATTTAAATTACGTATGTTGGCTTACGACTGATCCTTGATTGTCCTAGTTGATATCGTTTTGTGTTACAAATCCCTGGAAATTCAAAAGATTTGCTCAGAAATCGTCTTATTAGGAGGCATGTTTGGTATTTCATATTAATTAATTTCAACTTCTTAATAAACAATTTTGTCGCATTATTACGAACTCCTACTTAGAATTTTACGTTAACATAATAGTGATGATTAAAACTCCAAAATGCCCAATTTTCTCATTTTAGCTGAAATGAATGTTTCTGAATTCTGACTTACTATGCAATAATGACAGTTAAATTTTTCAACCAGCCAGTTACTATTTATGTAAAACTTTTAAATGTAATAAATGCTCCTTCGAAAATAGTAGTGAAAAAATGGTTGCGCTGACAACTCGATGATGATGAATGGTTGCCTTGTGCATCTGGTCATTTTTATTAATTCGTCTCATGCTCTATTTCGTCTCTTTCCCAACTCGTCCGACGCATAATGTACAGATGCCGCCGGCACATCTACCTACCCCAAGCTGTCAATTTCGTTAATAGATTTTCATCTTTATAACAAACTAGCTTCTGCCCGCGGTGTCCACCGCATGGTGGGCGAGTGTAATCCCATGGGGACGTATTGTCGGGATAAAGACCTGATCTAGGTCGGTCATAAACAACCCATTATGCTGTGCCCATATAAGCATTAAATTCGTTCAGCCTTATAAGCCTCAAAGCGTTTGAAAACAAATTGACTTTTGCATTTATAGGTAATATTAGTTATTACTTAGGATAGTTTTTGCCCCCGACACCGTTCGCATGAAATATCGGGATATTGGTATTTTACAGTCTGATCGTCCCGATATTTTTGACGTTGACTGTACGTTATCAAATGCGTCGGACGAGTTGGGAAAGAGACGAATTGGACGAAATAGAGCATGAGACGAGTTAATAAAAATGACCAGATGCACAAGGTGACGTATTAGTGAATGTGACGTAATAGCGATAGGGACAAAATAGCTAATGAGACGAGTTGTCATCGCAACCGAAAAACCGAAATAAATTATATTGGAGAGTAGGTAGTGAGAGCCTCGTTGATACACACTCGATCCCTGTACTGTGGGGCTGTTGTTGCATGTGGTGTAGCTAAAATCAAATTCTTAAAAGTAGCCATACACCATACTGGCCTATCGATATCGTCCAATCGGCATGACGCTGCCGATTGGATCAGTTAGAATTGACCGTGCGTGGAATCCATCAAATTGGCATGACAGTTAAATTTGAGAGGTTTGATTGAATCGGCATGATCTAACTTCAAATCGGCAGAAGTGATGCCAACTTACCCAGTGAACGAAGAAAACAACTTACCACATTTATAGCTAGATCTAGCTATTATTCGGTGACAGACAGCTACAATTTTATAAAACTTGTGGCTAAACTTATTAGCTACTTTTTCTAGCAACTTTTCATTTC
This sequence comes from Agrotis exclamationis, assembly GCA_950005045.1. NCBI lineage: Eukaryota > Metazoa > Arthropoda > Insecta > Lepidoptera > Noctuidae > Agrotis > Agrotis exclamationis. The sequence goes on along the minus strand of OX465420.1, from coordinate 9,524,793 downwards.
ATCATGAGACTTTTGAAATTAGTCAAGTAGTGTCCCGAGTCGAAAAACAAGATATACAACAGTGGCTCATTCTACATATCGATAAAACGTTTTTTCACAGAAAATTCCTTTGTTGTGACAGTTCTTTTGGGATAATCGTAAGCAGCGCCACTTTGACAGTTGCCTTCCCCATTCTTGTCCTACTGAAATCAAATAAACAGACCCCCATCCACGGTTTATTCCACACGATAGGCTTGATCTAGTTTTGCCAACTGCTAGCTTTACCCAGTAGCTAGATATTTTGAAAATGTTCAGATTCAGTTTTCTTTACCCTAATAAGTTGCTAAATGTTACAGTGTTTCATCAAATCGGTCGTCATGCCGATTGAACGATAGGCAGTATGGTGTATGGCTACCATAATTTAAACTAAACGACCAAGTCCAGCCGTAACAGTCTGATGGGGCGATGAGTATAGTTTATCGATAAGTACTCATCGGCAAACTATACCTACTGCTTAAGGGAGGGCAATACTCTGTCGTGGCCCCCATAGAGGACCAAAGTCTGCGAAGGTCGTGGGATTGTGTCCGGTAACCGTGACCCTTATGTAAAGTGCTATGAAGGAACACCATGGACTTTAGTCAGTACGAGTGCAGTGCGTCCCGTTCCGTCCTGAGCGGGAAGACTTATTTGGTGGATATTACCACGATAAAAAAAGAGAGGGCAATACACAACCACATGTGATGCACTTTGTGAGGTGGGCATTCTCGGGGTCCGGAATCAGTCCTCAAGAATACGTGTCCCGTGTCAGAGCGCATCAAATCATTTTTTTTTTAATTATTATGTTTCCTGTCTCCATCATGGGACATTCATCAGTATGTTGGTTGGTGCTAATGCTGGCGAGCTCAGTATGCGACCAATGACACATCCTCATTGTTGAAACAGCAGTTATATTTATTGTGGTTGGATTAAGTCTTGAGGTATTATGCGCTTTAATCGTCGCGCTTTGTTGTAAACTTGTGATTCTCCATTAGCATCCGAACCAGAATATTTGGATGTTCTTTGATGCGTTCTTTATAGGACTTGGTATGGCGTACAATTTCCTGCTTCACAGTGGGCATTCCCAAGTCACGGTGTAGTAGTTCGTTGGGTACAAACCAGGGTGCGTTGGTTATCATGAGAAGCGTCTTATTTTGGAACCTCTGTTGCGATTTCTAGGTTTGAGTGAGATGCAGTGCCTCATAATTGAATCCCCTACATCCAGATGGGCTTCAGTATTGCCTTGTACTCACTCATATTGTTCTCAAAAGATAGTTGGGACTTTCGTCCAATGAGCCAGTAGTTTTCTTGTTTTAATACCAAGTTGCTTAATTTTTTTTATCGTGGTGAAATCATCAAAAGAGTCCTCCCATCCAGGGCAGGGCGGGAGGGACTGTCAGACTCGTACTGACTAAAATCCACGGTGTCCTTCAATAGCACTTTACGTTCCAGGGTCAGGGTAATTCGATAAGTCCCGCGACCCCGGCAGGCTTTGGAATGGTCTGATTTTATATTGGTTGAAACAAAGTTGACTTGAAAAATAAAACGCACTTTAGTCTTATTATACGTTATTCATTTATAGATTAAGTGTGAACAATGTTTAATTTTGTTACTGAGCAAAGCATGATTCATAAAAAAATCTACTATTTATTTATTTTTACAAACGCAATAAATTTTACAGGCCTTTTCTATGTAAGTAAATAGTTAATAATATTAAAAATGGCTTATTCTGTAAGACGGATGGAAATTTTATTTATAATTTTCTATCACAGCTATCAATTTATTTTTACATAATTATAATAATTGAACCAATATAACTAGTTAAAAATTGGTCAATCACTCTTGAACACTTTATTTCTTAGAAATTTTATGGCAAGATTTCTAACCGTCTTTGTGCCTGCAACATAATATTGAAAAGTCTTTTTTTAAGAATTCAATACAACTATTTATAATTTACTTTTATAGAAGTATGTATGACGTTTCTGCCATTAGACATGGAAAGCTTGGAGTGAACAAAAAACTTAAGAGTTGAAATTACAAAAAATCCTAGAAATAAACCTTATTAATTGATAGCAAAAGTCGAAAATGCAAAGAGTGCTCTTAAAAAGATTAGGTTCGGTCAGGATCACACACAGTAGTTTATGGTAAACTTAAATTCTTAACTCCAAACCCTGCTATTTTAGTAAGTAAAAAGAAGAAATTACAATACAACATATTAAAAACATACACAGGTTTTAAACCTCACAGTAAGACTTAGCAACCATCATCAATATGAGAATTACTGCATTCTAATCATGACGAAATTTTAAAATGAGACTAAACTTCTTTACGAACTTATCTTCACGTCTAAAAACACACTGTGTAAAGAGTGTGGTAAAAATACAGTAAAGCTCTAATCCCAATCTTATTTGTATAGAAATACAGTAAAGCTCAGAATCCCAATCTCATTTGTATCTTTGATGAGCAAATTGCATTCTCATATAACTCATATTCCATTACACAAAGGCAACATTGGGTAGTTCACACGATCTCCTAAGTATTCTAAATATTATTTATAAGGCTATATCTAGCAGTGAAATGGTTTTATTTTTAGATATAGGTATGTAACAATATATTAAGCAATATTTCTCATTTCTAGAGGTGTATCATTCCATACATAATATATCCATATAAAATTAATGAATAATTTTATTATATAATTACTTACATAAATATCATATTCATATTAATTAATTAATAATTATATCATTTTTTACATACATATCATAAACATATATTTTTTTGATAAATATATGGCCTAATATTTTTTATTTAAATACTTTACCTTATATGCGCCATTCCCACGGCAGTTATTAGTTTTCGTTTCTTTACAAGATCTTACGCTAAAACATTTACAGAATCGAATAACAGTATCACCCTCTCGTTATTTAAGTCTTCAGATGGGAATCGAGAATCCTGCAAGAAAAAAACTGCATTAATGGTAATAATCAGTTAATCACCAAAAACCACATTATAGCAGGAATATATTACGAAAATGTGTTTTAACGAAAAAGAAAATTAATGCTAAAAAAACCAAAAGCTAATTTTTTCGTAGTGTATGTAGAAAAACTGCTAAATTTGAAATTGAAATGTTTCACTTCTCATCCTACTATAATATTAAAAACGTGAATGTGTGTGAGGATGTATGGGTGTTTAACAGGCCAGGCAACAGGCCCACTTTTGTTAATGCAAAACGGGCAGAAGTCATTGATCTCACGTTTGCATCCAACAGGGCCAGCAAAAAGATCAATGAATGGCATGTATCAAGTGAAATCTCATTATCAGACCACAACTATATATGCTTTAGGTACAGGACAAGACAAATACTCGAGACTGTACAGCGGAGGAACCCAAGAAATACTGACTGGTGCTCGTATGTGAATGACCTCAAAAACAATTTGGGTAACTCAAAAGGTAAGCTCAATTCAATTATAGACATAGAATTTGAAGCGGACAGGGTTAGCCATGCCATACAACAGGCGTGGGTCGACAACTGCCCTATCAAAACAACAAAGGGCAAAAAGGAGCCGTGGTGGACGACTGAATTGGACGGACTGCGGCGGGAAGCCAGACGTGCCTACAATGCCGCCAAGGCTACAGGTAACTTCGGTCTCTACGCCTGCAGTCTGACCCAATACAACAAGGCTGTCCGCAAGGCTAAAAGAAAGGCTTGGAGAGATCACTGCGAGAAGATCAGCACGATACCAGAAGGTATGAGACTCTCGAAGGCAATGTCAATGACAAGGGCGAATCCACTATCAACCGTAAAGGGGGAAAATGGTAAGCATACCGAGACTGGGAAGGAGACCCTTGAAATCATGTTCAAAACTCACTTCCCGGGCTCCAAGGTGGTAGAATATGACACAGTAGAGGCCATCAGCTTAGAAGAACAAAGGTCACGCACGACCAAAGCTGATTGGGAAATAGCAAAAAAGGTAGTAAATGAACACAAGCTAAAATGGGCGGTGGGTAAATTCCAACCATTTAAGTCACCAGGCCCGGATGAGATTTACCCCATTTTACTACAAAAGGGTATAACAATACTAAACCCACACCTGTGCAGGCTGTACAAGGCATGCATAGCTTTCGGACATATACCGAGGATCTGGAGACAGGTCAAAGTCATCTACATCCCTAAACCAGGTAAGGCGAACTATGAGGAGGCGAAGTCATACCGACCTATTAGCCTAACATCTTTCCTCTTGAAAACCCTGGAAAAGATGCTAGATGAATATATAAGGGAGGGACCTCTGAAGAAGACACCCCTACACAGGTTGCAATGTGCGTACCAGCCAGGAAAGTCCACGGAGACAGCCCTGCACTTCGTGGTATCCAAAGCTGAGGAAGCACTACAGAACAAGGAAATTTGTGTGGGGACGTTCCTGGATATAGAAGGGGCATTCGACCGCACAACCTTCGAGGCCATCAACACGGCGGCGCAGGAGCATGGTATAGAACCCACCATACGTAAGTGGATAAACTGCATGCTCAAAGGTAGGATTATACACTCTAATCTACTAGGTGACAGTCTCCGAGCGACGACCACTAGAGGATGTCCGCAGGGTGGGGTTTTATCCCCTCTTCTGTGGAGCTTGGTGGTTGATTCGCTTCTGAACAAACTGAACACAGGGCCACTCTACACAGTGGGATATGCAGATGATATTGTCATACTAGTTAATGGTAAGTTCCCAGAAACAGTGACAGGGTTAATGCAGAAGGCGCTGGGAACGGTAGAGCACTGGTGTAATCTTAACCACCTCTCTATCAATCCGAGCAAGACCACGGCGATAGCCTTCACTAGAAAAAGGAAGCTCGCAAGGCTGATGAATCTTCATCTGTATGACACTCGTATCGAATGGTCCACAACGGTAAAGTATCTAGGGATAACACTAGACAATACATTGACGTGGAGTACACACCTGGAGAACACAACGACGAAGGCACTTAGGGTCTTTGGCATGTGTCGCTCAACATATGGAAAAACTTGGGGCTTAAAGCCAAGGGTTCTACATTGGCTCTATACTATGATTGTGAGACCTATTCTCACATATGGCAGCTTAGTATGGTGGCCGAGAACAAAACTGGTCACATGCAAACAGACACTGTTGAAAGTCCAAAGGACGGCATGCATGGCCATAACGGGAGCGTTCGGAACAACGCCCACGGCAGCGATGGAAATGATGCTTAACATGCCCCCACTGCATATTGTGATACAGTCGGAAGCTGCAAAAGCTCTCCACAGACTATCAGTAAATGACATGTGGAACTTCAACATGCCGAGGACGGATCACACAAGAATGGAGATCCCAACCACTCTCGAAAAGGTCATGTCCATGGGATGTGACAAAATGCGACCCACGCACATGTTCCGGAAGAAGTACAAGATACATGTGCCCAGCAGGGACGACTGGAGGGAGGGCCTGCAATTCACAGACAACCCGAAACTCACATGGTATACGGACGGCTCAAAAATGAAGTCCGGAACAGGAGCAGGCATTTATGCAGAGGACTGTCAAATCAGTCAAAGCATGGGACACTATGCTACGGTCTTCCAAGCGGAGGTCTACGCTATATGTGCCTGTGCCCAGGTAAACCTAGACAGGAATACTAAAGGTAAGACTATTTACATACTAAGTGACAGTCAAGCGGCCCTCAAGGCCCTGGACTCCTACCGAATGGACTCCAGACTAATCGTGAACTGTGCCAAAACCCTAAATACTTTGGGAAGGCAAAACAAAGTCAGATTAGTCTGGGTTCCAGGCCACGTGGGCATCCTGGGAAATGAGAAAGCTGATGAACTAGCCAGAAAAGGATCAGAAAGTGATCTCATCGGCCCGGAGCCATTCGTGGGACTATCAAATAGTACCGTGAATATGGCCATGAGGGCGATGGCCAGGGAGGCCCACCAATCGGAGTGGTCTAGGACGACGGGAATGGGCCACTCGAGGAGATTCATTGACACAAAGGACACCAGGTGGAATGGACAAATAATCTCACATGGTAGGAAACAGTTAAGGCTGATCTTGGCAGCATTCACAGGGCATTACCAGACAAATGACCTGCTGTATAAAATGCGGTTAGAAGACAGCCCGTACTGCCGTTTTTGCCCAATGACAGATGTCAAAAAGGAGACCATGAAGCATCTTTTATGTGAATGCGACTCTCTGGCTGGAAAGCGTATGGGACTTCTGGGCCAAGCTTACCCTGACCCAGAGGACTACAGGAATCTGCCAACAGGGGGAATTATATCGCTTCTGAGGTATATTTTTGCCGAAGAGGCAGATTGAAAAGGCTAAGGGCTAGACACAATAGATCCAAAAGGGTCGGAGTGTCGTCAAGGTTACATTGGGCCCGCAATAGCAAAAAAAAAAAAAAAAAAAAAAAATGGGTGTTTAACTTTTAATGAAAAACAAGCAGAAAATATTTATCAAAACATCTAGTTGACAAGAATTGACAGATCTTAAGTCCTGAAATAATGGTCGCGGGACTTATCGCATTACCGTGACCCTGGAACATAAAGGGCTATTGAAGGACACAGTGGATTTTAGTCAGTACGAGTCTGACAGTCCCCCCCGCCCTGCCCTGGGTGGGAGGACTCATTTGATGATTTTACCACGGTAAAAAAATCCTGAAATAATGTGGTTACTAAGAGGCGCTTTCCTCGCGTACACAGAGAATTGATTTTCCGATTTTTAATTCGCATACGGAAACCTCTATTTGCGAGAAAAATTCGCCTGTATGTGCTTACCCTAAAGCGGCTAAAGCCCGGTTTCGAGAAAAAACATCAACAAAAAAGTTCATAATTAATTAGCATTTTTTTTTTCGAATCCAATCAACTGATGATACGTAACATATTTCCTCGTGCTTTTGAGGGAATGTTTATGCCCCCTATTACATGCGAATTAAAATATAAAATGTCGGTGTTATGTTACCTACATCTCTGTCTGTCTAACCCTTCTTGGTCTACAGTCGTGATGTTATATTGTTATGAATTAATACTTACATGGTCATGAAGTCAAGATCGAGTCGTCAAGGGAACCAGCGCCGAGGTCTGAGCTTGTAGCCAGCATAGACTAGTGCGCCTATGCATGCCACCCGGATTGTGACACGGATCACACGCGTCGACATTGATGGCGGCGGTACTCTAATTATAAGAGGCAATACATATACAGTATATATCAATAAAAGGTTAAAAAAATAGAAAAAAAGCAACTGCAGGAACAAGCAGGAACTGGAACTGTACTAAGGACGCTCGAGGACTTACAAGTTGTTGGTCGTGATTTCGAACCTAACCAGACGCATTACATTGTGTAATTTATTTATTTCATCACCACTGCTGTTAAAAACGATGAAGTCAAACTTCAAGGTTAATAATTAGCTAGAGAGTTAGAACTCATTTCAATTTAGTCGCTTTTCTGGTTTAAATAAGTAGTAAAGTTATAGTAGTTTATACTCCATAACAATTGAAATAAGGCTATAAAACACAATATACTTACTGAAGTAGTGGTGGAATGTCTTGGGGTCTAATTTTACCCCAGTGTTCCACGATTCCAGCCACGTGGCCGATGCCGACTACGCCAACAATGCGGCAAGGCTCCCGACCTAGAAAGAATCGTTTGAACATCAAATAATGATCAATAAAAAAATTCAAAAAATAATAACTTCATTTAAGAATGTTTGTAAAGAGATAATAATTAATGAGTTCTCGGGAGCATAAAATGAGAAAAAAAAAAACTTAATCATACTCACGCGGTTGCAAGGCCGCTACTTGCAGTGAATGGCAGAGATACATATCCCTCTCGACAACAAAGACTCTCTTCAAGGCAGGGAATTCTTCTGCCATTTCTTCCAACATATCCTCCAACATTTTCTTTTGTTTACACTTTTCTACTTCCTCCAGGCTGTAACAAAAAAAATTGATTAAAAAATCTAGTCCAAGCTAGACCTTGACGCAAAGTTAGGATATCTAATGAACCTACCACACGCACAAGCTTCACCACAGTTCTGCCTGCGCAAGTTTCTCGTTTCTTCACAGTTTTACCAACTGCACGCACGGTGTTCCATGTACAAACCGGCTTGCGCAGGCAGAACTGTGGTGACGCTTGTGCGTGTGGTAGGCCCATTAGACCCTATTAGAACCTGAAACACCAAGCAACCTTTAAAAAAAGTGTAAATAATATCCAATATAATATAATTAAGCCGTGGGATACCGGCAGAGTAGAATAGTATCCCCCTTCGTACCAGGTGTCGTAAGAGCCGACTGAGGTACCTGAACCGAGTAATGGAGGTATAACCATTCTAACTGACTTAACTAAAATGACACAGGGCGAGGATGGGCAGCAGCATCCTCGTCGCGAAGCTACGTCTCTGCTATCGCCACCACGCCTGCCCAGCGTGGGATAATGGGCAAAACCCCCCTTAAAATGACTGACAACGAAAAGACCAGGCCCCCAGTTCCCGGCAGCTCCGCTATTCCTGGTTACAGTAGCGGCCACGGTAACGGCGGAGCAGGGGGTGCGAAGAATCACCGGCAGACGCCCGGCTACCACCCCAAACGAAAACTGGCCCTGGTAACACACAATATACGCACTTTGAGGGTAGACGAGAAAATTGTTGAGCTGGAAGAGGAACTGAGTAGGTTATAGTGGGGTTAGCTGAAGTCCGTAGAGAGGGCGAGGACACGATAACCCTAAACTCAGGTAACCTACTCTACTACCGGGAGGGCGACCATACGCACCGACCTCGTCTTACCCAGCTGATGAAGTGGAGGCTATGTATGAGGACGTCAATAGAGCCATACATACGTCCGAAACCCACTTCACTGTTGTAATGGGGGACTTCAACGCAAAGCTGGGCAGTAGAAGCGATGATGAGCTGAAGGTGGGGCAATTTGGATATGGGCAACGGAAGCCCCGGGGACAGAGACTGGCTAATTTCCTGGAGAAAGAGGGACTCTTTATGATGAACTCTTTCTTTCAGAAGCCGCCTCACAGGAAATGGACCTGGATAAGTCCCGATGGTTCCACGAGAAATGAGATAGACTTTATAAAGACTTTAACAAGAAACGAATATTCAATGATGTCTCAGTAATTCACAGGATAAAAACCGGAAGTGATCACCGAATGGTCAGAGGCAAGTTGAATATTAACGTAAAACTTGAAAGGTCCAATCTGGTAAAGTCCACGCTCCGACCTACTCGCGCCTCTACCCAAAACCCCGAAGGCTTTCAACTCGAATTGTCTAACCGCTTTGACTGCCTTGAAAATTCTGCGTCGGAGGACGAGATCAATAATAGGTTCGTAGAAACTGTCCAAACGATGGGCTCTAAGTACTTTAGACCCTGTCGGGCAAATAGACCACAAAAACTCTCCGACCATACTCTTAACCTCATGGCTCAACGACGCTCTTTAAGACTGCAGACTTCCGGTGATGCCGAGTCATATAGGCAGCTCAATAGACAAATTTCTAAATACACACATCAAAAGTGTCTAGGGATCAAGCATTTTTATGCGGATTTCTTGAGATTCAGATGTGGCTTTGTAATAAATTTATGATTTTATAAATTTATATGGATCCTTTTTGGTGCATTTCATAATTTGAATCAGGAACTGTGAATCAAATTCGAGTAAAAGATGAAAATCAGCTGTCAATATTTTCCCTATAAAAACATACAACGCATTGAAGACATTATTAGTGCTACTGTTTCCCTACTACTGATTAAAACCAACGTTATTATGGAGCGGCGACGTCATTTAAGCAGGGAAGAAATGCTCAGAGCCGTGGGAATGATAGAAGCTGGTTCCCGGCAACGTACTGTGGCTTTAGCTCTGAATACAAGTCAGAGTGTTATCAGTCGACTTTGGACACGTTACCGAAGCACTGGTATCGTGGCTGAGCGCCATGGAGGACGGTATCGCTGCACCGCACGGAGACAAGACCGATACATTCAAATCTTCACTCGAAGAGCTCCAACAATAACCGCCATGATGTTAGCCGTGAGGCTTCATCACTCTTCAGGGAACTTAATTAGCGACCAAACAGTCAGAAACCGCTTGCATGAAGTGAACCTTCATTCCCGAAGACCGCTACGGGTACCACCTATAGCAATGCACAATCGTAGGATTCGATATCAATGGGCTCTTGAACACAGAAATTGGGCAGAAGAACAATGGCGTTTCGTGTGCTTTTCTGATGAGTCTCGTTTCGGTATGAGACCGGATACAAGACGTATACGACACTGGAGAACCCCTGGACGCCAACAGCGATTAAAATCCTGCCAGGAAGTCCATCCTTATAGTGGTGGAACCATCATGGTATGGGCGGGTATTTGGATCGGCGGAAGAACTGAGTTGATTTGGATCAGAGGCAACCTCAACGCTCAAATTTATGCTGAGACGATTGTATCAGACGTCATCGTTCCTCTACAAGTGCAAATCGGTCCCTTATTTCAGTTAATGCATGATAATGCACGACCGCACACCGCAAGAGTTGTAAGACAGACTCTCGCCGCAGCTAACATCAATGTCCTGCCCTGGCCTGCTCAGTCGCCAGACTTGAATCCGATTGAGCATGCATGGGATATGCTACAGAGAAGAGCTCTGCCGAATATGGAGGGTATCCAGTCGCAAGAAGACCTTTTTTTGTTGTTGCAACGAACATGGGCGGCCATTCCACAGCGTGATTTGGATGAACTCATTTTGAGTATGCCAAACCGATGTTCTTGTGTTGTTAGTGTTCGCGGTAGAAACACGGATTATTAATTGTTTAAGTTACCCAATAAAATTTTAAAGAAAACTGTTATTTCAGTCTTTTTTTCGAACTTTTGTGTTAGTGGTTCAAATGTCAAAAATCCCTTTATTAGGAAAATGGCAAATTTCTTTATTAATGCAAAGGTGACTTGGTTTATCGTTACTGTGACAAACGAAAACACTTTATTTGATGAATCCTTAAAGAAAATTTTAATTAATATCAATCAGGAGAAAAGTTATTGCAAAAATATATGTTGATCCCTAGACACTTTTGATGTGTGTAGTTGCGGCACCACAGAATAATTAATAGTACTATACGTACAGAAGGACTACTCCAAAAAAAAAATCAAACAAATCTAAAATCTATATACGAGAGAATAAAGTACATTTTAACTGGCAGCCGTACCGCCCACCTACTTTTATAATAGCCTAAACTTCCCGTGCGCAAGCAAAAATGTACTGAATGGTTACGCCCGAGAGTTTATTTTGGTTTATCTGACGCCAACGACATTAAAAGGTTACTATGGGTCAAGCTCAATAGGGTTGCGACTTGCGAGTTTAGGCACAAATAGGTAGGTACCTATGCGTATTTTATGCATTTGCTAAATTACATTATTACCATAAATACCTATGTTCCTCAAGGAATTTTGTTTTTATCATCAGCCTATATCTTTTTGGTTTCGTCATCGATTACTACATACATTATTGATTGTTAGCACAGAATGATAATAGTAGGTACCTACGGCACCTTACGTGAGGAATAATATTTATAATAATATTATCTTTTCTACCTATTATTGTTATATTTTTGAACATTTATCTTACAAAAAAAAGAATAATATTTAAAAGATTTTTATCGTCTATGGCAAAATAGCCAGTCCTTATTATTTTGCACTCAACCTAGTAACCGACCAATTACTATCGCATACTGTCACAGGCCCCGCGTTGCGTGTCTTTGTAGGTAGGTAAAAAAGTGGCGCAGCGAATTACGACCGCTGACCTTGAATGCGTAGTGTGGCCATTTTCTGAGTTAGAACTTTTAAACAACAACGCAAATATCTTTCTACTTTCTACCGATCTTAATTCTTAGTACTCAGCTTAAGGTGAGTGAGAGTGTCGTCTTTTTATCTTGGTCGTCCAGTAGGCTCACCCCCCCCCCCCAATTAGTATCTCGCCTCATTTCCAAACTTGTAACCTCATGATTAGGTATCATGATCAGTTAAGCCCATACTTCACAAGCAGGGAGATAATTTTGTTGATCATTACTAAATATGTACTATATATTTTTTTTCTTCATAATAATATTGTGTTATTAATTTACCAAAAGCACCTAAAGCAAGAAACTTGTGCGTAACTACACGTAACGTAACAAAAATATTAAGGAGACGGAGCGCGTGCGTAACGGGTGGCGCGTGGCAGCCGTAGTGAATGGGCCACGACATAATGGCCCCGCAACTACTTGCAGTTTTATGCCTACACCGCGGAGTGAGACAGGCCTGGCGGCACGATGTACGCCTCTTTAATGCTAACCACATTAAAGAGACGATTGGACGATTGAGTGTAACAAGGGCTCCAAAGTGTTTGCAAGAGATATGTCTATTGGGCAAAGCCAGCTGACAAAGCTGAAACGAGAAGATGGTAGTACAACGACGACCAAAGCAGAGGTATTAGAGGAGGTCGAAAGGTTCTATGGACAGCTATACGCTTCGGTCACAAAACCTGTTAGCAGCACGGCCAAAGACCCGAGAGCCAAGCTGACCCGACACTATACCGAAGACATCCCGGACATCAACCTGTACGAGATTAGGATGGCCCTTAATCAGCTAAAAAACAATAAGGCGCCGGGTGAAGACGGAATCACTTCAGAGCTTCTGAAAGCGGGTGGAACACCGGTACTTAGAGTCCTTCAGAAGCTCTTCAACTCCGTCTTGCTCGAGGGTACAACGCCAGAAGCATGGAACAAGAGCGTGGTGGTTCTATTTTTCAAGAAGGGTGACAACACCTTATTGAAGAATTACAGACCCATCTCGCTCTTGAGCCATGTTTATAAGCTGTTTTCGAGGGTCATCACGAACCGTCTCGACCGCAGGTTTGATGACTTCCAGCCTTAGAACAAGCCGGTTTCCGAAAAGGCTACAGTACCATAGACCACATACACACGCTGCGGCAAGTTATACAGAAGACCGAAAATGTAACCGACTTCCCACAAAAAAGTTATAAATAACCTACAAAAAAACTTTTCTTTCGAAAGTCGGTGACTTTCTTTTTTATTTCATTGACTTTTTGTCACCGACTTTCGAAAGAAAAGTTTTTTTGTAGGTTATTTATAGGGATGCATCGATACGCTTTTTCGCCGATACGATACCGATACCGATACTCTTATAAAAATATCGGCGATACCGATTCCGATACCGATACGCTTATTGTGAATAAAAAAATTAAGATAAAATAAATATTAGATAATAATACATTTTAGTAATTAAAATTAGCGTTTATAAGATTTTTGTTTAAAAATAGAGTAGGTAATCTTAAATTTTTCGGAGAAAGGCGATATCACAAGCAATGACGTATTATATACAGGGTGATTTGTAATTCGATGCGGTCCTTGAAATGGGTGATACTAGACCTTATTTGCAACAATTTTAACTCCGACAATATGGGGTCTAAACTGACTGGTTTTAGAGATATCGAACTTTAAAGATTTTTCGAAAAATTTCCACCTCTCCCTCATTAAGTGCTTATTGTTAGAAATTAACGATAGTCACCACTTAGAATTTATGCTTTTCTGATAGAATATGAACGACTGAATCTAGTGAATACAAGTTTGTTATAAAAGTAATCATATCTTGGGATATTAAGTGTCATAAAGTTTCTGTTGTGAAGATTTCTGAAAACTTTCCTTGTCTTTCAAAGCATATTTACCGACTTCAAAAAAAAGGAGGTTATCAATTCGACCCGTATGTATGTAATATTATCAGAACTGCCCAGTTTTCATATATGTTAGTCTATATCAGCGTCTGAACAAATGTGCCAAATTTCATAAGTGTATGTATGTATGTTTTTATGTTTGTGCACGCATTTCTCCGGAACTATAAGTTCGATTTAAGTAATTCTTTTTTTGTTGTACTAGGTATTGTTCAACTTAGGGTACACTGTAAGTTTCATCAAAATCGGTTCAGTAGTTTTAGAGATATGGATTTTTTTTATGTTGTGACGGATTACAAGATTAGTGCATTATGTAACGGATTACAAGATTAGTGCATTATGTAAGAAAAATTTTGTATTTTACAAGAATTTGGGTTGAATATGTAATAAATAAACTATAAAAAGGGTAAAATAAAAACTTTTTTTTTAAAAAAGTACCGACTTCAAAACAAATACAAAAAAGTTTAAAATAACTTTTCTTTCGGAAGTCGGTGGCTTTGTTTTGTTGTGTCATTGACTATTGCCACCGACTTCCGAAAGAAAAGTTATTTTAAACTTTTTTGTATTTGTTTTGAAGTCGGTACTTTTTTTAAAAAAAAGTTTTTTTTTTTTTCAAAATAAATGTATGACACTTGGTGTACAAATTACAGAAAAAGCAAAATCGGTCTTTATCTGGAGTATTTTTACCTGTCCTACAAGTAGGGTGACCCAAATTTTATGCACGCCAGTTTAGTTTTTTTTTTGCGAAACCAGAGCTTATAAACATTCCGTCATTGTACATTTGTTTCAAGTAGCTGTTTCAAATGAAAGAAAATTGATGGTTTGACTATCTGGTCCATAGGTAAAAATACTCCAGATAAAGACCGATTTTGCTTAATGCGATCGACAAAAATTAAGCGCATTGACTCAAAAAGCTAATATCAGATAGCAGTTTGGACAAAAACCACAGAAAAAAAATGTTGGGTCGAAAAAACATTATAACCGATTTTCTTTGATTTACTACTTTGTCAGTAACAAACCTAATTTTCTGGTAAGACACTAAATAAAAGTAGATACTGTGGCACCATTTTAGAAAAGTAATGAGACAAGGAAGTTTTTTCTGTAATTTGTACACCAAGTGTCATACATTTATTTTGAAAAATATACTTTGAAAGACAAGGAAAGTTTTCAGAAATCTTCAAAACAGAAACTTTATGACACTTAATATCCCAAGATATGATTATTTTTTTAATAAACTTGTATTCACTAGATTCATTCGTTCATATTCTATCAGAAAAGTATAAATTCTAAGTGGTGACTATCGTTAATTTCTAACAATAAGCACTTAATGAGGGAGAGGTGGAAATTTTTCAAAAAATCTTTAAAGTTCGATATCTCTAAAACCAGTCAGTTTAGACCCCATATTGTCGGTGTTAAAATTGTTGCAAATAAGGTCTAGTATCACCCATTTCAAGGACTGCATCGAATTACAAATCACCCTGTATAGACACGCCATGAAAGAACATCGCGGCGCTTAAAAACAGCGACAATACTAGAACTCCTTATACGCGTGAAGAAAGAGAAAGAAAATATGACACCGTACGGCGGAAGGGAGACGCAATACGCGCAATGTGGCCAATTGGCTTCATTTTTTGTTGCCATTTTAGAGTGCGGACAACGTATCTACATAATAGTTTATACACACATCAAAAGTGTCTAGGGATCAAGCATTTTTATGCGGATTTCTTGAGATTGAGATGTGGCTTTGTAATAAATTTATGATTTTATAAATTTATATGGATCCTTTTTGGTGCATTTCATAATTTGAATCAGGAACTGTGAATCAAATTGGAGTAAAAGATGAAAATCAGCTGTCAATATTTTCCCTATAAAAACATACAACGCATTGAAGACATTATTAGTGCTACTGTTTCCCTACTACTGATTAAAACCAACGTTATTATGGAGCGGCGACGTCATTTAAGCAGGGAAGAAATGCTCAGAGCCGTGGGAATGATAGAAGCTGGTTCCCGGCAACGTACTGTGGCTTTAGCTCTGAATACAAGTCAGAGTGTTATCAGTCGACTTTGGACACGTTACCGAAGCACTGGTACCGTGGCTGAGCGCCATGGAGGACGGTATCGCTGCACCACACGGAGACAAGACCGATACATTCAAATCTTAACTCGAAGAGCTCCAACAATAACCGCCATGATGTTAGCCGTGAGGCTTCATCACTCTTCAGGGAACTTAATTAGCGACCAAACAGTCAGAAACCGCTTGCATGAAGTGAACCTTCATTCCCGAAGACCGCTACGGGTACCACCTATAGCAATGCACAATCGTAAGATTCGATATCAATGGGCTCTTGAACACAGAAATTGGGCAGAAGAACAATGGCGTTTCGTGTGCTTTTCTGATGAGTCTCGTTTCGGTATGAGACCGGATACAAGACGTATACGACACTGGAGAACCCCTGGACGCCAACAGCGATTAAAATCCTGCCAGGAAGTCCATCCTTATAGTGGTGGAACCATCATGGTATGGGCGGGTATTTGGATCGGCGGAAGAACTGAGTTGATTTGGATCAGAGGCAACCTCAACGCTCAAATTTATGCTGAGACGATTGTATCAGACGTCATCGTTCCTCTACAAGTGCAAATCGGTCCCTTATTTCAGTTAATGCATGATAATGCACGACCGCACACCGCAAGAGTTGTAAGACAGACTCTCGCCGCAGCTAACATCAATGTCCTGCCCTGGCCTGCTCAGTCGCCAGACTTGAATCCGATTGAGCATGCATGGGATATGCTACAGAGAAGAGCTCTGCCGAATATGGAGGGTATCCAGTCGCAAGAAGACCTTTTTTTGTTGTTGCAACGAACATGGGCGGCCATTCCACAGCGTGATTTGGATGAACTCATTTTGAGTATGCCAAACCGATGTTCTTGTGTTGTTAGTGTTCGCGGTAGAAACACGGATTATTAATTGTTTAAGTTACCCAATAAAATTTTAAAGAAAACTGTTATTTCAGTCTTTTTTTCGAACTTTTGTGTTAGTGGTTCAAATGTCAAAAATCCCTTTATTAGGAAAATAGCAAATTTCTTTATTAATGCAAAGGTGACTTGGTTTATCGTTACTGTGACAAACGAAAACACTTTATTTGATGAATCCTTAAAGAAAATTTTAATTAATATCAATCAGGAGAAAAGTTATTGCAAAAATATATGTTGATCCCTAGACACTTTTGATGTGTGTATATCATTGATCACAAGTCTGTTTGTACAAGACCTGCGCTGGAAAATAGTCTCTCAGATTCCACAGAACTCGACATTTGGAAACTAAAGTTCTTATGCGCAATTTTTTTCATGTTTTGTTATAAGACGTCATTGCGCCAGAAAACGAATGGATCTGCATCTCTCAATATATTGGGAGTCCTTATGGTATCTCTCGACTAACACTATAATTTTTAAATTAAAAAGTATCGGTGAATCGGTCATAAAATATCGTCGATACCGATATATCGGCTAACCGGATGTATCGCCGATATATCGGTATCGGTATCGGAATCGGATGCATCGCTAGTTATTTATAACTTTTTTGTGGGAAGTCGGTTACATTTTTTTTTGAAAAAGTTTTTTATTTTATCCTTTTTAGTTTCATTATTCAACCTTCTTACATGTACACTAAAATATTGTAATCCGTAGCACCGGTGATAACATCGTCCATGTATGTACTCTTACACAATGAGCTAAAAATTAAAACTGCTGCACCAAACTAAATGAAAATTTTATTGGACCAAATGGCAGATATACTGTATCGAACAAAAAAAGAATCATCGAAATCGGACCAGAAACCTCGGAGTAATCGGTGTAGACAATGTTGAAAACTTTTTAGGTTTTCGTTATTTTTTGTTGATTTTTCAAAAAGTGCTGGTCTGATTTCGATAAAATTTTAATGGGACCATTCGGGAAGTATACCCTTTCCAACAAAAAAAGATTTTTTCAAATCGGTTGGTAAACGACGGAGTTATGCCCGAACAAACATAAAAAAAAAAAATATAATATATAAACATCCGAATTGAGAACCTCCTCCTTTTGGAAGTCGGTTAAAAAGTATAACTTGCCCTTATGTTTAGCGTTTGTGTTCTATGAGGAAGCCTTCGATTCGGTCGAGACATGGGGAGAGGCTTGAATCTCTCCAACGATGCCGTATTGACTATCGGTAAATCGAAGTGCTTAGGTGCTTGTACAATAATGCCATTATGTCGGTCCGATTACAGGAGCAGAGTTCGAAGGCGATTCCTTTGAAAAGAGGCGTAAGACAGGGAGATGTAATATGTCCGAAACTGTTTACTGCCACTTTGGAAAACGCCTTCAAGCTCCTGGAATGGCAAGGACTCGGCATCAATATTAATGGCGAGTACATCACCCACCTTCGATTTGCCGACGATGTTGTCATGACAAAATCGATGGAAGATCTCAGCACGATGCTCGGTGACCTCAATCGAGTTTCCCAACAGGTGTGTCTTAAAATGAACATGGACAAGACAAAGGTAATGTGCAATGGCCATGTTGTGCCCACCCCATAGTCAGTTGGGAACTCGGTTCTAGAAGTTGTTGACTCGTATGTTAACCTTGGACAAACCGTCGCACTAGGTAGGTCCAACTTCAAGAGGTCAACCGCCGAATCCAACTCGGCTGGGCAGCGTTCGGAAAATTGCGTAACGTTTTCTCGTCCAAAATACCTCAGTGCCTCAAGTCGAAAGTTTTCGACCAATGTGTGTTACCAGTGATGACGTATGGCGCCGAAACTCGAATGGAGTCCACGCACCGGCAAGCGCAGCGTAGGACGTCCACCCACTAGGTGGGCAGACGATCTTATGAAGGCCACAAGATCACGCTGGATGCAGGCCGCTTACAACCGGTCCTATTGGAAGTCTAAAGGGGAGGCCTATGTTCAGCAGTGGACGTCTTACGGCTGATATGATGATGATGAAATAATGTCCCACAAAGCTACTGATATGGCTAACACTATCTCCTTTTTTTGGAAAAAAGGTGCGAATTCCTCAAAAGCATTCACCAACTCTGGGCATGAAGACTCTTGCTGACTAAAACCCACTTCTTTCAATTTTTACTTTTAACAGATGCATTTCAAAATCAGTATTTTTTTACTGCCTATCAAACCTGCACAACCCAGTTACTGGGCATGCAAGGTCTCATGAAACTAAATAAAAGAAAAAAGTTGTTTCTCACCTTATTGTCTGATTGGAAGTGAGCAAATGCCAGATGAACCTGATGGTCTGACCCCAGGACAGGGATGCTATGGCCCGGTGAAGGGTGATGTCTATCGCCCTGTCTCCTAATTGTACAATACAGCTGGGGATTTTCTTAGCCTGAAATTACAGTGCAGTTACTTTAATATACAAAAACATCCTATATATGAACCTTAATAAAGATTATTTTGTGGTAAAATTACTTCCAGATGCACAGATGTTTAAACATGGTTTGTTTACAGACACAATGTTTGATGTGTCACAGAATAAACTTCCGAATTCTTGATGAGGCATTAAAATTCAAGCATGCTTCATATCCCAATTTACTTTGTTGAAAGGAAAATATAAAATCACCTTTAAAGGTTCTTTTGGATGGATAGTTACCTCAGCCATAGCGCGCCGAAATTCACCGCCAGGCGCCATACCCAATTCCCTAGTTATATGAGCTGACATATTTAATAACAATATGTACATCAATCCATTGAACACTCCATTCTGAGCCATTGTTGCTCTGGAACGTCAAAATAAACAAAATGTTAATTAAGATTTCATTAGAATTAATGAAAAAAAACATTAACACTATCAATGAAATAAAGTAACAAACCTGATCTTTTTAATATTAATGTTCTTAGCTTCTCTAAGTATGACTTCTTCATCTAATAATAGGATATTAGTCCTTTGCTCACACAATTCCACCATTACAATATGTGGGTTCACCTCCTGTATTACCTAGAAAACAAACATTTCATACATAAATTTTCAATTTTGGATGGCCTTAGAAAAAACGAAAATTCTTTTATTAAGTAGGTATACTGAAGAGAGCAACTAACCAAACAAATGTATGAACAGATGTAATACAAACGCAAAATGTATTTACTTGAAATTTAAATAATTTCATTGAAACTTGGTTCTTATGAGGAGAAGGCAGATTATAACAATTACTTGACATTATCATTAGGACTTAAAATGGGATATTTACTATGTTTATTGTTTTGCACTAGTGCAAGTGCCATGAAACTCAAAGCAAAAGACTGTGTAATGTATGTGAGCGTTAAGGCGCGGTCTTATCTCATATTCCCAAAAATTGGTTTCTTAGAACGTCGAGTATGACGTAATGTAATAAAAATAAGCAACGCGAAAAATACAGTGAACAGAGAAGGGTATAAAGAAGAATTTAAACCGAACAGAATAATAAATAAGAGTTTGATATTCCCAATAAAAATTGGGAAGTTGTAGCACAAAAATAAACTTTGACGTCGAAGATCTCTGTATTTCCAGCGATAACAACAGTTTTTTTTTTAAGAATTTAGTAGGTTTTCCATTTTTTTAAACTTTAACCGAACCATTATTTAATTTTATGTCTATATTTTAAATAATCTAAAGAAAAGCAGTAAAATAAATGCCCATTCGCAGCTTACGTCACATTTCAACACAAATGTCATTTTTTCAATTTTCAATCTTATTGACGCTCCATAGTGGTGACAATAGTTTACGCGGTCATAAGCGATTAAAATCGTAGTCAGTCCGCGTCTTAATGCGCATTTTCATTAGGCAAGTTACTTGTGTACCAAGCAGTTCCAAATTGTATGCAAGCTGAACAAACCTACATTCAAGCTACAAGTTGCAAGTAGGTAGTTTGAACTTGTACATTTTACACACATCAAAAGTGTCTAGGGATCAAGCATTTTTATGCGGATTTCTTGAGATTGAGATGTGGCTTTGTAATAAATTTATGATTTTATAAATTTATATGGATCCTTTTTGGTGCATTTCATAATTTGAATCAGGAACTGTGAATCAAATTCGAGTAAAAGATGAAAATCAGCTGTCAATATTTTCCCTATAAAAACATACAACGCATTGAAGACATTATTAGTGCTACTGTTTCCCTACTACTGATTAAAACCAACGTTATTATGGAGCGGCGACGTCATTTAAGCAGGGAAGAAATGCTCAGAGCCGTGGGAATGATAGAAGCTAGTTCCCGGCAACGTACTGTGGCTTTAGCTCTGAATACAAGTCAGAGTGTTATCAGTCGACTTTGGACACGTTACCGAAGCACTGGTACCGTGGCTGAGCGCCATGGAGGACGGTATCGCTGCACCACACGGAGACAAGACCGATACATTCAAATCTTCACTCGAAGAGCTCCAACAATAACCGCCATGATGTTAGCCGTGAGGCTTCATCACTCTTCAGGGAACTTAATTAGCGACCAAACAGTCAGAAACCGCTTGCATGAAGTGAACCTTCATTCCCGAAGACCGCTACGGGTACCACCTATAGCAATGCACAATCGTAGGATTCGATATCAATGGGCTCTTGAACACAGAAATTGGGCAGAAGAACAATGGCGTTTCGTGTGCTTTTCTGATGAGTCTCGTTTCGGTATGAGACCGGATACAAGACGTATACGACACTGGAGAACCCCTGGACGCCAACAGCGATTAAAATCCTGCCAGGAAGTCCATCCTTATAGTGGTGGAACCATCATGGTATGGGCGGGTATTTGGATCGGCGGAAGAACTGAGTTGATTTGGATCAGAGGCAACCTCAACGCTCAAATTTATGCTGAGACGATTGTATCAGACGTCATCGTTCCTCTACAAGTGCAAATCGGTCCCTTATTTCAGTTAATGCATGATAATGCACGACCGCACACCGCAAGAGTTGTAAGACAGACTCTCGCCGCAGCTAACATCAATGTCCTGCCCTGGCCTGCTCAGTCGCCAGACTTGAATCCGATTGAGCATGCATGGGATATGCTACAGAGAAGAGCTCTGCCGAATATGGAGGGTATCCAGTCGCAAGAAGACCTTTTTTTGTTGTTGCAACGAACATGGGCGGCCATTCCACAGCGTGATTTGGATGAACTCATTTTGAGTATGCCAAACCGATGTTCTTGTGTTGTTAGTGTTCGCGGTAGAAACACGGATTATTAATTGTTTAAGTTACCCAATAAAATTTTAAAGAAAACTGTTATTTCAGTCTTTTTTTCGAACTTTTGTGTTAGTGGTTCAAATGTCAAAAATCCCTTTATTAGGAAAATGGCAAATTTCTTTATTAATGCAAAGGTGACTTGGTTTATCGTTACTGTGACAAACGAAAACACTTTATTTGATGAATCCTTAAAGAAAATTTTAATTAATATCAATCAGGAGAAAAGTTATTGCAAAAATATATGTTGATCCCTAGACACTTTTGATGTGTGTATTTCAAGTGACTGTCAACCTACTCAATTGGGAACTATGCAAGTAAAACCTGCATGCAATTTGCACACTTTGAAAACATGTTTCCAATTCAAGCTACTTGTATGCAAGACTTGCCTAAAGGAAACGCTACTTTAGTGACCATATCAGTTTAAAATCTCTTGACAGATTAAATGCCACTTCCTTACAAGAGAAAGAGAGACAAATAAGAAAGCTTTGATCATGATTTGATACAAAATAACTATAACAACAGGAAATAAAACACATACCCTGGACACATCTTCCTGTGACTGTATGCTGAAGTGGGCAGTACCCACAAGATACACCTTACCACCATCGGGTGCATCCAGTACTGTCACTGTACTTGGAAGACCATCATCCATCGGCAGGTCGGAAACACCTGAAGACCAAATTGGTTTTTTTTAATCAAGATTAAGTCATGAAATCAAGCAAGTCATCCTCTGGCAACCAAGAGATGGCAAAAGAAGCAGTGGTTATAAGTCATAAAATTGAAGACACAAGGTATGATACAATATAACTAGTGATGGTTTTATGATTATAATAAAAATATTTTTTCAATCCGAACCAGTAATTTTCGAGATTGGCTTGTTCAAGCAAACAAATGCTTCAGCTTCATAAAGGCTTTTAATCCTGCATTTGATTGGATCTGCTAAATATTACATGTTGCAATGTTTAGTTTTTGTTGCCTAATTCATTATTTTTCATACAAAAATGTTATTTTGTTTCTATGTGATTAGTTCAAATTATTTACCATCCTCCATATCACATTCTGGATTAGAATCAACAACTTGAGTCTCCGATGGTGTTTCCTTCTTTTGGTCTGGTGTTGAAGTGACGAAATTAGGTTTATCTGTAAGTAGAATTACTCAGCCTGACTTAGTATGAACAGATTTTACTATTATAAGATAACTATTACTACATGAGTCTTCATAACATTAGAATAATAATAATATTCCACAACTATCACACAACGCCTCTAGTCCCAAGCTAAGCAGAGCTTGTGTTATGGGTACTAAGACAACTGATAAACATACTTATATATTTCTAAATACATACATATTATAGATAAATTACACCCAGACACAGGACAAATGATCGTGCTCATCACACAAACATTTGTCCTGGGTGGGAATCGAACCGACAACCTCCAGCATAGTAGTCAGGGTCACTAACCACTAGACCAACAGGCCTATCAAAATAGAATATTGTAATTGTATTAATATTGTAATTTTTAGCAGTTTTATTTCTTATCTTGTTTTGATTGATAAAAAGTGAATATTTCAATCAACCTTATTATGTACCATTTTTAGCTAAATTAAGCTCCAGTAAATAATTTTTATCAAGAACTGACTATATTCCCGTCTTCCTAATTATTGATACAACACACCTGGTTTATGTGGCAACATTGCACCAAAAGTATTCACTGGTGCGTCACCACCGCCATCCTCAGCCTTGATGAAAACCTTACATTCATTGACTATATCACACTTGACTCCAGATGCTTGAGGTTTCACAAACAGCTGATCCTCTTCTAAATTACCATGTGTCACCAGCCTTTCATTATTTAGCAGACGATGAGCAGCGTCCATTTTATTATTGAATTCCTGAAAGAGCAAACACCACATCTGAATAGGATGGTGCAAATGCAACAGCTGCAATGCAAATCTAAATGGAACACTTCTAAATTTCAAGAAAATATTCTAAAGAATTACGACTCACTGACCGTATTGTTCAATAAAGTAATACATTTTATAAGAAATAAAACATTTGTATAAGAAAATTATCTTAGTGTAACGTGGATATTATCAGAGCAATCAATTTACGCCACCAACTCAATTTTTTTTTAAGTGAAAGTACATTAATTACTTTTTTAACTAATATACAACCTACCCTAGTGAACTGTTCCAAGTATGCGAGCTTCGTAATTTAAGAATATTTATTCTTCAAGTCCATACGTATAAAAACAATTTATTTTTATTTCTTGTACATTTTTATAGTTTTCACAAAACTCGACGACGATTGACGACGATGACGAAAATGAAATAAGTCCACATTCACAATACAATAACCGTAGAAAGAGAAAAAGTATAGAACTCGTGATACTTCCTTCTCTTTCCCTCAAGAAAGAAAGACAAATCGCACAAGAAGAAAAGAGACAGAGCATAGCTATCTCCATCTCTCAGCACGTAGCCTGTTTTTTCAAGACCAGACACAACATTTCGCGGATTTGAGGGATACCAGATTCGGGCAATATATTCCCCGGACAATTCGGTCTGTACGATTATATATGAAAATTGATAATTATTTTTTAACAAACATTCTATATGTTATACGGGATACAGGAATTTGAATCTGTAATAAGATATATAAAATCTATGTTTTGGTGTTTCCCTTATTCATTGTTCATAGGTAATTGCGTGGAACACAACGCGCCGTTGACCCGGGCGACTTAGTATGGCTTAGCAGGTTTCACAAACTTACGCCATTAAATTCTTTTCTGTACTTAATTAGGCAGATTAAGGGAAAAAGTCACATGCAATGATGTTTTCCTTCACCGAAAGGCAATTGGTCTGATAAACAGGTTATCCTTTTGACATATTATTACCCATATCGACCATTAACGATCACGCGTGATAATAATGTGCCCGCTAGTCGGGTAAAAGTTTGCAGTATGACAACACTCCCCATTCGTGACGTCAACTTTCTCTATCTCATGTGGCTACGCCAAACATGAATCTAGGGTTTCTTTATCTAAGTTAAAATCTAGTGTTTCCATTTGAAAAATTTAAGTTGGACAACACTAAAAATAATTTTAATCGACTAAATATATTGTACAACTAACACCACAAAGTACAACACTGGCTGTTACGTCACTTCAATCAGACATTCATTCCAAATTCGATTTTTCCTTCCCGTTCTCAGGAATATACTTTGCAGGTACTAAAATTTGCAAATAAATCTCAAAATGAGTGCCTGGAGAGCAGCTGGTCTTAAGTAAGTCTTATTAAAGGATAAATATAACGTTTTAAATCTTAGTTGTAATAAATGAAAAATACTAAAGGTTATGTTATTATAGTTACATAAACTACTCGAACATCGCTTCGAAAATGCTGCGGCGAGCCCTGAAACCCGAACTACGAGCTGATGCGTTAAAGCGTGATGTTTCCCATGTCCGTATTACTCCATGGCTCAACGGCAAGCCCGCACGTAAGTATTGATAATGTAATTTACAAGGTACATTATTTTGATCAACGACTCTTCTTCAGAAGGTAATTCATGTAAAGCAAGAATATAATTTTAATGAAGTCTGAAAATTAAAAAAAAAACAAGGTAATAGATTACAATAAAGGCTAAAAATATGCAGAAGGATCTTGTTAAGCTGATGTTGATGTGATATGAACTTGATAGAAATCAATATTATGTAGATACCGCTGAGCTTGTTTTTATTTGCCTGCATAAAGTATACTGGGCACTAGCAGCACTAGTACAGTCACAAAAATGTAAAATCAAATAATGAATTGATTTTTCAGATGAAAAGGACTAAAAAGGAAGATCTAAATTAGGTTTGTCTTAGAAGCAACCAAGGTTGAATTTAAATGTTTTTTTGTCATCCATTTTCATTGTTAAATGAAATTGGTTTGATGTAACACTAATATAAAGATTTTAGTGATAAATAACCCATAGTTTAGTACTTTATTGCAACTGTGTGTTTTTTACACCAATTAATATCCTGATTTTAGATAATGAATAACATCTGCATTTGTTTTTGTCCTGAAGCATTTATCAACAGTCCCTACGTACAAATGAACATGTAAAAAACCGAGGTTTACAGGAGAGCGTTTTTAATGTTTAAGCGATTTGAACACTAAAAATGCTCTCCTGTAAACCTCGGTTTTTGACATGTCTGTGTAAGGATCGTCGATATAGAAACTGTTTGATTGACCTGTGCAATACCTTTTTGTGTCCGTCTGTTTTGTTTGGAAATTTTGCAACATTGTAAGCCAATGTATCCTTGTTCCTGAATAATAAGACATTAAAAACTTCCAGATCTGCAAACCGGTGCTGCCAAGTAGAGAATGGGATCCTTCACCAGCATGCATGATTATCAGCTAAACAAATAGTTTTATGTAAAATTGTCAATAAATTATTGTTATTTATATGTTATTTTTTTTTCTCAGTACAATGCAATGCTCACTGCAGGCGTAGCATGGCGCATAGAAAGGGGTTTTGTCGACGGAAGAAAAGACAAAATGACAGAACGTAGAAATATTTTTAGCGTTTTAAGCATGATAATGTAAAAAATATAGAAAATAAACGTTCTTTTCTTCAATAGTATACAAATGGTGTCATATTTGTGCAAAAGTCGATTTGTATAGAAATAACGATGAAATAACTATCTATTCTTGGTAGAATAGAGATAGAATCGCCATGCTACGCGTGCAGGAGCTCTAGATATAGAATTAATGATTTTATGAAAGAAAACAAAATATCTCATTTCAATAATTTATTGTTTAATCTAGTAACCTTTGTTCGTATATTAGCAGCCTCTACTTCAGATATCAAATCTATGCCCAGTGGTGCTTCTGGCTCAAGTTCTTGTAGATTAAAATCTGTCCTAATATCACATTGCTTCCTCAGCTTTTCTAAGCCATTCCAAGCAATCATGACACCATTGTCTGTGCACACAGTAGGAGGGGGACGAAAAGTCTTATAGCCCATCTTGTTTCCAATATGTTCAATTGATTGATATATAAAATTGTTACAAGCTACCCCTCCAGACACAACAATGGCCTTATTATCTGGGTTTAAGAACTTCTTTTTGTCACAAAACATCATAGCTCTGTGTGTTCTATGTACTATATGTTCTGCAACAGCAATCTGAAATGCTGCACATAAGTCATTCACCTCTGGTATTATTTCGTCACCCATCACATTGTGTTCCATTTCCTTTTTTATCAGCTTTCGAACCAAAGAATCTTTTAACCCACTGAAACTGAAGTTACAATCTCTAAACTTTGACAAAGGCAAGGGAAATTCAAATATTCCTGAATTTGTAGATTTCTGCGCTGCCAACTCCACTGCTCGACCCCCACATATTTGTGAGTATTCAGGAATATTCTTTAATTTCATTCTTCTCGCAACTTTATCCAATACTTCACCAGGGGCATTGTCCAGACCTTTTCCAAGTAACAAAAAATCATTGAAGTCTCTTGCAAGTGACAGCAAGCAATGTCCTCCAGATATCAGCAAAGCTAAGAAAGGAAACTGGAGATTGTGATACATTCTTGCAACTAAAGCATGGGCTTCCATGTGATGAATGGGTATTATGGGCTTTTTATGTAATCTTGAAAGATACCTAGCATACTTTGCTCCAACTCGAAGGCACAGCAGCAAACCAGGTTTTGTGGTTACTGCAATAGCATCAATATCATCAACTGATTTGCCAGCATTATCTAGGGCCTCTGCTACAGCTTTATCTATGTTATTTCGATGTAATTCATGCGCAAACACTGGGTTAACTCCGCCGTATCTTGTATGGACAGCAGTTTGAGAATACAAAGCTTCTCCCAGTAAATGACCTGTGCTATCAATAACAGCACAACCGGTATCATCGCAGGAGGTTTCGATACCTAATATCACAGTATTTCGGGAATACGTTATTGTTTTGCAACTGTATGCCTGTACAAAACTCGCTCTTGCGATTCTTTTAACACATTTCTGAAAAAATAGCATACCGAGCCAGCGGTTTATATTTTTCAATACGCCACACAATACGCTGACTGATCAAATTACGTAATGGTTTTATTTTTACTCGTTCAAAATGGAAGTATTCAAAACATTGGAAGTGTTAAACGTCTTCGTATCGTTTCGCAAGTCTCAAAAGTCTCAATCAAAAGAACTATTCATATTAATTTTTCTAACTTACAAATAACGACGTAAGAGTTAATTTTTTTTTTTTTTTTAAATGTTTTTGGCATGGCTTCGAGGCCTTTATGCCAAACGTAAGAGTTAAGAGCCGAAACTAACTTAGATATAGAAACCCTAGATTCATGTTTGGCGTAGCCACATGAGGTAGAGAATGTTGACGTCACGAATGGGGAGTGTTGTCATACTGCAAACTTTTACCCGACTAGCGGGTACATTATTATCACGCGTGATCGTTAATGGTCGATATGATGTCAAAAGGATAACCTGTTTATCAGACCAATTGCCTTTTGGTGAATGAAAACATCATTGCATGTGACGTTTTCCCTTAATCTGCCTAATTAAGTACAGAGAAGAATTTAATGGCGTAAGTTTGTGAAACCTGCTAAGCCATACTAAGTCAACATTATGCAAGGTGCAGTATGATGTGACCCCACCCCATGAATGTTAGGAATATGTCAGGGTTGGAAAGAAAAACAGTTTTTTTTAAATTTTATAAAACAAACAGTTCAAAATGTTTTGTGTTTTTTTTTTTAGTTTAGGGTATATTTCAAATTAATTCGACTATAATTATTTTCTAGACTAGATCTTTATAAACTCGCCATAATAAATTAAATATTTACAAAAAAAACGATCACATAACATTTATTTGTATGTTGCGTAATCAAACGCTTCACATTCACCCGGTAGGTATGTTCTGATGTTAATTTTATATTGAGCGACGCCGACGTATAGGGACTTTCCGCGGCACAGGTGACGCGTGTGGCGCGCCTTCTATTTGCAGAATAATTCATTGTACATAAGGTAATTCCCCGCACCGCGGCGCGGGGAATTACCTGAACAATGAACTATTCTACGAATAGGAGAAACACCGACTTACTTATATTTCTAAAAAAATAGGGGAATAACCAAAAATCCTTTGAATTACTTTCTTTCGACAGCCGACATTAGGGATCGAAGTTTACGTTTTTTATATGACTAATGTTGTTTATTAATTTTATTAAAATTATTACAATTTTAATTGTTTTGAAATTATTAATAAATGTTTCAAAAATGGGTGGTGTTATCTTGTCCCATACATACTTACTTTACATAATTAGATATTTGTTTGATTGAATGAAATACTTAACATAACAATAATGTTGGTGGGGCTGGGCATTTGTGTGTGTGAGTTTATATATTTGTAAACGCACCCACGACACAGTAGAAATTCCTAGTGTGGGGCTGGGGCAACGTTTTATTAAAAAGAAAATGTTTAGGTAAGTTAATTACAATGACAATGAAAGTTCAAAAATATAAAAGCAATAGAATTGGTTTTGTTGAACTATTCAGACCCAAATAAGTATTATTTTATTTTCATTTTATATTCAGTTAATATGCGCCATGAAAAGTAGTTTTAAAACAATTTTTTTTTTATACAATGTTTTCAACTTGTTTTAATCTTTGTTTTCATATCCCGGGGGCATTATTTATATACCTCGAAGGTCAAGGTCAAGTGACTTTGGAGTTCAGGTTCATGAACTTGAGACTCAGTCAAGGTTATGGAACTCTGCAGCTGACTTGACTTCAATTGCAATGATATATTTTTCTCTTCTTTTGTTTAAATCTCTAAAGCAGTGTGTCCTGTCGCAAAAATAACAAAAAAATCAGCCAAATTAGCGGAAAAAATCTTGTTCCAGGATCTTATGGTCACCCTCTTAGAAAGAGACGGTATTCTCCTAAGTTGCTCTCTCAGGCGGCACCTTTTTCGGCATGAATACTTAGTCCAGATTGATATAATACGTCCATGATAGCCGCCGGGCTTAACACTTGACAGAAAAATATAAATAAGAAGATATGAAGTATGAAGATACGCCAAAAGAAGACATAACAACATTTCATAAAATATGAGAGAAACATAATAATTAAAGATTTGGCATAAAGAAATGAATGAAATAAGAATGCACTTAGAAAACTTGTCAAAATCTGTGAGGACTATGCTGCCAGCCACGGGCTGCTATATAATGTGAAGATGTCCGAACTCAGTCTTTAAGGCCGTTGGCAGGAAATCTCCGGTGAATGTACCACCAATAAAAATTTACGATGTCCCGATTCGTCGGGTACATCAGTTTAAATACTTAGGACATTTCATTGCGGACGACCTCAAGGATGATGCTGATGTAGAACGGGAACGCAGGGCATTGGCGGTGCGGGCGAACATGTTGGCCCGTAGGTTCGCTCGATGTACAGAGGCGGTGAAACAGACGCTTTTTGGGATGGCATGATTAAAACAAGTTGTTTTTAAACATGTAATAAAAACACTGTTTAAAACACTGTTTTAAACATGTGTTTTAAAACAACTTGTTTTATTCATGCCATCCCTGATCAGGGTTGAAAAAAAAACAGTTTTTTATTATTTTAAACTGTGTTTTTTTTTTTGTTCTTTTTAGTTCGAATGAATTTGAAATAATGCCCTCACATTATTGAAAATTAATTCGACCTAATATTTCATTTCCAGACTAGATCTTTTTCAAATGGCCATTGTAAACTCTAATCAATACTCTTGTAGTAATATCAGTAATTCTAATGTTGATTAGAATTATGAATAGGGGAAACTTTTGAAATATCGTGTGGATTTACGAGGTTTTAAATTAAAATAACTTTTCTGTACGACACACACGTGAAGACGGTTTTTATTTTTATTGACATTGACATATGACAGTTCTACAAAACCA
Organism: Agrotis exclamationis; assembly: GCA_950005045.1. Taxonomy (NCBI): domain Eukaryota; kingdom Metazoa; phylum Arthropoda; class Insecta; order Lepidoptera; family Noctuidae; genus Agrotis; species Agrotis exclamationis. The sequence goes on along the minus strand of OX465420.1, from coordinate 9,493,943 downwards.
TAGATTACAGACATGGACCCTAGTTCCATAGATTGTTACTAATGACCCCCTTGAGATATTTATATTATTATTTCATGTTTTTATTAAAACTAACTCTATGTAAAGAAGCCAAACCAGGGAATGCAAAGTCTATCAAAAAATTAAAATTGGTCATTAGTGATTTTTTCTGATAAAGAACCTATGTAAATACTGAAGCGACACTCATAGGATAAGGGGAAAAAGAGAACTAATATTTATGGTGCTGTTCACACGTTCCATGCCCTTAAGAGAGGGCGAAAATTTTTACAGAAACACCAATACATTTAATCTCACTCATTTTCGCAGACAAATAAAATCACAAAAAAAATAGATCGAGAAAGAGCTGAAGTCTCCTACCTTCGAGGTATATAAATAATGCCCCCGGGATCATCATCATCATCAGCCGGAAGGCGTCCACTGCTGAACATAGGCCTCCCCCTTAGACCGCCCCATGCCGAATGTCAATTCGCCACATGCATCCATCGGTTGCCCGCGACCCTTACGATGTCGTCGGTCCACCTAGTGGGAGGCCTGTAAACGCTGCTTCTTCCGGTCCGTGGTCGCCACAGCGCCACTCGAGAACTTTTCCTTGGGATCACTTGATGTTAATTTCAAAGTCATTTACCTTAACTCTTAAGACACTTGACCTTGACCATAACGTCACTAACTCCACGAGAATCGCGGATCATTCCTGAAGATCAATGAACCCATGGTTTTCCACGAACCTATTATTGGCACATCCCACACACATCCTGCCGCGGCGAACTCTTCCTTCCATTTCTAACGTCTCAAGGTAGGCACGCGGCAGGTGAGAACCTCGGTGGCTCGGTTGGAAATGAGCATCGGATGTACTGAATCCGAAGGTCGCAGGTTCGCATCCTATCCGTGGTTCGAATTTTTCTTTCCGAAGAAAATCTTTGAAAATTCGCTACGCATACGTTAATGCGTTTAATATTTATAAAATGTATAAACTCACATTGATAATGGGGAAGGCAAGTGTCAAAGTGACAAGTGACATTAGTGTCCCAAAAGAACTGTCAAATCAAAGGAATTTTCTGAAAAAAAAAAAATGCTTTTTTAATGTAAAATGACTAGATGTTGTGTAATAGGATGTAAAAATGATGGAACATACAAATTTCCGACACTTCACACTATCAAGAAATAATGGGTAGCTGCTATGACTGCTGTGAGAACAAAAATTGTATTATCAATAAGGAAAAGTTATATAATAAACAAATATTACCCTTGCGAAAACGGGACAGGCCGTTAGTTGAATTTATTAATGAAATTCTATGATTATACCATAACTACACAATCGAATACACCTTTCAAAATAATATCTACTTTTCTATTGGAGTTAAGTATTGCATCGCTCTTGATATCATGAAATGGTTCATCTGGTGGAAGAATTATCACCGGGACCGAGATTTGTGATAGTGGTGGTGTTAAGAAGTAAAAATTCTTATCACATTGCTCCAATCTATAAAATATATGTAAAATAAGATGAAGAAGACAAACACAAAACTTGATGACATTTTTCTCAATACCTATACAATGTCAGAAGCAGTACTATATTCTTTGTAGAGGCTAGTACATGTAATACCTACTTAAAAATTACAATTTTAAATCCCAACTACAAGTAAATGTGTGTTTAATGTAGTAGAATCAAATTTCTAGCCTCTCAAATAAATCACTTTTTTTCCCTCTTGTAGATGCACCGCGGCGTCTTAGTTCTGGTTTTAGTATATGCACTTGCATTGACGAATAATTTCCCATATTTGTTTTTTAGAATAAACTCAATTTTTATAACAAAAAATGTGTTTGTTTTTTGTACAAGCTATACAGTAATCTGACTTATGGGACAACGATCGCAGCGACATCTACGAATAGCTTTGAGTTGCCATCCCCATTGTGGAAAATAGATAGCACCCTCCAAAGTTAAATTATCATTCCCCTCGCTATTATTGCCAGACAAAAAAGGAAATCTAAGTTGTGAAAAATAAGATTCATTTGTGTGTGGCAAAAACTTGTCCGCTGTCTAGATTATTATAATATACGTCTATAGGCTCCAGTACACGTTGGCCCAGCGCGTTCGGCGAGTGCGTTCGGCCAACGTGTACTAGGCTGTTTTGTGGGTATTTGTCGTTTGCGGCCAACATTCGCCGACGATCCGATTAGTGTCGGTTTTTCGTGCACAAATCAAAGGAATTTGGCGCAAGCCGCAAACAGCGATCACACGTTGGCCGAATGTTTATTTCAAATTTAGGCGTCGGATTAGATTGTAGTGTCGCAGTTAATATTGTTTCAAAATCATGGCGTCTTGGAGTAACGAAGAAATATTTAGATTCATTGATAATTATTAATAATAAAATTTGAAAGTGCTGTACAAGTATATTGCAGCGGCCGTGATCGCCCCTAACGTCCATCTTCGTAGAGCGACCAACGCAGAATGAAAGTCGCCAACGTGTGAACGGTACCACGAAAATCTGCCGAGCGCATTGGCCGAGCGTGCTCGGCCAACGTGTACTGGAGCCTTATGAGTAGCATAAACAAAACAATTTCAACTGCCATTCTGCATGTCTGTGATGTCTGCATGGATGTACTATAACAATGGGGATGGCAACTCAAAGCTATTTGTAGATGTCGCTGCGATCGTTGTCCCATAAGTCAGACTACTGTATAGCTTGTACAAAAAACAAACACGTATTTTGTTATAAAAATTGAGTTTATTTTAAAAAACAAATATGGAAAATTATTCGTCAATGCAAGTGCATACACTAAACAAGAACAAAGAAGCCGCGGTGCATCTACAAGAGGAAAAAAAAGTGATTTAGTTGAGAGGCTAGAAATTTGATTCTACTACATTAAACACACATTTACTTGTAGTTAGGATTTAAACTTGTATTTTTTAAGTAGGTATTACATGTACTAGCCTCTACAAAGAATATAGTACTGCTTCTGACATTCTCTATTGAGAAAAATGTCATCAAGTTTTGTGTTTGTCTTCTTCATCTTATTTTACATCTATTTTATAGATTGGAGCAATATGATAAGAATTTTAACTTTCTAACACCACAACTATCACAAATCTCGGTCCCGGTGATAATTCTTCCACCAGACGAACCATTTTATGATATAAAGAGCGATGCAATACTTAACTTCCAATAGAAAAGTAGATATTATTTTGAAAGGTGTATTCGATTGTTTAGTTATGGTATAATCATAGAATTTCATTAATAAATTCAACTAACGGCCTGTCCCGGCTTCGCAAGGGTAGATATTTGTTTATTATATAGCTTTTCTTTATTGATAATACATTTTTTGTTCTCACAGCAGTCATAGCAGCTACCCATTATTTCTTGATAGTGTGAATTGTTGGAAATTTGTATGTTCCATCATTATTACAGCCTTTTACACAACATCTAGTCATTTTACATCAATAAAACGCTTTTTTTCAGAAAATTCCTTTGATTTGACAGTTCTTTTGGGACCCAAATGTCACTTTTCACTTTGACACTTGCCTTCCCCATTAATCTGGATTGAGTACTCATGCCGAAAAACGTGCCAGCTGAGAGAGCTAATTTGGAGGTAACCGTCTCTTTCTAGTAGGGTGACCATAAGATTCTGGAACAAGATTTTTCTCGCTATAACTTGGCTGAATTTTTTCGTTATTTTTGCGACAGGACACACTGTTTTGGAGATTTTACAAAAGAAGAGAAAAATATACAACTGCAATTGAAGTCAAGTCAACTGGAGTTCTAGTACCTTGACTGTGAGTCTCAAGATCATGAACCTGAAATCTAAAGTCACTTGACCTTGCCCATAATTTCCACTCGACCTTACCTTCGATGTATATAAATAATGCCCTCGGAATCATGTGATTTTAATTTCAAAGTCATTTTACCTTAATCTAAGGACATTTGACCTTGACCTTAACGTTACTAACTCTACGAGAATCGCAGATCATGAGTTCATGACTTTTGGATTTGACTTTTACCTCAAGATCAATGACCCCATGCTGTTTCACCACCCTGCTATTCGAACATCCCACAGGATCCCGAAGGTTTGATTAGGCGATTATTGATTAAAGTGGAGAATTTATTAAAGTATATTCATTGTACCCAGTTTAGTACCCACAGACTGCAAAAACACGATATTTTTGTATTTGAGCCTCCCTTAAATATTTGCTTTAATTTAATTATTTATTTTTATAGAGAACATATAACTCAATACTTTGTGAGTAAGTATTTGAAACGTCTACTTGTTGCCGTTATCTAGTAAACAAGAGCAAAAAACTCTGGGCCCTCTTTTTTATCGTAGTAAATTCATCAAATGGGTCCTCCCATCCCAGGCGTGACGTGAAGAGGCTCTCAGACTTGTACTGACTAAAATCCACGGTGTTCCTTCAATAGCCCTTTACGTTCCAGGTCAACTGATAAGACAGTCCCTCAACCCCGGCAGGCATTGGCCCTGTAAGAGGGGCGCCGTCAGATTGCTGACAGCTGTTTGAGACGCGTATGGACCACGCCGCGCTGTCGACCCAGGCATGATCCATGCGGTCGGGCGTGGGTATTAGAGCCCCCTTAAATATGATTTTTTTTTCTATTGTTTTAGTTTTTATAGCGGCAACAAAAATGAATCATCTCTGAAAATTTCAACTGTCTAACTATCACAGTTCATAAATACAGCTTGGTGACAGACAGACACACAGCGAAGTCTAAGTAATAGAGTTTCGCTTGCCTTGAAATGGAGTCTCCACACAACATTTTTTGTCACGTCCAACTAAGAAATTCAACTAATCTATAAACTATTGCAATAATGTGATAATTACCCGTAGGTTCAAATTATATTTTCCATATTTTCCTTAGTTTTCATCGCAAAGTCATGAAAGAATAAGTAGATTTGTCTTCAAAACTTCTGAAGTATTGTCACACTAATCAACTTTAGGTAACAAAATCTTAAATATTCCTTACCTGTGAAATGATATGCCACAACCAATATTATGAATCACTTCTATATGTCTTAATTTATCATATTTTACTATTTTCACAATAAAAGTAGACGATACCTGTAGTTAAAACGTATTTTTATTTAAGGTTTGCAAAAAGCCGCCATTTATAATTCATACGTCAAATTCAGTGTTGTCAGAATAATTACCTAATTACTACCACATAGTCATACAATAAATATGACTTTACAAAATAATAATGCACACTATTTTCTATGTATTATAAAAATATGGTAAAATACATTTTTAAGCAATCTCACAAACTTATTTTACTTGTAGCTTAAAAATAACATAAATTACAAGTAAATTAAGTAAGCCCCAAACTATAAAATTTTCTACCATTTCTATCAATGCTTATCTCCTGCCAATTGTGGAAAAGAGATAGCGACCTTCAAAGTTAACCTCTCATTTCTCTCGTTAGTTTTACCAGACAAAAAAGGAAATCTAAAGCGTGAGTCATAAGATTCATTTTTGTGTGGCAAAAGACTTGAAGAACGTGGTCTAGATTATTATAATATGTCTATGGATGTCTGTCTGTCTTTCGCTCCGTAATACCTCATTTACACATTCGCCTCGCTATTCGCGTCGTCATTCGCCGAAACATTCGTCGAATCATCCGTGCGATTCGTGCACGAATGCTGTTGCGAACTGCTGTTCACACATTCGCGGGATGTTTCATTTTGGCATTCGCACACGAACATGGAGGACGTGACAACAATGGGGATGGCAACTCAAAGCTATTCGTAGATGTCGCTGCGATCGTTGTCCCATATGTCAGATTACTGTATAGCTTGTACAAAAAACAAACACGTATTTTGTTATAAAAATTGAGTTTATTTTAAAAAACAAATATAGAAAATTATTCGTCAATGCAAGTGCATATACTAAAACAAGAACTAAGACGCCGCGGTGCATCTACAAGAGGAAAAAAAAAGTGATTTAGTTGAAAGGCTAGAAATTTGATTCTACTACATTAAACACACATTTACTTGTAGTTGGGATTTAAAATTGTAATTTTTAAGTAGGTATTACATGTGCTAGCCTCTACAAAGAATATAGAACTTTTCCTTATTGATAATACAATTTTTGTTCTCATAGCAGTCATAGCAGCTACCCATTATTTCTTGATAGTGTGAATTGTCGGAAATTTGTATGTTCCATCATTATTACAGCCTTTTACACAACATCTAGTCATTTTACATCAGTAAAACGCTTTTTTTCAGAAAATTCCTGTGATTTGAGAGTTCTTTTGGGACACAAATGTCACTTTTCACTTTGACACTTGCCTTCCCCATTGTATAAGTAAACTCATTAAATGTAGCGCGCATGCTGCAATTGTTGTCACGTCCTCCATGTTGCATGTTCGTGTGCGAATGCTAAAATGAAACATCCCGCGAATGTGTGAACAGCAGTTCGCAACAGCATTCGTGCACGAATCGCACGAATGATTCGACGAATGTTTCGGCGAATGACGACGCGAATGGCGAGGCGAATGTGTAAATGCGGTATTAGGAGTATTGTTGTTCTGTGGTCTTTCGTCTTTCTTTTGTCTATACTTTGCCCGAACTAGGAAGGGAAAAGTCGAAAACCTCGAGCAACCTTCAATAAAAAATAGCCAAAATAGCGGTCGGTGTTCGAGTAGATAGGCACGGTTTTTGTTCTATTTGTTTTCAATCGAACTATGTGGTGTGAAGCTCCGGCATTTATTTTAGAAAAAAGGAATTGATATGGTAACTATACATTATTTTTAAAGTAAGTTGAATAGACAAAATTATGCTTTCCAATTATTGTAATCCAAAGCTCGTACTGTCATTGGGATAGTTATGAAATTTTAATTCCAAATAAATTTTGTCTTATTTCTAATATATAAGATTCGCAATTCTATAATTATTTCTTGTGCTGTAATCGCAAAATCATAGTTTTCATGAAACATGTGCTGATTTAAATACAGTCATCACGTTATATTTATATACGAAGTAGTTTCAAGGGCATAAAATGTTTATTCACAATGTAATAACAACTAGATAAAGGTACGTTAGGATTTTACGGTACTGCGTATTTGTAACAAATTAAAATCTCTCAACTGACATTTATTAGTATTATTATTTTCATAAAATACTAAATATTAACACTTTCTGTTACTATTAAAAACTAATTGCTGTATTGTTTGTCAAAACACAATAGACTGAGGTATCATTATTTTAAGCTTTTTTTAAATTATTATTTTTTGCTGGGAAGATTCTTGAAATTAGTATGTGTATAGGACATTGCTAATACAATTTTTATTTAAAAATTATTTGTTTCATGTTAACTGTTGTTTTTTTTTAGATTTCGTTACTACAAGGATAAGGTGACACATCCAAAATGATAAACTTACACATTTTAAAACAATCTACGATTGTTCATCTATGTTTTGCAATATCTTACTTCACATCTGGTTTGATTCTGACCTTTATACAAGCTATTTTATACTTTGGACTCAAGCCATTCAATAAATTTTTGTACAGAAAGATAAACTATTATCTGTCATATTCATTTTATAGTCGTAAGTATAAGCTTTTTTTAAGTTTTCTTTATAATGCCTAATTACATATCCCTTATTCATATGAATAAGGGATACAATAAAAAGTGCATTCATAAGAATGCACTTTATGTGTTGAACTTCAGAAGAATTATTTGTCCTCTTAAAGTATTGTATTTAAATTGACTGCCAACATTGTTTTTTCAACTAAAATATAGTAAATGCATATAGAAATAGCTTTCATAATTATGAAGATCTCATTGTTTAACTTCTAATTATGATTTTTCTGACTTTAATTTTTGCATTTTTAAAATCAATTTAATTTTCAGAATTAGTGTTTATGTCAGAATGGTGGTCAAATTCAAAGTTATCTATTTACATTAAAAAAGATGAATATGAGAAGTTCTATGGTAAGGAGCATGGATACCTTATAATGAACCACAGCTATGAGATTGATTGGCTCATGGGATGGCATTTCTGCAACACCATTGGAGTTTTGGGGGTGAGTATTTATTTGATTATGAATTACTATAAAGTAATACAGTAGTCGGAAACATTGCCATCTATTTTTAAAACAATGTGCATAGGATCTCTTTGTTAATTCATGAAACTAAAAGCAGTATATCGTTAAAATATAGGATGTATGGAATTTTTACACCATGTTCATTGGCCAGATAATTTGGACTACTGGAAATTTCTTAATATTATTTATTGTAAACACAAAACACTAACCCATTTCTTGGTTATGGTACTTATTCTTAATTTGTTACTATTCCTGTTGATTGATTAACCAGGATTAAGTTGATAATCCTGATCAAATCGAACACCTTTTTCTATTGTTGCTGACTAGCTGTCCTGCTGTTTGGGCAGGAGTATGTTTTTTTTTGGGTGGTTAAGTCAACAAATGAGTCCTATTGCCCTGAGCTATCTGCTATGGGAGCTAGCTATGGGACTGTCAGACTGGTTCTGACTAAAAATGTGCTTGTTCCTTCAGTATAGCTCTTTCCACTTCAGGGTCATGGTTACCTTTACAGACAGTCCTGCAATGCAAATGCTGACCCCTCACAAATTTATTATGAATTTATGATTCTTAATAAGCAAACACAATGTCTGTACAGTTGAATTTTATAAAATACTAGTGGCCCGTCCCAGCTTCGCACGGGTGGGTATATTAAGAACCGCTCGTCCGATTTTGTGCAAACTTCACATAAAGCATCTACTAAATAGTTCGAACAAAGCCTAAACATTTCGTTTGGATAGGTGAGCCCATTCTTGAGTTATAACATTACAACGAAAAGTGGCATTGATTTTTATATGTTGGATTTTGTTTCGTCATCTAAAAAGTGTTGACCTTGTGGCAGAAGAATGAACATTTAAAAATCTTCTGAGTTCTTGACAAATAGCTTTGATTTTTCAAGAGCTTTTTTACGACCTAGAATTTTACAGATATTCTAATCTGTAAAATTCTAGGTAGTAAAAAAGATATATTAGTTGGCCATAAACGGTGCTACGTAAAATACCAATAATATTCGGAAATTGGTCCATCCATTTATAACAGACTATGCTTTCCGTTATAATAGAACATCGACATTTGGGTCACAAAAAATATTTCGTGGCGATGAGTTTGTGGAGATGGTACCTATTTTCTTTGCACCATTCAATGGCAATTCACATCAAAGTCCCTTTTACTTTTTCAACAAATTTACCAAAGTGGTTTTTCAGAAGTTATATTTTGACGACGTTTACCCTTGAATTGCCGTGGGGAGCTGGCTTAGAATTGCGTTCCCCCAAATCATACCGTGGGTGTCGTAAGAGGCGACTAAGGGACAAACCGGAGGTCGGGCAGCAGCGTCCTCCGTGTATTGCACATCCTCACTGCGATCGCCAACCCGCCTGCCAAGCGATTTAAGGCAAATTACCCCCTAATAATGATTAAAACCACAGTAACCAGGCCCCCAGTCCCCGGCAGCTCCGCTATCCCTGGCGCGGGTAGCGGTCAAGGTAACGGCGGAGCAGGGTCAACATCAAATTCAGTGTTTTAATTGCATTCCTATATCAATGTTTTAGTGCACTACAGAGCCATATTTCTTATTTCCATACAGTAACATTGCTAAATTATTTAAAACTTGTTAATATTTGACAACTATTTGCGACGTTGCCAACTTTCAGAATATGCGCTCTTAAAAATAAAGATTACGTGATCTGATTTGCGAGAGTTTTCAACCAGGTATCGCTGGTCACCTGGTATAGATCCTAGGGTGCTGAGCCATATTATTATATAATACTAAACCTGTAACTACGCCACGAACCCAAAAAGTTTGATCTGAAGACAACTTAAATTGAATCTGGGCGACCAACCTCTTCATTTTCCGTGTTTTGTAGTATGGATTTAAAACGACACAAACATTGATTGTATCCCCTTTTTTATCGTGGTAAAATCATCAAATGCGTACTCCGCTCCCGCTCCCGCGTAATGCGGGAGGTATGATATCCCTAATTAAGCCTAAGTGGCAGACATAGATTTTCGAAACTTCAGTGACTTCCAGACCATTTTGTTCTTAAGCCAGTTGATATCGGGCACGCCGCAATCGCGGCGGTAAGACCCCTCTTTGAGGAGTGGCTGGAAAGGAGTCATGGCGTCCTGACCTACCTCATGACGCAGGTCCTCACCGGACACGGAAGTTTCGGGAGGTACCTGTGTCTGAGGAGAAAGGAGGAAACGCCTGGGTGCCACCACTACGAAGATCGCCCGGAGGACACAGTAGAGCATACGGTGCAAGACTGCCCCGCTTGGGCAGAGCACCGACGTGTCCTCACGGCGGCGATAGGCGGAGACCTCTCGCGCCCGGCATTGGTCGAGGCCATGCTGCGGGGCGAGACGGAGTGGGAAGCGGTCGCCTCCTTCTGCGAAGCAGTCATGCTCGCGAAGGAGGAGGCGGGCCGCGTGATGGAGAGGACAATGTCCTCCCTCCGCCCCACCCGCGGTGGTGGACGCCCACGGCGACGGACGTCGCAAGACGATCTCCGGCCACCGTAGGCGCGGGCATGCGGGCGGCGAGTAAAGGGCAACTCGCTGCCCGACCATGGACCATGCCCGGGTCGACGGCGCGTTGTGTTCCACGCGCGCCTCAAAGAGCGTCAGCATAATGACGGGGCCCCCTCTCTAGAGGGCCGAAGCCTGCCGGGGTCGCGGGACTTATTACCGTGACCCCGGAACATAAAGGGCTATTGAAGGACACCGTGAATTTTAGTCAGTACAAGTCTGACAGTCCCTCCCGCCCTGCCCGGGGTGGGAGGGACTCATTTGATGATTTTACCACGCAAAAAAAAAGCCAGTTGATATTTTATCAACTGGCTTAATAACAAAATACCCATCACAAATCATCATCAAACGCCTCTTGATTAATGTCTAAAGCTACGATTTATGGTCGTCGGCAGCTAATCTATCGATCGACGGATTCGGCGCAACTTTGATGGTTGTCTGATTAACGACCCACATTCGATAATCAGTTGATTATGCAGCCCTAACATCAAATCCATCTTAATAATAACACTGGCCAGCGTAAAACATGATCATTAGTTATTTTTTATGGTTGTAGGTTTCTACGGAAAACGTTTCCGAACTCTTGATGCTATAGGCTCCTAGCCTGAAAGTGACTTCCCTGGTCTTGACTCGTGTGGGTTAATTTTGAGGATATTTTTCATCAGGAGTCCTTCCCCACATGCTCTTCTCTCTCCTATTACCTATATCTTTAGTAAAGTCTCGTTATGTTTATGGTACCAAAGTAAAAATATATGCCGAAATCAGAATTCGATATAAAAAGGCTGAATTATGATATAAAATAGGTGCTTAATTTATAATATAATATTTTGTTGCATATTTTATGCCCAATACATTAAAATCCAATATCACACATAATTTAGGCATTCGTAATCCAACAAATCAATAAATAATCAAGAATTTACATAATACATATCCTGGTAACAAGCACGTTGTATCGTAACATTCGTTAACTTCCAACGGTCAACGTTCGTCAGCAAGGTCTTCTAAACAAAGAAACGTTCATGTCTAAATTGATAAAATGTATGGAGAATTTCATTACATAAATTATTATATTATCAATGCCGCTTCTACAAACCAGATATGATGGATGACAGAAACAATTACGATGGAATTGCTTATATACACATTTATGTAGCCTACTGAAACAATGACATAGTTCAGTCGGGTTTACCTGACGTATCTAGATAGGTTTTATTACAAGACTTATCCATATCTAATAATAAATTAATAACATTAAGACTGCATGATGTTTTGAATAGCTATAAAGTGTTACGTAATTATAGGTAAAACTTTGTGAAATGGGCACTGTACAATTTACTCTCGCTACCGAAACGGAACTTGAGAAAGAATGATACGAATAACCCCAGAATTACATCATAGGTTATCAAAAGGTCTTCGTAAAATCAAGGGACAAAAATAAATAAACTAAAACGGAATGTAGCACGGTACGTACGGTTCAATAGGGTAAAATTAAATTGCGATGGATTTACTCAAGCGTGAAGCGCCAAAAATGAATTTTAATTGAAATTATTATATCCTCATCAATAATCGCACACGTTTCGATTCGTCAATTTATTATATTAATATGTAAGTCACAACGTGGAGAAGGCAGCGTGATGGAATTAATTATAAGTATATAATAGATGCAACCAGTTTCAAATGATAATTAGGAATATAGAGAAATCAACTTAAACAGACGACACTATTTGCAATTTATTTCCATAGGATTGGTAGTTTAATTCTTCATTCACGTTGCCAGCAACTATATTCACTACTGAACAACTGCCGACAACTCTCTGAACAACGACGGCAGACCTTCCAAAGGCCCCAATTCTATTAGTTCATTATGATATCAGCGAAATTAACGTCCACAAAGATCGCCGACCATCCCGGTCTTGGGCAGTCCGCTCCGCATCCATCCGCTGCCAGCCACCTTCTTCAAATCCGATGTACCGTTGGCCCTCAGGGCGTCTCATACGCGGTCTCTACTCTTAACTCGCTATCGACCGTGTGTCCGTCTACAAAAGGCTAGCTCCACATTTTTGGAGAGGAAGGAACATTTTTTATAGTGCAAGATGCACGCACAAGAAGCACTTTTGTCGTGGAGTTACAATAAAATGGTTCAAGATCATTAGGGAGACATGTTTCAGAAAGAAACAATATCATCAGTTATTAGATAAGCTACTTTCAGATTAGGTACTTGTCCTAATTTAAGTGTCCATCTCAAGTCAAAATAAAAATAAGTATTTAATTAATAATCGCTAAACGCTAAATATTATTTAAAAAAGGGGAACCCCTATTTTTTGGAAAATACTTTACGTCCTGTTCCAAACATAACAAACACAAAAAAAAAAATCGGTCGAGCCGTTTTGGAGGAATGCAACCATAAAGCGCCTCGTCCACGGAGAGAGAATAGAGCTAGACAGCTTGGAGACTAATCTAATCTATACTCTCATTTCTACGTACACGTAGAGATCATTAGAGCACCCTATTCGCTGGGTGCAATGTACTAGGTGGGGGTAGTACTATTCGATTGCAGCGCTCATGGTGGTGAAAAGTAGAATTAATGTAGGATTATCTCAGAATACATTCAGCTTTGCCAACTGTTAAAAACGCGCTAATCTCAGGAACTTCTGGTTCGAATTGAATAATTCTTTTTGTGTTGGATAGTCCACTTATCGAGGAAGGCAATAAGAATATAGCATCACGCTATGATCAATAGGAGCAGAGCAGCAATGAAAAATGTTGCAAAATCGGGAAAATCTTATTGAGAGCTTTCATTGCGTGCGCTGCGCAAACGGTTTACATTACGTAAAAATTATGTATGACGAAATTATTCCTCATGAAACGTTCTAACTTCTAAAATAAAGTCCGCGACAGCATATGTCTATCTTTTAAGGTTAACTCACCATAACCTTTTATATGGAAATCAAATTGGTTTTAAAATAATACATTTCTTGCGACAATGTTTTTATGAACATAATATTAATATCCTTACCCAAATAAATAATTATGTCAATCATTACTTAATTTTGAACAAAATTGCTCTTGACATCATTTGATTTTAATGAATACCTGACGAGATATCGTAGTTTCTTCAACAGCAGGGGTTGGGAAGCAGTCGAAATACGACGGTTCAGTCTCTCAGTACATTCAGCTCTGCAATCTGTACAATTTTTTTTATAATCGCGTTATTCCGCCGCGGCGCGCCGTCGTGAATCAGGATCAGAAATCATTTATTTCTCTTAACTAGAGTAGTAGTAATGTTACAATAATTCACTTAATTAAATTCAATTTTACAAAATGTTTTAACGAGTTTCATTCTGTCCTCGGGGTGGGAGCTTTTGAAACCTATCCTAGTCATGTCCTCATATTACTGATATTTATATATAAATGTGAGACGAGGATGACGGTGAAAAAGTGGGGAGTAGCCCCAGCGGCTAGCCGCTTATTGCTTATAAGTGATTCTATAATCAGAGCCTACGTTGACGGAAAGGTGGTAGTCGCTTGTAGAGCGGCTTTTTCCTGTCTTTTTTATTGATATATTCGATTTCGCCCACTCTAGTAGAGAAAAGAAAGGGATTATGTTGCCCGAAGCGCGTGTACTCCTGGCCTTGTTCTTGAAGTCCTTCGATTGACATCGAATATGTCGGCTTTTATGCCGTCCGGACCAGGAGCTTTGCTGTTTTTGAAGCGTCTAAGAGCTAGTTTGAGTTCAAGTTTTGATGTTTGATCGAGCGGTGCGAAAAGTGTAGAAACTGAACATTCTTCGCTAGCGCTGATGGTGGCTTCTTTCACTATGGCATTGTCGACCATTTTGTCAATTATTTCTAATTCACTGTTACAGTCGATGAACTGAGGCAGTTTGATCACTGGTTTTTTCATTGCCCTTTGTACCGCCCACATACGTTTACGGCTGTCTTCGGTATTTTCGAGTAGCTTCGTAAACATAGCTTCTTTGTGTTTTAAAATTTCTTTAGACAAATTGATGCTTGCAGGCGTTGTATTGTCTTCGTGCCATTATTCTCAGGTCGGTGTGTCTGAGTCGCCAGGCCCGCTGCTTCTTGGCATTGCGTTCAGATATTCTTTCTCTTATGTGTGCTGGAAGTCTGTCCTTGCAGTGAAGCAGTGAATAACTTTCAATGAGGCCAGCTCATCGAGTGTTTTGATGATAGCTTTTTCTGTTTCCGTTATATATTTTTCACAGTCATCGTTTGAGCTAATCTGTAATTCTGAGTTCATATTGTTGGCGAGTAGTTCTTCGAAGGCTTGTCTGCCTTCTCGGGTGTCTTTTATGTGTCTGAGATCGCGACTCATTGGTTGGTCGTAGTCGCTATCGATAATAATGTCCAATGTCCACGGGAGGCGGTCTGACGAAATGCATTCCCTCTGCTTGCATTTAAATGATAAATGATATTTATTTTGTAAGTTGGTTATAAAAAACACTTTTACACGTCACAACCAATATTTTTTTTAAACTAGATGAGGCTGGTGTTTCGTACCTGACTACTCTGAGAAGAAACAGCCGAAACAAACTCAGAGGTCACAGTCTCTTTTAAAGTCCAGACATTGTTTTGTTCAGGTCATACGAGGACCATGCGGGTGTCTGAAATGGTCTTTTGAGGAAAGAACCACACAGATTTGAGTGGACCTGTCCAGTCAGTGCAAGCATTTGTCGGTGATCGTGTAGCTCGACTCAGACCTCAAGGAGCTCAACGACACGACGAACAATACAAAAGAAAGGACATTTGGGTAGGCCGCTTAAAGTACTCAAATTGTCAGACAATTATTATAAATCAAAAGCAAAACTTCCCCACATTCGTCCTCGCATTCACAATGATAAAAAACACATGAAAAAGATAAAAATAATTGAAAAAAACATGTAATTTTTTAAATTCTAGTAATGACTGATCGTGATTTACTATGGCTGTGTCAAGTATGCTATTTCCTATACTCGTAGGTCGGGATGGTTGGCCCGTGTTAATGAGTCTGACAGAGCCATGTTGAATCGCGTTGCGTAGTGTGATACCCAGACCCGCGTCCCTGGTGTGGTGAAGTTGTTTCATACGTAGGTTTAAGTCACCTATTATGATTGCGCTTTCACCGAGTATCATTGTCTCAAACTCGTCTACGAGGTCACCTTGTCCCGGTATCGGTATACCTTTGATTGTGATCTTCTCGTTGGTTATGTAATTGATGCGTAGTTTTATGCCGCATCCTTCGATACATCTATCTGTGTCATCGATGCTGTCTATCAGAGGAATTTGAGTCCATCTTAGCCCTTGTTTTATGTACATTATGGTTCCTAGATGTTGCTTTTTTCTTTCGTGAATTTTGTCATAGCCGGGGATATTGCATCTTTGTTTATTGGGATTAATTTTGATCTCGTTAAGTATAAGTATGTCAACGTTATATTTGTTTGCAATTTGCTTAACTTCCACGAATTTACCACGGAGGCCTTGCACGTTGACGTGCATTATTCGCACTTGCTTCTTAGTTCCAGTCGCAGTCAAGGAAGGCATTGCGTAGTTCCATAAAACAACGATCGAAAATCTCGAGGAACTCTTGTTTTGACAGTTTACGACTTGGTCCATGATTCTGCTGACGGGATTGCTCTTGTTGTTCGTTGTTGGCGGTGACGCTGGCATAGTTGCGTTCATCTCTCATTTTTCTTTCCCGTGGGCGAGATTTATGCTCGCGTGGGGTCTCCTGTTTGAGAGCCTGTTGTTGTTTGTTGTGATGTTTCTCTTCCTCGCGAAGGAGGGCACGGTGCCAATTGCATTTTTTTGCTCTATCATAGGGTAGCTCTATCATAGAGACATTTTGGCCTGCGTACACTGCACTACTCGTAGACTAGATATATTCGGTCACGATATACACTCTCAATCATAGCCAATAACAGTGAAGAAATGCCAAATAATAAGCTAATTTGCATATAAGAATCACAACAAAGAAATTCACCAAATTATTGTAAGGAAATAAGAGATGAATTTAAAGAATATTTCATGACTGTTCAGGGTGAAGTTCCTTGGCAATATGAAAAGATCTAAAATAAAAGTGAAATATAAATATAGTTACATCAATGTTATCTAATGTTTTATTTGTCAAACCACAATTGCTTCCTACTAAAAACTTCAAATATGTATAATACTCCCAAGAACTTTCATAATTATCTTCGGTACCTTGACCACTACATTTCTTTTTTACCGACTTCAAAAAAAAGGAGGTTATCAATTCGACCCGTATGTATGTAATATTATCAGAACTGCCTAGTTTCCATATATGTTAGTCTATATCAGCGTCTGACCAAATGTGCCAAATTTCACAAGTGTATGTATGTACGAGTATGTATGTATGTTTTTATGTTTGTGCACGCATATCTCCGGAACTGCAAGTTCGATTTAAGTAATTCTTTTTTTGTTGTACTAGGTATTGTTCAACTTAGGGTACATTGCAAGTTTCATCAAAATCGGTTCAGTAGTTTTAGAGATATGGATTTTTTTATGTTGTGACGGATTACGAGATTAGTGCATATGTAAGAAAATTTTGTATCTTACAAAAATTTGGGTTGACTATTTAATAAATAAACTGAAAAGGGTAAAATAAAAACTTTTTCAAAAAAGTAACCGACTTCAAAAACAACAACAAAACAAAAAAGGATGAAGTAACCTAATTAATAACTTCTTTCGGAAGTCGGTGGCTAAAAATCAATGAAATAATAACCTCCTTTTTTTGAAGTAGGTAAAAAATAAAGCCACCGACATCCGAAAGAAGTTATTAATTAGGTTATTTCACCCTTTTTTGTTTTGTTGTTGTTTTTGAAGTCGGTTACTTTTTTGAAAAAGTTTTTATTTTTCGTATTTCTGAATTCAATTGACAACGTAAGTTGTGAATTTTTCTGGTCATTTTTTATGGGGTTATGTTAAAAATGTAGTTTACAAGAACCAGTATGAAAATGTCCACGAGCTACAAACAGAACTTAGTCGTGGTATTGTAAATATATGTCACCGTAAAATTGTGAATACCGTTAGATTATAATCTATCTCGCGAGATTGTAAGCTGTCGAAAGATTGTGAACTCAACGTACTGCTTACAATTTAACGTATTATTATTCGTTAGATTGTAATCTATCGAAGTGAAACTGTCAAATTGTGAAATGGAACGCACCACGCGCGCTAATGGGGATGGCAACTCAAAGCTATTTGTAGATGTCGCTGCGATCGTTGTCCCATATGTCAGATTACTGTATAGCTTGTACAAAAAACAAACACGTATTTTGTTATAAAAATTGAGTTTATTTTAAAAAACAAATATGGAAAATTATTCGTCAATGCAAGTGCATACACTAAAACAAGAACTAAGACGCCGCGGTGCTTCTACAAGAGGAAAAAAAATTGATTTAGTTGAAAGGCTAGAAATTTGATTCTACTACATTAACACTCACACATTTACTTGTAGTTGGGATTTAAAATTGTATTTTTTAAGTAGGTATTACATGTGCTAGCCTCTACAAAGAATATAGTACTGCTTCTGACATTCTATATTGAGAAAAATGTCATCAAGTTTTGTGTTTGTCTTCTTCATCTAATTTTACATCTATTTTATAGATTGGAGCAATATGATAAGAATTTTAACTTTCTAACACCACAACTATCACAAATCTCGGTCCCGGTGATAATTCTTCCACCAAAAGAACCATTTCATGATATAAAGAGTGATATGCAATACTTAACCTCCAATAGAAAAGTAGATATTATTTTCAAAGGTGTATTCGATTGTTTAGTTATGGTATAACCATAGAATTTCATTAATAAATTCAACTAACGGCCTGTCCCGGCTTCGCAAGGGTAGATTTTTGTTTATTGGATAGCTTTTCCTTAGTGATAATACAATTTTTGTTCTCACAGCAGTCAAAGTCAAAGTCAAAGTATCTTTATTGTGGGCATATGTAAGTTACAGGTCTTAACAATATATTAGAGTATCAATATGTCCAGCCTTATAGGCATACAATAATTATGTAGGTAGATATTGTCTCAGCAGCTACCCATTATTTCTTGATAGTTTGTAGGTTCCATCATTTTTACAGCCTTTTACACAACATCTAGTCATTTTACATCAATAAAACGCTTTTTTTTCAGAAAATTCTTTGATTTGACAGTTCTTTTGGGACCCAAATGTCACTTTTCACTTTGACACTTGCCTTCCCCATTGGTTGAACGGCATATGCCCCGCGCCGCCATATTTGTTTGTTAGGTGAGTTAGGAATGAAACACAGGTACCAGTCAAATGAAATTAATGCACTTCAAGAATTGTGACGTAATTTCATACAACTGTTACCGGCCAAACCCGATTATAGGACAAAATAAGTTCGCCTAGGCTCAATTAGTTCTTGCTAACTCGGAACTTGCTGGCACCCCGTCCCCGACTCGGACAATTTAGGTTAGAAGAGCATGGCGGTGTCTGAAAGACCCCGCCATCCTCACCATCATCCTCTTCGTGGTTATTTTTTTTTAAGCCACCCATAAGTAGGAGCCCCGCTTCGCGGGGCTCCGTCGACCTGTCGAAGAACTAGTTTAGCCTAAGCTAAACTAGTTTGTCCTCAAATCGGGTTTGGCCGGTAAAAGTTATATGAAATTACGTGCGTCACAATTCTTGAAGCGCGTATTTTTATTTGACTGATACCTGTGTTTCATTCCTAACTCTATGGACACAGAACGGTCTACTATAAAGCCGACCAATCAGGGACAGCCAATTTTAAGATTGTAATTTGTCGGTTTCACTTCGATAGATTATAATCTATCGAATAATAATACGTTAAATTGTAAGCAGTACGTTGAGTTCACAATATTTCGACAGTTTACAATCTCGCGAGATAGATTATCATCAGACGGTATTTACAATTTTACGCTGACATATACACCACAACAAATAATCAAAAGAGTGCGACTTTGTATTCAACAGTACCTACGGGACTCGTTTTGAGCATTTGATAAATTTACTAATTTTGTAACAGAAATGCTAAAATTCATGGTCTTCCTTTTATTTTCGACACTATGTTATTAAGCAAAAAATAATCCTTATGATAAAGCCTTTCGATCGGTATGGTAAAACTACAGGGTATTTTTTTTTTTCTCGTGAAGCTGGTTCGATTCCCGGCTCAACCATGTAATTATTGAAAAAATCTATGAAGCAGTTTAAATTGTTTTTTTTAAATTAAAACTGTGTCTTCTTTTATTAAAATGTTCCATCTACAATATTCAAGGTAGGTACTTAGTTTCCCTCCATGTGGCATAGCCGTGGGACGCTCCGTGTATTTATTATATTACATAATAATATTTTACCGACAAAGAAGAGCCTACCCGTTATCGTACTGTGTTTTTAAATACTTACAAATTTGTATGGTATCTATATATAAACTTCATAATATGTAAATATTTGACCGAGTGTGGGCGAAGTCACGCACTACCTACGAGTTTATGCATACGTAGTCAATATAATAGAACATAGTAAAGGATTAATTATATTGCTACACGAAAATGAAAAAAAAAGCAATACTGCAAACTATGTATGATTGTTAAACTAGTTCTCGTTTTAATTAAGTAAACTTTGTTTCAGAATTGCAAGGCTTATGCGAAAAAATCCATCCAATATCTACCTCCAATAGGTTGGATGTGGAAATTCTCCGAGTTTGTATTTCTAGAACGGTCTTTTGAAAAAGATAAGGAGACCATTAAATATCAGATATCAGAATTGTGTGACTATCCGGATCCTGTGTGGGTGAGTCGACTTTTGAATCTTAGTACAAAGGGAACATGACAGACAATCTGATAAAATATGTAAATACATAATCCGAATTTAATCTATTATTAACATTACATAACTAAGGTGACCTACTCGTACGTGTGTCATTCGTTTATCTACTTATTTAGGTGTTATTGATTCTGTCTAATTCAAATATTAGTTTACATCTTCACTAAGGAAGTATGACCTCTAAGACGTCGTCAAATGCCTTCACCGTTGCGAATATGTTTCCAGAAAATCTGTAGAAATCAATGATATCATAAGTAATAAAGTAGAAATTAATAATAATTCCTACATTTCAAGGGAACTGATAAGGGCGATAGCCCATGAAAGTTAAGGTTACTGTGATTAAAGATAAATTCGATAGTATCAGTCTCGGTCATTCCTGTGCCTTTGCCATGCTTCGTCTATCACTGATAGTAATCTCAAAATGTTAGATACGGCCAGCGCAACGCTGTGCCAAAAATCCGTATTCCGGTATTCGGTATGTGATTTTCCGCGGCTGAATGCGTGAATTCCATAAAATAGACACAGCAAACCAATCATTAGTAATGCTTTATTTATAAAGTAGGTATGTGTACCGTGTTCAATCGATGATTAGGTTGATTTGAAGAAGATAAGCAGTGGAATTTCCCATAAATATAGCGCGGTCTGTAGAGGATTATAAAAATATGTGACACATAATTTATTATTAGAATAAAATTATCTTTCTTCCTGATTTGATTATTTATTTAATTCGATTTTAGCTTCTAATGACTCCTGAAGGCACCCGGTATACAAAGAAGAAGCATGAAGCGTCATTAAGTTTTGCGAAAGAGAAGAACTTGCCGCTACTTAAACATCACCTCACTCCTCGCACCAGAGGATTTACCACAAGCTTACAGTTCTTCAGAGGAAAAATACCTGTTATTTACAACATACAACTGGCATTTGAGAAGGATAGTAAGGTAAGACATACAAATAGGCTAATTAATAATGTTTTAAAAAAAACTGTAAAGTTGGCGGAAGCAATTGCGGCGTCCGGACCAGTCGCCAAATTGCGGTTGCGGGGATTCGCGTAATACGCACGTGGCCTTTAGGTTACGATATCTTTGATTTCCCGGTATGATAAATTCTTAGTATTTCAAATTCTTGCGAAGTTTGTTGGTTAGAAACTTGGGAAGGACGTGGTTCGGGAATAGCCTTGTGACTTCTTATGTTATTAAAAAGATAAGACGTGTCGGTTTTTTTCCACCTGTCCATAATGATAAATATACTATTTATTTGCTCTTGCATCGAATCCTAAGAAAATGAGTTTAGTTTGCTTGAAACACTTTCACGTCTAAGCTGCTTTATCGATATTGATGAATTTTAGTTTAGAGGTAGAGAGGAGACTATTATAACCCTATATAAGGGAGGGTAAAATACCTCGGTATAACTTTAGATCGATCCCTTACATAAAAAAATAACTACCAAGCAATAAAAATGAAAGTCCATGCCAGATATCACTTGCTGCGCCGCCTAACATCCACTAGATGGGGAGCGTCTCCTCAAGTCCTGCGAACAACCGCAATGGCGGTCTGTGTTTCGGCTGGCGAATATGCCTGTCCAGTATAGGACCGTTCTGCACACGCCAACTTAGTGCCTTAATGAGACGAACCGGATTGTTACTGGTTGCCTTAACCTGACCCCGGTACGAATGTTGTATTCACTAACTGGGATTGCGCCTCATAAAGTAAGAAGACTTATATATAGCCAGCCGCATTGAGAAGACGAAGCTGCAAGCTGACTCACATCTCACTCACTGACTCGACTCACATCATCTGACTACATCTACGTGACTTCGAGGCTAAAAAGCCGTAACAGCTTCTTTGGGTGCGTCAGTCCAACTAGTCCAGCTGGTAGAAACGCGTCTACAACAAGGTTTGGCGGGAACAGATCTGACCACCTGTCGGCTTTATCGAGCGTTCTGAGAGCCTTCCACCTGGTTACGCGTTGCCGTGGTCGACTCGGAAATCGCTTAATAGACCGCGAACGCAGGTTGGCCACAGATTCACTGACGGCTTAGACTTCAAATGTATATGCGACGTGTCCCCACAGACAATGGCTCACCTACTCTCCTGCACCGCAAGTCCTGTCACCTGTACATTTGACGACCTTATGATTGCATCAGTGAGCGGGTTTCGCGAAGCTGAATTTTGGGCCTAACAAAATGTATAAAGTAATTTGCCATCGACACGATAAGAAGAAGAAGGTAGGGTAAGCGAAGCTGAAGGAAAATGCTAGTTCTTAATATGCTGTCTTGTCTCGTAAATAAAATACATATCACTCACCCACCTAACTAAATAAATCACCAGTTGCGCAACCTAATTGGTTCCGGTCAATGGTTAAATAATGTTTTGTCTACCGCGACGACTCATTAAGGGCATCTCAATGTGGACCGCAGATAATAAGTACTATCGTAGTAGTATATTATCATATTATTGCAGTCTTATTGTTTAATTATGATACTGTCAATTAAAGATAATTACTCTAATTATAAATTTAAGGATTGTATTGTCGAGATACACGCGAAGTTGATAACATGTGGATTATACGGTTAGGTGATGTCAATATTGATTGATTTTCAGTAGTGGGTGTAACGTCCAATGTATTGTGTTGTTGAACTTTGATAAGTTCAGTACCTGTTCTCATGTTGTTTCGTTTTTAGCTTATAGCATCATCTTTTGGTTACTGGCTGGTGATAACATGTTACTTACCACCTTGCCTTGTGATTGCTGTATATTGTTGACTAAGTGTAGACTGGTCAACTATTTGGACAGCAGCGCAATAAGGCCCAAATGTAGTCTTTGCTTGTTCGCGCTTCATTCTAAAGTAAATCTTAAAAGCATTCAATTAATGTTCTTATTCGTATGATAAGCTTTGTCACAGTCGTCTGTAGGAATATACAACTCTACTTTATAATAGTAAAGTTTATTTTTGGATGAAGAAGTAGTAGACAAAGACAAGGGAGCTTACTCATGACGCAATGCGACGCAATTCTACCGATTCCAACTACAAGTGAAAAACATCCTTACCACTACTATATATGACATAAAACGTGCAGTTGTCTACGGGTAGATGAAAAAAAAAAGGCTAAGTGCGAGTTGGACTCGCCCATGAAGGGTTCCGTAGTAGCAAGCATAGATTAGGGATATAATTATATTGAAATTAGTAAGTAATATACACAAACAATAAAAATAACTTTGTTTTTCATAGTGTTTGTATGAATAGCGAAGTTATATTTGCGGTTTTTGAAAATGTACTATATCTCAAAAACTGCTAACAAGATCTCATCCAAACCAATTTTCGTTGGAAGTTTTTGCTATGGTCTACATTATATATATTTTTTAGTTTTATCTGTTTTATCATTCTTTTATTTTAGAAGTTACGGGGGAGGGGGGGGGACACTTTTTACCACTTTAGAAGTGTCTCTCGCGCAAACTGTTCGGTTTAGAAAAAAATGATATTAGTAACCTCAATATCATTTTTAAAGACCTATCCATAGATATCCCACACGTATGGGTTTGATGAAAAAAGAGTTTTGAGTTTGAATTCTAAGTTCTAACCCCCAAAATTTGTTTTGTTTTTATTTTTGTGTAAAAATCCTAATGCGGTTCACATAATACATCTTCTTACCAAGTTTCAAAAGGATAGCTTTCTACTTTCGAAGAAAAGTGGCTGTGACATACGGACGGACAGAGAGACAGACGGACAGACAGACAGACATGACGAATCTATAAGGGTTCCGTTTTTAGGGTTCCGTAGCCAAATGGCAAAAACGGAACCCTTATAGATTCGTCATGTCTGTCTGTCTGTCCGTGTATGTCACAGCCACTTTTTGTCGAAAGTATAAGAGCTATCCTGTTGAAACTTGGTAGAAAGATGTATTATGTGAACCGCATTAGGATTTTCACACAAAAATCAAAACTAAACAAATTTTGGGGGTGCCCCCCATACTTACAATTGAAACTCAAAAAAATTTTTTTCACCAAACCCATACGTGTGGGGTATCTATGAATAGGTCTTTAAAAATGATATTGAGGTAACTAACATCATTTTTTTCTAAACTGAACAGTTTGCGCGAGAGACACTTCCAAAGTGGTAAAAAGTGTGTCCCCCCCCCCGTAACTTCTAAAATAAGAGAATGATAAAACTAAAAAAAATATATAATGTAGACCTCAACCAAAACTACCAACGAAAATTGGTTTGGATGAGATACAGTTAGCAGTTTTTGAGATATAGTACATTTTCAAAAACCGCAAATATAACTTTGCCATTCATACAAATACTATGAAAAACAAAGTTATTTTTATTGTTTGTGTATATTAGTTACTAATCTCAATATAATTATATCTCTAATCTATGCTTGCTGCTACGGAACCCTTCATGGGCGAGTCCAACTCGCACTTGGCCGGTTTTTTTGCCATTTGGCTACGGAAACCTAAAAACACGCTTGCTACGACGACGTCAAGTTAATCGAATTGCATCATTATGTCGTAGTAGCAAGGACGATTTTCATTTTTAACCGACTTCCAAAAGGAGGAGGTTCTCAATTCGGATATTTATATTTTTTTTTATGTTTGTTCGGGCATAACTCCGTCGTTTACCAACCGATTTGAAAAAATCTTTTTTTGTTGGAAAGGGTATAGGTACTTCCCGAATGGTCCCATTAAAATTTTATCGAAATTGGACTAGCACTTTTTGAAAAATCAACAAAAACCTAAAAAGTTTTCAACATTGTCTACACCGATTACTCCGAGGTTTCGGGTCCGATTTCAATGATTCTTTTTTGTTCGGTACAGTATATAGACTGCCATTTGATTTCATTTTTAGCTCATTGTGTAAGAGTACATACATGGGCGATGTTATTACCGGTGCTACGGATTACAATATTTTAGTGTACATGTAAGAAAGTTGAATATTGAAACTAAAAAGGATAAAATGAAAAACTTTTTCAAAAAAAATATAACCGACTTCCCACAAAAAAGTTCAAAATAACCTACAAAAAAACTTTTCTTTTGAAAGTCGGTGACAAAAAGCCAATGAAATAAAAAAGAAAGTCACCGACTTTCGAAAGAAAAGTTTTTTTGTAGGTTATTTTGAACTTTTTTGTGGGAAGTCGGTTATATTTTTTTTTGTTAGTAGAAATTGCATATCGCGTCATAGTTCTCTCTGGAGATTTAGGTCTTGGCGCTCTAAAAGAATTACAAACAACATAACTGCTTTAATTACAGAAATTATGTTGTTTTTGATCAAGATGATGTCTTGCCTAGTTTTTTTTGTAATGATCAATTTGGGACGTTAACGAAATTTCGTGGAGGTGAACGAAATAAAGGTCGCCGGAAGACGCTGGATGCAGGTCGCTTCCAACCGGTATATGTGGAGTTCTAAAGAGGAGGCCTATGTTCAGCAGTGGACGTTCTATGGCTTAGATGATGATGATGATGATGAACGAAATCTCGTTGAGAGCGCTAAGGCTCAAATCTCTAGATGGAACTTAGTGAGCGAATAGAGCGAGCTTGTGCTGTAATTACAGCAATTATTTTGTTGTTGATCAAAATGATGTCTTGCTTTTTTTTTTTGGTTGCGATCAATTTGGGAGGTCAATGATCAATGTTACTGTCTAGAACCTATTATTTAAGTGAGTATAAAAACATGAAGTAATACAAAACTTAAAAACTGTTGTTGCGTAAACAACTAAATGCGCAATTATTAATGAAGTTGTGAGAACTGATATTTTTCTTTCTCTGACAATATATTATCGATCATTAAACTCCACCACACATACTATGTGTCTGAATATGCTAACACAGAATAGTGCTCGGATTGGGAAGTATCCATTTAGCACCGGGGCCGATGGGTTTATGCGCTTCCTCATTGCGTATAGCAAAACGAGCGCGAAATGTTACAACACAGTGCATACGTTTTGGAAATATCTAGCGAGTTTGCATAATAACTCTCGGAAGTCACAAATAGTAGTTCGAAGAAAATTATTATTAGCATACAAAGAAAATACTCGTCACAACGTGACACGTGAGGTCGTGTAATTCCCAAAAGTAGAGAGGTGAATGCTGATGGCTAAAAGGAACATTTCGCCAGTTATGCTTTAGTCCCATGCAATAAGGGTCGGCCTTATTGACACCAACAGGGAAGCTAAAATCAATGTTGACAGCAAAACTGCTAAAGTGGCTATTTTAGACCCGCAGGACACAAGTCTAGACTCCTTGACAGCTAATGAGGAATTCCCGGTGGAAAAACTGACCGACCTGGGAATCGAACCTAAGCCTACGGGCTCGATTCCCAGGCCCAGGCCCTATCTAACCTATCTTGATCAGCTGTCACGCTTACGACCACTAGACAAAGATAAAAACGGTACTGGCTGCTGTCAGCTTCTTCGCCCGCATGTGTATCGGAAATTAGTCCACGGGCACGTATTCCGTTAATTCCGTTAATCCAGATCATAATATATCTGTATACTAAATTTCATCAAAATCCAGTCATCCGAACTTTCGCATTTATAAATGTTAGGAAGATAAGGATTACAACTAAATCTGTGACTAAATGTCACGATCTTGGGTTGATACTTATCAAGACTATAGATAAATGTAAATTGCGTTTTCGATTTCACACAAATTAATGACGTTTTCAGACTCCACCAACGTTAACAAGCCTGCTGTACGGAAAACCGGTGCACGCTCATTTGTACATCGAGCGGATACCGGTCGAGAGAGTGCCTGAGGACGAGGCTGAAGCCGCCAAGTGGCTGCATGACCTCTTTGTTGTAAAGGTATGTGTGAAATAATTATTTTTTATCACATCCATTCAAACGTAAATAGAGCAAAACAGCTCTTCCCTTTTCAAACAGGGACGCAAAGTAATTTTAATTAGGAATGTGGAATATATTATTATTATTACTAGCCTGTACTGTCCCACTGCTGGGCAAAGGCCTCCCTCCATTCCTTCCAACGGTCTCGATTGTGCGTTATTTCCTTCCAATTCTCAAGAAAGGCATCCAGTTCGTCCCGCCATGTCCTTCGCGGTCTGCCTCGACCCCGCTTCGCCGTTTCAGGGCACCAGTCCTGAACTTTGCGGGCCCACAGCTCGTTTATGCACATGCGACAGACATGTCCGTCCAGTCCCACTTAAATTGGTCAGCCTTTTGAGCCACGTCAATGATCTGTGTTTTGGAGCGCAGTGTAGTGTTTCGAACATGATCTGTTAATTTGATATTTGTGGATCAATGTGGATATTATTAGTAAATAATCCAATCAGCAGACTATTTAATTCTATAGCAGACCGCACGGGAACATTGTATTGAACAAGTGAAAAGACAGGCCTGTTGGTCTAGTGGTTAGTGACCCTGACTGCTATGCCGGAGGTCGTGGGTTCGATTCCCACGCAGGACAAATGTTTGTGTGATGAGCACGATCATTTGTTCTGTGTCTGGGTGTAATTTATCCATAATATGTATGTATTTAGAAATATATAAGTATGTTTATCAGTTGTCTAGTACCCATAACACAAGCTCTGCTTAGCTTGGGTCTAGATGGCGTTGTGTGATAGTTGTGGAATATTATAAAAAAAAATAATTAAATAATAAAAACCGGCCAAGTGCGAGTTGGACTCGCTCATGAAGGGTTCCGTAGTAGCAAGCATAGATTATGGATATAATTATATTGAGATAACTAACTAATATACACAAACAATAAAAATAACTTTGTTTTTCATAGTGATTGTATGAATGGCAAAGTTATATTTGCGGTTTTTGAAAATGTACTATATCTCAAAAAGTGCTACCTGTTTCTCATCCAAACTAATTTTCGTTGGAAGTTTTTCTTGAGTTCTACATTACATATTTTTTTTAGTTTTATTTATCATTCTCTTATTTTAGAAGTTACATCGTGCAAACTGTTCAGTTTAGAAAAAAATGATATTAGTAACCTCAATATAATTTTTAAAGACCTAACCATAGATACCCCACATGTATGGGTTTGGTGAAAAAATAATTTTTGAGTTTCAATTCTAAGTATGGGGGGCACCCCAAAATTTGTTTTGTTTTTATTTTTGTGTGAAAATCCTTATGCGGTTCACATAATACATCTACCTACCAAGTTTCAACAGGATAGCTCTTATACTTTCGACAAAAAGTGGCTGTGACATACGGACGGACGGACAGACAGACAGACATGACGAATCTATAAGTGAGGCGGACGGACCGGGATGACCAACGGTACTCCGCCGACATCCTTTCGTTGCTGGTGACGCACGTACCCACGCACCCCTGAATGCGTAACGTTTGACGACTATAGGAAATAATACTGGGGCTGGGACCACGGGCAACGGAATGAAACACTGCACTAGAGTTCAAATCTTGAAGGCTTCGGTCTTCTTTTTTTCTAGTGTTGTTTCCTCTTCGGTGGCTCGGCTGCGACTGACGCAGTGCCGGCGTTCGTTCCGGCTTTTATACCGGCCGTTGTTACCATAAAGAGGCCCTCGTATTTTGAGCCTGTTTTTCCTTACATTTTCGCTAAGACCGAAACTTTCGTACCCTTTATTTTCATTAAACTTCAACCTTACAGCTATGTATTATACATCATTAGAATCCTTTCTATCTCTACTTTAACCTAATCTCATTGTTTTATACATACATTAACATACAAAAAATTTCCTAGAACAAAAATAGTCAAAGTTACATAAGAACAAAATTTTCACTTTACAAAAATCGCAATAACTTAAAAACTACTGGACCGATCTTCATGAAACAACTTGTAAACCTATTTTTACAATGAAATACAACCCTTTTTAACACTTTAATTAACGTACATGCATAAACAAAAAGTGAGTTTTCAAGTTACGTAATTATCTAAGAAATTTTAAACTTTTTTCAATTTTCATACTAGAAACTCATCTAACTAAAATCTAATACGAATGACTAAGATAATCTAATAAGAATTATAAATGTACAATAAACATAAACATAATTAATTCCAATTAGAAAATCACCTTACAAAATTCCTTACAAACTACACTGTACAACGGCAAAAGTCCTCCCACTACTTGCACCCGTTGTCCCTGCGTGGGTCTCGCCGCCGACACACACAATTTCACTTTCACAACACTGTCACTATGGAGGCGCTCCTTCCACTACATGCACCTCGCGTCCCTGCGTGGGTCTCGTCGCCAACAATAAGGGTTCCGTTTTTGCCATTTGGCTACGGAACCCTAAAAAGAACTCGTAAAGAAAAACGAGCGAGCCTCAGGGTCAGGGTGGAATCTGACTCAGGGTCAGACTCGATCAAACCCAGTCGGACTCAGTCAGAGCCGGACTAAGAGACTTAAGCCGCAATTATATTTACCCCACGCCGCGTGTCGCCACGCTGCCTGACGCAACGGCGGGTTATTACATTTGCGAGTCGTGTCGCCGCGCGGCCCCACGAAAATTCGTCTCAGTCAGTACAGTGGTGGCCTTTGGAGTAAACGTCTACAATGTTTTCTTCAGACTCGGATACGGATTTTGAAGAAAATGTAGCATACCTGCTCATTTGTTAAGCCTACTCAAAAAGGAAAGAAAGAAAAGGTGATATTGGGTACATCCAATAAATACTTCAAGAGATTGTACAATATTTCATAGCTTCTCACGACTTCAATTAATTCGTCTGACATTTTTAAATACACGTCCACCATTCTACGTCACCACTCGGCTGTCTGCGCGTGCCCACGCGTTATTACACTACACCCGACTGGGCTGACGCGTCACAACCCCCACCACC
The DNA here is from genome assembly GCA_950005045.1 of Agrotis exclamationis. NCBI lineage: Eukaryota > Metazoa > Arthropoda > Insecta > Lepidoptera > Noctuidae > Agrotis > Agrotis exclamationis. Next base: position 9,463,740 of record OX465420.1, on the reverse strand, counting down.
GACCCCACGCCGATCGAAATCGCTCAGTCTGCGTGGCGTCAGCAGGCTCTGCGACACGCGGGACGGGCCTAATGTAATCAATCCAGTACTAAAGCCGCAATTATATTTAGCCCACGCCGCGTGTCGCCACGCTGCCTGACGCAACGGCGGGTTATTACATTTGCGTGTCGTGTCGCCGCGCGGCCCCACGACAATTCGTCTCAGTCAGTACAGTGGTGGACTTTGGAATAAACGTCTACAATGTTTTCTTCAGACTCGGATACGGATTTTGAAGAAAATGTAGCATACCTGCTCATGTTAAGCCTACTCAAAAAGGAAAGAAAGAAAAGGAGATATTGGGTACCTACATCCAATAAATACTTCAAGAGATTGTACAATATTTCATAGCTTCTCACGACTTCAATTAATTCGTCTGACATTTTTAAATACACGTCCACCATTCTACGTCACCACTCGGCTGTCTGCGCGTGCCCACGCGTTATTACACTACACCCGACCGGGCTGACGCGTCACAACCCCCACCACCGACCCCACGCCGATCGAAATGGCTCGGTCTGCGTGGCGTCAGCAGGCTCTGCGACACGCGGGACGGGACTAATGTAATCAATCCAGTACTAAATGTATGTAACCGATAGCTTACCCACGCGTTGCGACACACGGCGCGGGGTAAATATAATTGCGGCTTTATTTTCTCATAGAGGGTAGTAAAAAGTAGAGTGTAGGTACCTCGTGAGCAACAATATTTTAAGGTCACGTAATTTGGAGAATCTTTCGCTCTGTTCAGGATACAAGAAACATCCCCTCCTTAAAAATAGCTGTTTGCTCCCTTGGTAAATAATCTACTATACTACTATCGCATACTAAAATATATGGTCTCTTCGGGCAACAATTTCTATTCTAATTTTGCTACGTATAATTCGTATTTTGTCTTTTAAAATGTTTTTACAACGGTAGCTATACTATGATGAACACAGTTAAACTACTGAACTTGACACTTCAAATCATTACTGTTTCGTCACACCAATTTAAATTTTATTCTTATCATCTTATTATGGCAGGAAAACACTAGCATTTTACTAGATGCAGATCAATGATATTATAAGTAAAAAGGTGTAGATACGTTATACGCGCTCAGAAAGAACACGCTCAAATGTGGTTGATTCACAAACCTTGACCTCAGTGCGACGTTGCCGGCGTCAACGGATGCACGTCACGTAAACAGAGTGAATCAAAAGTAAAAGTGACTCAAAACCATTGAAAATGAAATGAGACATTGTACAAATTATACAAGCAAGACTTCTAAAAGTCAAGCAATCACATATCATTCGTAAATATACTATTTTTCTTAATATTTTCCCAAAATAATAAAACATTACGTTTCTATATTAATGGCGTCGTAAAAGAAAGAGTGCGACAACAAATTCTCTTTCTCTATTTCTCTATGATGCCAACGAGCGCTGATTGGCACTGACAACATCTAGCTGTCACTTTTTTTCTTATTGGTTTTATCACGCTATCCTTTTTACTTGTAGTGAAATGTAATGTGTGAATAAAAAGTGTGTATGTGTGCAGCCTCTCGCCGCGGAGCATTTTTTCCTGTTGTTTTGTAAGTGTATAACATATCTATGACATTATAATATCATTGATGCAGATAAATAAGTCGATCTAGAAACTTCATGTTGTCATTTCTATGCGGTGGCAGTGGTGAAATGCATCCAATACATAACATAAGCACTGTGTTGAATACGTGACCACCGAGATCACATGTCCTACAAGTCAGTGGCCGCTCTCGCCTTTAACAACCGCAATAACCCATTTCCGCAACGAGTTTGCCAGCAAACTTGTACGGACCTTGTTTCATTCATCCGCAGATTTATACAAAAGCATCATATTTGGATATGAGCATTGAATATCATATTTAGATGTTATGCTTTCGTATTTTAACCAATTTACGTAAACTAAACGAGTATATCTCCTTTTAAAAGTCTTAACTTAAAACAAAGTTGCTTAAGTCTGTCTGTACGCACATAACGTGCACCAAATTAGATGATTCTTTTTTTGTTGTATTTTTTATTGTCAGGACAAAGTTTATACGTAAGTGCACCCACGGGGTAGGTCGACATTTTGAAAGGTATAGGTAAAAAGAAAATATTTGATTTTTTGTATGTTCGTTTGTAATGGTGAAATTTATAAACTACTAGCTGACCCCGCGAACTTTGTAGCGCTACTACTACTACTACTACTACATCATTTGTTACAAAAAATGTGATAAATGAAGAACTGCTCGACCGATTTTGTGCAAACTTCACATAAACCATCTACTAAATAGTCCGAACAAAGCCTAAACATTTGGTTTGGATAGGTAAGCCCGTTCTTGAGTTATAAAATTACAACGAAATGTGGCATTGATTTTTATACAGGATGGAATTTTGTAATGCCACCTGGAGGGAAAGTACTCTTAATACTGCAGATAGAAAATTTTACTCAAAGGAAACATTCCTTTATTTTTGAATAGAAAGCAAACTGCATTCAAAGATTCCAAGAGAATGGAGCCCATTTCGAGCAACTAATTAGTTAGTTTACCATTTTTTGTAAAAAAATAAATTAATTTAAGATTTCCTGGTTTTCCTTTCATTTAATTTATCATGTAAGCAAGCGTAATATGGCGTCCCTATTATAAAAAATATATTGACCTTATCGAATCCATTCAACGTAAATTTATTAAGCATTTAAATTATAGAACTAAAACTGACATCCCAAATTACTTGGACTCCTGTCGACACCATAAAATAAATACACTGGAGGAGAGACGACAGATAAATGATTTAATGCTATTGTACGATATATTGAATAATAGGTTTGACTGTCCATCGTTGCTCAGCAAAATTCACTTTAACGTACCGCTCAGACGTACTAGGCACACCTCTCTTTTAGCTGTAACTTCGGCTTCCACCAATTATCTGAAGATGTCACCTTTCTTGCGTCTTCCCGAATTATATAATGACAAGTTCCAAACAATAGATCTCTTCAATATTAGTAGGAACCGTCTCAAAAAAGAGATCATCTCTATCTTGGGGCAGACGTGAGTCGCTCTGTTACGCCTGTAGTGCCAGTGAGTTCCTCATATACACACACACACTCACACACACATCATCACACACGTTCACAGACACCCACACCGTACAGATATACACAAGCTCACACTATACACATTATATAACATATATTAATGTCACTCTCTGCTGTTTTCTTTTTCATTATTTTATCTGTGTACTTCGTAATTGGTGTATTGTTTGGAACTATTATACTATGTTTACTACCTGTCAGCTGTGAAGCTACCTTTTATAAAATAAATAAATAAATGTTTGCTAGAGAGATTTCATCCTTATAATTGACCCTAACGATCGATGCAATAAAAGTACAGGGTATAATTTTTTCAGATTTTAGCCGGTTCGATTCCCGGGTGTGGGAGAAGAGAATTTTCGAAATTCTTTGAATGCAGTTTGCTTTCTATTCAAAAATAAAGGAATGTTTCCTTTGAGTAAAATTTTCTATCTGCAGTATTAAGAGTACTTTCCCTCCAGGTGGCATTACAAAATTCCACCCTGTATTATAGAGCGTTAAAAATTAACTGCAGGAATTTTGTGTGCGTACTCTGTATCAGAAACCGGCCAAGTGCGAGTTGGACTCGCCCATTAAGGATTCCGTAGTAGCAAGCATAGATAAGGGATATAATTATTTTGAGATTAGTAAGTAATATACACAAACAATAAAAATAACTTTGTTTTTCATAGTGTTTGTATGAATGGCAAAGTTATATTTGCGTTTTTTGAAAATATACTATATCTCAATAACTGCTAACTGTATCTCATCCAAACCCATTTTCGTTGGAAGTTTTTCTACATTATAATGTATTTTTAGTTTTATCATTCTCTTATTTTAGAAGTTACAAGGGGGGGACACTTTTTTCCACTTTGGAAGTGTCTCTCGTGCAAACTGTTCGGTTTAGAAATAAAACCGGCCAAGTGCGAGTTGGACTCGCCCATGAAGGGTTCCGTAGTAGCAAGCATAGATTAGGGATATAATTATATTGAGATTAGTAAGTAATATACACAAAAAATAAAAATAACTTTGTTTTTCATAGTGTTTGTATGAATGGCAAAGTTATATTTGCGTTTTTTGAAAATATACTATATCTCAAAAACTGCTAACTGTATCTCATCCAAACCAATTTTCGTTGGAAGTTTTCGTTGAGGTCTACAATATAAATTATTTTTAGTTTTATCATTTTCTTATTTTAGAAGTTACAGGGGGGGGGACACATTTTACCACTTTGGAAGTGTCTCTCGTGCAAACTGTTCAGTTTAGAAAAAAAATATATAGTAACCTCAAAGACCTATTCATAGATACCCCACACGTATGGGTTTGGTGAAATTTTTTTTTTTGAGTTTCAATTCTAAGTATGGGGGGCACCCCCAAAATTTGTTTTGTTTTGATTTTTGTGTGAAAATCCTAATGCGGTTCACATAATACATCTTTCTACCAAGTTTCAACAGGATAGCTCTTATACTTTCGACAAAAAGTGGCTGTGACATACGGACGGACAGACAGACAGACAGACATGACGAATCTATAAGGGTTCCGTTTTTGCCATTTGGCTACGGAACCCTAAAAAATGATACTAGTAACCTCAAATTAATATGGCCAATAAAATAAGTTATTTGTAAACACGGTTTGTATTTCGATGAATTGCCAGTCCAAAGTCTTCAAAATGTGATGGGAAAGTTGGAATCAGCTGTGGACGCTACACACGGGTGAACGACCTCAAAGAGCAATCAAATTCAGTAATTTGGTAAAAAAATGCTTAAAAAAAATGTTTTTCTTTTTTAATCTAGGAAAAATTTTTTTTTTGGAATATAGGTACTTGGTTTTTGTTATCGAGTACGTACACGAAATTCCTGCAGTTAATTTTTAACACCTTATAATTATTGACTTACCTAACCGATTTTAAAAATACTTTAACTTGTAAAAAGCTACATCATGAGCGAGTAACGTATTTTGTTTTGTTACTGCTACCCATTCGAAGCTGAGGCCGGTTGCTAGTAGATAATAAAATGGTAATAATGCTGTTTATATGCGTTTGACGTCGACAATTATTACATATAAACATTTTGATGTTTTGATGAAGAAAGGCCGCAGGCAGCAGTTAGTTTTGGACAAACGAGCGGTTTTTAGGTTTATCTCTAAAATACATGTTTTTTACACCATATGTAAAGTTCTCAGCATTACCTTGACTTCTTATAAACGTCTTTATGATTGATTTCCGTAACGTCATTTCTATATGAAACACTGTATGTTAATGTGGAACAGGATAATTAGCTACTGATTTATTGCAATGAAACCGTAGTCCTCGTAACCTTGTTTAGTTTTTGGAGACAAACATGCTGATGGTATAATTAGCGATTATTCAGGGCCAGCTTCGCCTGTGTGGTGGTTGGCAATTATCTCACAGAAACGGATAAAATAACCCTTTTTACAAGATATCTTGTGGCGTAACCCAGCGAATCTAAAACGGCCACTTAGCAATATTCCAAATGATTCAGTTCTTCAAATCTCTTTCGATTTCGGGAGAGATTTGGTTTGAGAGCTTATAGCTTTTTTTCTGTTAAATTAATTAATAATCTAGGTATAAAATATGTTAGCATCGCTGCAAGCAGTGACCATGCGTCATGTGGCTTTAAATTACAAGGATTGTTGGGCACAATGACATAACACAACGTGTTCGATCATGACACTTGTTTTTCTGAGAAATAATAGTTGTTTGTTTCTTACTTCCTAATTATCCAGTTACCTGTTTGTGAGTCTTGTCTGATATAATAGGGGTCGAGCCTCAAAAGGAAGAAACTAGTTTAGTAGCCAAACATTGTCTTGTATAAATCCAAACTATCTCACCGGGACTAAATTATTGCATATACATAATCGGTCTATACTGTTCCCACTGCTGGGTCCCATAGGCCTCCTAGGGTTGGTAGATGTCATGTGTCTTAACCGTGCTGAGAGCAGTGGTGATGAAATAAATTAGGTACACAATGTAATGCACCTGGCCGGATTTACCCACGACCGACAACCCGAAGCTACTACTGGGCCACCAATGCTTTTTAGCGGCCTTGCTCATGATGCGATTCGACTGATTTGCGACGCTGACGAACTGGAAGTGAAAAATACCTTTATCTAATATATAAAATTCTCGTGTCACAGTTTTCGTTGCCATACTCCTCCGAAACGGCTTGACCGATTTTGATGAAATTTTTTGTGCTTATCCGGTATCTATGAGAATCGGCCAACATCTATTTTTCATCCCCCTAAATGTTAGGGGTAGTCCACTCCTAATTTTTTTTTAATTTTTTATATGGCAAAACAACGTTTGCCGGGTCAGCTAGTTACTTTATAATAATGCAATTCGACTAAACTGCGTCGTCAGGGCTAGCCTGTTTTTCTCTGTATCTACTCACAGACAACCGCGCGTTTTACATTGGCAGCGCCTTTATGTCGTAGAGTAGTGTTAATGCCAATAAATTCAATTTTCTTTCTTTCTTCTAGTAGTAAGGATGATTTTGACTTGTAGTTGGTCGGCGCTGCAAATTAGTCGAATTGCATGGCATTACATAATGCGGCCTTAAAAGGGAGTAAATCATTGACTATAAAAAATCGTTTCTTTTCAGGACAAAATGCAAGATTCGTTCTTCAACACTGGAGATTTCTTCCTCGAATCAGGTGTTGAGCGACGGGAGCCGTTCTCAGTGCCTCCTCCTATTTGGTCGCTGGTGAACGCCCTGGGCTGGGCCATTGTTACTCTCACACCCATGCTGTACTACCTGGTCGGTCTTCTGTTCAGTGGAAAACTCCTTTATTTCTCTATAGCATGCGGTATATTTGGAGCATGTAAGTATTTTATAATTATTTTTATTGTTTTTAGGTATTCAAGGGTAGGTATTAGTTCGGTATGGGAATCGAACTCGCGACAAAACCGTGGCAGTCAATCGTTCAACCACTGCGCCAGCCGAGCCGTCCAACACTGTGTACTGAATAAAAATCTACATTTTGCAAACAATATAAAAAAAAATTATAAACTGTAATGAATGCATTAATGAAAATACATTTTTACGCAATTTGTTATCGACTATCGTAAGTTGTTTCATGTAAATGATTATCTATGAGTAATCGGGGCAAAGCTTTTCAATATTGACGGATTAGTATATAAGTAGATATTATTAATCACGTAAATAAAATCGAGCTGATAACACAGTTCGTTACAAGAATGAAAATAATTAATAGATTTAAAAAAATCTAAAAACCCACGTTTTTAAATGTCCTAAAAATAAGAAAATAACCCTACGGGGCTGAGAGAGGGGCCACTCAAAACGTGGGGGCGTATATTATTTATTATAAGGATTATTTATGGGATATATTTACATGACGTGTATATATCGTGGGTGTAACTTGTAAAGATACGCCCCCACGTTTTGATTGGCCCCTCTCTCAGCCCCGTAGGGTTATTTTCTTATTTTTAGGACATTTAAAAACGTGTGTTTTTAGATTTTTTTAAATTTATTAATTATTTTATTATTTTTATCTTTGTTCATCGGGTTTGAAGCTACCCTGAAAATTTCAGCCTGCTAGCTTATCGGGAAGTGCCTCAAAGCCTGTCCGCCATCTTGGACGTCCGCCATATTGGATTTAAGTCACGTGACTATTTTTTCGTACTCCTGGCAGCAAACCCTTTCATTTGATATCCACATCATAGGGGTGCATTTCAAATAGGCTGTCTGCCATCTTGGACGTCCGCCATATTGGATTTAAGTCACGTGACTATTTTTTTCATATTCCTGACAGCAAACCCTTTCATTTGATACCCATATCATGGGGGTGGATTTCAAACAGTCATTCCGACATCTTGGGGAGGCCGCCATATTGGATTTGTTATGACGTTTCTTAGCTAGTCATGTATTGTCATCAGAACTCAGAGTGTGTGCAAAATTTCAGCTTGCTAGCTTATCGGGAAGTGCCTCAAAATTGAGTTGCAAAAGTCCAACCGGAACGACAAACATACAAACAAACAAACAAGAATTGTGAGTGTATAAAAACGTGGGAAAAAAATACATGTGGCACTCGGAGACTGCCGCGGTGAAGCATAAATTGTTTTTATTTTTTATTTTAAAAGAATAAAATCGTTTACCGCGTATATTTAAAGACAATATAATTTATTTAAAAACTTTTTTAAATAAAAAAAGAACCGACTTCAAATCAAAAAACTTTAAAATAACTTTTCTTTCGGAAGTCGGTGGCTTTGTTTTTTTTTTATTTCATTGACTATTGCCACCGACTTCCAAAAGAAAAGTTATTTTAAACTTTTTTGTCTTTGATTTGAAGTCGGTTCTTTTTTTAAGTTTTTATTTTACCCTTTTTAGTTCAGATATTCAACAAAAATCTTCGTATCCAAGTCAGCAACAAAAACGGATCTATGCGGTCAACGTCACGAGATATCCATGATTGTTATGTTATACTAAAACCTTTCCTAGAATGTAACAAATACTTTTGTGAAAACCGCATCAAAATCGGTTCAACCAAATGCGAGATAAGCGCGATCAAACATACAATTGACTTTGAAAATCTACAACCCAAGTAGGCAAAAAAACTCCCTATCTCAAAAACTACTGAACCGATTTTGATGAAACTTGCAGTGTACTAAGTTGGACAATACCTAGTACAACAAAAAAAGAATTACTTAAATCGGACTTGTAGTACCGGAGATATGCGAACACAAACATAAAAACATACATACATACACTTTTGAAATTTGGCACATTTGTTCAGACGCTGATATAGACTAACATATTTTGACAGGCCGGTTGGTCTAGTGGTTAGTGACCCTAACTGCTATGCCGGAGGTCGTGGGTTCGATTCCCACCCAGGACAAATGTTTGTGTGATGAGCACGATCATTTGTTCTGTGTCTGGGTGTAATTTTATCTATAATATGTATATTTTAGAAATATATAAGTATGTTTATCATTTGTTTAGTACCCATAACACAAGCTCTGCTTATCTTGGGAATAGATGGCGTTGTGTGATAGTTGTGGAATATTATTATTGTTACGTCGATTGAATTGCGAGACCTATCTATAAGCTTCTCGAAAGTTCCACAAGGTTCTCGACAATTCCACCAAAGATTGGTCAGGAAGTTTCTAGAAAATTCTACCCTGTTCTCGATGTTTCGAGATGGGTCTGGAATGTTCTAGAAGGTATGGGACTATGTCGAAGTCTATGGATGTTTCCAGAACATTCGACCACCTTCTAGAAACATCTAGTGGGTCCGGCGGTAGTATAAAAAGGGCGCCGTTCGGCGGCCTCAGTCAGTCTGGTTTTGACTACGATCGAGGTAACTCGAAGTGAACTGGAAGCGATCTCTAAGTGATTTTTACGTGTGATTAAGTGAGTTTATAAGTGTTTAATTGTTGAGTAGTGTTAAGTGTTGTTTTAATTACTGATTCGTGTGTGAATAAAGTTTATTTGGTTTTAATTGGTGTTAATTAATTTATCCCAATACCCAGCTCGTAACATTTGGTGTCAGAAGTGAGGGATAAAATGCCAATTTTACCAAAAGACGACACGGACGGTATTCGTACCAGAAGTCAACGTCAACAAGACATGGACCAGAGGCGGTTTGGAGGTTCCCCGATACAGACGCCGGGTGGTGCTCAGCCTACGATAGAACCAGTGGCTGGTCCGTCTGCAGTCTCTTCAGCATCAGCGGTTCCAGACCTGTCTGCACTTATGGCGCTGCTGCAGGAGCAGGCCCGCCGGCAGGAGGAGCAGGCCCGTCGGCAGGAGGAGCAGGCCCGCCGCCAAGAAGAACAGGCCCGCTTGCTGCAAGAGCAGCTACAGAAGGATAAGGAGGAGCAGGCCCGCCGCCAGGAGGAGCAGGCCCGCCGCCAGGAGGAGCAGACCCGCCGTCAAGAGGAACAGGCCCGCCTGTTGCAAGAGCAGCTACAGAAAGATAAGGAGGAGCAGGCCCGCCGGCAGGATGAGCAGGCCCGGCTACTGCAAAAGCAGCTTCAAGAAGATAAAGAGGAGCAGGCCCGTCGCCAAGAAGAACAAATGTTCCTCATCAAGGACCTGCACTCAACATTTGGCAAGGAGCTCAAGGTGATGAAAGAGCAAGTCAATCAGCACGAGAGTCGTATCTCTGAAGCTGAGGTCCAAATTGCCGGGGTGAAGAAGGCTTTGGGTGAACTTCGGTCCGGAGACGGGGTTGTGTGTCCAGTGATTGCTGCACCTTCAGCACGAGGGTTTAAGGTGCCGCCATTCGACGGAACATCTTCATGGTCGGCTTACAGGATGCAGTTTGAGGCCGTTATGAAGGCGAATGGGTGGACGAAAGAACAAGCAATGACCGCGCTCACCCTAGGCCTACGAGACCAGGCCCTGACCATACTTGAGGCTCTTGGCAAGGATGTGACGTATGAGCAGCTGCTGGAAGCGTTAGAATCCAGGTATGGCGACGCGCACTTGGAGCACGTATTTCGCGCTAAGCTAAAGGATCGTGTTCAACGTAGTGCTGAGAGCCTACAACAGTGGGCCCTGGAAATTGAAAAGATGGTCCGAAAGGCATACCAGTCTGCTCCTGCTCTGATCAATGGCAATCTCGTACAGGCATTCGTCGACGGAATACGTGACTTGGAAGTCAGAGCCGCTGTAAGACTTGGGCATCACGAAACATTGAAGGACGCCTTGGCTCATGCGTTGGAAGTAGAAGCAGTGAGGCAAGATCATCGCACGCATCGCGTCAGAGAAGTAGTAGAATCATCTGTACGCGACCGGCCACAAGGGTACAGTCCCAGGTGCTATACTTGTGGGGAAAAAGGTCATCTTCGGTCCAGCTGTCCCAAGCGAAATACATCAAGAGAAGATCAATCCCAGCAGGGAAGAGGGACCGATAAGACTGCCCAGCAACAGCAGGGAAACGAGTAAACGCCAGGACTGAGGGGCGGGTGCTGGCTGGTATGGAAAGAGCCCCGAGGATCTCGATATCACAGGCCCATGACGGAAACAGCCTGATCATCAAAGGCGAAGTCAACGGAAAACCATGCAAATTGACACTCGATACAGGAGCTTCTCACACGGTCGTCAATTCAAACCTAGCAAGTCGGTTCCTTGGGGACTTCTTCAATAACCACGACCGCATACAATTACTGACAGCTACCGGTCAGCACATAACCGTCCGAGGCAAAAAGGAGGTTAAGTTAAAACTAGGTCACAAAGCGTATTGGCATAATGTCATCGTGGCAGACATAGTAGACGATTGCATCTTGGGCTTAGACTTTATGCGGAAATATCGTTGTGAGATCGATGTTGATCGAGGAGTATTGAAATGTGGTACAGAAGAGATCTTAATGGAATGTGCACCGTCAGGAAAAGTGCTTCGCTTGAAATTTGACGTGTCAACACTTTTGAAAAACTGCGATCTAACTGGAGTAGAAATGGATAAGGCTAGGAAAATGTTACTCCAGTATGCTGACATGTTCTCTACAGATGATGCTGACATAGGGAGAACAGGGCTGGTTCAGCACAAAATTAATACGGGCAATGAGTTACCAATCCGACAACGACCAAGAAGGGTGCCGGTTGCACGCGAAAAGGAAGTGAAAGAAATGATTGAACGCATGGTGAAGAACAGTTTTATAGAGCCTTCATCTAGCCCGTGGTGTTCTCCTGTGGTCCTGGTGAAGAAAAAGGACGGCAACACGCGGTTTTGTGTGGACTATCGACGGTTAAACGACGTCACGAAAAAAGACAGTTACCCACTGCCTAGGATCGATGACACATTGGATACACTGGCAGGAATGAGGTGGTTCACAACGTTAGACCTGAAAAGCGGCTACTGGCAAGTGGAAATAGACCCTAAAGACAAGGAGAAAACTGCATTTTCAACAGGAAAGGGGCTATGGCAATTTAAAGTCATGCCGTTCGGATTGTGCAATGCTCCTGCGACATTTGAAAGGTTGATGGAACAAGTACTTGCCGGATTGATCGGAGACGCATGTCTTGTCTATTTGGACGACGTCATCGTCGTGGGTCGAACATTTGAAGATCACCTTCAAAACCTAATTAGAGTGCTGTCGAAAATCCGGATGGCAAATCTTAAGTTAAGTCCGGAAAAGTGTTCATTTTTCAGGAGACAAGTGAACTTTTTAGGACACATAGTTTCGGAGGAAGGTGTTCAGACAGACCCGGAGAAAATCGTCGCCGTCAAGGAATGGCCAGTTCCGAAAGACAAGACGGAGGTCAGAGCATTTTTAGGTCTATGCTCCTACTATCGACGGTTTGTCAAGAATTTTGCTGATATTGCAAAACCCCTGCACAAACTTACTGAGGAGAAGCGACAATTCTGTTGGGACGAGAACTGTGACATCGCATTCCAGGAATTAAAGAAACGTCTGTGCAATTCACATATTCTTGACTATCCTGACACTGAAAATGACTTCATAGTTGACACAGACGCAAGTAATACTGGAATTGGTGGCGTGTTGTCTCAACGGAAAGGAAATCAGGAAGTTGTTATAGCTTACTACAGCAAATCTCTATCGAAACCGGAAAGAAATTACTGCGTTACGAGAAGGGAATTACTTGCCGTAGTAAAGACTTTGCAGCACTTCAGTAAGTATCTGCTGGGACGAAAATTCCTATTGCGAACGGACCATGCTGCATTAAAGTGGCTATTGCAATTCAAGAATCCAGAGGGACAGGTGGCGAGGTGGATTGAGCTACTACAAGAGTTCGACTTCGTAACTGAACATCGTAGTGGGAGGGCACATGGTAACGCAGATGCACTGTCTAGAAGACCTTGCCCTGAAGACTGTAAACACTGTAACAGGCAAGAGGCTAAGGAAGTTGTGCCTGTAAGAATGCTAAGAACGGATCTCAGTAACGAATGGAAGGAAACCCTACAGCATGCTCAGCGAAATGACGCAGACATCAAACCAATTTTCGATTGGATTAAAGCTGGTGCTCCTAAACCCAAGTGGAGTGATGTAGCTGCAATGAGTTCCATCACTAAGAGTTATTGGGCACAATGGAACAGCTTGGTTATCCAGGAAGGAGTCTTGTGCCGTAAATGGGAAAACGCTCGAGGAGACAACTGTCATTTACAAATGGTTGTTCCTAGAGCCAAAGTCCCGGATGTATTACGGCTCTACCACGACGGATGTTCAGGTGGACATATGGGTGTAAAAAGGACTCTACTGAAAATACGTGAGCGATTTTACTGGATCTATTGTCGGGAGGATGTGGAGGACTGGTGTCGGAAATGTATCAGTTGTGCGGCTGTGAAAGGACCCCAGACACGCAGCAGAGGTGCTTTACAGATATACAACGTTGGAGCCCCGTGGGAACGGATAGCACTGGACGTGGCAGGACCATTTCCAGAAAGTGAAAACGGGAACAAGTACTTCATGGTTGTCATGGATTACTTCAAAAAGTGGCCTGAAGTCTTCGCCATTCCTAACCAGGAAGCTACAACAGTCGCAGATAAATTGGTGCAGGAGGTCTTCTGTCGTTTTGGAGTACCCTTGGAAATACACAGCGACCAAGGAAGGAATTTTGAATCACAAGTATTCCAGGAGACTTGTCGACTGATGGGTGGGTACTCACAAGACCAGAACTACTTCCTACCATCCACAATCTGATGGAATGGTGGAGCGTTTCAACCAAACGTTGGAGAGATATCTGGCAAAGGTTGTGGAAAGCAGGCAAAGAGATTGGGATAAGCACATACAGCCATTTCTTCTGTCATACCGTAGTGCAGTCCACGAAAGTACAGCTGTGACACCAGCATTCGCGAACTTTGGAAGGGAATTACGGTTGCCTGCTGATCTTATCACCGGAACCCCTCCTGATGCTCCACGCAGTGTAACCGACTATGCAAATCACTTGCGTAACAAATTGAATGATGTTTATGAGCATATCAGACAATCCGGCCAACAAATGTCTGAGAAGACGAAGACCCGATACGACCGGAAGACAAACAATAGAGGTTTCGACGAGGGGTCATTTGTGTGGTTGCATAACCCAGTGCGCAGCAAAGGGAAGTCCCCTAAATTACAAGCAAAATGGGATGGACCATACCGAGTCGTGACCAAGATTAACGACGTCACCTACCGGATTCAAAAGGGTCCACGTGGCGCGCCCAAGATTGTCCATGTTGACCGTTTAGCGCGATATAACGGGACTAACGATGCTCGGGACGAGCATGTCTAAGGAGGGGGCAGTGTTACGTCGATTGAATTGCGAGACCTATCTATAAGCTTCTCGAAAGTTCCACAAGGTTCTCGACAATTCCACCAAAGATTGGTCAGGAAGTTTCTAGAAAATTCTACCCTGTTCTCGATGTTTCGAGATGGGTCTGGAATGTTCTAGAAGGTATGGGACTATGTCGAAGTCTATGGATGTTTCCAGAACATTCGACCACCTTCTAGAAACATCTAGTGGGTCCGGCGGTAGTATAAAAAGGGCGCCGTTCGGCGGCCTCAGTCATTGGAGGATTGGCTCGAGGACGCCTGAAGAAGTTTTCTCCATAGTGCCTACAGAGTGCGGTGAAGTGCAGAAATTGTGAACCAACCTGTGGGTACACCGAAAAAACTTTTTATTTCCGCCCGGACCGCTTTTCGAAAATGTGCCTTCGTTGTGCCCGCGCGAGTGTTTAGTGTTCGTGCGAGCACAGGGAGGGGACACCCCGCAGCCCGGCGCCTGCAGCGCCGTCGCGGTCGCGGAGTCTCTCGCCAACGACGATGCCGAAGAAAAAACCAACCGCCCGCGGCTCGCTGGAGCCCGAAGCGAGATCGCCACCGGACCACGAGGGGGGCCGCGCGACGTCGCTCCCGTACCTGGGATCCACGCCGCCGGGCGCCCCGCGTCCTACCTCCGGTAAAACTGCCGCCGCGCCCATAGCAAAACCGCCCAGCTCCGACCCACCGACGGCGCCGTCATCAGCGCGCGAGGCGCCGCCGCCGTTGGGCCGCCAGCCGGCGGTCCCCGTCCGCCCCCCGGCCTTCCGCCCCGTGCCCATCCAGGCCCCGGGGTCAGCCGGAAGCTCAACTCGCGCACAGAGTGCGCGCTCAATCCCGGCCCGCGCCGCTGCCCCGCCGGCACGCGCGCCGCCGCGACCAGCGCCCCGCGTGGCAGCCGCGCCGCCTGCACCGCCGGCTCAGCCGCGCCCGGCGCGCGAGAAGCCCACAACTACCGCAGCCCGTCCTACGGCTACCACGGCCGCGCCCGCGAGCGCCGCGCGACCCGCTCCTCGCGCACGCGCCGCCGCCGCGACCGCCTCAACCAGCACCGGGCGCACTGCGTCGCCCGTTCCACGCCGCATGCTGGCAGGCTCGGCCACAGCATCGACGGCGACTTCATCATCTACGATGTCAACTCCACGCGCAGCTGCGGCCCTTGGGGGACTGTTCTCCCCAACGCCGCCACGGATATCCGCACAAGATTCACCGGCCACCATGACGCCCTACTCATCGAGAGAGGCGGGCGACCTTTCGATGCAGTCGGGCGGCTCCGAGGCCGGTCACTCCACGGACCACTACCAAGAGGAGTACGACCTGGGCCTAGAGCTGGAGCAACTGCTCGAGGCCAGGGCCCAACGTCGCCCCCGCAGTTCCGACGACGAGGCTGCCGAGGAGGCGAAGCGCTTGTGCGCCGGCCCCCCGCTCCCGCAGCGTGCACCGCGCGGTCGAGCCGGAGCCGACTCGCCCACGTACGCCGAAGCAGCCCGCCGTTCACCTGGGACTCCCCCCGGACGAGACGCGGCCTCCGCCGCTGCTGCCGCCCCGGACCTCATGGTGAGTGCCCAGCCCAATATTCCTAGGAGCCCGGGCGCCGCCACCGCCACCACCACCACAAAGAAGAAGCCTCGCTACCCCCCGCTGGTGGTAGAAAGACTGCCAAACTGGGCCGCTCACTTTCGGGCCCTGAGGGACAAGCTGGGTCACCCGCCCAACGCTCTGCCTTACCAGGGGGGGATTCGTTTCCTCCCCGAGAGCGAAGAGGAGTTTAGGGTGATCCAGCGTTACCTCACGGGCCTAGAGAAGGAGGGCGGCCTACATTGGTTCTCCTACACGCCGCCAGCGGAGCGGAGCGTGAAGGTGGCCATCCGGGGCCTGCCGGCGGATACGGATGTCGCCGACATCACCGAAGAACTTCACCGCATGGAATTTCAGCCGGAGTACGTGCGCAATATCAATGCGCGCGACGGACGCCCCGGCTGCCTGTTCCATGCGGTCATCAAGAGGACATCCGACTTCAGGCGGATCTACGGCACCACGCTGTTCTTGAACATGCGTGGTGTCAGAATCGAGGCGTGGCGGAGCAAACGTGGGCCCGCCCAGTGCCACCGGTGCCAGCTGTTTCGACACAGCTCGCACCAGTGTCACCGCCCGCTCGCCTGTGTCCGATGTGGAGGGGGGCATGCCGCTCGCGACTGCCCACGCCCCAAGACGGAGCCGGCCACCTGCGCAAACTGTGCAGGGGCCCACCCGGCGTGCAGCAGCGCATGCCCCGTCTTCCAACGGGAGGCCAAAAACAGGCGGGCGGGCACTGTCGCCATCACGCGACAGCAGCGCCGGCCAACGACGAACGCCGAGGACCACGAGGCCCCCAGCGCTACGTTGATGGCGGCAGCGAACGGGCCCGCACGCCAGGACGCCCCCGCCACAGGGCGGAGGAAGAGGAGGAACCGGAAGCGTGGGGGAAGGAAGGGAGGTAAGCCCGAGTCCCCCACGCCCCCACTTCAGGAGGACCCTGCCCCTGTACAGGCGCAGGCAAAAAAGGGCCCCACTACGGAGCCCACCGACGCCGCTGCTGGCGCTGGTAAGAAACGGGTCAGGCAGGCTTCGAAGCCTGCCCAAGCAGCCCGAGACCCGGAGGCGACCGAAGCCGCCCCAACCACTACCACCACCACCACCACCGGCGCCCGCGCTCAGCAGCGGCGCCGCGATCCAGACGCCGCCGGCACTCCCATGGACGAGTGCCGGAAGAAAAAATTGACTGCCTGCGCCGTCAAGCTGTCGGTGGACCTGATAAGGGCCATCGGCCAGGGGCAGGACATACAAGACCTGGTCCTCGACGGGCTCCAGACGCTGCTGGCCATCTGCAGCGAGTAGCCCGCCGAGGCCCACATATTGGACAGCCGCGGCCCTGTAGGGCCTTGGGCCGCCCCTTCTTCCGCCTCCGCCTGAAGTCCAGCGCCCACTACCGGATTGACGACACCGGGTAAGTCTCATCCCCGGCTACACGGGACTTGCTCAACAAAAGACTCCGCATGCATGACATACATGACGCGCGCCGTGTGCTAAGTTAATATAGGCACGGCGCACGTCGCTACTGACACTCGCTACTTTACAAGCGCTATACTCACGCGGTGACTGTGCGGCGGGCTCGCCTCTCACCCGCATACATGAGCGGCGTTACACAAACAATGCCGCTCATACACACACACCGGCTCTCTGCCTGCACCGCTACCGGCTCGCTCTGGAAAACGGGGCAGGCGAGAGCCACTCTTCCTTACAGGTGCGCCGTAAGTCTGCGTCCCTGTCGCTGGTCGCTTTCTGCCGGGCCTCCCCCAGGTAACTGGGGGTCTCACCTGGCAGGGGTGGACCGCCGGGGCGCAGTGAAGCAAGCGGTCACTGCCGACAGTACCGTGGCGCGCCTGTAAGCAACGATGTGCAGCCACACACCCCGGCGCGCGTCACATAGCGCGCGCGCCCGTAGGATTTTAAGGCTATATGCCGCTCCAGCGCGTGTGCCCGCCGTTGCGGGCATAACATTGATCCCGCGGGAAAAAGGACAAAGTCCATACCCGCCAGCCGCGCCCCCTTGCGGGGACGCAGCGACTACTCCAGCGCCTCAGTCAGTCTGGTTTTGACTACGATCGAGGTAACTCGAAGTGAACTGGAAGCGATCTCTAAGTGATTTTTACGTGTGATTAAGTGAGTTTATAAGTGTTTAATTGTTGAGTAGTGTTAAGTGTTGTTTTAATTACTGATTCGTGTGTGAATAAAGTTTATTTGGTTTTAATTGGTGTTAATTAATTTATCCCAATACCCAGCTCGTAACATTATTATATATGAAAACTGGGCAGTTCTGAAAATATTACATAGGTACATACGGGTCGAATTGATAACCTCCTTTTTTTTGAAGTCGGTAAAAATGTTTGTGGTGCACTACTGTAATAAAGAACTTCTTTGTTGTAGGAGAATTTTATAAGTAGGTTTCATTGTGAAAACTCCTTTTGTAGCTGGTCCTTTAGAGTCAGTAAGAAAAAAGTAAATTGTTTTTATATGACAGATATTTTTATGATTGCCGAAGTCTCCCAAACTGAAACGATGTTAGACGATGCGTGGTGTCAGGTATTTTCGTTAGGTTTTTGGATTTTTATTATTCGGTCGCCGCGCCGCGCCGCGCTCTGAGCCCGCGTTAACCCTTTAAGGAGCAAAAAGGTATTGGGATGGGTAAATAAAAAAAATATTAGACCAAATCAGTTTTCTTTAATACTTAAAAGAAAATTTAAAACAAAAATAATTTTTCAGGAACCTAATACTGAGTTTTCAGGTTGCAGCTTTTTAGATACAAAAACACAAATATACTAAATAGGTTATTGAGAACTTTGTATCTAAAAATACACAAAATTACTCTCAAACTTGTAAACTATAAACAACAATCAACTTTAAACAATCAAAAAATTTAAATTAAATAATTATGTAAGAGAGATCAATGGTTAAAAGTAAATAAAATCAAATTATTGAGCCGTAATAGACTATTTGGTATGAAATTCACGAAAGCAGTTACGTTTTTCCGTAAGACACAGCCTCGTATCACATTTCAAACAACTTATAACTGTCTGTCCTGTTGTGCAGTTCCTGCACCGACCCTTCTTTACTACACTTGGTAGATGATGTAAGCCATCAGTGCGGATATCTTTTTCGGGCCTTGGCACAACGGGTTGTTTTATTTTCACCGAATTTGTGGCCATTCTACTAACCGTTTTACCTTTTTGTAAAAGGGTGAAAGAAATGCTTAATTTAAAATCTTTAAGAGACATTACTTTCTTTTCATTCAACATTTTGCAATGCCGCCTATATACTAACCAGCAATTGTTGACGCAAATATCTACAAAATGGTAATAAATTCTCTTATACCACTTCCTACTCTTACTACCTGTTCGATACAGAGAAACAAACATTCCCGCTAAGTCCACACCACCCATGTGTTGGTTATATTCAGATATAACCATTGGACATTTAACATCTACTTTACACTTAGAAGCCTTACAATATCTTTTTACAAAAGTTTCCTTGTTATCTGCAGCATATGAACTAGCTAAAGTAACACATTTATTATCTGCCCATTTAGTAACAGCAATCTTCTTTTTGTTATCGGCCATAACCATATAGCTTCCTCTTCCTTTCTTTAACAAGTCTTTGTCCGAAATCATATTACATCCTCTCAAACGATCTTTACGGATAACCCCCAATGACAGGATGCCAAACTCACTTCTTAAATATGAAATAAGTTCAAGAGAAGAGAACCAGTTGTCAAAAAACAAGGTTGTCAAAGCTGGATTTTCAATAGTTTTTGACACCCGCAGTACACATTTTTCAGTGAGCCCGAAATATTTATTTTCAGTGTCTGTAAAACTAATATCATCAAAAGTGGTTTCACCAGCATAAGGGAAGAAGTCATAAACTATGCCAGATACTCCAGCTCTGACTAAAAACTTAAACCCCCAAGGATGGGGCTTATTTTTAATGTACTGCCTTCTTGATCCAGCTCTTGTCCCTTTGTACGGGATCATCATCTCGTCAATGGAAAAACTTTTTTCGGGCTCTATTCGTAAACAATTTCTTCTTACATGTTCCATGACAGGTCTCACTTTGTTATATCGATCATTAGGGTTCACATTGCTGTTATCGGAAAAATGCAAGTACTTACGTAACAGCTGATATCTTTTCAGAGGCATTACCGATGCAATTTTTTCATACCTTAACTGATGTGACCAATAATCTTTGTAAGAAGGCATACCGACAATACTCATGAGCATATCAATACCTAAAAAGTTTTCATATTCTTCTATTGTCATGTCAGCTGATCTTCCTGTGCTTTGAGTAGAGTAAAGGTTTGATTGATAACAAATAAATCCCATCAATTCATCGTCGAATAACTTTTTGAAGTATTGATATGGAGTATCAATACCAGTGACTTGTTCCTGAAATGAACTGTCTACACTTGTTTCCCTGTCCACAGGCCACATAAACTTTGTAGATTTAAATTTGAACTCCATGTGTTCCTTTTTTCTTTTTCTTGAACGCTGAACTTCAACACCAGAAGTCTGGGGTTGAAATAGGTCTTCTTGTCTTATGCTTGATGATGGTTCTATTCTATTGCTTTGGTTTTGAGTTCGTGATTTGTGTGAGCGCAGGAGTCTAGATGCAATTGGTATCAAAGGACTACAAGTATTGGAATAAATGGTATTTGGCGTACCTGGCGACTGAACGGATTGTGATGTGCCTGGTGAAAGATTTGCAAGAGAAGGTGAAGATGGAATCATAACACTCGCGGCTGGTGCATCGGGTAACCATGGGTATTCCGTTGGAGGCTGTATTTGTGATGGGAAAGAGTCATCTTCGCTATCCGATTGTTCAAAAATATCCATCATGTCGTTGGGAATATCAGGAGCGTCTGAAGACAGGTCTAAATCTAAGTCAGAATCATCAGACCCTGAGTCAGCTGGCGGCAATAGGGCTAAAATTCTTGAACTCCTTGAACTTCGCTTCATTTTCTGTAAAAAACGTAAAGTATTCTTGTATCTTTTTGGACACAAACAAATTCATTTGCTAATCACTGAGAAAGACGCCCAGTATCTATTTAGATACATGGGTAGTCAACTCGATTTTTAGAGGTAAGTCGCAATGTATCTATTTAGATACAAATACTTTTATCATTCAATATACGTAAAATAATGTTACGAGCTGGGTATTGGGATAAATTAATTAACACCAATTAAAACCAAATAAACTTTATTCACACACGAATCACTAATTAAAACAAACACTTAACACTGCTCAACAATTAAACACTTATAAACTCACTTAATCACACGTAAAAATCTCTTAGAGATCGCTTCCAGTTCACTTCGAGTTGCCTCGATCGTAGTCAAAACCAGACTGACTCAGGTCGGCGATCGGCGCCCCTTTTATACCTCGGCCGGACCCACTAGATGTTTCTAGAAGGTGGTCGAATGTTCTGGAAACATCCATAGACTTCGATATAAGTCCCATACCTTCTGGAACATTCCAGAACCATCTCGAAACATCTAGAACAGGGTAGAATTTTCTAGAAACTTCCAGACCAATCTTCGGTAGAATTGTCGAGAACCTTGTGGAACTTTCGAGAAGCTTATAGATAGGTCTCGCAATTCGATCGACGTAACACTGCCCCCTCCTTAGACATGCTCGTCCCGAGCATCGTTAGTCCCGTTATATCGCGCTAAACGGTCAACATGGACAATCTTGGGCGCGCCACGTGGACCCTTTTGAATCCGGTAGGTGACGTCGTTAATCTTGGTCACGACTCGGTATGGTCCATCCCATTTTGCTTGTAATTTAGGGGACTTCCCTTTGCTGCGCACTGGGTTATGCAACCACACAAGTGACCCCTCGTCGAAACCTCTATTGTTTGTCTTCCGGTCGTATCGGGTCTTCATCTTCTCAGACATTTGTTGGCCGGATTGTCTGATATGCTCATAAACATCATTCAACTTGTTACGCAAGTTATTTGCATAATCGGTTACACTGCGTGGAACATCAGGAGGGGATCCGGTGATCAAATCAGCAGGCAACCGTAATTCCCTTCCAAAGTTCGCGAAGGCTGGTGTCACAGCTGTACTTTCGTGAACTGCGCTACGATAGGACAGAAGAAATGGCTGTATGTGCTTGTCCCAATCTCTTTGCCTGCTTTCCACAACCTTTGCCAGATATCTCTCCAAAGTTTGGTTGAAACGCTCCACCATTCCATCAGATTGTGGATGGTAGGAAGTCGTTCTGGTCTTGTGAGTACCCATCAGCCGACAAGTCTCCTGGAATACTTGTGATTCAAAATTCCTTCCTTGGTCGCTGTGTATTTCCAAGGGTACTCCAAAACGACAGAAGACCTCCTGAACCAATTTATCTGCGACTGTTGTAGCTTCCTGGTTAGGAATGGCGAAAACTTCCGGCCACTTTGTGAAGTAATCCATGACAACCATGAAGTATTTGTTCCCATTTTCACTTTCTGGAAATGGTCCTGCAACGTCTAGTGCTATCCGTTCCCACGGGGCTCCAACGTTGTATATCTGTAAAGCACCTCTGCTGCGTGTCTGGGGTCCTTTCACAGCCGCACAACTGGTACATTTCCGACACCAGTCCTCCACATCCTTCCGACAATGAATCCAGTAAAATCGCTCACGTATTTTCAGTAGAGTCCTTTTTACACCCATATGTCCACCTGAACATCCGTCGTGGTAGAGCCGTAATACATCCGGGACTTTGGCTCTAGGAACAACCATTTGTAAATGACAGTTGTCTCCTCGAGCGTTTTCCCATTTACGGCACAAGACTCCTTCCTGGATAACCAAGCTGTTCCATTGTGCCCAATAACTCTTAGTGATGGAACTCATTGCAGCTACATCACTCCACTTGGGTTTAGGAGCCCCAGCTTTAATCCAATCGAAAATTGGTTTGATGTCTGCGTCATTTCGCTGAGCATGCTGTAGAGTTTCCTTCCATTCGTTACTGAGATCCGTTCTTAGCATTCTTACAGACACAACTTCTTTGGCCTCTTGCCTGTTACAGTGTTTACAGTCTTCAGGACAAGGTCTTCTAGACAGTGCATCTGCGTTACCATGTGCCCTCCCACTACGATGTTCAGTTACGAAATCGAACTCTTGTAGTAGCTCAATCCACCTCGCCACCTGTCCCTCTGGATTCTTAAATTGCAATAGCCACTTTAATGCAGCATGGTCCGTTCGCAATAGGAATTTTCGTCCCAGCAGATACTTACTGAAGTGCTGCAAAGTCTTTACTACGGCAAGTAATTCCCTTCTCGTAACGCAGTAATTTCTTTCCGGTTTCGATAGAGATTTGCTGTAGTAAGCTATAACAACTTCCTGATTTCCTTTCCGTTGAGACAACACCCCACCAATTCCAGTGTTACTTGCGTCTGTGTCAACTATGAAGTCATTTTCAGTGTCAGGATAGTCAAGAATAGGTGAATTGCACAGACGTTTCTTTAATTCCTGGAATGCGATGTCACAATTCTCGTCCCAACAGAATTGTCGCTTCTCCTCAGTAAGTTTGTGCAGGGGTTTTGCAATATCAGCAAAATTCTTGACAAACCGTCGATAGTAGGAGCATAGACCTAAAAATGCTCTGACCTCCGTCTTGTCTTTCGGAACTGGCCATTCCTTGACGGCGACGATTTTCTCCGGGTCTGTCTGAACACCTTCCTCCGAAACTATGTGTCCTAAAAAGTTCACTTGTCTCCTGAAAAATGAACACTTTTCCGGACTTAACTTAAGATTTGCCGTCCGGATTTTCGACAGCACTCTAATTAGGTTTTGAAGGTGATCTTCAAATGTTCGGCCCACGACGATGACGTCGTCCAAATAGACAAGACATGCGTCTCCGATCAATCCGGCAAGTACTTGCTCCATCAACCTTTCAAATGTCGCAGGAGCATTGCACAATCCGAACGGCATGACTTTAAATTGCCATAGCCCCTTTCCTGTTGAAAATGCAGTTTTCTCCTTGTCTTTAGGGTCTATTTCCACTTGCCAGTAGCCGCTTTTCAGGTCTAACGTTGTGAACCACCTCATTCCTGTCAGTGTATCCAATGTGTCATCGATCCTAGGCAGTGGGTAACTGTCTTTTTTCGTGACGTCGTTTAACCGTCGATAGTCCACACAAAACCGCGTGTTGCCGTTCTTTTTCTTCACCAGGACCACAGGAGAACACCACGGGCTAGATGAAGGCTCTATAAAACTGTTCTTCACCATGCGTTCAATCATTTCTTTCACTTCCTTTTCGCGTGCAACCGGCACCCTTCTTGGTCGTTGTCGGATTGGTAACTCATTGCCAGTATTAATTTTGTGCTGAACCAGCCCTGTTCTCCCTATGTCAGCATCATCTGTAGAGAACATGTCGGCATACTGGAGTAACATTTTCCTAGCCTTATCCATTTCTACTCCAGTTAGATCGCAATTTTTCAAAAGTGTTGACACGTCAAATTTCAAGCGAAGCACTTTTTCTGACGGTGCACATTCCATTAAGATCTCTTCTGTACCACATTTCAATACTCCTCGATCAACATCGATCTCACAACGATATTTCCGCATAAAGTCTAAGCCCAAGATGCAATCGTCTACTATGTCAGCCACGATGACATTATGCCAATACGCTTTGTGACCTAGTTTTAACTTAACCTCCTTCTTGCCTCGGACGGTTATGTGCTGACCGGTAGCTGTCAGTAATTGTATGCGGTCGTGGTTATTGAAGAAGTCCCCAAGGAACCGACTTGCTAGGTTTGAATTGACGACCGTGTGAGAAGCTCCTGTATCGAGTGTCAATTTGCATGGTTTTCCGTTGACTTCGCCTTTGATGATCAGGCTGTTTCCGTCATGGGCCTGTGATATCGAGATCCTCGGGGCTCTTTCCATACCAGCCAGCACCCGCCCCTCAGTCCTGGCGTTTACTCGTTTCCCTGCTGTTGCTGGGCAGTCTTATCGGTCCCTCTTCCCTGCTGGGATTGATCTTCACTTGGAGTATTTCGCTTGGGACAGCTAGACCGAAGATGACCCTTTTCCCCACAAGTGTAGCACCTGGGACTGTACCCTTGTGGGCGGTCGCGTACAGTTGATTCTACAACTTCTCTGACACGATGTGTGCGATGATCTTGCCTCACTGCCTCTACTTCCAAAGCATGGGCCAAGGCGTCCTTTAATGTTTCGTGATGCCCAAGTCTTACAGCGGCTCTGACTTCCAGGTCACGTATTCCATCGACGAACGCCTGTACGAGATTGACATTGATCAGAGCAGGAGCAGACTGGTATGCCTTCCGGACCAACTTCTCAATTTCTAGGGCCCACTGTTGTAGAGTCTCGGCACTACGTTGAACACGATCCTTTAGCTTTGCGCGAAATACGTGCTCCAGGTGCGCGTCGCCGTACCTGGACTCCAACGCTTCCAGCAGCTGTTCATAAGTCACATCCTTGCCAAGAGCCTCAAGTACGGTCAGGGCCTGGTCTCGTAGGCCTAAGGTGAGCGCGGTCATTGCTTGCTCTTTCGTCCACCCATTCGCCTTCATAACGGCCTCAAACTGCATCCTGTAAGCCGACCATGAAGATGTTCCGTCGAATGGCGGCACCTTAAACCCTCGTGCTGAAGGTGCAGCAATCACTGGACACACAACCCCGTCTCCGGACCGAAGTTCACCCAAAGCCTTCTTCACCCCGGCAATTTGGACCTCAGCTTCAGAGATGCGACTCTCGTGCTGATTGACTTGCTCTTTCATCACCTTGAGCTCCTTGCCAAATGTTGAGTGCAGGTCCTTGATGAGGAACATTTGTTCTTCTTGGCGACGGGCCTGCTCCTCTTTATCTTCTTGAAGCTGTTTTTGTAGTAGCCGGGCCTGCTCATCCTGCCGGCGGGCCTGCTCCTCCTTATCTTTCTGTAGCTGCTCTTGCAGCAGGCGGGTCTGTTCTTCTTGGCGGCGGGCCTGCTCTTCCTGGCGGCGGGCC
The DNA here is from genome assembly GCA_950005045.1 of Agrotis exclamationis. Classification (NCBI taxonomy): domain Eukaryota; kingdom Metazoa; phylum Arthropoda; class Insecta; order Lepidoptera; family Noctuidae; genus Agrotis; species Agrotis exclamationis. The sequence continues at coordinate 9,437,856 of OX465420.1, read as the reverse complement.
TGCTCCTCCTTGTCCTTCTGTAGCTGCTCTTGCAGCAGGCGGACCTGCTCCTCCTTGTCCTTCTGTAGCTGCTCTTGCAGCAAGCGGGCCTGTTCTTCTTGGCGGCGGGCCTGCTCCTCCTGCCGACGGGCCTGCTCCTCCTGCCGGCGGGCCTGCTCCTGCAGCAGCGCCATAAGCGCAGACAGGTCTGGAACCGCTGATGCTGAAGAGACTGCAGACGGACCAGCCACTGGTTCTATCCTAGGCTGAGCACCACCCGGCGTCTGTATCGGGGAACCTCCAAACCGCCTCTGGTCCATGTCTTGTTGACGTTGACTTCTGGTACGAATACCGTCCGTGTCGTCCTTTGGTAAAATTGGCATTATATCCCTCACTTCTGACACCAAATGTTACGAGCTGGGTATTGGGATAAATTAATTAACACCAATTAAAACCAAATAAACTTTATTCACACACGAATCACTAATTAAAACAAACACTTAACACTGCTCAACAATTAAACACTTATAAACTCACTTAATCACACGTAAAAATCTCTTAGAGATCGCTTCCAGTTCACTTCGAGTTGCCTCGATCGTAGTCAAAACCAGACTGACTCAGGTCGGCGATCGGCGCCCCTTTTATACCTCGGCCGGACCCACTAGATGTTTCTAGAAGGTGGTCGAATGTTCTGGAAACATCCATAGACTTCGATATAAGTCCCATACCTTCTGGAACATTCCAGAACCATCTCGAAACATCTAGAACAGGGTAGAATTTTCTAGAAACTTCCAGACCAATCTTCGGTAGAATTGTCGAGAACCTTGTGGAACTTTCGAGAAGCTTATAGATAGGTCTCGCAATTCGATCGACGTAACAATAACATAATTATATAATAAAATAATACTTACTTGTTTTAGTTAGATGCCTCTACAATAATATGACGCCAAAAGATTTACAATATATCCACTTTTACTAAGACTTTTAGCAAAATTTTATTAAACGTCCACCATTACTTAGTTTCGCCGCGAACCGTCTAACTTCTTGCTGTGACTGGAGGGAAAGAGATAGTACCCGTGGCTTGCAGTGTTGCGTTCTCGTTCTATTGTAGGTTGATAACTCTTACGGCAAGAGGAGCACATTCGCGCGACTTTTGGATTTTGTGTAATGTGCGTTTAAATGTTTTGTGCATATTTAGATACAAAAATACTTAAAGGGTTAAAAGCTATGCAATAGCTTAAAAATTTACTATGAAAACAATCGAGACCCACAAATCATCCTAATACTGGTTCCTGACTGTTATTTTCGTGTAGAATAATGGTCTTGATTGTTTTTTACATTTTCAGTTATAATTACATGTTAGCTTTTACACAACCGAGTTCTTTTTAACCGACATCACAAAAGAAGGAGGTTCTACACTAGTATATTTACTGTTTACGTAAAGATAAGATTTTATTAAGTTCATCACAGCTTTGATTTAAAAGCTTTGCAAATCTTAGTAAGAAGGGTTGCTTAACAACATTAAACCTAAATAGCAGCAATTCAAAATGAAAAATCATAAATGAGAAACTTATAAATACGATTGACGCAAGGATTATTAAATTTCCATGCATTCGGTCAACGTAGTGCCATGAAACAACAAACATACATACTGCTACATTACCACCAAAATAGAATGGCAAAACACGTTTCCGAATATGTTTTTGAACTGCATGTAGACATACTAATACATAATTATATTTTTGTTTTGTTTCAGTTTTCATTCTTCTCCAGAAGTCTATTGGTATGTCTAAAATCAGTCAAGGATCTTCCTACGGAACAGAAAAGAAGTAACATACCTATTGCAGTATTTCTTTCTTTTATTCTGAACATAATACCTACCTGTATACTATATTTTAAATTGACAAAAAGGAGTACATTCATACATTGTATGTCAGTACTGTTGTTTTGTTTGTGAATGAACATGGCAAGCTGAAGTAGTGTAAATAAATGACGAAATGACAGGCATGGAGTGTTAAGTGTGAAAATAATGTTAAAGTTGTACTTTAATGTATGTTTTATTAAAAATCTTCAATACAGAAGCTACAAATTTTTGATGGAAAGAATATTGAAGACTACTGCTTTCTTTAATTTGTTACAAAGTATAACTGTGACTGTTCAGTTTATTGTTATTTTTTACATAAATATTCTTTTAACATGTAGATATGATATTTATGTCTCGATTGTTGCATTTTCCCCGCTTCGCTATTTTCCTGTTATCGTGTAGTTTATATTAACCTATAATATCTTAATTTATAACAGCGATAACACTAATCTGAGGAAGTAATCTGTAAATTTATTGTCTTAGATTACCTCATTATGTATTATCTTGTTTCTAACCTTTAACCATGTTACAATCGGAATTGAACCGATAAAATTATTATTATGGATAAAATTAGGACTGAACTAAGCGAAAATTATAGTAGTGTTTACAAATAGACCAAGATGAATTATTACAAACTAAAATGCGTTCTGTGTTTTCTATTTTTATAAAAAATCATTTGGATATTGTTAAATTCTATTTCTTTTTTATAATAAAATCATGTTTATATTTATATCATTCTAAAAATCTGTGGTGAAGGCACTGAATTACTGATTTCTAGAATAGTAAATGTTTAAGTGATGCAATGGTCTTATTAGATGTGGGTTGGATGGAAATATGTACCTACATAAGATTTAATTTATGTTAACCAACACTTACCAGATGGCTGAATTTAGTTGGAAAGGTTTTCCAATTTTAAAGACAGTAATATTGTCGTATGTTGTGTGTGTATATTAGTACATATTTTCTTTATGCAACCTGCAAACTAAAAGCAAAAAAAAAAAACACTCAAAAGTAGTTAGTCGATGGTAATTGAATATTTATGCACAAAATATACATTCAACCAAGCACAAATGTTGAAAACTTTAGATTTTATGTGCAGTTTTGTTTCTAAGTGTGAAAGTGTATCAATATTTATGTTTTTTTACTATTTTGGGTAATAAGTATTAAAAGTTACTTTAATAAGTACCGTTATTTATAACCTTCACTCTTTATGTTAGAGCGAGAGAGGGGAATGTAGAAAATAATTTTGAATCATATCAAGTAAGTACTGATTGTGTTCTGTACAACGTAATTATCAACCAAATACTGTAAAGCGCATCACACACGGCTAAGATACTATAATATTTTATCTTAAGGTGAATGCTCTAGGGTAGCCCGCGAAATTCAAAATTTCTTGGGTTTTTTGCAATTTGCAGGCCAGTGCTAGGTTGTATGTTGATTAAAATATTGATCGCGGCTGTAAGACGTCAAAATCATCAATACAACGCTCTAAGTTCATAAAGCTTCCTGAAGCTTTATGAACTTAGAGCGTTGTATTGATGATTTTGTTGATTATAATTCTGTAACTACATACGTCTTACAGCCGCGATCAATATTTTAATCAACATACAACCTAGCACTGGCCTGCAATTGCAAAAAACCCAAGAAATCTTGAATTTCGCGGGCTGCCCTGGAGCATTCACCTTAATTCAATTTCTTAAGTCAATTCAATGGACCGTCACACACGACGAAGATAATATATCTTTCATATTTTCGTTTTGTAAGATAAAGAGCGATATTCGTAATCGTATCTTAAGATGAAAAATATATCGTAAGATAACATCTTAAGATATAAAATATATCGTAAGATAACATCAGATATAAAATACTTATATCGAAAGATGACATCTTAAGATTCAAATTAAATATTAAGATAACATCTTAAGATATAAAATATATCGTAAGATGACATCTTAAGATAAAATATTAAAGTATCTTAAGATGTTAAGTATATTAATAAATCTTAGGCCATCAATCACAGACGACGAAGATACGATACTATAATATTTTAAATTAAGATGTTATCTTACGATATATTTTATATCTTAAGATGTTATCTACGATATATTTTGTATCTTAAGATGTCATCTTACGATATATTATTTTATATCTTATGTTATCTTCGCGCGAAGCAGCTTGGTTGGTGTGGACGTGTCTCGGGCGAGGGAAGTGACAGCGCTGCCGCGATCGAGCGACCGAGCGCCCTAGCGATCCAGTGTCGGCTTTTGTTTTGCTCGCGTATATTGTTTCGTGCCTCAGACGAAAAACAATAGATGCGTCCACACAGAGTGAGCAGCCTTGCTTGTCAGATTCCTCGCGCAGCAAACGCCCGCTCTGTGTGGACGCACCTATTGAATAGTATGGCGAGCGATATGGTATCTTAAGATAAAATATTATAGTATCTTAGCCGTATGTGATGCGCTTTAAAGAACCTATCGCATTTCTAGCATGCTAAAAATAGCTTAAACACGCACAGAAAAATACCAGTGGTGTCTTGTATCTAATGCGATTGAACCTTTATTTCTTACCTAAATTCCTGGTCTGCGCGATTAGAAATAACCACACACAGCTCAATGTTATAGATTAAATTCCCCCACGAATGTATGAAGCGAGCTTATTAATTAGCTCCACTAGTTCGTACTCAACGAATTTGTAAAAAGTTAAAAATAATTTAAGTTTTATCGTGTTGCCTTGAATATATTAACACATTAATTTCAATAAGTCTTCATGGTTTCTTAATTTTTAGATATTTTTATTATTATTAAATAAATCTTACAGTAATACCAATATTTTTGATATGTCTGGTGTTTTTTGATTGGTAAACTATACAGCTATAACAATATACCTTGACCTACATGGGGCACCTTGTAAAGAATCACTGTCATTATTATGTTTTGTTTCATCTAAGGTGGAATAATTTTCAAAGGTACCAAATTGGGTGAAATAATCTGCATAGGTATTTCAGTATAAATGCATTTATTAGGATTATAGTAATAGCCAATAGGACAGATACGTAATAATAGTGTTGTCTATTTGTCTTGGAACTTGTCAAGATTAAAGTCCCAGTTTACTGATGTAGTTGTAGGTGGCTCACTAGTATATGCTTTAACCCGCATAGATAATGTGATATAGACAGATTATTTCGTCCTTTACAAGATGCGTCTGTTGGTATTATTTCATGTTGTTTTGATCCGATTATAATGCCAGAGGAGAGGTTGCTTTGCTTCGACTAGTTGTAACATAGGTATCATATAGTTTGTTTAGAAATCGTTTTAAATTAAAATACGTGATTACAAATATTGTTGTCGCCAGCGTTTTTGATGAATGGTCACATACAATAGGATTGTTCATGTCATGAATTAAGTGATTCTCCAGTAATATTTTTCATAAATTGTGATATGCCAAATTGACACGATATAATATTGTTCTACAAACAGCACAATACTTGTGTAAATTATTATAGACTTGTAATTATGGTTTGTTATTTTCATTTCAATAGATAACATAGATGTTGTAACTTTGTACGTATGTTTATTATTATTAAACTTGTACTACTTATCTTATTCTTTTTTTTTTCATAACTCCCCTTAAAAAGGTGCGAGCTCCCCGAACAGTGAATATTATTATTAGTGAATATGCTCATGTGTTTGTTTTTAAATCATAAGCACAGCGTTAAAGGCTAGCGCACACCGGGGAAAGCAGAGCAGAGGAGCATTTTATCTTTACTAGCCCAGTCGTCAACGAATGCTCAAAATAAGGTATAGAGAGAAAGTCTTGGATCACAATTTTAACGAAATAAAAGCTGAATAAATTCCCCATAAGTTTTACTCAATGAGCATTTCGATATCTTGTATAGTTTTCGAGGTAAGTACCCCTAAGACGACCCACTGACCGTATCTGCTCTTGAATGTCTGTCATTTGGGAAAAATCATTTTACCTTTTCACATTTGGAAAGTTGTAGGTATTTGATATCGCCAAAGATCCAGAAAGCAGCAGCAGTCTTTTTTAGACCCTCCCTTACCACCTACAGTGAACAAACCCAAGTGAAACCTGCATCTTGAGGTGATGTGAGCCTCCAGCTAATGTCTCTTACAATGCCCATAGGTATAAGTAATTCTTGAATTCGCTAGCCACCATCAAGCTTGATAATTAATTATCTCTTGTCTTCCTCCCAGCGAGGGAGCAGTAAAATTGCCCAGAAACTCATTCTAGATTATAATTATTAAATACATGTACAGGGTCATGCTTTTAAGTTGACCAATAGGGAGATATCCGCAACCATAAGAGCTACAGAAAAACTATCTTAGGAACCTTTAGCTTTTTTATGTAAATAATTTTGGCATATTTAATTTTTGGTCAAGTGTGAGTTGTCCACAAAAATGAGTTGCCCAATTTTTTTTTAAATGCCTTTCGACTCTCATTCAGGTAAGTGTCATTTTATATTGGAATAAAATAATCAGGACGGCGGAAGTTGGTGAAATTTAGCAAAATATTTTTTCATTCAAATTGTATGAACAAAAAAGAAAAAATATTTTTAATGATGCTAGGTATTTGGTTTAGTGTCATGTTCAATATCATTGGTGATGTTAGGATAATTTCATTGTAGGTATGAGAAGTATAATATCTGGGCATCAGAAGTGGGCCAAATCTTATGAAACGACTCGAATCTAACGAAATACGACTTAAGTTGTATTCGAGTATGAACCTAATATAAACTAAAATGAGTTTCTGCGCTATTTTTTACTGCTTCCTCAGTGGGAGGAAGACAAGAGATATCAAGCTTGATGGTGGCCAACGACTTCAAGAACTACTTATACTTGTGGACATTGAGGTAGAATTTTTAGCTGGAGCCCCATACCAGCTCAACATGGAGGTTTCATCTAGCTGTGTTCATCGTAGGTGGTGAGGAAGGGTCTGAAAAGACTGCTGCTGCTTTCTGGATCTTTGGCGATATCAAATACAACTTTCCAAATGTGAAAAGGTAAAATGATTTTTCCCAAATTAAAGACATTCAAAAGCAGATACTTACCTCGAAAACTATACAAGATATCGAAATGCTCACTGAATAAAACTTATGGGGAATTTATTCAGCTTTTATTTCGTTCATACATGTTATGCCGCAAGGACGCATGGTTTCCGAGATATAAGTGAAAAACCAAAAAATGGTACCTTCAAACCCCCCCCCCCCCTCCCCCAAAGCTCAAGGTCTAGGGGCGGGGACTTTTGATATGTTCACCTCCTAACTAGTCCAAAGTTGCGTAGTTAAAAATTGTGTTCCAAGACTTTCCCTCTATAATAATGTTCGTTGACTGGACTATACCCAAAGATTTTCGTTTATACTTACCCCTACCACAGAATACTTAATAGTACTACGTACAGAAGTGTCACTTCACTGTAAAAACCGCCGGCGGTGCGCCTGCGTGTGCTTTCAGTTTCATAAATACACCGCGAAATGCGCCAGGCCTGCAATGGGCTGCCTCCCGCCGCCCGCGCCCGTTCACACGCCCTCCGTATATATATTTTTGGTTAAAATGTACTTTATTCTCTCGAGCTTAGATTTTACGTTTGTTTGTTTTCGTGAAGTGACACTTCTGTACGTAGTACTATTAAGTATTCTGTGCCCCTACCAGAAATATATTTTTTTCCTGCGGGAATCGTATCCTGGCAACTATGCCATCGCTATACGTAGTAAGATAACAGATTCAAATGTTTATAGATGAACGTAAATGAGATTTCCTATCGTGGTACAAAGAGCCTTTAGGCCGCTGCCGCGGCGGTATGTGATACGGGATCACGGGAGCCGGGAGGAGGTAACGGTATCTTATGCTGAGGAACGCTAAGGCTTGCTACGGAATGTTGAGGGCTGCTTAGGCATGCGTCGATAACTAGAGTCCGCTAACATACGATCGATTGGGGCATTGGTTGCAAGCAGGAAGCACACTGGCATGCTGTTGGTCCTTTGCATGCCGCGAGATGTCTCAGTAACTGCCGGCATGGCATAGTATGTAATGACCCACGCTATATGGTATGTCTGGCTTGCTCTGTCGGCCTTCAGTAATATGCCTTCGCATCAATAATTTTCGTACCATAAGTTTCATACCATAAACTGCTACAACTCGCGACGATCATTAATGATCGTCGCGAGTTTTAGCAGATGCCACCAAACCGTTGTGGCTCAAATACTGATTATTAAAAGGTCTGGTCTGGTTGTTGTATTAAACAATATAACTTAATTTTGTATTTTTTAATTCATAGAATAACTTATTTTGGAATATCCATGTTGCTTAATCTAAGTATAAAATCTAGAAGGTACATTTGAACTTTCACCTCTATTGGTTTATTAGTGACAAAAAATCCTGGCACACCAGCTTTTTCTAGGGTTACTTGTTGGTCACTAACCTGTAACAAAATAATAAGGTAAATATAGAAAAAAAAAAATTAGAGATTGTTTTGAAAGTGGGATTATTGATGCATCAAAGAAGTGTGTTTAGTAAGTAGTTGCCATTCAATTGAAAAGATTGAAAGATCTTTTAAATTATTCCAGTTCAAGTAATGGAAACCACACAAAATCATAATAACCCCAGCTTGCTGCTGTATAATTATGAATTCTAATGCCATTAAAATAAACAACAACAACAGGAAGTCCCTTTGTGTCAACAATTTGATCACCACTGCTAAGATACAGTACTTAAATATATTTAACCTCCACAGGAATGTGGACTCTGGATCTGGGTAGCGATTCAGTATTCATCACAGAGAGGAAGCGTGTGTCCCAGTAGTGGGCACATTTTAAGGTGATTATAATTATGTTTATTTACTTTTTGATCCAATTGCATAACTAATTTCATGTCCGTATGTCTCAGTTCTTCTCTGTGCTTTGAATGTAAAAGAGTCTTCTGAAGTTCTTGCTGCTCTGGACTTGATGTTGTCTTAATCATGTTTTGAATTTCCACTATAACAAAATAAAGTTGATTATTAACATAGAATTACTTAACTTTTAATAACATGTGCTGCAGTTTTAGAAACTTTTAATTACAATAATTATCAAGATTTCACAATTTAAATTATTTATAAAAGAATAAAATTCTGTAACTGGCATTTAAGCTTGCTTCTGACAGACTTTTAAGACAAAGGGTGCATTTAGCCGATACAAAATCTGGACAGAATATGCTGAACAGTCAACTATGCTGACTATTATCGGCTGAAACCATGCTGAGGTCAGACGAGAGTGAAGTTAGCAATTAGAGCTTGAATATTCCGTCATTTTACTTTTTGAGTTTGTCAATGTCAAACTATCCGATAGTTGTCAGTGTTAACCGGCTATAAGGCTACACACGGCTAAGATACCTACTATAATATTTTATCTTAAGATACCATATCGCTCGCCATTCAATTCAATGGACCATCACCCACGACGAAGATAGAATATCGTCGCTGCGCTTTCAGTAATCGCTATGTGTTTTTTACTCACTTTACAGGAGAGGCAAAAAACTGATTTTCTCGGAAAATAGCCGGAGTATTCAAATAATTATTTTTTCTTTAATACATTTAACAAATATACGTAGTTTTATATAACTTTTGGATAGATTAGATTATTAATAAGGCCAAAAATAAACACAAAAGGCAAATTTGACACATAGCGTTTTTTATTTGAGTCGTAAATACAAGCTATGTGCATTTTAGAACACATAACTACTTTATAATTCTATGGAATATTATGGAAACTGACTTTAAGCTGACACATAGCTACTTTTCAGATATAAATAATTAAAAGAAACAAAATAAAAAAAAAGTATTCAAATGACATTATCACCTTATTGAACCGATTTGCGGTGTCTGCTTCGGGACTCGTCTGCTCCACCGGCCACCGGTCTTTTGTCACATAAGGTCAGCCCACTGCCACGGTCTATTTGCTTACTCTGCAAGCTATGTCAGTTACACCGGTTCTTTTTTTGGATATTTTCTTTATAGCGCACTGAGTAATCTTGAATTTGTGGACAGGCAGGGACAGGCCCAATTGCCAGTGTCCACGTTTCGGCACCTTATGTAAAGGGCCGGTTTGTTTAACTGGTTAAAGACCTTAGTCTTCAAGCATTGCGGGATGGGAGACAAAAAGACTTAACGAAGTTTTCCAAATGCTGCCCAACCTAACTGGACCCGTCTGCAGCATCTGTCCTGAAGGTGTGAGATGTGTCGCAGTTCACGATGACACCCTGTCCAGTCCAGTCCAGTGTCTTGAAAACATCCTTCAATGCATTAGTGAACAGTTTTGGGGATATCACACCCCACTGTCTCACCCCTCTGAGCAGTTGGATGGAGCTGGTTTTCTGATTGTATATTTGGACAGTCATCGTGGCAGCGTCATACAGACATCTCACACTGCGATTTGGTGCAGGTCAATTCAACATCGTTGCAGAGAGGCCACAACTGTCCATATTTTGATTGAGCCGAAGGCTTTCTCGTAATCAACAAATGCCATATACAGCGGCTGCTTGTACTCCTCGGTCTTCTGTACAACTTGTTGAACAGTATGGTTGTGGTCCACGGAAAACTGGCTTGTTTTGTTGGTTGGAAATCGTCAAGTCTCTTGGTGAGACGGTTCGAGAACAGCGTATTGTATGCGTGTTATTTGTATTGTATACTCGGAAATAAGATGGGTCTATAGTTCTTCAGTAGGGTTTTGTCACCTTTTTGAAGAACAGAAACACCGCCTTTGCTACAGGCCTCGGGCGTTATACTTTCTTGGATGACGGAATTGAAGAGACTCGCTAGCAAACAAGATTTTTCACTTTTTCGCTGATCGAATTGTGATGAGTAATTACATCGACTAAACTATCTATGTGACGTTCAAGCTGTGCGTTTTGTGATCGAGAGAGTCTGAACTTGAGCAAAAACTATACAAAATACTAGCTATGTGCAGTGAAGCACATATCGGGCACAATTTTTGCTTTCTCTTTAATAAACTTATTTTAGCTATGTGAATTATAACACTTAGCGTGTCTAAAGGGAACTTTCAATGTATGAATGTCACATAGCGACATTCCTTAACTAGCCGTAACTCCTTAAATATTGCATCTATCACATCGACGGGTTCCGGGCTATTTGTATTAACCGACATTTTTGAAACTTTACACCAGAGCAGTTTAAAGTTTCGATTTTTAGAAAAAAAATAATAACTTTAGCAAATCGCATTATTTCTTTAAAAAGAAGGATATTACTGTTTTTATAACATATTCCCCATAATCAGATTATTATTTTTTTCGAATATTCCTATTTTTAACGAAGATAAATGTCGCTTAATACAAAATGACCCATATTTTACTTTTTTTTGTTCCAGGCTAAATGACTTAACCGCCTATGATTATTGTTTCTTATTCCAGGCTAAATGACTAAACCGCCTAGGTTTATTATTTCTTGTTCCAAGCTAAATGACTTAACCGCCTAGGCATGCAAATAATGGATCTAAGCTAAGTGCTTTAATCAAAGAGTTGGTCATATTTCAAACCCAAGCTAATTGATTTAACTACCATATCTTAAACTTATTAATGTACGGCTAATTAGTTTATGCGACTGATTTTTTTAAAATAAATTGTTTGTAATCATACTTGAATAATGAAGTTTGCAGAAATTGGCGGGTAAAACATTGATAAATTAAAAGGTACATGAAATGAGAAATAAAACACATTATAAATTGTTTAAAGATAAGTTTTTTATTTAAAATGACAATCACCTAGGAACAGCAGTAACTTCTTACCTTACCAAGGTAACAACTAAAGTTTTATCACAATTTTATAGGAATCAGAAGTTAAACAGTCTTTTTATTACGTAGCCTACAATCTTATTACCTGAAATAATTATTCTCATTCTTCTTCATTCCTAAACTTTAACATTTGAGTATATAAAAACTTCTTTTTTGAGATCTCTTCAATTACAAAAAAAGGTTTATCTATAAGATAACTTCTTTTAAAAATAATCACATAAAAATAAAATACTTACATATACCGGTTGGAAGCAACCTGCATCCAGCGTCTTCCGGCGATCTTTATATGGTCGTCTGTCCATCTCGTTGGTGGACGTCCTACGCTGCGCTTGCTAGTCCGCGGTCTCCACTCTAGCACTTTTCGACCCCATCGGCCATCTGCTCTGCGAGCAATATGGCCTGCCCATTGCCACTTCAGCTTGCTAATCCGGTGGGCTATATCGGTGACTTGACAACCGAGTTGGATTCGGCGGTTGACCTCTTTCTCGAAGTTGGACCTACCTAATTGGACTACCTGTCCGAAATGGATATATGAGTCAACAATTTCGTGTACCGAGTTTCCAACAGAGACTGGGGTGGGCACAACATTGGCATTTGACATAATTTTCGTCTTGTCCGTGTTCATTATCAAGCCCACCCGTTGTGAAACTCGGTCGAGGCCATCGAGCATCATGCTGAGTTCCTCCATCGACTTTGCCATGACTACGATGTCGTCGGCAAACCGAAGGTGAGTGATGTATTCGCCGTTGATGTTGATGCCAAGTCCTTGCCATTTCACGAGTTTGAAGGCGTCTTCCATTGCGGCAGTAGGTAAACAGTTTCGGGGAGATAACGTCCCCCTGTCTTACGCCTCTTCTCAATGGAATCGCCTTTGTGCTCTGCTCCTGTACTCGGACCGACATGGTGGCGTTATTATACAAACACTTCAACACCTCGATGAACCGATAGTCAATACGGTATCGCTGGAGTGACTCAAGTACCGCCCATGTTTCCACCGAATCGAAGGCTTTCTCATAGTCCACAAACGCTAAGCACAATAGCAAGTTATACTCTTCCGTCTTCTGTATAACTTGCCGCAGCGTATGGATGTGGTCTATAATACTATAGCGTCTTCGAAAACCGGCTTGTTCGGGAGGCTGGAAGTCATAAAGTCAGTGTTCGAGACGGTTCGTGATAACCCTTGAAAACAGCTTATAAACATGACTCAGAAGCGTGATGGGTCTGTAGTTCTTCAATAGGCTGTTATCACCTTTTTTGAAGAACAACACCACCTCACCCCTGCTCCACATTTGAGGCGTTTTGCCCTCGGACAGGACGGAATTAAAGAGTTTCTGGAGGACTTTAAATACCGGTGTTCCACCCGCTCTCAGAAGCTCTGAAGTGATTCCGTCCTCGCCCGGCGCCTTATTGTTATTAAGCTGCTTCAGGGCCATCTTAATCTCGTACAGACTGATGTCCGGGATATCTTCGGTATAATGTCGGGACAGCTTGGCTCTTGGATCTCCTACCAAGCTGTCAACGGGCTTTGCGACCGAAGTGTATAACTGTCCATAGAACCTCTCGATCTCGCCTAAAACCTCTACTTTGGTCGACACTATGCTACCATCCTCCCGTTTCAGCTTTGTGATCCGACTTTGCCCAATAGACTTGTCCTTTGCGAACATTTTGGAGCCTTGGTTTCACTGTATGGTCTCTGTAACACGATTCATATTAAAAAGACGCAGATCATGTCGCAAGGACTTAGATATAAGTCTATTGAGCTGCCTATATGACAACATCGGAAGACCACAACTGTAGCAAGCGTCGTTCAGCCATGAGGTTTAAGGTTTGCTCGTTCAATTTCTGAGGTCTTTCTTTACGGCAGGGTCTAAAAAACTTAGACCCTACCGTGCGGACAGTTTCCACTAGCCCGTCGTTGATCTCGTCCACTGAAACTAAGTTCTCAAGGCAAGCAAAGCGATTAGAGAGCTCGAGTTGAAAGCTTTCGGGGTTTTGAATATGGAACCGAGTAGGTCGGAGCGTAGACTTCATCAGGCTGGACTTTTCACATTTAGCATTGATATTCAGCGAGCCTCTTACGATTCGGTGATCGCTACCGGTTTTTACCCTGGTGATCACAGAGACATCACTGAATATCCGTTTCTTGTCGGTCATGAAGAAGTCTATCTCATTTCTCGTGAAACCATCGGGACTCAACCAGGTCCATTTCCTGTGAGGCGGCTTCTGGAAGAAAGAGTTCATCATGAAGAGTTCCTCTTTCTCCAGAAAGTCGGCCAGCCTCTGTCCCCTAGGGTTCCGTTGCCCATACCCAAATGGCCCCACTCTCGCCTCATCACCGCTTTTCTTGCCCAACTTTGCGTTAAATTCTCCCATAACAACAGTGAAGTGGGTTTTGGAACTATGTATGGCCCTACTTATGTCCTCATACATAGTCTCCACTTCATCATCGGAGAATAAAACAAATAGGTTTAACCATAATCTTTAAATGCTTAGTTGAAATCCTAAATAGTTCATGCGACCGACACTTCATTTATCTACTGCAAGCTAAATGGTTGAAGTGACAACATCTAACATTTCATGTACAGAGCTAAATGTATGGATTGATACTGGGTATGAATTTGACAAAGAGGCTAAATGGTTTAAACGACATTCTTGTATATTTACAAGGTAAAGCTAATTGTATTAAGCGACACTGGATAAGAATTTAACAAAGAGGCTAATTGTATGAAGCGACATTTCTATATATTTATAAAGTCAGGCTAAATGCTTTAACGTACGTTGCCTGTAAATTGTTGCTCCAGGAAAAAACGTTTAAACGACTGCCTGGTATTTGGTAGTCAGCTTAGGTACACAGTTCCTAAATTTGTCAATATTTTATGTCGCTTCATTCATTGCAGTCCAAAATGGGCCCAAAAAATGCGGTTGTATTAAGCGACAAAAAAGTGCTCCGATCGTCACCAAACCCAGCTCAAATGACGCAGAAAAATTCGCTGATTCCAAATATGTATAAAAGTCTATATCGCTCAGAGTGTCGCTTAATACAATTAGCCCGGAACCCGTCGACATGACTGTTTTTACTGTATGTGCGCATTGAAATATCGATTAAAACTGCATAAAAAACCGAAAATCACAAAAAATCACATAGCGACTTTTGCACGCGCAGCGACGATATATTTCATATTTTCGTATCTTAAGATAGAGAGCGATATAAGAATTTATTATCGTAAGATAACATCTTAAAATAAAATGTTATAGTATCTTAGCCGTGTGTAGCGCCCTTTATAATACCAAGTATCTATCCAATCTGAATATAGCCACTTATCATTTCTCAGCCTCCTCAGACTATGCTGTTAAGCAGTCGCCATTTTTCTTTTAGTGCTGACAAGATTTTGTATCGGCTAAACGCACCCAAAGAGATGAGATGGACCGAGTTAAAAAAATCTAAAAAAACTTACAAGTGTGTTTGCTAATTAGTTGTTGCCTTTGTTGAAATAAATGTTTTTCAGTAACATGCTGTATTTCCATAAGTCCTTTTACTATTTCAAAGACTGTTTCGTTGAGGAGACAGTTTGCTAAGCCAGACAGAAGCTCACTTGGTACTCTCATTTGGTATTTCCTAAAATGAAATTTATTTGTGAATCTTTTACGAATAAGTACGTTTCTATTGTTATCAGTTACACCAGTAACTAGTGAGAACTCACGGTGGTAGTTCCCTTGCCATATCTTGAAGCTGTTCAAGTAAAAAGTACAACTTTCTTTGCAAGGCTTCTGGAGTGGGTTCATTGAATTCCATGTTTGTTTTTTCATATTACACTATTTAGAATGGAATATGTTCTATGGGTAGTAAAAACAATAGCACCGAATTAACATAAATTCTAGACAATATTTTTAAACTTTGTAGTAGAAAAGAATTTAAAAATAGCCTTTGACCATAGAGTTTTTTTTTGGTATAATATTCTTTCCTTCCAATCGGAAAAGGCAAAGGGCTTAAGCCCATACAGCCTTGGCTGATTGATTGACAGTGACCAGTGAGTAGTGACTGACAGTTAGGGATGACGATCTGAGATCGATTAATCAAAGAATCGATTTTACGAGCCAAAAATAAGTACGCTCAGAACAATAATATTGTTCTGAGTAAGTACGTATCCGAAATACGAATTCGAATCTGTTTAGTACTGAATCGATTCAGCGAATCGATATTTCACCCCTTGAAAATCTACATTCGATATTTTATTTTTGGGTATAAACCAAAATAGTATTTACAATTAATTGAATGTACCCGTATTATAAGAGTACTTCAAAAACATCGCATAACATAAGAAACAAAAACTTGAATAAAAGATAGATTTTTCAGAGATCGATCTTATTGGCCTCGATTTTTTTGTGGATCGATTTATCAGGTCACAATTCGAACCGATTTAAATATCAATCTTTTTCGGAAAGAATCGACATCCCTGCTGACAGTGACTGACCCGTGCGTTTAAAGCTTAGATAAAGAAACCCTAGATTCATGTTTGGCGTAGCCACATGAGATAGAGAATGTTGACGTCACGAATGGGGAGTGTTGTCATACTGCAAACTTTTACCCGACTAGCGGGTACATTATTATTGTTGATGTTTCACCTTTGCAGTAGCGCAGTTGAAAACAAATAACGTAAACTTTTACGAAAATAGCGCTGTTTTTAATACAGAAACATATTGACAAGACAATTCTATAAAAATTTGATGTTGTCATAGCAACTTATAAAGAATAATATTAGCCTGCCACTGCTTGTATGTCAGGGTGCTATGCAACCTTTACATTTTCCCTCAATGGTGGAAAATATTATGCAGCCCCAATCCACAGCACATTTTGACGAGTGTTGGTTTTGGGACAGCTTTTGTCATCATGTCTGCAAACTGATTCGCAGTGTCGATTCTCTTCACAATCAGTCTTCCTTCTGTCACCATTTCCCTGACAAAGTAATGTCTTACACTTATGTGTTTCGTTCTTTTATGGAATTCTGGATTGTGCGCAAGTTTGACTGCGGCGTTGTCAACATGCAGAGTTGGTATATCATCCAGCTTGATTAGACAGCCATAAATTCTCTGCAGCCATACCAGTTCTTTAGCAGCCTCGCTTGCCGCGACGATTTCAGCTTCTGTGGTGGAGATAGCAACTGAAGGTTGCCTCTGACTCAACCACGAGACGATCCCTCCGGCAAACAGGCACGTGACACCCGTGGTGGACCGTCCGGTCATTTTGTCACCTGCATGATCCGCGTCGCTATAACCTTCGATGCTGCACATCCAGTTAGCCTGATATCGAAAGCCGAGGCTCAAAGTACCTTTGAGGTACCGAAAGATACGCTTTACTTTCAGCCAATCTGCCTGTGTCGGGTTCTCCAGCTTTCTTGAGACTACACCAACCCCATAGGCTATATTTGGTCGAGACCCCGTCATGAGGTACATCAGCGCCCCTACAGCTTCTCTGTATGGAAAGTTTACTTTCCCTGATTCAGTGCTCTCCTCTGATGTAGTAGCACCTCCATTGTTTCTATCCATAGGCGTTGCTACTGGATTGCAATCGGCCATATGGAACCTTTCTAGTAACTTTTTGGTGTAAGCGGTTTGGTTGATTGAGACCAAATCCTTTTCATGATGGATCTCCAAACCCAAGTAGTAGGAAGCTGGCTTGCTGGTGATCTTCAGCCTCTTCTTTAAGTCGTTTAGAAAGCTTTCTGCCAATTTTTGATCCGATGCAGCGACTAATCCACCATCAACATACATGGTGAACAAAACCTTTTTGTCTCCGACTTGTTTTGTATAGAGACAGCAATCCGCATCGCACTGCTTGAAGTTGAGATTAAGAAGTATCTGTTCAAAGCAAGAGTTCCAGCAGCGAGGAGCTTGCTTTAAGCCATATAGGCTCTTATTTAATTTCCATACTCTTGGTGTTTTATCATCAAGCCCTTCTGGTTGCTTTATGTAGATATCTTCTTCTAATTTTCCATTCAGGAAAGCAGTCGTGACGTCAAATTGGACCATGTATAAGTTTTCTTTAGCGCAAACGCTTAGAAGCGATCTGATTGTCGACATCCTCGCGACTGGACTGAAGGTTTGGTCGTAGTCCAGACCTTTTCGTTGCCGGAAGCCTTTTACCACAAGTCGTGCCTTGTACTTTTCGATGGATCCATCCGGATTACGCTTGATTCGGAAAATCCATTTGTACGGCAATGCTTTTCGATGTGGTGGTAATTCACATAAGATCCAAACATTGTTATCCTTCAGTGAATACATTTCATTTTTCATAGTTTCTAGCCATTTTATCAGCAGCCGCATTTTAGCAGTCCTTTCTTTCCATGGCCTCCTTGTAGGTTCTTGGAAAAAGTTCTGTTCCTACTGGGCAGATGTAGTCATCGTACTTCTTAGGACGAATCAGAGTGCTCTTATCCCTCAAGTAGTATCTCGGCTGAGAGTAATTGTCTTCGTCATCATCGCTAAAATCAGCGATGGGTTCGCGAATTTCTTCCCCATTTTCAGCATCGACAAATTCTTCGATTGGATCCTCTGGTGACCTGGCTCGAACTTGATCTCCAGTGTCTTCAACAGTAATAGGAGCTGGACTTGTTGCTCCTTTGTCAAAAGTGCTTGGCGCCGGTCTTGTTCAACTTTCTCCCTCTAGATCATTTTCGGGCATTAAATCCCCTTCAATGACTTCTTGTTCTGCTTCAGGTCCTATCCTAATGTGGTTGTATCCTCTATCTCCCTCTACTTCGAAAAAAATAATAATAATTATATTACAATAAAATAAAATGTAATGTATACAGACGACCTTGTAAAGGTCGCCGGAAGACGCTGGATGCAGGTCGCTTCCAACCGGTATATGTGGAGATCTAAAGGGGAGGCCTATGTTCAGCAGTGGACGTCCTATGGCTGAGATGATGATGATGATGATGAAAATAAAATGAATGATGCATAAAACAAAATTGAAAAAATAAAATAAGATGTCAATGAAGTTAAATGTCAAAGCAAAGTAAATAAAATTGAAATGTAAATATCTTAAATTAAAATGATTGTGTTATAGAATTAATTAATTTATTTATTTATTCATTGTCATGTTCCAAAAATTCTCTCACGCTATAGAAACATCTATTTTGTAGCCAATCTGTCAATTTTGTTTTAAACACATTAGCCTTCAATAATTTTATTTCGTTCGGCACGTGTTTATATATAAGAATACACATGTTAAATATATTTTTCCTGTAAATGTCTTTATGACCAGATGGCTGATATAACAGATTGCGAAACTTAGCCCTTTTCTGTCTTGGAACAACCTCACTGCGCAGCTTAAAATAATGCATTTGTTTTTTTGTAAACACGCAGATGTCTCGTATATATTTACAGGGCAGTGGAAGAATCCTAGATTTTATAAATAGAGGTTTACAACTATCTAAAAACCATGCCTTGTATATGACCCGAATGCAACGTTTTTGGAGCTTGAATACTCTGTCGCTATCGGTCGAGTTACCCCACATGATAAGTCCATAGCTTAAGACAGATGACACGTAACCATGATAAGCCGAAAGAGTAGCTTCCACAGAAACATTTTGACGAAGTTTTTTCAATGCAAAAACGAACCTATCAAATTTCAGACATATATGTTCCACATGGCTTTACCAATTTAAATGTATGACCTAAAAATTTTATTTCATCCACTTGCTGTACCTTTTCACCTTTACACTTAATATCTAAAGCTAATTGTTTTTTATTATATGAGGAAAATTCAATTAAATTAGTCTTGTTAACATTTATTTTCAAATCATTATTTGCCATCCAATTAATTATATCCGACAGGGTATTTTTAGTAACTGAGTTGTACAAGCATTTATCCTGGCATTTTATATTAACTGTCGTATCATCTGCAAAAAGGATACATTTCTGCAAGGTGGCCTCTGGAAGATCATTAATATCAATCAAAAACAGCGAAGGGCCGAGAAAGGTACCCTGAGGAACACCACATTTATTTATTATTGCTGTTGATTTAAATTTATCTTTAGAATAATATTCTGTCACTTTTCTTTACAACTTTGGATATATCTGTATATTGCCTTCTATTTTCTAAGTAGCTAGATATCCATTCATACGC
The DNA here is from genome assembly GCA_950005045.1 of Agrotis exclamationis. Classification (NCBI taxonomy): domain Eukaryota; kingdom Metazoa; phylum Arthropoda; class Insecta; order Lepidoptera; family Noctuidae; genus Agrotis; species Agrotis exclamationis. The sequence goes on along the minus strand of OX465420.1, from coordinate 9,418,086 downwards.
TTTGCCTCGTACGCCGTAGAATTCTAATTTGTGTAATAATTTGAAATGGTTAACAAAATCAAAGGCCTTACTCTAATCAAAAAGTAGAGCCACTACTGGATTTCCATTGTTAATACTTTCAGTCACAAGCTTCGTAAAGTTAAATAATGCAAGAGCAATTGAACTACCTTTGCGAAAAAGAAAAAAGTAAAAAAAAAAGTTATTTAATCTAATAAGAAATGCCTTCTCAAAAATTTTCGAAATGATAATATGGGAGGCACCGACACGACCTTAATCTTCCTACCGTCGACAAATTAGCGTCGAACGAATGGTTACGGCGTGGTGAACTTTTCCCTGAGACCGAAGGGTTCATGATAGCGATTCAGGATCAAGTAATAGAAACCCGCAGTTACCAGAAACACATAATGCGTGTTCCTCAAACAATCGATATATGTAGGCGATGCAATAGTTCTTCTGAAACCATTCAGCACATCACAGGCGCGTGTAAAGCAATAGTCCAGACCGATTACAAACACAGGCATGACCAAATAGCAAACATAATTCATCAAAAATTAGCAATAAAATATAACTTAATCTGCACACCACCAATACTTTGCCGTGTTCAAGGACAAGTTTGGGCTGGTATTTATAATACCAGCCCAAACTTGTCCTTGAAAACGCTACTCATAAAATATACTTCGATCGAGCAATTCTCACCGATAAAACCACACACTTTAACAGACCAGACATCACCTTATTAGACAAAGTTAACAAAACCGCGCAAATCATAGACATCGCCGTACCAAACACTCACAACCTACAAAACACGATAGCAGAAAAACTTTCAAAATATACAGATCTCAAAATAGAAATCAGTCGAATGTGGTGTCTTAGCAGTGTCACCATTGTCCCCATTGTGTTATCAACTACAGGTATTATTCCTAAACAGCTCCACCAATCTTTAAGAACACTTGATTTACCACCATACACATACCAAAGTCTTCAGAAAGCTGCAATCCTGAATACTTGCAGGATTGTCAGAAAATTTTTACAAAATGAAAATGACTCTGTAGGTACCACTCCACATACACAACCTTCAGGCACCGCACAAACAGATTTTGATACACACAGAAACTCATCATTGCTAAATTCAATCTCACTATCTGTATCATCTCATCATGATACTAATGTCTTAGGGTAGAACTTGGCTTTGGCCCGTGCTACCCTGCAAATCCGGCAATAAAGCCGAGATACATAAAAGTATACAAACAAATAATATTCCACAACTATCACACAACGCCATCTAGTCCCAAGCTAAGCAGAGCTTGTGTTATGGGTACTAGACAACTGACAAACATACTTATATATTTCTAAATACCTACATACATATTATAGATAAATATTAAAGATAAATTACACCCAGACACAGAACAAATGATCGTGCTCATCACACAGATATTTGTCCTGGGTGGGAATCGAACCCACGACCTCCGGCATAGCAGTCAGGGTCACTAACCACTAGACCAACAGGCCTGTCAAGCGCCTGTGATAGATACTATTGTGATTGGCCGATAGTTATTAGGATCTGACTTATTTCCCTTTTTAAATAGTGGTTTCACGATTGACATTTTAAGATGGTCAGGAAAAACACCTTCCAAAAAAGATAAATTTATAACGTGCGCTAGTGGATAACATATCCAACAACCAACAGCTTTCACGACCTGTGTGGTGATGTCATCACACCCACTTGTTTTGCTATTATTTAGGGACATTAGGATTTCATACACTTCTTTTGCATCTACGGGATTTAGGAAAATAGTATTACGGTTTTTATTTTTTTGATCAAGTTTTATGTTATTGGGATTAGAAGTTTGGTTAGAAGTCAAATTAATAAAATACTCATTAAATAAATTGCAAATGTCTGATGGATTATTATATTTTATATTGTTAAAGATTATTTCATCGATATCATTTTTATATAAGTTATTATTATTTATTGTTGAGGATTTTGCATTCCAAGTAGCTTTACATTTGTTTTTGAATAACTCTTGTATTCATAAGTTTCTGAGCTCTCTGTGCACAACGTTTAAACATATGAGAATAATGTTTGTAGATTTTTTCATTACGTTTTTTATTTATTTTACACTTTTTAAATAAAGCTGTCTTTTTGTTTTACTGGATTTTGTTATCCAGTTTTGTGTAACTGGTTTATTATTAACCATGACCTTAATCACCGGAAAGCACAGATCGTAAAATAAATTGAAAGATTCATAAAATAAATTGAAGGATTCTGTCAAATTATCTAAATCAAATGTTTCCGAAAATGACAGAGAGGATATACAATCGCAAAATTTGTCAACGTTTTCTTTACTGTAATCACGTTTTAATTCAGACCAGCAAGATATCGTTTGTTGATTATTTATTTTTATTGTCACCGTTTGCGCTGTCTCATGGTCAGACAGGGCGAGGTGATGAATATCTGTCTGAACATTTTTTATGTTACTGGCGATTTGGTCAATGTAAGAATTCGCCCGAGTCGGTGTTTTTATATGTGCTTTGAAATTATAATTATGAAGTAAGCTTAATAGATCCCTTGTTGCAGAGTTAGGTTTTAATATGTCAATATTCCAGTCACCACAAATTACAATTTTCTTTCATTTATATTGATCCAACGACCATTGTATTGATCTGTCAAGTAGTTTAGCAGATTGTCAAGCTTATGAAGAAATATACCTAATTGTGCCTTTCTCTGATAACTTGATCAGGTATTCTGTATATGTTAACAACTATCAGACTCAGACCAATAATCTCTACGCCACAGCATTCAAAATATAATTCACTTGCTAGACGTGTAGGAATACTTAGTGCTTTGGTTTTAATCAATTTACTAGTCAGAATGCAACTTCCCCTTGTACACTTGTCTCGACTAAAAATGGCAGCCAGTTCATAATTGTTCAGCTTATTATTAGCTTCCATTCCTTTCTTAACAAAAGTTTCACTAAAACATAATACATCAATGTCTGCATTTTTTTCCACAAAATCTGATAAGGTTACTTCTAACAAATCTAGTTTGTTACAGATACCAGCTATATTTTGATGTAAGATTCTCAGTTTATTATGTTTGCATTCAAGGTTTGATTTGGCATGATTTAATGAAGTTTTATCCGTTGGAGAGTAGGAACGAAAAAATGTCATGTTGTTATTGCTTATATCACGAGGTTGGTTTCGATCTCTTAAAATCGGTTTCAAAAAGCTATTTTCATACTCCATAAAATCTATCTCAATATTTAGTTTATAAGTTATCAAGTCCAAGTATGAGAGTTTCTTTTTGTAATTTACATCTAAACAATTTAGTTCAATAAACTTAGTTCTTAAATTTTTTTGTAAACATTTTAAGTTCATAATTAAGCTTTTTAACATTCATGTACTTATTTTCTGAAACACTTAGCATTAATATTTTACAACTACTTAAACTACACAGAGTCAGATTTGTAAACAATTTGTATGGATTTTTATCATATTTACCAACTGAGAGAATAATAATGCCGTTGTCAGATAGGGTACGTGATAGAAAATGTGGATCAAGTAATATCTCGCATGATGGAGCATAAGGTTGAACTCTTCCATCGTAAGCCTTTGTTGTATTCCGTGCTTGTTCAGGATCTTTCGAACATCTTCATTGTCAAATTCTCCTCCATTGTCGCTGAGAATGCACTTGACCGTGTGCCCAATCGTTTTCACTTCATTCAGAATTTGTGTTAACTTCATCTTTACTTCGCACTTGTTCTTCATGAAATAGACCATGCGATATTTTGTGAAATCATCCTTGAATAATACGTAATACCTGTATTTTGAGAAGCTTGGCTCAAATGGTCCGCAAACATCAGTATGTATCAACTCGCCAGGAAATTTAGCTCTTTCCCTTGTTCCGAACTTGAGTCTATGCGACTTGCCATAGATGCAGCCTTCACACTTTTTATAATCTTGACGCAACTTTATGCCTAGTTCCCTTTTGACTAAATCGCATACATGTCTCTTGTCTTGATGTGCGTAGCGTTCGTGGTATAGTTGAAGCAGGTTGAATGCAGTCACAGTATTCACTTCAATCCCCTCGAGTGTCGGCAACAAAATGGCGACCTTTGCGTTGTGTGCCGCGGGTTTGGCGGGAGTTTCGAATGACGTCATGCTATCGGCACGTTCTTATATAAACATCTGTAACTCCTTTGTTTAGCATAGAAGCCGTAAGCAATTTATGTTGCTGGAATTGTTATGAAATAAGCTATCACATTTAAAATGTTTTAGTTGAATATTGCATTGTAATATATTGTTAATTCAAGTTTGAAATCAGTGTGAGCAAAATTTTCCCAGTTTATTGTACAAAAGTATATAGAATTCAAAAAAAATAACATTATATCACAAAGTATTTATTTTATTCTTATTAATAAACCTTAATTTACCAAAATCCATTAAAAGATCACACCACCCCATACATTTTTTTCACTCTACAAGCATTACAAACAAGTCAAGGACCCCAGACGGCCGCAAAAAAATTGGGTTCGTTTGCACTTCAGTTTCGGCGCTTGAGGACGCCCTAAAGTTTACGTTCATATCTTATTACAAAGACTGGTTCATAATCTTATCGCTGACAGAGTGTTACCGGTTAGAATTGCTTGGATGATAAACAATGACTCAAATTGTAAACACTTAAAACAAAGTCATAAAATAGACCCGTCCACTGTTTGGGTCACAGAGCAGGTAGTATCGTACTTATTTGAAATATTATTGCACAATTCAGAAGATGACAATATTTACTAATAGAAAAACATAACACAAGGGTATGTTGCTTAACAAAAACATTTCCGAAATCAATCAGCAAAATACACAATTTCACGACAAAAACACGCAAAATTTTACCATAGACCTGCATAATACCGAGACGCGGCACGTTGTCACATCTGAACTTCAACTAAAAAGTTGATAAAAAAATTACTCACTATTATTTGCTTTGAATTTGTAAAAAAGTATTATAAAGAGAACCCTCTTTTTTTAAGTCTGTTAAAAACAACTACGCACAAAAAATCAACAAAAGCCATGTCTATTCGTACTGGAATGGCCGTTATGACGTCACCAAACCGCTATGTGTCGGCCCCTCGAAACTCGAGGGTTCGCGTCGCGTGTTTTGTTTTAAGTGAAATTTAAATTTCTGACGTTATTACCTAAATTAAATGCAATACAGACTTAATTATTGGTAACATAGCATTGATAATAACAATAGTTTACTCACATCAGGCAATAACACGTAAAAAAAAACGGTCCAAACAGACCGGGCGGCATGATCAAAGTAAAACACTGTTCGATGAAATACGGTATTTCTGCCGAAATTTATGCTGATTACCCAATTAACTTATTACAAACAGTTAAGTACTTATTGGTCCATGTTATTATTCACTTTAACACACTTCATTTAACGATTTAGTCGCATAAAACCTACGACAAAATACGCGTATTGTCGGGTCGCGCGGCGCGCACTGACTGCGTATTTAGAATCTGTTTTATTGCCTTCTTCACGGGCTCAGTGACATTTGGAATGTTTTATCACCATCCTTGTCTATTCCCCAACGTATTGCGCATGTACGAGCTAGACAAGCATCTGTTTCTCAAAAAAATACCGCGAAAATCTATGAACGGTGCGTGCCAATGTCAAGCCCTCGAATTTCGAGGGGTCGACTGATAAAGGGTCAAACTTTTGCCCTCGAATTTCGATGGCGCGGCTGATGAGGGGAGCCGTTTCTGCGGGCTTATTCGCTAATTTTGACAGATGAAAGTGATCAACACTGAAGTTAACTCAGTGACCAACCGAACATTCCGGTGTTTTGGTATTCAGTAACGCTTCAATGTCACGTGATCGTTCAGTGAATAACTAAAACTAGCGGTGCTTATCGACTTGAAATTGTTCTTGCACTAGTTATTACCCGACTTTAGGGAAGTTAGGGAATACGAAATGTCAGTTTTGACAGTTGAAAGTTGGAAACTATACTCGGTGATCATCATTCTCAACTGTCATTAGAGATAGCGAATAAGCCCGCTGAAGTACTGTCTTTACTGCCAACCTGTAAAGTCCGCCATTCGGTACTCTCTTTCCAACTATCCAGTTGCGTTTTCCAACAGCTAGCTTGCAATCATGGATTGTCGACGAAAAAACGCTGTTCTCAAGTTTGTCTTGTGCCGCTAATACAGAGAAAAGATTCTTCATCAGTGATGGTACCAACCAAACATCCGCTAAGTTGATTTGGTTTGTAACGCCGTTCACTGTCGACTCTACTTTCACAGTTTCTTTTCCCAGGGCTGGAATTTTTGTTCCGTCAGCTGTCATTATCGTATGACTTGAGTTAGATTCTTCAAAATCATAGAAGAAGTCACGCCTCACAGCGATATGTACGGTAGCTCCGTTGTCAACGTACCAATTGTGACGGTCAGTTGCGATTTCATTAAAGGTATTTACCACCATTGTCATTATATTTGTGCTGTGAGCTTGATTGCAACTGCTTGTGCCTGGCTTTGGGTGTCGCCCATCCTTTATCCACTTCTGGCAGTTTCGAACCCTGCGCCCTTTTCCCGAACAATAATTGCACTTTATTGGAATCTTTTTCTTCTGCTTTTGTGCTATTGTTCTCTTGTGACTAGGGCCTCTTGACTAGTCTGTTCCGCTTTGCCTTGCAATGGTCTCTCAAATGCGCAAAGTTGACTTGTCAAATTTTCAATTATTCGCTCTTTCTTGCATAGAAGTGCCCAACTTGATTTGAACGCAAAAAATCGATCATCCAGACAGTCCATGATATTAGGATTAGGAACAGCTGAGGGAGTTTCGTCGTGGCATCATTTTTTGTAACTTCATTATTGAGATTGTTCCAGATGTTTTTCAATTTTGACATCATAGTCGAAACATCGTCCTCTTTATTATGAGGAAAACTGAAGAACTCCGTGCATAATGAGTAGGCTTTGTCCTCAGTCTGTCCGTCGAACGGCCTGTGCAGTTCCAGACAGACTTCCCGTGCGCTATCAAACCCCATGATTTTCCGTAGTGTTTCCTCCGACATGTTGGTCGTTATGATTAAGTGTGCATTTGTGTCGGCTTCCTTAGATTTGGATAGTGCCAAATGGGGAAGGCAAGTGTCAAAGTGAAAAGTGACATCTGTGTCCCAAAAGAACTGTCAAATCAAAGGAATTTTCTGAAAAAAAGCGTTTTATTGATGTAAAATGACTAGATATTGTGTAAAAGGCTGTAAAAATGATGGAACATACAAATTTCCGACAATTCACACTATCAAGAAATAATGGGTAGCTGCTGAAACTGCTGTGAGAACAAAAATTGTATTATCACTAAGGAAAAGCTATACAATAAACAAAAATCTACCCTTGCGAAGCCGGGACAGGCCGTTAGTTGAATTTATTAATGAAATTCTATGATTATACCATAACTAAACAATCGAATACACCTTTCAAAATAATATCTACTTTTCTATTGGAGGTTAAGTATTGCATCGCTCTTTATATCATGAAATGGTTCTTCTGGTGGAAGAATTATCACCGGGACCGAGATTTGTGATAGTTGTGGTGTTAGAAAGTTAAAATTCTTATCATATTGCTCCAATCTATAAAATAGATGTAAAATTAGATGAAGAAGACAAACACAAAACTTGATGACATTTTTCTCAATATAGAATGTCAGAAGCAGTACTATATTCTTTGTAGAGGCTAGCACATGTAATACCTACTTAAAAATACAATTTTAAATCCCAAATACATGTAAATGTGTGTTTAATGTAGTAGAATCAAATTTCTAGCCTTTCAACTAAATCACTTTTTTTTCCTCTTGTAGATGCACCGCGGCGTATTAGTTCTTGTTTTAGTGTATGTACTTGCATTGACGAATAATTTTCCATATTTGTTTTTTAAAATAATCTCATTTTTTACAACAAAATACGTGTTTGTTTTTTGTACAAGCTATACAGTAATCTGACATATGGGACAACGATCGCAGCGACATCTACGAATAGCTTTGAGTTGCCATCCCCATTGAAAACAGCGACATCTGCGTCTCATGCTCCTGCCAGAGATAGCCTAGTTAGGGTACCTTCGACAACTTCTCTCGTGCCGTCTATGCCTTGAAGCATTAATAGAATTTTATATTTCCATGTGGCCCAGTTCGCCGTACCCACTAAGTTACCAGTTTGCACTTTGGTCGAAATAGCATCCATTTTCGAAGTTATTTTTGTTATTCCGATCTTCTAACGTGTAAACAACGGCCCATAAACTGTTGATGTTTCACCTTTGCAGTAGCGCATTTGAAAATAAATAACGTAAACTTTTACGAAAATAGCGATGTTTTTAATACAGAAACGTATTGACAAGACAATTCTATAAAAAAAATTGATGTTGTCATAGCAACTTATAAAAAATTATGGCAGATTTACATTGAGTCAGTAACTGACGTCAGTCCACTGATATGTAGTCTGTGGTCCACTGACGAGTCAGTGCTGACCTGGCACTGCCATAATGGCAGATTTACATTGAGTCAGTAACTGGCGTCAGTGCTGGCGCCGAAAACTGACTCATGCTATTTATACGAGGTCAGTATTTCAAGAAATCAATTTACATTATGGCAGTGCCAGGTCAGCACTGACTCGTCAGTGGACCACAGACTAAATATCAGTGGACTGACGCCAGTTACTGACTCAATGTAAATCTGCCATAATGTAAATTGATTTCTTGAAATACTGACCTCGTCTAAATAGCATGAGTCAGTTTTCGGCGCCAGCACTGACGTCAGTTACTGGCTCAATGTAAATCTGCCATAATATTAGCCTGCCAGTGCTTGTATGTCAGGGTGCTATGCAACCTTTACAATTATCTTGCGTGATCGTTGGTCGATATGGGAAATAATAATTATGTCAAAAGGATAACCTATTTAGCAGACCAATTGCCTTTCGGTGAAGGAAACATCATTGCACGTGACTTTTTCCCTTAATCTGCCTAATTAAGTACAGAGAAAAATTTAATGGCGTAAGTTTGTGAAACCTAAAACATACTAAGTCAACATTATGCAAGGTGGAGTATGATGTGACCCCACCCCTTGAATGTTAGGAATATATCAGAGTTAAAAAAACAGTTTTTTTATTATTTTAAACAGTGTTTTTTTTTGTTATTTTTAGTTCGAATTAATTTTAAATAATGCCCTCACATTATTTCAAATTAATTCGACCTAATATTTCATTTTCAGAATAGATCTTTTTTAAATTTTTAATGATTTTTATATTGAGCTATATAGGGACTTTCCTATCGGGTCCGTCGATCGAGGAATTACCTATGAACTATGAATAGGGGAAAAACCAATACATATTATCTCACTCATTTTCGCGGACAAATAAAAACACAAAAAAAAAATTCATCGAGAAAGACCTGAAGTCTCCTACCAATTTATTTTTATATTATCTCATATTACGGATTCAAATTCCTGTATCCTGTATAACATGTAGAATGTTTGTTAAAAAATGATTATCAATTTTCATATATTTATCGTACAGACCGAATTGTCCGGGAAATATATTGCCCGAATCTGGTATCCCTAAAATCCGCGAAATGTTGTCTGGCCTTGAAAAAACCATAGACAATCTCAATGGAAAAAACAGGGCTACGCGCTGAGAGATGGAGATAGCTATGCTCTGTCCCTTTTCTTCTTATGTGATTTGTCGATTTGTTTTTCTTTCTTGAGGGAAAGAGAAGGAAGTATCACGAGTTCTATACTTTTTCTCTTTCTACGGGTGATTGTGATTGTCAGTCAGTCAGCAGTCTTTTGTGTTTGTTTATTTTTATTGTTCATTGTTGAAAGAAGTATTTTTAGAACAAATAAAATATGAATAGGTATTACCATGTAGGCCTTCTTCTATTCTTGCATTCTAGTTTATTGAAAGCTGATACTTCGAACACAGAAGCCTTATTACGTGTCGACACATTGCTGTAAGATCAAAAAGTATCTACTATTATATACATTATTAATTTTATTTGTTATCGTTTATTTTATCACATTATTGACCACATGGCTATTTTTTCAGATCTAAACCTGGGACATGTTATGCAACACCATTCCCAAATGAGTGTTCTATGAAGTTGGATGATTTTGCGGACTCTGCTTCCAATTTTACCAAGTGCTCCATACTACATGCAAGGCCTATTAGGATATGTGAAAAGTGTATAGAGCAATATCTGAGCTTCCATAAAAAGTACCAAGAGTTACAGACTACTGTAGTAAATGGGACTTCTTGCAAATCAATTTATATGTCCTGCGACAGACTGGATGCTATCTTGGAGTATCATGATAACATATTGAGCATTTGGGAAAAAGGTCATTGCTATGGTAAGTTATACAGGGTGGTCCAGGCCAGATGGCTATAAATTTTTTTTAGGTAGTTGGCTTAGGGACCTATTCTATTTGTACGCGGCAGGATTTTTTAATTTTTGGAGTTAATGAAAAATCTGTTGATTTCAAGGAAAGTAATTATTTTTGCATTGATTGAAATTAAATGCACTTCAAATTTGCAGATCAGTCTGATTTTTTTTTCTGAGAGAGTGCAATGTCTTAGTAAGCACCTAAAATAAATAAAAAATAATACAGTTTTTCATTTTAAAAGTAAATTAAAAATCATGGAAACATTAAAAGTGGTGATATTTCTTAAATAAAAAAGCATATCTTGTAAGAGGGTGACAAGCGATTTTTTTTCCTGGCGGGTACAAATAGGTCCTTAAACCGACTACCTAAAAAAATTTATATCCATCTGGCCTGGACCACCCTGTATATATCCAGTATATGCATGCATGTTTCTTGATAAAGAAATGGATACATAATTGTATCCATTTCTTTTTTTATGATTGATTGAAGTATCTACTAAGTATAATAAAATATCACTTGTTTATGAATACCTATAATGTGACATTACAATATATCCTTATACAAGAAAATGTCGGTCAAATACCATTTATTATAAATTTAACAATTAGTAACTTAAAAATATTCTTCTTTCTCTGTTTCTTACAGCATGTTACAACTGGACAACAGATGTGCCAGTATTATCAAATGAAACAATACACTTCAATGAATTATTGACTGGAACAATGAATTGTATAATGAAGTATATTGATCCTTCATCAAATGACACTAAGGTCTGTGAAAACTGCATGCAGTCTTATCTCAAGCTGGACAATTATTACAAAACATTAAGTGAAGATGCTATTGGAGTTGATAGCATCTGTATGGACATTGTAGATTCTGTAAGTAAATTTTTTTAAGACTCTTCATAAAAATTAAGGAATCTGTTTTCATTCTCATGAGTCAAAATGCAACATTTCTTACTTTTTATTCTTTATTTTGTACAATTTCCAACAGTGTACATAACACCTGTTTTCATTTACAGATGAATGCAACAAGATCTATTTGGAGTAAAACTTTGAACTGTTGTAGGATAAGAAAAACTCCTGAAGTCATATTTTTGGTCTGCACTGGAATCATATCACTGCTACCACTAATTTATTACTTAGTTCTAAGATATTTCAGCCCAATAAGGGACTTGCCAAATGTATTGAAACGTAAGTACTTAATTACATTACTAAGTTAAGAGCGCTTATTCTGAAAGTTGGCAACGTCGCAAATAGTTGTCAAATATTAACAAGTTTTAATTAATTCAGCAATGTTACTGTATGGAAATAAGAAACATCGCTCTGTAGTGCACTAGAACACTGATATAGGAATGCAAATAAAACACTGCATTTGATGTTGTAACCGTTTCAGGTGTAAAAAAAGCATTTGGAAAGTTTCCAAATACTTTTTTTACATATAAATCGATATATTCAGTGTTACGATAATAATTATTGCATTCCCTAATCAATTTTTTAGTGCACTACAGAGCCATATTTCATATTTTCATACAGTAAATTCACCAAATTAATTAAAACTTGTAAATATTTGACAGCTATTTGCGATGTTGCCAACTTTCGGGTTTGGGCCCCCGTAGGGTGTGGTTAAGGGTATGTTTTATACCCTATTACCCTTTTATTGGGGTGGGAAATCATCAAATGAGTTTTCCCATTCAAGGGACTGATGGAACAAGTTCATTCTTCTTTCCCATTCAAGGCCAGCGCCTTGAATGGGAAAGAAGAAAACTAAAAACCACCCAGTTCCTTCAGTAATTGCCCTTTGCGTTCTAGGGCCGCAGTACTTTTTTTGTGTTGTAAAATCATCAAATGAGTCCTCCCACCCAGGGCAGGGCTGGAGGGACTGGGACTTGTACTGACTAAAATCCATGGTGTCCTTCATTAGCCCTTTACATTCCAGGGTCACGGTAATAGAATAAGTCCGGCGACCCCGGGGGGCTTTGGCCCTCTAGAGGGAGGCCCCGTAATCTTGCTGACGCTCTTTGAGGCGGGCGTGGAACACAACGCGCCGACATTCGGGCATTTCCCATGGTCGGGCGGCGAGTTGCCCATTACTCGCCGCCCGCATGCTTGCGCCTTTGAACCGGAGATCGTCGTGGGACGTCCGTTGCCGTGGGCGTCTACCATTGCGACTGGGGCGGATGGAGGACATTGTCCTCTCCCTCTCACGGCCCGCCTCCTCCTTCGCGAGCATTACTGCTTCCTTCGCAGAAGGAGGCGACCGCTTCCCACTCCGTCTCGCCCCGCAGCATGGCCTCGACCAATGCCGGACGCGAGAGGTCTCCGCCTATCGCTGCACCGTATGCTCCACCGTGTCCTCCGGCCGATCTTCGCAGTGGTGACACCCAGGCGTTTCTTCCCTCCCTATCCGACACCGGTACCTTCCGAAACTTCCGTGTCCGGTGAGGACCTGCGTCATGTGGTAGGTCAGGACGCCGTGACGCCTTTCCAGCCACTCCTCAAAGAGGGGTCTTACGGCCGCGATTGCGGCGTGCCCGGACCTCGGTTGCGACAGTCGTTCCCTCCATACTGCCCTGAGATCGCGCCGGACCTCTTCCCGCCGCGCCTCAATTAGTCGGCGCAGCAGGAATTCTCCCCGGCGCTGCGCCTCTACGCGCCACTCATAGACGCGCTGGAGGGCAGTCGCCCCCAGATCCCAGGGCAGTAATCTGGCAAGGCGGTTGGCCGATTCGCCGGCGATCGTGCGGATCATCCGGTTAGCCATGACCCTCTGGCATGCGACCAGCCTCGCTGGTCGCGTCCGCATGCTCAGGGCCCACACGGGGGCCCTGTAGAGGGCCATGGACCGCACGACACCGGCGTACAGCCTCCGGTAGGAGGCGTTTGGCCCGCTGAGAATCAAAATCAAAATCAAAATCAAAGCATTTATTTCAAATAAGCCAGTTACAGGCACTTTTGAATTGTCAAAGACAAATGAAATATGATTAAATACAAAATTATGGTGCTACAGTCCCAGTCACAAGACATAAAAACTGTGAAAGTACCGTAGATGCCCATTCCAAGAAGTAGATCTCTATGGAGAAGAACGGGCAAGAAACTCCATGGACACTCTTTTTAGATCGCCAAAATTATTACAAAACCTTTGTTACATCATTCATTTTGAGATGGTACATTATGTGAGAACGATGTAGCAAGTTAAAAGTGTCCATAGTAGAAAATTAAAACAAAGACAATTCAGGAACAAAATAATCAATAGATAATTAAAATAAACCGTGGCAACTAAGAGATGACCAGTCCCAACCGACAGCGCCCGTTCACGAACATGACACATGTATCAGCACCATTCAGCTCAACCATTTTGAAGGGAGCTAAATGATCCGACACACGCGCCACCATCAGCGAGACATTTGAGTGAGCATGACATACTCTCAACCGCCAGGGTTATTCAAGTCAATAAGAGACGTAGGTACTCAGTTAATGATAGCCCCAATGTACATAGTACTCACACAATGCTGGCTATGAAACTATATAATACTAGGAAAATTGAATCTATACAATGCAAATTAATACAGTTGAATAATCTTCAGCAGCTCCAACAATGGGATTAAGTATACTTTTACTATCAATTTATTTATACATTCACTGTCTCATGGAGCAGGACCAGCATGGAGCCAAGCATCATTATTAGCAATATAGTCGCTCAGTTTGTAATATGCCCGCTTACACAGTGTGCGTTTAATGCATGCTTTGAATTTCGTTTCATTCAGTTCAAGAACGTTTTGTGGTAGCCTATTATAGCATTTTAAACAGTACCCCATGAAAGAAGAGTCTACTTTGGCGAGTCTGAAGCCCGGCTGAACTAATTGGTCCCTATTTCTAGTATGATAATTATGTCTGTCACCTCTTTTAGAGAAAAGATGCAGATTTTTTCTAACGTACATTATATTTTCATAGATATATTGACAAGGTACCGTCATGATGTTAATTTCCTTAAACCGTTCTCTTAGAGAATCGCGCCTACGGAGATTATATATGGCTCGAATCGCTCTCTTTTGGAGAATAAAGATAGACTCGATATCAGCCGCCCGTCCCCACAATAAAATGCCATACGACATTAAACTGTGGAAGTAACTAAAATAGACAATTCTCGCGGTATCAACGTCAGTGAATTGACGAATCTTCCAAACAGCATATGCTGCTGAACTTAATCGTCCCGCAAGAGTTGTTATATGAGGGCCCCATTGTAGCCTTGAATCAAGTGTTATCCCCAGGAAAACCGTTTTATCGACGAATTCTAGTATCTCATCATCCAACACTATGTCATAATTACTATTTTTAACATTTGGTAAGGCAAATCTAATGCATTTAGTCTTGTTTCCATTTAATACTAAATTGTTTGCTGTGAACCAACTATGGATCTGACGCAGTGCATTATTGACGTCGTCAAGATTCTGGGCTCGCCTATTTATTTTAAAAATTAGGGAAGTGTCATCAGCAAATAACACCATATTGTGTAGTTGGTTCTTAAGTAAATAGGGTAGATCATTTATATATACAAGAAAGAGGAAAGGACCCAATATTGAGCCTTGTGGAACTCCCATTTTAACTGTTAAACCCTGTGAATTTACACCATTTATTTGAACTTGTTGTTGCCTATCACACAAATAAGATTTTACTAAACTAAGCGCAAGTTTACCTAGTCCGTAATGTTCAAGTTTCAAAAGTAATGTATCGTGATTAACGCAATCAAATGCTTTGGAGAGGTCACAAAAAATTCCTATGGCGTCTTGGGCTTCCTCCCATGCAGTAAATATGTGCTTTAATAAGGTGACACCGGCGTCAGTTGTACAACGTCCCTTGGTGAAACCATACTGCTGATCGTGTAAGATTTTGTTGGTGTTAAAGTGATCGAGCATCTGATTAAGCATTACTTTTTCAAATACCTTGCTAAAGACTGGCAACACGGATACTGGTCTATAATTATTAGTATCTTTACAGTCCCCAGATTTAAAAAGAGGTACGACTTTACTGAACTTCATCAAATCAAGAAAAACTCCTTGATCCACACACAAATTAAAAATTAAAGCCAAATATGGCGCTACAGTTTCCACTATGGCTGTACAAACTTTGATAGACAATCCCCATAAATCTTCGGTCACTTTTATTTTTATTTGCCGGAAAGCTTTAATAACTGTCATTGGGTTTATATGTTTAAACTTAAAATCAGCCGGGCTGCCAGATACGTTCGCCTTTAATAAATCCATTGAAATATCAGATGAGGAATTCAAAGCCTCCGTAGTCCTAACCGGTATATCAGTAAAGAAATTAACAAATTCTTCAGCTACATCCAGATTTGAGCTTATAGGACCACATGGTGTCTGCAAAGTATAGTTAGTGTTGCCCTTTTTTTTCCTGCCAGTCTCGTTATTTATAACTTTCCAAACCGTTTTTATTTTATTTTCTGATGATTTAATCTTATTGCTAATATGCATGGCTTTAGCAGCCTTGCATACTTTTCTGAAAATTTTTGAATAGCCAGAAACATACTTATTATAAGTTTCAGTGTTAATGTAAGGCTTAAGGCCATACAGTTCAAATAGTCTTTCCCTACTTTTCCTAATACCTCTAGTCGCCCAGTCACTAAATACAAATTTAGGGCAAATATTTTTTGTTTTCTTTTCAAAAGTTTTATTAAATTCAGTATAAACTATTGAAAAAAAAGTATCATAGAATTTATTAACATTAATGTCGTCCATATTCATTACACTTAACTTGTTCTGTAGGGAATTATTAAAGCTATTTAATTTGGTAGCCGTTATTGGTCTAAATTTAATCTCAAGTTGTTGCTTTATTGTGTTACATCTAAAAGTTACCGTCTGCCCACTATGATCAGACGGCAGACAACTAACTATGGCCTTATCCAAATAATCACAATTGCAGAAAACATTATCAATACAAGTAGCAGAAGATGGAGTAACTCTAGTTGGTTCTGTAAAAATGTTAGTCAAATCAAATGACTTAAAAAGATTTAACAACCTACTGCTATTAGAATTTTCTTCCAAAATATTTATATTAAAATCACCACAAATTATTACAGATTTATTCCTGACTGCAAGCTTTGCCAGTACATCTTCCATTATAGATTCAAATAAGGAAAAATTTTGATAGTTAGGGGGTCTGTACACACAAACTATTACATGCTTATCTAGCTCAACACAAGACAGTTCGATACAATGTTCAACTGAGAGACCTACTATGTCATTACGTTGGTGGAATTTTAAAGAGTTTTTAACTAATATTAGGGAACCTCCACGTAGCAAATTTTTACGATTAAAACAACTACCTACAGTATAGTTTTCATAATTAAATAGCATTTGGTAATCCTTTAACCAATGTTCAGTAAAACAGATAGTATCAAACATGGTTTTTTCTAAAAACATTTCAACTTCTAATAATTTCGAAGAGATACCTTGAATGTTCTGATGGAACAATTTCAAGGTATTCTGCTGAGGCCCTTTTTTAAAACTAACTGGTTGGTTGCAAGAAGATACATTGTCTGTAGGAGATGCTAAATTGCTAATGGTACCTTCTGTTGTCTTACTTACAAGTTTAAAGAAAAATAAATACTATCCGGAGGTAGCCCCGGTACTCGCATGCAATAATATCCTACTGCTAGTAGTCCCACCTTGAGATTGGGAATCTTCCATGGTGACACATGGATCCTCCTTCGTACGACTAATACTATCACTAAAACTACTACTATAAATATGTACACAACAAGACGAAGACATACTACTTATGTCTGAGTGAATATTAAAACTTAATAGACTAGCTATTATATGTCTATATCTAATAGGCAGATACGCTGAATCCTGGGTCGACCTAAGTTTATCAACAACAGTGTTGATGTCTAAACATAAAAGTTTGTCACTATAATGAGTTGCTAAGAACTGTACATGCTTATTCAGCCTATGTATATGATTGTTTTGTCTGTTTGATAACTTCTCAAAATAGGGAAATGCACACAAAATAATTTTCTTACAATCTAATTTTAACAACTCTGCGACACTGTCAGTGATGTCTTTTTTTCCAATCTTAGAACTATTACCAATAAATATAGTAATGGTAGTATTAGGATAACACACATTTTTAGTGACTGATGCCATTATCTCTTTGTAGTTAGAATGTGGCATGCAATGATTTAGAGTACAATAACTTAGATTATTACTTAATAAATTACCTAGCCCTCTGCCTATACCATCGGAGAACATAACTGAATGACACTCACTATGACTATTTGGAGATATAAAACTATTATTCTCAGGCTGATTATTGTGAACAATGTCAGATATTTTGTTCTGACTAGTAATACTATCCGGAGCCCTCACAGCTTGAGACGGGTCCTCCGTTGCTTCAGGCTGGAGGGCATCCGGAGTAGGTTCTATCTGACAGGAACACTGATTATTGCTGAGAGTCAGCAAGTCTACTTTGTCCACCAACTGATTCGTGGCAAGAATATGCTCTTTGATTTGATTTTTTGAGCATTCATATTTATTAGTCAAAGATTTTAGTGACTGATTCAAAACCTGTATATTAGATTGTAAGCGCTGAGTGTCTATTTCATAAATATTTATACTATCTTCCAACTTAATCTGATAGTTATTTAATTTACTAACCAATGAAACACGCTCTTTCCTTAATTGAATATTTTTAGAAAAGTAATTTTGTTGTTTCTTATATTTATTACATTTTTTAATTATTTTATTTAATCTAGCATATTTCTTTATTCTATTTTGACTAGTTTTATGAGAGTAGTTTTGTTTCAATACAGTATCTTCAGTCAGATCTATAGTAATTAAGGAAGAGGGGTTACAATTACTATTTAATATTTCATCGTACAAGTTATTTGTTTGATTAAGTTGAGAACTTTCTTTTTCTTTTTGTAACTTTAAAATCAAATCATTAGCATAAATAAGTTCATTTTCTAGGTCCCTAACCTTACATAAAGCCTCTTCATATAAATTAGTGCAATTTTTAAACCCATCCATGACCATCTGCAGTTGATCCCGTTCATCAACAACGTCCAAGAATTGCTGATGTAGGTCAACTAACTCCCGTTTTAGGCTTGTGTTTTTGGTATTAACCTTAACGATCTCCACCTCACTCTCTTCTCTCTCTTGTAACAGTTGTTGGACTTTGAGATTTGATTCCTTAAGCTCATGGAGAGCTGTTCTCAACTTTAGCTCCATATCCTGAGCAGCAGCCTTACGGGTCATCACAGGCATGGTTATTGGATTGGTTACTGAAAGTGAGAAATAGAAACGGTGAGAACAGGATAAATCAATGTAGAAAAGTTAGTGATAAAAGAGGAAAACTTAAATTGTAAAAAAAAAAAAAAGGAAAGAGTGAAAAAAGTACTAAGTAAAGGAATGAATTATGGCAGGCTGATTTATTAATATCAAAATATGCTATCAATACAAATTGGGAATTCTATTTTACTGGTTTTATTTTCCTAAAGCAATTTTTTTTTTTTTTTTATAGTGGGTACTTTGCTGAGAGCACAAAACTTAGTTTAATAATTAAATAGTAATTACTTATACACAATAATGCTCACTAAATATCACTCACTAAATATCATAAAAGGTTTATTTAGATATTTATTAACTATGTATTGCTAAAAGTTAATCAATCTTCAAATAGTTGTGTTAGATGTAAACAAATGATTTTGCACCCACCAATGGAGTGCAAAGTAGGAAAAAAAAATATACTGTAAAGAGTTGGAATTGGCATGTACAAATATAATAATAACAAATGTGTGCAATTAATAGGTAAAAGTGAACGATACTCCCCGTTTTTGATCCGTAGTACGTGCGTCAGCTGATTGTTTTAGGTTACCGGCAACTGAGTTTGGTAGGTACCGAAAACTTTTTAAACTGGTCCAATTATCAGGAAAACAATATTCCTGCGTATTTACACAATAAAAATACGATTACACATTAAAATATAGTTGATTACAGTCTAATTACTAATTTAATTTAATTCTAAAATACGGAGCAAAAATCTGACATATTACTCGGGCAGTGTTCGTGTTGAGATTTGGCAGGAGTCGCCTGAGGGGGGCTGCTGCCCGGTTCAGCTTTGGGGCCAAACGCAGGGAGTGCTCCTTGAAGTTCCACCGGCTGTCGAAGACGAGTCCCAGGTACTTCATTGTCCCCTAGGGCCGCGGTAGGTACTTAAGAGTGTTAACGGTAAAAAATGACAATTTACATAAAATTGTGGTTTTTAGGGTTCCGTACGTCCGAATACAAAATCCGAACCCTTATAGGATCACTCGTGTGTCCGTCTGTCGCTTACTGTCAATTATCTCCGAATCTACTAGACCGATTAAGTTGCAATTTGGTACACATATCAATTCCTGTGACCCAAGCACAGAGGTGTGACGTGAATAGATGAAATCTGTTTAAGGGAGGTAATTTTTGGGGGAGAAGGGGAAAAAAAATAATAATTGAAAACTGTTTATGTGACATATCAAATGAAAGGTCTTGTTGAGAAGATCTTAAATGTATTTTTTTTTGAAATTTTAAATAAATACTTTCCAAGTTATTCAAGAAAATAGACGAAAATTGACCATTCCCCCCTCCCCCCTTATCTCCGAAACTACTGAACCTAAAATTTTGAAAAAAAAAAACAAATTAGCTTTCTACTTATAGATTATAGGAAAACCTATAAGAAGTCCATGATATTAAAATAACATGGTAAATCACTCAATATTGTGCGTACCAATCTTCAATTATTCGTAAATTTCAATTCATCTATTATTTGCGGGTAAAATTATAGGAAGGCAAAAAATAAATCGTACGGAACCCTCTTCACGCGAGTCCAACTCGCACTTTTTTTTTATCGTGGTTAAATCATCAAATGAGTCCTCCCACCCAGGGCAAGGCGGGAGGGACTGTCAAACTTGTACTGACTAAAATCCACGCTGTCCTTTAGTAGCCCTTTGTATACCGGGGTCACGGTATACGTGTGTCCCGCGACCCCGGCAGGCTTTGGCCCTCTAGGAGGGGGCCCCGTCATTACGCTGACGCTCTTTGAGGCGCGCGTGGAACAAAACGCGCCGTCGACCCGGGCATGGTCCATGGTCGGACACCGAGTCGCCCATTACTCGCCGCCCGCATGCCCGCGCCTACGGTGGCCGGAGATCGCCTTGCGACGTCCGTCGCCGTGGGCGTCTACCACTGCGGCGTGGGTGAGGGGTGGACATGTCATAAAATCTACCTGCATGCCAAATTTCAGTCCGATCCGTTCAAATCTAAGTAGATTTATACAAACTTCCATCCCCTAATTTATCCCCTTAGGGGTAGAATTTATCAAAATCCATTCTTAGGGGATGCCTACGTCATAAGATCTACCTGCATGCCAAATTTCAGCCCGATCCGTCCAGTGGTTTGGGCTGTGCGTTGATAGATCACTATATCAGTCACCTATTGAAAAACATTATTAAATATCAAATAAAAGCTTATTTTGAACTCATATTTCTGAGATTACACGGGAAGACTGAATTTCGGTATGAAATTATGAATCAACAATGAGTCGTAGAAGCCTGGAAAAAAATACGTGGAAAAAGGAGTAATTTTAATTCATTAAGTACCTAAAAAAAATTTTTCTTTCACGTAATTTGGCAAAATAAAACATCATTTTTATTTAATATTAAGGCTGAAATAACTTTAAAAATAAACTGTTTGTAAGTGGAGTTCAGGCAAACAAAAATCAGTAAAACAAAACTTACATAAAGTTATTTTATCTACAGTATAAAATTTCAAAGTGACTACTAAATTACGCAGCGCCGAGCTGTGTCGGCCAGTTCTATACAAATACAATATAAAGACATGCATAATGCGGTAAGTACCGCAATTAGTTTTTAAATTTCGTGCCAATTCGAGTAATTTAACTAACCCCGATTTTATGTAAATTGTCATTTTTTACCGATAACACTCTTAAGACATTTCTATGAACATGGCAGGTATTCATTAGTTGGGGCCTGTTTTACCATTATGAATTAATTTCAATATTTTCTCCTTGTTTCAGAGTCAAGATTCAAGCAGACCATTCTGCGATCACTTGGAAGATCAAATTAAAGACTGTACATAAAATAAAAGCCAGTGTAACAACAAACAAATTATGTATTTAAAATTAGACCAAAGAAATAAATCCATATTTTTGATGAATTGGGTCTAACTGATAAGTACAATACATTTTAGACACATAAACACAGGTTTAAGTCCCTTTAGTTATGGGTTACATTACCGATGTCTGGCTTTCTTATTGTTATTTTTCTTCATACTATTATTACTACTTGTACTACTGGCAGACATTTTGTGTTTGAGTGAGTTGGGTGTTATATCTCCCTTGTTCATGATGCTCATACTTGAGTCCTTGTCTTTAGGGGTGCCTGGTCTGCTGTCCAGGCCAACAGCTGACAGCATCTTACTATCACTTCCAAAGGCTTTTTGTAGCATGCCAGATGAGGTAGCAATCTTTTGTGTTAAACTTTGCTTTGTTGTTGAATGGTTGATAACTTTTTCAATTCCACCGTTAGTATGCTGTTTCCCAGAAGGCTTGGATGCTATACTTTCAGTAGAACCATGTATAGTTGTGTGGTTCAGACTGCTAACATTCATTCCAGTACTGATTTGTGTGTCTGATGAGTCTTCATTGGTCTGAGATTCAGTCTCACTATTTCTTTCATCTGTAATCAATGTCATAGTAAATTATTTTCAGTCATACTCATGTTATACACACCATGCTCATGTGTTAAGAAACAACAACTTACTTTTAGCTTCAGCAGGATCCACAAGTCCACTAACAGCCTAAAATTAAATTTATGAATTATAATACAGTATAAAATAAAGAGCTAAAAGATCAAATGGTTGGTGTTTTCAACTTACAGCCATAGAAGTAATACTAGATTTAGAAAACAACCGTTCAGCTTCTTTGAACTTCCTGTTCCGTTTATCTGCTTTCGAGTTAGTGCTTTTATTAGTGGTAAGGTATCTGTCCCATCCTCTGATAATGTTTCCGTAGAGCTGAGTATCTTCTAAATAAGACCCTTCAAAAGCATAAATTTGGCGTTCCAAGTTGGCAAGGGTTTCCTAGAAAAAAATGTTGATATAATATTATCACAAAATTATCTTTTTTAGGGTTCCGTACCAAATGGTAAAAGGGACCCTACTAACACTCCACTGTCCGTCTGTCACCAGGGTGCATTTCATAAACAGTGATAGACATTTACAGAAAATGTAGGTATTTCTGTTGTCGCTCTAACTATACATACTAATACTAAAAACATTAAAATAAATATTGAAGGGGGCTCTACAACATACTTGATTTTTCATTTTTTCGCTGTTTTAGATCATGATATAGAACCATAACATAAATACAAGTTTTTTTATCAAAGTTTTATTAAATGAAAGAAGAAGAATGAACTTTTACAATTTAAACTATGCTGCAACTTGGTTACTTACAGCCACTTCGGCTTTTCTTTTCACTAATTCCGCCAACTCTGCTCTTGTGTCAGCTACTGACGATTGTTTAGACGCCATGTTGTTTCTTTTTGCTTGCACAGTTTGGGTTTCGTTGTCGGGGGTTTGAGGTGAAACAACCATGTCGTTAGTTGAATTTATCTTTCTTCAAATATCCATAATTTAACAACTAAACACGAGGTAGTACGTTTGTTGTAAGATAAGAAAATAAATGCTTCTTGTGTTCAATCATTTAGGACCAGATGCACGCTTTTATAATCAATCTATTGAATGACGTGTGACGTCACGACATGCATGACACAATGATGACACATGACATGACAGCATGACGGTCGCTTTGACATTTTAGTGTTGTAACATTATGTTTATTCGGGTCCAGGCTTTAGGCGATTTTACTTGAGGTGAGTTTAGTTATTTTTTAAATAACTAATGTATTTATTTAGGACCGCTCTATATCACCTAGAATATTCTTTTAGAAACGATTTTTAGACTTATTTTTACTACAAATACAGTTTTTTTACAAATCGGTCGGGGTTTGGTGGCACTTTGTGTCGCTGAGGCTCTAGAGGTTAACATTCTTTCTGTTGTCAGTTGGTTAGAAGGCGCAGTCCATAGAGAAAAGTAATATATCGGCGCAGTCCGTCGTGACGGGTCTTTGGTCTGATGGTCATTGTCCTGCTGAGTACACACCGGGCCAACGAAGGCCAACGAACGGATCTTCCTGGCTTTCGTTGGTCCTGTATGGACAGCCCACAGGGGACGTCTCCTAACGAACGCCAACGATCATCATTGGCGTTTGCTGTCGAAGTTGGACAATTCGCGGTTATAGCACAGTGGCTAACGAAATTGTTCGTTGGCCCGCCGGTGTGTACGCGGCATGAGAGATTTTGACGTTTCCTGTTCTATTGTTCTCTTGTTTATGGTTGGCCTTTTTGTCTTTTTGTTGATATCACAGACCGAGTTGTTGTTGATTTTGCTAAATCCTCGGATTTACGATAAGGTTTGATAAAACTTTTATTTCAGTTGTAGCTGTAGCAATGTCTAAGTTCTAATAACTGAATGGTTATGTGTAAAACTTAAGAATGTCTGTAAATTATATACCTCGGGTGACACAGGTAAGGTTTGACTTTATCGCAATAAATCGATATTTCTTCGAGTACAAAGATCATCGGTCTTTTGGTGCCCAATAGTAATAAATATAAATATGTACTTGTCGTTGTGGAAAATCATACGATCTTATTTTGATGATAAGAGAAAATTCAAGTTAGATATTTCACCATCTCGATGTATAAATCATTAGTGGATCTGCCTCTTAAGATGACCTCCTCAATCATAATAAAACTTTTCCTTTTCAGCTTGATGCATTGCAGTTGGATAATCAAGTAGAAGAGCTTTTCAAGCAATTAGTTTTCCAAGCAACTAAGTATATAGAGGTAAAGAAAACAAACTTGTATCTTTTACTCTATACTTTTCCTGAAACTTACTTTGTCTAATTATTGGTTTTAATTTGCAGCCACGGTTTATTCAACCAGTCCTTCCCGAGCTTGAACTTTTAATAAGAACATGGATTTTCAAGTATTCTGTGTACAATCAGAAAAGTACTTTTGGCCATCAGATGTTATCATTAAGTTACAAAACAGACAATTTCTCTAAGAGTAAACTTTTCTGGTACTATGGATACACAGTAGGTTTAAGGTACCTCAGAGAAAGAGCAATTTATAGTTTTACTTCCAATACAAAAGTACAAAACTTTGTGAATAAATTAGAGACATTTCAATTGATAGGCGACATATTAAATTTCTGTAGATTCATACAGACAGGAAAATATCCACTGCTCATAGATTTCATATTAGGTATAGAGTTGTCTGCTGAGAAATTGACCAGAGAGGATCTTACAGATTTCTCTTGGACTAGAGAACTTTTATGGCACAACTTTATAGTAAGTATTTTTGAATTCTTTCTGAACTTTGAATTCATTCTGTACCTAAGGCGATTGAATATGTATATTAATTCTGCCCACAGTTTATGCAATTTTTTGT
This sequence comes from Agrotis exclamationis, assembly GCA_950005045.1. Lineage (NCBI taxonomy): Eukaryota > Metazoa > Arthropoda > Insecta > Lepidoptera > Noctuidae > Agrotis > Agrotis exclamationis. Next base: position 9,393,080 of record OX465420.1, on the reverse strand, counting down.
AAATTGGAACTGCAACAATCATTTTTTTTAAGTTATATACTACACATTTCATAAAATAGGTACTGTATTGGACAACATTTTCTAAAGTACCACATTTTCATAATATAATCTATCAAAATTCTTCATGTTAAACAGTGGCATAATAAGCAGGGCCAGGCTTCATGATAATATTAAAATTCAACTTTTGTAGTACCTTGTATAGTGAAGTGACATTTGAAAAGATAACCTCTAAGATATTAAATCAAACAATTTATTACAGGAACTAATAGGCACAACAATAGCATTAATAAACATATTTGGGCTTAGAAGTAAATTGTCCAGTGTTCTGAAGTATGTGTGGTGGCGCCAGCATGTCAGATCAACTGCTACCTCGACAGAAGCTGTCATGACATTACACACTGTGTGTGCTTGCTGCGACAATAAGCCTGTTCTACCTCACACTATGGGCTGCAACCATGTATTCTGTTACTACTGTATAGTGGTATGTATCTATTTCTAAGATTATGCTAGACATTTTTGTTTTCAACAATATTGGATAAGATAACCATCTGTTTTTACAGCTTTTCCACTGCTTCACAAAAACATATTCCAAGTATTTCCAATTACAAAGAGTATTTCTTGCAGTCTCACATAGCCTTGTTAAATTAAATTTATCACTGTTGTTAGCCTTACTACTAGGCAAAAGTTTATCCCCATGACTTCCAGATAAGAGCAATGAACTTTTTATTCAGTTTTTCCTTTGTTTTTTTTTTTTCAGGCCAACAAGACAGCTGATCAAGACTTTGCATGTCCGAAATGCTATTTTAATGGGAAGGAAATAAATAAGTTTAAAATGCCTTAATATGCATTCAGTTAAAAATTACGCTCTAAGGGGAAATATGGTGCTGTGATAAATATTATATAGTTTAAATCTTACATAAGCTGATTGCACGTTTGTTAGAATCGTACGCGCCACATTTCAAAATTCGCTGCATGAAATCTGAAAATGCTGTCAGCATCCGAATAATGCTGATGACGTCATAATGTCATACAATGAGGCGCGTACGCCCGTACGGCGCTGTAAATGTGTGCGACCACCTTTATGGGATATTGTTACTATGTGTAAAACCATTTATTGATTTGTAGGTATATTTTATTTCATAGTACTTAGATAAGTACATAACTTATTTGAATAAATTTTATATTTTGTTTAATATGTGTTTCATTTAACGAAATTAATTCCAACACAATAGTAATAATTCATCAGTCACACTTATTTACCACAATAAAAATCAAAACATACTCTACCTACGATGTCGCCATTACTTTAAATTTTATATAAGTATTTTTCCGAAATATTAATAATAATATTTATATAATGTAATAGGTATTATGTTTTAAAGTGAACAAAAAAATGAATGAAGTTTTTACATAAAATCTATCTAAAGTATAGATGGTTGTGATAGATAGTCGATAGAATTTGGAAAGGACTGAACGCGGGAACAATGTGAAAGGAGCTTTGCATGTCATGTAGCATAGTGGCAAGTACTGGCCAACTCGCCTGTGTTGCAACTTGCAAGGTTGACTGTCCTGACCACTATTATGGATTGTTTATGACGGCACTTCCGCGTTGGGAAAGACTCGGACCACTGGTGTGGAAAAGATTTATGAAAGGCATTGAAAAAAAAAAGAATGTCGGTAAATAATTATGGTTGCATGCGTACTTGCGTAGGTATATTATTTTATGAACTTTGCGATGTTTTAGAGCCTCTATTTATCTGTGAATAATAATGAGATGAGAGTGCATAAAAAACATAAAATGAAGAAGTGAATGGAAAAAAAGCAAAATACTAAATGAAATGAAACGTGACGAAAAAAAAACATAACAAACAAGTTGATTCTAGTCTAGTATATTTTTGTACAATAGTACATGTATTAACATAATCGCGAAATCTCTTAAATCTACTGGATGGATTTTAATGGCACGACTTTAGAACGACAAGATTTGGGACCGGCCAAAAAATGTACATCTTTGAAATCAAAGAATGCATAAAGCTTTGAGGTTAAAATATTTAAAAAAAATGTCCTCAAAGCGTAAGCGCGCTAAGCCAGTTGAGAAACTCAACTCACTGGTGTGGACAAGGCTTTATACATAAGTTTTAGGACCATAATTACGTAAGAATATAATGGTATGTAAGCACATAATTAAATGAACATGAATGTGATACCTAATCATTAAACATGTATGATTACTTACGAATCTAAAAATCTAACAAATAAAATATCAGCTGAATTTATTGACTGACATAAATCACATTTTTTGCTGAACATACCTGACCTAACAAGGCTATCGACTTCCGTCCTTAACCAATTCGATTCGTTTCACTAATTTATTTACAATCATAAGCTAGGTACCTAAGACCGTTTAGGTCACTAATTTAGGCTTTAACAGGTGGTCAGACCAAATAAGGCATGTATTCGAACCAGCCGTGGTGCCTTTCCGAATTGTGTTCGTATTGCTAATGTTGATTGTCTTTGCTGTTGCGTACGTCGGCGTGGAAGCCGGTCTCCCAGTCGGCGACGTAGTTGACTGTTCGCACCGAACCGTCCGGCTCCACCAGAGAATATTGACCTGTAAAAATTAATAGGTATCAAGTACGTCAGTGCGTTTCCGTCGTCCTTCAAGTGCATAAATGAGAGCTCATGAATAGTACTCTGATAAATGTATTTAGGTTATCATTGGCTTCCATTCTGTTTGCGCCTTGAAATAGTCGTGATTGCGAAAATTATTAATATTCTGCAGCGGATAATAATGGGTAGCTCTCAACAAAAGACGCCAAATTGTGTAAGTGCGTATATAATAGGACATTCAATAGAATAACGGGTGCATAATAAAAGGGACCAGTCTGAGGGCTCCGGGATTATTTGATACTGGCTTGGCCTCTCCTAAGGATGGCTATTAAGCAACTTTTTTTTTAAAACGTTGCCCCACACAATGAATTTCCTTCAGGTCGTGGGTGTGTTACAAATATTTAAACTCACACAAATAGATATATTACAAATACAACTTTTTGTTCCGTCCGGGAATCGAATCCGCGACATGCAGCACAGCAGTCGATCACTGAACCCTAGCCGTTGCGTCAACCGTGCTGTCAAGATGCGGCGCGGACGCAGCATTCAAGGTGGACGCACATTTATCCACGCCGAACGCGCCGAAGGAGTCAAATTTTAGAAATCTGTAAGTATACGAAATTTAAAAATCCTTTCGTTCGATTCGGCGCGGAAAAGTGTGCGAGGTTTCATGAGATTTCTTATACAGAATTCTAAAATTCGTTTCGTTCGACACCTTCGGCGCCTTCGGCTCTGATAAATGTGCGTCCACCTTTAAACTACAGTTTATCTATTATGGACAGGCTGGTTGTTTGGTGGTTCCAACGCAGGACTGTGTACTTAGAGAATAAAAAAACCGGCCAAGTGCGTGTCGGGCCACGCACAGTGTAGGGTTCCGTAGTTGCCCATCAAAATACTTATACGAACTAATTAAACTGATTCGCTGAATTTAATTTTAATTTAATTTACGTACATTAACATTATTAGGTACCTAAGTGATTCAGTAGCCAACTCATAACGTCTAAAAACGGGCCCACGTAGGACGATGGTAACTGTAGGAGTTATAAAAACCAACTTCACAGGTAAAGTTGGAAAAGATGTTGTCTATTTGAGTACCACCGCGTGTAGAGAGAAGCGGCTGTAACAAAGATTTAAACCAGCGTTACGTAATAATTCGAATACATCGCTTCAAGAATGGTTTAAAAAAAGAGTTCCCACGATTTCTCCAGGATTCCATCATCAGATCCTGACTTGATGATCCTGGGACCAATTGAAAGGTGTACTCTTTCAATCAAAAGACGCTCCGATCCGCTCCCATCCACTCCGATCCGCTCCGATCCACTCCGCCCCGCTCCACTCCACTCTACCCCGCCCCACTCCGCACCACTCGGCCCCACTCCGCCAAACTCCGCCGCACTCCGCCCCACACCGCCCCACTCGGCCCCACTCCGCCCCACTCCGCCCCACTCCACTCCACTCCATTCCATGGTGACACACAGTTACACACATTACCCTCCTTTGCGTCGCGCAGTCGGTAAAAAGTGTCGTGACAATTTTGATCCGCCTAGCCCCCTTTCGCAATGCGCGATAAGGAACTTCGTTCCAAAAAGATTACGGCGAATTGAGAACCTCCTCCTTTTTTTGAAGTTAGTTAAAAATAGTTGACAATAAACCTACCTATCCCCAAAACATACCCACCTATTATAGCTGTAAAAATAAAGTTGACAAACTTACATTTGCAGTTGAACAACATGTTCTCCGATACATTTTGTTTAGGACAATATGTTATCCAAGTACGTTTTATAAGTTGGTCGACTATTACTCGTAAACTTGTAAATCCTACTTAGTCATGATAATTTTCTTTTAAACTTCGTTATACATATATACTACTATTGTGATTTTTATCACACCCCCAAACATAGATAACCGTTTAGCTGGAAGAGGGGACACTCGAGTTGAGCAAAAATTAGCACTTTAAAGCTTAATATTTATTTTCACAAACGAATCTTTTTATCAAAAAATTGTTAATGGAAACTATCAATATTTTTTAAAGGCCCATTTAATGATACCCCACACTAAGGGGTTCGCGAGAAAAAAGAAAAACATCCCCGCTTTACGTGTACAGGAGGTACCCTAAAAAAAGTATTTTACGAGATTTTATTTTACCACTTTTTCAGCGCAATAAATCCGTACATTTACACCAAATAACAGCTTTCTAGTACTGGGCGTCTCTGAGCTAAGCTGCGGACAGACGGACGGACGGACGGACATGGCGAAACTATAAGGGTTCCTTGTTGACTACGGAACCCTAAAAACAGAAAATAATCTGTTCAATGTTAGGTAAACGATACAAAAGTTCATACCTTTGACGACTTCTCCGTCCCTTTCTTCCTTCTGTTGTTTTATGTCACCGGTGTGGGGGTCGTTGACACTGTATTCGAAAGCATACCTCGGGTGGGCGTCCTGCAAGGAGGGTTATCATAATTTAGATGGTGCCGTGAGAAATGTCAGTTGCAACAAAGGTCGCAACGAGTATTGAATGATCTTTAGTGTCCATTAACTGGGTTAGATACCTAGAGCACACCTACCGAGTACGGGTTATAGGTAATGAAATTACCTTAATTGGTTCAGGTATAGAAAGGTCTTTAGGTCAAATAGCTGAAGGAATGATTGGCTGCTTGTAGGATTGATTTAGACCGCTAGCCGTCAAACTTATAAAAAAAAAATGATTTAAAATTGTAGACAAAATGTAAACGTTCCTTTTCCAAAGTCTTAAATTTTAAGTTCATAGATCGATGTGCAAAAATAAAAAGCTCTTATAAAGCTGCCACTCAATCAGGATCCTTATCACTGATAAGAGGGTGGCAAGACGACAAGGCGGTGAAAGTAGGCTAGATGTAAACGGACGAGTTCGTACTAATTGTTATGTAAGCGAATGTGCTGATTCAACTGGTCTGACGCACCAAACTGCACTTTTTATTGTCAAACTGAGGGCAGTTTGACAATAAAAAGTTTGGTAATCCGAGTTAACTGTTCAGTGGTTCAGAAACATCCTTCATGAAAATATTTTCGAAAAATGCCAGTTACACAATTACCAACCCCGTGCAAAAGTGGTTGCATTCTGTATATCTACTTGAAATCTAAATATGTAAAAAATATATTGATAGTCTCTCAAAAACGCGTTACTTTTGGTAGTGTTCTTAATTTTCAGGAGAAGTTTAATATTTTTTGAAATATTTTTAATTTTGTATCTGAATAGAGCCGAGGCGTGTCACTCACTAATATGATTTATACATCTAAATAGGAGGATAGAACGACAGAGGTAACCATGTATCATGTTAGGACCCTATCAGGTGGTGTTCTGTACTTAATCATCACGCTCAATGAAAATTTGACTTAAAAGTTTTAGCCAGCAAGAATTCAAGGAATTTGTCGCTATTGAAATAACAGTGTAACAGTGTAACGTTAGTAAGTTTCTAGAATCACAAATTGGTACCTACATTTAGGTGAATAGATCCTATCTGCATTAGAATTTCAGTACCTACCTAAATAGGAGCATGGTGTGCAATTTCGAGTGGACAGGGACACTTTACATAAATAATTGTATCGTGAATACCTAAGTTACATTTAAGCTGATCTAAGTTCCAAGTCATCGTGTAGAAGAACAAATATGACAAAAATTAAGTTACCTTCACCTATTTATAGTCAGCTGAGCTAAGACCTGTATTATGCAAATAATACCTATATTGAGATCCGATTAGATTTGCTAAGCGGAGCAGATTGGATTAAGTTGAGAAACAGATTCTTAATCGTTATCACCGTAAGGACATCAAGACCAAGAGGCAAAATAATGAAAACCTATTCTAAGACCTTGACCCGAAGCTAATTAGCTCTACACAGCCTGCACTTCTCAAGATATTACTTAAAAAATGGTTAACATCATAAATGGAAAAATTAATGACATCAGAACGTATGAATTCCGTTCGAGAAAAAAATGTACGAATATGTACTTATGTACCTATTTGATTTCTCGATGGTAAGTACGCCTGCGTTAATTAAATTGAAGCAATTAGATGTTTTACTCCTAATCAATCAAATGACACTGTAATGGGGTTTGTGGACCATTGCTCAACAGTCAACATGTGGGTAAACACGACACCGGCTGAACGCTTGACTATTTCTCACATTTAATCAGAGCGGGTAATCGGTCAAGATTTCGATGTGGTCAGTGGCAGAACCAGTCCTGGATCTAACTCGACAGCCAATCAAAGTGATTACGTCACTGCATTAGTTATAGGGATATGAAGTAACCTATCCATGGTATGCCGCAATGTCCTGAGGCACATATGTTACTCACATATAATTTTGTGTCAGTGAGTAAAACGTAAATAATTTAGTAGGAAAAAAGGACTACTCGTAAAAAACATCAAATTACTGAATAAATGGTATTTGACACATGATTTGATCACTCTTGTGATCTAAACTCTAATTACCGGGTTTAAACGACTAATTTCAAATGTTTGACGACTCTGTGACTAAACCTTCAATGAATATATTTGTCTACTATCAATAAATTGAAACCTTGTGAAAGATCAATAGGTACTTACATAGTTTTCCAAGAATTCGGTGTGAACATTCTTGCCGGCGAGGGGTGCTGCGACCTTGGCAACGGCAGGAGCGGCTACCGCAGCGTAGGCGGGTGCCGACACGTGCGCCGCGCCCACGGGAGCACTCGCGTACTGACTCACTGAGGCCAATGCCGGCGCCGAGTAATGAGCAGCAGCCGGGGCTGCGTACTGAGCCACAGCAGGAGCTGAGTATTGAGCCACAACTGGTGCCGAGTGCTGGACAAATGCAGGAGCGGATTGTTGAACCACTGCTGGAGCTGAGTACTGCACTGCGGGGGACGCATACTGCACAGCATGTTGCGTCACCACCGGCGCGATGTACTGACTGATGGCTGCACCAGAATGCTGGGAGTACTGACTAACTGCGCCACCGGAATGTTGTGACACGACCGGCGTGAAGTAGTTTGAAGATGGACCAGAGCCATGAGACACAGATGAAGTGGAGTATTGAGCGACTGCTGGAGCAAAGTGGGCAACAGACGCAGCCACGGGAGCTTGACTGTATTGCGTGTACTGAGTGACAGCAGGTGCCGCCACGGATGCGTATTGTGCTTGTCCCACAATCTGTGACTGTTGCACTCTCAAAGCGGGCGATGTTGCGTATCCAGAGGATGGAGCGGCATACACTTGTGATACCACTGGCCCTCCTGATTGAATGTTGCTGTACGAGTTAAGAGATGCCTTGGCTGCTGATCCAGCTGAATAAACTTGTTGTGCTACTAAGTTCTGTGTCACATAAGAAGTCTTCGCTGGAGACAAAGAATATTTGGCGATAAGTGGAGCCGCGGTCACTTTGGCGATGATCGGTGCTTGAGCGTACGTCGCCAGAGGTGTGACAGTTTTTCCTCCAGAAGCAGCTGATGATAGGCCGGCCGAGGTCGCATAACCGTGGTATTCTTTTGTGTATCCTTGAGCAGCATAGTTATTGTAGTTGTTTGTGAGTGATGCAGTTTGATAAGTGGCGGCTGGTTGTGCTGCGTAGGATATCTGAGGTGCTGCTGACTGGTATGTTATGCCCGTTGAGTAAGTTGCACTTCCACCAGAGGAGTAGTCTGAGCTGCCACTCGAAGAATAGCCTGATCCTCCAGAGTATTGAATTGAAGGTGCCGATACGACTGGTTGTGGGAGATATGTGTTGGCAGGGGCGGCAACGGCTTTGATACCGGTCGTGGTGAGCTGCACTCCAGGTGCAGGGTACGAGTATCCATTGTCGCAACCAGATCCTTTCTGAACTTGGCTCAAGTGATAGTTCAGATCAGGGTCGTGGTAAGCAAGTGCATTTTGTAATGCCAACACAATGAAGATCATCTGAAACAAAAGAAACCGTAAGTTTATTTTTTCAATTATCCGTAAAATTTTGTTTAATAAAGTAAAACACAAGGAAAAAACACTACTCACCGACTTCATTCTTATTTTTATTATTAGCACACTATAAACAATATTGCATAAATGTTTTTGGCAATGTTCGCATTAAATTGTCGAAAGCTTAAAGTGTATTTGCCAAACTTAAGCGTAAATCGAAATGAGAGCAAAGTTGGTCCGCAAAGTCTTATATAGCGATCTCATATGTGTAAGAACGGGTCACACTTTTTCACGTTCGCCGTCAGAAGGTACGTCAGTGGGCGCGGCGCGGGCGCTGGTGGCTAAAACACGGGCTATATACTAAACTTATGACTACCACACGTTAGAAACACCATTATGTTAACTTAGTACCTAGATATGTCTATAAATATCACTTAATTAGGTACGAGAAACGTGAGATACATTCAGATTTTGCTGATTAATTGTCTATTGAAATATTGAATGACTGTTTCAGTTAGTATTTTTTAAGCATTTATTGATTTTTTCTTGAAATTGAATTAGTTACATACTCGTAAAATATAATAATAATAATTAAAATGACGTCGATATTTTCGGTAGATTTTTTAAAAATAATACATTAATTTGACAACGACAACGATTCCCTTTTCATTTGGACGCAACGTTATGAATAGTCTTCACCTAAAATTGTATAATACCTATTGTTATTTTGATTACTATATTATTAAATGCCCAGCAGCAAAAACAGAATTTACTGGAACTTAGAAACGAACCCAGAACCAAACACTCAGCTGCTTGTCGCTTGTAACCACTTGACCAATCAAGCAACCATTAAATAAATAATTACCTGAAAAATGTCATTAAGATAAAAGTTGTTACACACGTAATTAAATAAATTAGTATATCATAAAATTATTAACTCAGGTCATGATCACGATAGATAAGTTGCTTCATATCGCGACACTTCAAACTAAGCACGTATGATACTTTAAGCTCATAATTTATCCGTCAGTTACGAAATTAATCCCCAATTAGATGCTAATACGATGAATTTGTTTTGTACGACTCAATGATATCATAATTAAGCGTTTTAGGAGTATTGAAATGTTAGTGTATCGATACACTTACTCGATTCTTTTAAAGCATAACTCAAGTAGTCTATTTAACTCTGTGACTTGATACGTCAAGATCTTTTGTTACAGATGTAATGAGTTTTCACCAAGGCTGTTTGTTGATTTCCATCGCTGTCCTGTCCATTGATTGGGGTTAAAACAATTGGTAATTAGTTAGGTTTATTCTTTTTTTGAATTATGCTCTTGAACATTCTGTTTATGATCCGGTCGCGATATGTTGAGACCTTTTTTTTTATCGTGGTAAAATCATCAAATGAGTCCTCCCACCCAGGCCGGAATGGGAGGGTTTGTCAGACTTACTGACTAAATCCACGGTGATGCTTCAATAGCCCTTTACGTTCCAGGATCACGGTTACCTGATGAGACAGTCCCGCGACCCCAGCAGGCTTTGGCCTTCTAAGGGGGCCCAGACAGATTGTTATAGTCCTGTGCGGAGGTATTGGATAGGGCTGCATGTTTGTAGGCTCTGTCGTTGTTGTTTTTCTCTAGTTTTTATGTTTAAGTTACTAATATAGTTTTAAGTTTTCACGATGTACTTCTAACATTTTAGGGCCCGAATAATCTGAAATAAATATTATGAAATTGAAATAACTTTGCATATCATTATCTTTGTTTCTGTTCTGAATTGTATTGTATACTTTTTTCTTATTGTTATTGTTTCTTCACGACACTAAGCAACCTATTGGGAACAGGTTGAAGATATCAATAGTTTCTTCAAAGTGATATAATAAATGAGACTTGTAACTCGAGTACACAGTGTCCCCTACTAGATGTTTATTAAATGAGTTCAGTGTGCAGACAGCTGATTGAGAAGATAACATTTATCTGATATGTTAATATTATGTGAGTGGACTTTGTGGTGCACGCTTCAAGCTTTTTTAGGATGTACCTAAGAAAGAGGTTCCGTATCTACCAATGAATTATTTACAGGCCGTTACTTTTGGGATCTTGTAAACTTTATTCTTATTCTTTTTTAACTTTCCCCTGCTGTTGTATTTGCTCCTTTATAGTCGGTGTGTTTTACAAAAACTAAAACTCATTTATACAAACAGCCTGACCCGAAACAATTACCTTTGGGCCATAAATACAAATGTACCTTCCGGGAATCAAATCCGTGTTATTTGTACGCGTCAGCCGATCGTTCAGCCACCGCGCCAATGGGGAAAGCCAGTAAAAGAAAATGTAGATGGCGGGACCATAGCTAAGTCCTAATCCGACCAATGAGGTAGTACTATTTTGAAGTACCTATAAGATTTGAACCAATGACGATGCTTGGAACTAACTATACTAGCGCCATTCGTTTCCCCGTTGCCATCCCCATTAGAGTCAAATTGGCTACTAAAAATAATAAGAGGAACATTATTAGGAACATAATTAGGAACTTTATTAGGAACCTTGATATTCTGATGGATATATATGAGTAATCATCGTTTTCTAGCCTTTTCCCAACTATGGTAAGGTTTGTATTCAGCCTAATCGGATTAAGCAGAACAGAAAGACACTAGCTCCATGTGAAAGATTTCACATGGAGCGAGTGTCTTTCTGGCCCTCATTAGGTAACTGCATTACTGTTTGTCAGAATTTCGGGTTTTTTCTCCCGGTCCCTGTTCGTGATACCGGTGGAGTTATTTTCTTTAGATCTTCTAAAAACATTTAAAAAATAAATAAAAGAAAATAACATGTGTACACTTTAAAAATTTGACTCCAATCAATTTTAATAATCAATCTCCGTTTAAATAACTTTTTTAAACCTTTTGACACACCAATTTAAGCGTTTCATTTTAGCTTACGATTACTGTGTGTCGAGAATGATTAATTTCCGATTCAACACTTCTACGACTATCACGGAACCCTATTAGACAGATACGGCGCGACAAGTTTTTCTCAGCATAATCTGTCACGATGTTTTTCGCACTAGAGCGGCAGTGTGCATTTGTACGATGAATAGTGTGTAGAATGGATTTTGCATTCGTTCTAATTGCGTAGGTAAGTTCAAGACATTTCCCCACATGTGTAGTCACGTACTGGTCACCAGTAAGTAATTTACGTCATTTAAAACGTTGATACGGGTTGTTGGAGGCTTGCATAAGCCAACAAGCCCCTAAGCTCTTTACTTACAGCTTACATGCTTGTGGCGAAACACGCACTAGTGGAAGGATTTGAAAGAAATTCTTTTGATACTCGCCTGTTATTGTACTGACGAGCATGTATGCATCATGCTTACTTGAAATGAAAAGAGCGATTTCATACCATTATAATAAACATTCAGGTTTTTTTCAATATGACTTCGTTCCTTCGTCCTCTTTTAAAGTATGAGGTAAATAACTTACATACATTACTTACAGGTGAATACATTATTATTTTCTTTTCAGGGTTCCATACGTCCGAATACAAAAACGGAACCCTTATAGGATCACTCGTGTCTGTCTGTCGCTTACAGTCAATTATCTCCGAATCTACTAGACCGATTGGGTTGAAATTTGGTACACATATCAATTCCTGTGACCCAAGCACAGAGGTGTGACGTGAATAGATGAAATCTGTATGTGGGAGGTAATTTTTGGGGGGAAGGGGAAAATGAAAAAAAAAGTTTTGAAAACTGCATCGTGTGACATATCAAATGAAATGTCTTGTTGAGACAATCTTAAAAGTATTCTTTTTTGTAATTTTAAAATAAATTGTTTCCAAGTTATTCAAGAAAATAGACGAAGCTTGACCATTCCCCCCCTAAACAACTGAACCTAAAATTTTGAAAAAAATACAGAAATTATTTTCTACTTATAGATTATAGGAATTAAACCTATAAGAAGTCCATGATATTAAAATAACATGGTAAATCACTCAACATTGTGCGTACCAATAAGGGTCAGATTTAAAAAAACGTGATAGGCAACATCGTACGGAATCCTCTTCACGCGAGCCCAACTCGCACTTGGCCGGTTTTTAAATTTTGCCCGTCACTTGGAATTTCTTCTGTATTGTGGAGGGGTTAAAAACACTTTTTTTTTTTTTTTTTCGTGTTAAAATCATCAAATGAGTCCTCCCAGCCCCGGGAAACTTACGTATGCAAACAGTTAGATCCAGAACAAAACAACCAATTGTAGATTATACGAATATTTGTTCCGTGTGGAAATCGAACTCGCGATACGCAGTGCAGCAGTCGATTGATCGGCTACTGCATCAACCATGCCGTTAACATCAACATTGTAATATTTAAAATAAATCTACTAATTAAGAGGATTCATAAGTTTGATATAGTTGATCTACAAAAATTCTTGCAATAATGGGAAGCTTTATTATACTCAAGTACAATAATGATTGTTTCCGCCCATTTTTTTAATCGTGGAAAATTCATCAAATAAGAACTCCCGCCCAGAGCGGAACCCGGAGGGACTGTCAGACTCGTACTGACTAAAAGCCACCGCGATCCTTCAACAGCTCTTTACGTTCCAGGGTTACGGTGACCTAATGAATAAAACAGACCCGCGACATCGGTTGTTTCCGCCCATAACACGAGAAAAGACCACAGGTAGGAAATAAAACTATCATTCGTACAAGAAATCGAAACTTGCCTCCGTGCTTTTTTTTATCGTGGTAAAATCATCAAATAAGTCCTCCCACCTAGGGCAGGGCGGGAGGGACTGTCACACTTGTACTGACTAATATCCACGGTGTCCTTCAATAGCCCTTTACGTTCCGGGGTCACGGTAATTCGTAAGTCTCGCGACCAAAGTCCGTGCTTGAAGTACTTACATAAAACCTTTAATAAATAAATAGTTCTAAGTACATTTGCCTAAATGACCATTATGGCAATGGTGTAAGGTTTGCGTTAATGAAAACAGGTTAAACGGATATTGCCAAACGGAACGGAATAGCCGAGAATTTGGTAATGGGGCGGAGCAGGGCATGCCTTTGAATAAAATATGTGACTTTATCTATACATATATGACAAAAATAATCCTAACATGACTCTTCATTAGATCGCTATGCATAACATCGTGCCTATTTTGAACATACTAATTTCAAATTATAACCTAGAACTTGATAAATACCTAATCAACTTAGTTTCTAAAACTATGTACTGGCTTTATGCACACTTCTATGAACAAAGTTTTCAAGAACTATTTCAAGTTTACACTACAAACCTTTGTTTACAAGATCTCCATTTATCAACCATTATGAATTTCCGAATGTAAAGGTCGATTAAAGCATTAAAAATTTTTGAACATTATTATCTAATTAATAGGTTTGTTTAGTATCTATCAAGATAAGATAAATTGCAGAATGCTTGCGAAGATTTAAGCCGCGTTGGTAGCTTCATACAAAAGACAACAACGCGCAAAGTTTCAAAGGTGCTATCATAATTATGTATTTTAATATAATTATTATGCATTTTCAATTATTATATGTAATAAAGGTATTTAGTGTATATATATATCTATTACATACGCTTTCATAAAAGTTCAGAAGCCTTAGATAAGAGCCAACGGGAGTAAATTGTGTGCGCGATTATCCACACACATTATCATATTATGTAATACAGTCAACGTAAATCTGTTATACCAAGAGCCCGTAAGGTAAATGCACCAACCATCGCAGTAAACTCAGCAAGCGATTTGGACTCCGATAACGTCCTGGGTGAACGACGAGCGATTTATATCTTGTCACCAAAGAACTGCGAGCTTCTGTGCCACAGAGGATTAAGCAACTGGAGAGATTATATTGTGCTGATAAACGAGATGGTATCTGCAAATAAGTTAATAGTTTGAGATTGGGAATAATTATGAGTCCTAAAATGAGAGAGAGACCAATTTGCACTGGGCCCTGGTGGATTATAACCACCCTGTCACATAGAGGAGGCCTGTGTACCAGCACAGGGAACATTAAAAGCTTATGATGATGAAGTTAAAGAGTAGCAGAGGCCGTCAAATAAAAACAATAGTGTTAAAAAAAAGTAAAAGAGTATTACACATACAAAATCGAATGAAAATTAGCTAAGCTTGTATTATTTACTTTGTGTCTTGTAAATAGGTAGTGATTTACGATGATAGATCGACACACTTATTTACACGTTATTTATGTATGACGCATATTTTTGTACCCAGTGAGAGTAAATGCACACGCTCAAGTGACACGTACGCTTGTTGCAATAGTGGTTGCAATGAAAATAAATGCAATAATGGCTTAGAGAATGACACGAGACTGCAATGTGATGGTACTCACGGGAATGAAATAAACAATTCACAAACGTGTCGTTAGATGGGAGTTTCATCACCATTAACGTTAAAGAATTAATGAAACAGTGAACTCGGCGTGGTGATTCCTTGGCGTGCTTATTTACTATGAAAATATATGTGAGTCTTCACACAAAAAACGACCCGCTAGCGCCTACGTCAAGCGGAATGTCGGCGTTATTTTTATATATACAGTTAGTAAATACGCCACGTTATCGTCACACAACGCGAAGATCGCTTTTTTTCAAAGAATTTGTTATTAAATCCGTAGTTGTAACTCCATTTGCTGACTACTCAATGTCACCACAGTGGGCACAAACCAATGCCCAGTAGCGCTCCCAAACCTGATTGTTAATCAACAAGCACTCGGCCAGTGTTTGTTTTATTGACTAGTTTTTATCAAGTACACACACATGGTACCAAATGTAACATATTTTTACGTAACCGCCTAACAACTGGCGCGAGGTTCCTAAAGTAATGGTCGCCTTTATTATCTGTACAAGGTCGATTTACTTATTATATTAGGTATAAAATAAATAAATAAAAAATCAAGAAATACTCTTTATTTAATGAGGCTTTAGTGCTCGTTTGGTGTGGCCTTGCAACTATCTTATATTAATGTCTCGAACATTAAGCTCATGAAAGTGTATTTGTTTTTGTTATTAGTATGTCATTATATCTTTATAATGTTTAGTCTATGGTTATAGCTCACACGCTTTATAAGCTTCTTTATCTTTGTCTTTGGCGCGACTTTTAAGGTCATGACGCTTTTGTCTCTGTTCAAGATGTGCTGATTATGGGCGGTACAGAAATAAAGTTTTCTTGATAAATTGATTATGCAATTATTACGTAACTAGCTGTTGCCAGCAGCTTAGTCCACTACAACTCGAAAACTATCCCACAGGAACATAAAATCGGGATAAAAACTATATAATATGCTATGTGTTAATCCAGGGTATAAACTATCTGTGTACCAAATTTCATCCAAATCCGTTCAATGGTTTTTGGGTGAAAGAGTAAAAAACATTCATCCATCCATCCAAACAAACTTTCACGTTTATAATATTAGTAGGAAGTAGGATTTGTTTACACTAAAAGATTCGATGTGATAAAAAAGGTTTAAATTGTATCCATCTTCTAAATTGCGGTTCAAGAAAAGTGTTGGTCAATGTTCTAATAGTACCGGTAGGTATGTGACAAATGAACGTTTTTTTTTAACTTTTCTAAAATAATCCGCTCCATAACAAGTAAGTTGTTGACTGTACTTTTTTTAAGTTGCCCACAATCGTTTTAAATCACACAACCAGATTCAGAATGTGTCAGGTCATAAAAAATATTTGTTCCGTGTAGGATTACCGCGACAGGAGACCGAGACAGGAGACCGCGACAGGCGACCGTGACCGAAGATTGCTACCGTATCTGTCTCCTGTCGCTGTCTGGCTCGCAACTGCCGCTCATACATTGCCTAATGCTAAGTACTGTCGCGGTCTCCTATCGCGGTCTTCTGTGGCGGTCTCCTGTCGCGGTCTCCTGTTGCTGTCTCCTGTCGCGGTCTCGCGCGCGCTCCGGCACCTTAACGCAGCAACCAATCCCTCAGTCACTATGCCAACCGTGGTGTCGACATACTTGAAGCTAGTAAACATCAATTTCAATGTCTTTATGTTAAACTTCATTACATTATACGCATTTAAACTTCTACGTCCTTCTAGGGAAATCATTCAAACAAATTGATGCAATCGCAAATAGTTTGATGACAAAATGACAGACCCAAACAAAGTCTTGCTAAGTCGTGGTATATTTTCGTGATGTGAGGTTTAAAGGTACCTTTAGTTCGTAACCTACCTAGACAATTCCCAGGCCATGCAAATGTGTCCTAGTTCCTGAACAAGCGCGGACAGGGAGAGAGACAGTCATGTCGTGATTTCAGACAATTAAACAAACATAACTGACATTTCGCCATTTATATCAAATATACTATGGCATTGTGATTGGAACATGAGTCATATCATGCATTTATAACAATTAATACTGACATTATAACGGTTGTATTTGTAAGCTTTTATGTAGGAGATAATCTTCGAAATTACTGATCGATTTCCAAAAAAAGTTTCTTCTAGTATGGAGACGCTACATTGTCTTCTTATGTAGGTTATAATAAAAAAAACAATAATGCGTGCGAAATTATGGGCATGGGTTACTCTCCACATAATAAGAACAAAGTCACTTCTTTCCTACTGTACTTTTACACCTTTCAAAGTAACTTTAAATGAGGTTTTCATCAATGGATAGTGATTCAAGAGGATTTTATATGTATTGTTTTTGCATACGTATTAACACCCGTGCTCCTCGTGCGCCTCGCTTGTTAAAAATTAAGAGACACCGGCACTAGCTTAGACTTTTAGAAAAAAGAGCCATTAGTTAGATGTCAGAGTATGTTTTTATATTTTCGTAATCATAAGTAAAGCGAAGGCGCTTCAAAAGTTAAGAAATGAATTTGAAAATAAACATAAAAGGCTTGGGGCGTGTCCTAGAGCGATTTTGCAAGATTTCACATCAATCTGAAGGAGTGGCGGCATCTCAAATGCATCAAAGTAATTTTATTGCCACGAATGTGATAGTGCCTACTTACGTGGGTTTACTAATAGGATTTTTGAAATGTTTAAGTGCCTTAGGTGTTAAAGAAAAATATTTCAGGAAGTATAAAGTTATTTATACCTATTCCTACCTGCAAAAGGTTCATAATAGCTTATACACAGCATCAGTTTTAGTTTAGAGACCCAATAATTCTACAACAAAGATAAAATATGAACAACAGCTTTATTGCTTTGATGAATTCTGAACTCGAGCTCATAAATTGTATCATTATTGTTATGCCGTGTTGAATAATTTAATTAAATGTTTATTAGGATATTCAGGTCAAATTCCAGTATCCTATCGACTGCGAATCAATTACAATTTCTAGGCAGAGATTTAGTCATATAGCCGATTGACCATTAAGCCATGTGCTCATTATTCCCATGAGCCTAATCTTTGGTTCATTACATGTTACTTCGGCTTTTGTGTAAGACCGTAATTTGTACTACCTTTATTCAAATGTCAGAGTAGCGGACGTTATAATGGGTTTCCACAGACGTTTAGCCCTGTGTACGATAAGGTTTAGTTCTACATTACTAATTTATTAGTATTCTTTGATGGAGAGATCCGATTTTCAGATTAAGACGGATGAATTTATAATTTGCTGGGAGCGAAATGTTATTAGCTTTTAAAGCGTTTGTTATTATTACATCGACATTCAACCGGATTGTCAGATGCTATTCAGTATAGTAAACTGTGTTGAACTTATGCTATTGTAAAAGCTATTGTTGTCATCGTTATCAGCGATAGAATCGTCTCTTTCTTCTTAGCCTAAGGTGTCAATATCTTTTTGTTCTGCCTAGAATCCATGTTCCACGACTTCCACGCCCACTTAGGGCGTGAATCATATTGATTTAAATAAACATTAACATATTGCACCAAACACGATGTGCTTATACAATTCACATCAGAATTAACGCATCCTTATCTCCTAGCAATAAAGACGGTTTTGGTAGCAAGTCTTACTACTGACATTTTCTTCCCTTTTACAAAATTTAACTTAATCTGTCAAAGTTAGATTAAGGAACTAGTGTAATTTTCTGTAATAAGATACATGAACGCACTTACTATTTAGTCCATATGAAGAAAGCTTGCGCAAACGCAAACCACTCTGTAACGTTACAGAGTTGTGGGTATCGGTTTCTGAACTTGTTTGTTATACTCAAATTATTACATGCAGTAATTTTACCTATGAATAGAATGTATTACACATACCTTATGTTCTCATGGGTAGGTACTGTAATAATTTGGTGCTTTTCATTCCACATATTTCCTTTGTTTGCAGGTTTTGTTGCTTGCAAATTGGAGAATTGTGCCAAGTACACAATTTTAGGTTTGAACTACGCTACTTTGAATTTACTTTTCATTAACTACTGACCTAGACATATATTCAGTCAAACTGTGTTTACTTTAAAGCTTTATAAATTCAATAAAATAAGTAATTTATATTTTTCATAAAAGTACTTTTATTATGACAAATTCCGATTAGCGGTTAAGGTCTCTCAATTAATTATTTATTCCGCTATTAATTTCACATACAAGATATCATTATAATATTTTTAACCGACTTCAAAAAAAGGAGGAGGTTCTCAATTCGTCGGAATCTTTTTTTTTTTTTTTTATGTATGTTCCCCGATTTCTCGAAGACGCCTGGACCGATTTGGAAAATTTTTCTTTTGTTTGAAAGGGTATACTTTCCAATTGGTCCCATGATCATCAGGTCAGGATCTGATGATGGAAACCCAGGGAAATCGAGGGCAACCTTCAAATTTTATAGGCACATAGTACCATTTTCATATATTTTCTAAATCTGTTCAAGTATTTGCATCTGATAATCATCATCTCAGGTGGATGAGCTGATGATGGAAGGTACAACTCCTCAACGGCTTGGAGTAGGCATCGACTGATTTAGTTTGTGTTCGCATATCTCTGGAACTACAAGTCCGATTTAAGTAATTCTTTTTTTGTTGTACGAAGTATTGTTTAACTTACGGAATACTGCAAGTTTCATCAAAATCGGTTCAGTAGTTTTTGAGATAGAGAATTTTATTAGCATATTGTGCACTTGAGCGATGCGCGATGTTGTTACCGGTGCTACGGATTACAAAATTTTAGTGCACATACATGTAAGAGAATGATTTATTTGACAAGAATTTGAGTTGAATATTTAAACTAAAAAGAGTAAAATAAAAAACTTTTTAAAAAAAAAATGTAACCGCCTTCAAAAACAACCACAAAAAAGGGTAAAATAACCTACAAAATAACTTTTCTTTCAGAAGTCGGTGGCAAAAAAAAACAATGAAAAAAAAAAAAATAAAGGCACCGACTTCTGAAAGAAAAGTTATTTTGTAGGTTATTTTACCCTTTTTTGTGGTTGTTTTTGAAGGCGGTTACATTTTTTTTTGAAAAAGTTTTTTTACAACTTACATTATTAACTTTAACTTCTCATATCCTGTCAGTGATCGTTAATCGATGATCAATTTACCGATTACTTGACTCGATACAGACAGAGTTCAAATCGTTTGGAAATAGGTATATCGAAGGTGTTATGTAACGCCAGTTGACTGACGATAACAAGGATCTCTGGTATCTGGTGTCAGATCTGGCGTGCTTCAACTTGACGGTTGAGTAACTGAGTAATTCTATCTATATGATCTGAGAATGGCCTATATGGATGGATGGTGGGTTGATCTACTTCAAGGGTAAGCACAAAACAATGCACAAGGTGAAGTTGTTTACTGGTACTAATTTATAACGTCAAACAATGTATTAGTCAGCAGGACCTAGATAAAGTGACATGATTGTCGTTAACGATGGCAATGATGGACGGATGAAAAATGGTTTTGTATGATATAAGCTACCGAAAATCTAGTGTCAATCGTAAGTCGTTGTAAAATCCATGTGCAAGTCAAAAATGTTTATTTTTGACAAAGTAACCGAAAAAGAAACGTGAATCTTGGTAAAAGTTTTTGTAGAAATACCTACCAAACGTTTTGAAACCGATTCTTACTTACTAACATCTCTAGGTTTCTGAACTGTTTGCAGCATCTCGTGTTAAATTATTCAGTTTTAGCAGAAACCGGGAACAATTCAAGACTAGTAGTCTTCCGAGTATTTCTTAATGGACAAACTTAAATTAATTCTAGCAGATATTTAGCAACCACTAGGAGCTGTTGTGATTATAAAATACAATATTGTTTATAAGCTCAAATAGTACTCGCGATCTTTAAACAGATAAAGCTCCGCAGTTCCGTTCACTTAGTCGCCACCGAGTTTCTTTAAAAGTTACATTTGATACAAATTCCATGCTTAAGTAACATAGAAGTAAAAACTTAGAATTGTAAACATGAAGTTATTATGTAATGAGGTATATGTAATGAGATAATAACCAACACATATGTACTCGCGCCCGCAATTCAATGACCAACACCTTGTTTTACTGTTTTACAATGCAAAGCATGAGCACGAGACCAATGCAGCTGTTCGTTGAAAAAATACCATATCTAACACTAAAACCTTATTTACACGAGGACAATCTGTCGCCCGAAATTTTCGGATGTCGTAAGAGAGGATAAATAAAGATAAACCGATGTCAATCAATCCTTCGTTAATAGATAAGATAGAACCGGCAAACCCGTTTTGAAATTGGAAGATTTTTTTAGCGTTTTGAGTCCTATAATCTTATCAGAAACCTAAACCAGAATAAGCATTACTATGGGACCACGTCACATTTGACGTCATGTTAATTGTCAAAATGACAAGTAGTAAACAGCTGTTTTTTTTCAAATTACAGTTCCATGAGTCGTCTGATAGAGATTTAGTTTTTTAATTAAGCGTTACCATTGAGCATCGAATAGATTCCAATCATGCTTATCGCCAGGCGACTTCGTGTAAATGTGCCTTAATAACGGCCTGCCAACATACAATATTGAACAATGTGGATTATGAATGTTCTGCAAATGAAGAATATAATGGCTCGTAAGAGGTCTGGAATATGATTGATTATATCTCGTTCACGATTCGGGCTACTTTGAAACAGTAGTACAAACATTACATATGTCAACATTCTACAATAGATTATCATGATACATGTGTGTTTCGCACGTGCATTTGTCCTACACTTGAGAGGGGTACCTACATTTGAAGAGAATTTTTGTTGAAGTACTTGTATAGTACGTTGCACGCCATTAGCAAATATATGGAGCAGGATTTGAACGTGCGACCATTTATTTGATCTCGGTTGGAAATAGGTATTAGAAATTATATATATTAGATTATATTTAATTTTATTATATTTTAGAACCTTTCCAACCAAGCTACCACTATGCTCACACTTTGGTATTCTTCATTATGGTGACGTGTCCTCACAAAAAAATACACAAAAAATCCTTAAAATTCGCGAAGCAGGTGTTAAAATATATGTATACGTATAAGCTGCGGTCTCTTATCCTATGAAAACTTCATACTTCTCTAGACTAGCTCTTGGTCAAAATCTATTTATCACTGATAACTGACCTTTTGTACATTGAAGGGACAACATTAACAATTGTTGGACAATAAACGACCTTATCGCTAAAAGCAATTAATCATGAAATGAAACCTGAAAATTGATCTAGCAGTAAGCCATTGTCATTGCGCTATAGGGTCAGATTGTTGGTCTGATAACCTATATTGTGCATTGAACAGTATTGTTAATCGATACCGTTCGAGATACCGATGGATACCTACCTGTTGCAAAGATTAAAATTAAATTAAATGTTATAAGTTAAATAAAAAATGATTATAAAAATGGTTTTAATTTTGAAGTGTGAATACTGAAATAGGAGAAAACAAAGAAAAAACCACTTACAAATTAGCGCATTCGTTTGGGGGCTACGATGTCACATACTGATACACACATTAAGCTTACTAAGGGTTTAATAAGTTCTTTGTGCTTAGAGGTTAAAAATTGACGAAGATAATACAAAATGAAGCAGGTATATGAAATTATAGAATAACAGGTTCCTAGAAATAATTATTAATCATTGAAATATTTCTAAAGCTGCCTGTTCCTTGTGGGTTTA
The DNA here is from genome assembly GCA_950005045.1 of Agrotis exclamationis. NCBI lineage: Eukaryota > Metazoa > Arthropoda > Insecta > Lepidoptera > Noctuidae > Agrotis > Agrotis exclamationis. The sequence goes on along the minus strand of OX465420.1, from coordinate 9,370,479 downwards.
CAAAGGAGCTTTATGAGCCGTCAGTCATCTGAGTAGTGGTCGAATGCCAAATACTTTGATGACTCATAACGTAAGTAATCATGACTTGCCGATAGCGAGTGTAGCGATGCATGCTGCATTATGATTTGTTAAATATTTTGCTAACGTGATTTTTCTTGTATTTTTTTTTGCAAATAAGATTACTGCTCCTACGCAAATGACTCAAACGTCTTTTACGAAATGCGAATAAATCCTTGTACCTACTAAAACTACGAAGGGGGCAGATAAAACTAAATATGTAGCATTGACCACCGCGGTGGTAAATGCCATCTATTAGTAAGAACCACCACACTGCCACCGGTGATAAGCTCGAAGGTGGTAGATGGGAATAAACGGGCTTATCGCAGTTCATTTCTGAATATAGGCTGAATAATTGTCCTCTGCCTTACGCATCCAGTTTTTCCAAGTGGTGCAGTGGTGGTCCAGTGGTATCGGCCTCGACTTACGAGTTGTAGGTCGTGGGTTCGAAGTGTTCGAACCCCGTCAGGCGCGCATTACATTGTGTAATTTATTTCATCACCACTGCTCTCAAAACGGTGAAGGAAAACATCGTGAGGAAACCGGCATGTCCTAGAACCAAAAATTCGAAGATATGTGACATCCACCAACCCGCACTGAGCCCGCGTGGCGAATTATGGCCTACAGGGAGTAGGCCATAATTCGCCACGCGGGCCTCACAGAGATGAGGCCTGTGTCCCAGCAGTGGGTACATTTATAGGCTGAAGATGAATGAGTTCATTATGAGTGTATGAAAAAAAAATGAAGCGTGACATAAGCCTGATTAAAAGACGGATCAGTGACATGTACCGTATGATAATCGTCATTTCGTTGCTATAATCCTAATCTTCTTGTTACGTACGACTTGTTATTCATAGGTACGTAACCGAGACCATAATTGATTAGCTGAAACACAATGAACAGGTGAAGGTAAGTCAATCAAACAACCTGCGCGCACAGGTTCTATTTCTTAATTTACCGAACTGCAAAGAATGCTCGCTGCCATTTAAGGTCACGCTTAACACTTTCGTCAATCGATAGAATTTCTATTCTAGTTCAAGAGATTAATACAGGTGATAATAAACATTATCCATTGTGCACGAAGTATTCAGAGGTTGGTACTGTGACAATGAGATACAGGATTAAAGAAATCTTTACCATTGTGTAATGGCGTTATCCGGTTGGAGGAGACAAGGCTTGCCATATTTATTGCATTTCATTTTCTTTATCTGTGCCACGTTAGTCTTTGTTACATGACCACATGAATTATTATGACGTGTACATAATATACAATATATGGGATCGGCTAGATATTTAGTTGGTAACAGTGGTGAAAGTGTGCAATCGATGCATTGCACATGCGCAGTGGTCCACGTTACAGGTGGGCTGTCGTATGTGAAATATGTATCTGCATGCGAGTATTTAGTCTAGGCCCTATGTCCTAATAAAATATTTAAATTGCTGTCCATTTTCCAGGCCAATTACTAGATACTTTGAAAATATCGAAGACATGCACGATAAATGCATTTTCTAGAGTGGAGTTCCTCTGAACCTTAAGTAAATGGTGGCTCGTCTGGTCAGTTTATACTTAATGTTAATGATCACGACCGTACTCATCAGAATTATTGGTTCAGTACGATTTGTGAAAAAGTTACTAAAATATTGCGAAAGTTTGTGAGACTGGATGAGAGAATGAATGTTTGTTACTTTTTCACACAAAAACTGCTCAACGGATTTGGATGTTTGGTATACAAATAGTTTATAACCTGAATTATTTCATTACATAGGATACTATTTTCCGGTATTGCGTTCCCGCAGGATTATTTTCGAGATATACAGGGCGTCGCACGGCTATGCCACATGGATGGAAAGTACTTACCTTAAATGTTGTAGATAGAACATTTTACTGAAAGAAGACATCAGGATCATTTTTTTTTCTCGTGTACCGGATTCGATTCCCGGTTCAACCATGTAATTATTTAAAAATCTATGAATGCAGTTAATTTATTTTTGTATTAAAATAATGTGTCTTTCAGTAAAATGTTCTATCTATAATATTTAAGGTAGTTTCCCTCCATGTGGCATAGACGTGGGACGCCCTGTATACGGGTCTAGTCTTTGGGAATCTTATAAAAAGCTTTGTTACAGACAGACAACGGCAAATTAAATTGTTTGAAAGGTACACATACATAGGTCCACATTACATAACAATTTTAGCCCCACAGATATCAGTGTCAAAGAAATTAATGACCTGACGGAAAGGACCTACGTTTATGAGCGCCAGCAATCGGCTGGCTGATCTAGATTTAATTGGCTAGCTCTAAGTTGCGTCACCCTGATAAAGTATCGCTATGTATGCAATTATTGGACGATAATATTTTACATATTACTCGCTAGGATCGTAAACCAAACATGTTTTTAATACCAGTTACGTTTCTTCGTCTTATGATTTCTTTAATTGATGTAAGTGGTTTTATATTAAGTGTTGCATCAATTGTACAAGTCTCAACGTTTATTATCTTAATTTAATCGCCATGATACATTTTATTTGCACTCTAAGGATAGGCAACTGTCATGTATTGCGTAAGTCGAATATTAAATTGTTGATTAAACAGTGTAAATACCACTTTTATTTGCATTTTGGAGCAAATTACTTTTGATACGATTTTTATTTGACCACATTACGATTTTTGGGAAAGGTTTTATTACTTCGTTGAAACCTAAAAATGAGGTAAAAGTACTGAAGTTTGTAAGAATTTGGAATATTAAATGATATTTTTTATTATCATGATTCATATTTACGGTCTAATAATATTGCGCCTACCTAAACGAGTTCAAAACGAGGTTCACGTTCATGTCAGTATAATCTAAATTGAAATGAACTCCCACGTATTTGGTGATTTGTAAATTCATCCACCTTCTTTTCTCACTAGGTGTTGCAAGTCGTGGTTGTACAAGAGACATACAATTCAATTTAGACCAATCCGGCAAGTAGTAATGAACGGTCCAATTAACACCCACAATGACACCTTAGAGTCTTACATAATTGGATTTACGTTTCCTTTCATTCATTGGGATTACGATTTTGATTGATACTTTGATCTTTTTAGAATTTACGCACTAATAGTGTCTTTTTCTCTGCGGAAAGAAAACTTTGAACCGTATGACGTTAGGAATAATGTTGGAGAGTTCGACACTTGTATGTGCCTCGGTGGCTCGGTTGATAAGAGCGTTGGATGTACTGAATCCAAAGGTCGCAGGTTTAAATCTCGTACGCCGTGCGATTTTTCTTTCTATGGAAAATCTCTAAAATTCGAGACGCATGCGTATATTTAAACACATTTAGTAGTATCTATACCTATTCGATCAATGAATTATACAAACGTAAGTTCTTTACTTGATTCCGTACATATTTCGCAAAGTACTGGCACTAATAAGAATTTACATGCTCACTGCTTGCATATGATTATTTTTTGAGATATGTAAGCAGCATTCATGAACCCGCCTTTATGCATAAACCTCAGCAATATTTAATGGTTTTTGTTAGCACCGGTATATTTTTGAATTACTAAGTAGGTATAGAAAACTATGATATATGACAAACTGGAATTATAAATTATGTATGTGGATTTGTCACTGCTGTGGTTAAAGCTTAGTTTCCGTTTGTGCTTTTATTAAATGAATAGGAATCCACCACAATCGTTGAATCCGTTAGCAAATCGTTAGAGGAAAACTATTTAACATGATTTCATTAGAGAATAGAAAAGTGTAAGCATTGGTCATGGGTCACCCTGTGGTATCGGTCAATACGACGAATTACGGTGTTAGAATCTAATCTGGAGAACTGTTAGGAATTTGGTATGACCAAGAAACAAAAATTGGAATGACTTTATTGAGACCTGAGTTCTCGTTGTGTTTAAGCGCCCTCTAGTGAATAAATCGTGACCAAAATACATTGAATCGAAGTCCGCGTACTTTCAAACACACTGTTGCAACTTAACGTAACTAAGTTACTTAAATATGTAATAATGTTGTGAACTTACGCCAGATGTAGCTGTAATATGTTTGTACAAGCGTGGGCAATACGTTTAGGATCTTATAAAGTAACCTACTTCTAAGTAAATCTTTAAAATAAATAAAGAATTGGGGAACGGATTGGTAGGAGCTTATAAAGAACTTGTAAGTGCTTTCTTGGTAGGTCGCGGAAATATCTATAGGCTTCTTCAGGTGTAATAAGCTAATTAAAGCAATTGTACCTACATGTTTCAGGAGGCACATAAACAGGACCGAAAACGTTTTGCTAATACGAATGAGGCAAGGCTACTTAATTAGCAAAGAGCTAGCATGTATGGACGCAAAAAACTAACATAATAAACCAAACTAAGTGAAGAAAATGTACTTATTTCCCCCATTGTTAATATTTGAACACAATATACTAAAACATTTATGTAATGTTTTGATCATTCATACTCGAAATATGTAATATGAGTATATAGAATATTCTCGCCTTGATGATCTCATAAACAAGTAAAATGTGCTTGGTACAAAATCATCATCATCAATCAGTCTTCACTGCAAACAACAAAACAACCGACAAAAAATCAAAACAAGAATATCAAATCACAATCAAACGCGAATAGTAATGTTTTACTACATATCTCATTTACGTTTGCATACAGTGCTATCAAGTATTTTAATTGACAAGGACCTTTGTCGATGCATACATCCGCCGGCGAGCGCATTGTTCCACTTATCAGATTAGATGGCTCTATAAAATGCACTTCGACGAGACGAGACCCTTCAATCCACTGGCTTGCTTTATTTACGTCTTTGATTGCAGCTCTGTATCATGGATTTTATTTATTTTAAGGCACGTAAATGTCAAATTTTCTTAACTTCACGTCTTTTGCGCCTTGATATTTAAATTCCCTAAGCATGCCATGTCAACGTACAAAATTGCGTCGCAAATTTCTGCAGGACTTACAATCGAAGTGTTTTTAAATTGGAATTGTTTGTAATTAAGACTGCTTGAATGTTTTCGGTCTTCCAAACTAAATAAATGTTTTCTCTGTTTCAGATGGTATGGCTGATGAATAGTTGGTTGTTAGCAAGTGGTTCGCCTGTCGCGATGTTGCAGCACGCTACGTCTTCGCAAAGCATTGTGTTTCATCAACTTCAGGCGGCACCAGTGGCTCCGATTACTAGTAAATATTATGTCAATTGCATGCATCCAAATGTTTTATCATCATTACCACCATCATCAGCCACTGTAGGACATAGGTCTTTCCAATAGCATGCCATTTAACTCGACAACTGGCTGATTATATTATTAAGTGAAAATTGGTCATCATTATCATTAAATTAAGTAATTGTTTTCTTGTTTCAGCACCAACACCTGTAGTTCCAAGTAGTAGTGCAAATCACGTAAGTTGACCCTTTCTCATATACTTATCTAGTGATAAATTATATTTATCTTGTAAATGGCAATTTAAAAAAACACTTTTACACATCAAAACACTATTTTTAAACTGGATGAGGCCGTTTTTTCGTACCTTCGTTAACTCGCAAAAGAAACAACTCAAACTCAAACATTTATTGCATTCATGAGGTGTTACAAGATGTTACAAATTTTGCCAGAACCTGTCATGAACCGTGCAAAGGCACAGCAACTTCAAAATGAACATAGAAGTTATAACAAAATACAGTATTGAATATATAAAGTAACAAATATAAACGTTTTACTTAATAAATTAATACAATCAATAGGTACCTAATATTAGTAGGAACATGGAAAGGAACTATACCTTATTTATTTATTTTACAACCAAAAAAGGCCACCAAGTCAGACGAGAAGTGGCGATGGCTCGTCAATAAAAAATACAGCTAATTTATTTCTGTAAGGCGTATTGCTAAACTTATTAATTCTTGTGTTACAGGCTAAATATGAGTACAAGTACGAAGTATCGGACCACCAGACAGGAGACAGGAAGAGTCACTGGGAGAGCCGGGATGGTGATAAGGTCCGAGGTGTCTACACATTGTACGAACCTGATGGTGCACTAAGGACCGTGGAATACACCGCCGACGCCTTACATGGGTTAGTAGCACCTACATCATAATCTGAAATGTGTCTTGGAGCTATGCTAGCGTCTTACTATGTTCTATCGAAAAATAGACTAAAATGGTGAGACGACAGTACAAAAATGGACTTACAGTGTTGCGTTGCATATACGCTATCAATTTTTGTGCAGCAGCTAGGCACCTATCGAAATAGTTATATTATTTTCAAATGATTTCTGAAAACGAGACGTAGGTATTGTATCACGGGAAACAGTCACTTTTTCCAAATAAGAACTCGATTTGTGCAATGTATATCTATGGCAATAAAATCAGCTTGTAAATTATTACTGTAACTTGTCACAAATTACGCCGAAAAAATTTATTTGTTGAGCTAATATTTGCACTAAATAACTCGTGCTATTTGAGAAAAAATCTATAAAAAATCTGGGCTATTGTTTGCTTTAAAACTAGAACCCAGAACCTCCCAAAGCATTCACTTGAAATTGACAGGCAGAATAAAGTCGTAATTTTAAAAATTGATATTTGAATTATTCCCTTTGGATCCCACATTTCGTCTATTAGATAATAGACTTGGTGAAGCTTTCTATTTGTAATTATTGTAAACACGCTGAATTCAAAGGGCGAATTTTCTACTAAGATTCCACCGGTTAATTTAACAATGATAATTACGTTGTTGCTACATTTAAATTTGTTTTAGTTAATTAAGCCTAGCTTATTACAAATAACTGTGTAGAAATCGATTGAAGAATTTGATGTGATGTAGGTGGGATTTCGGGGGCTTGGTCGGTTTCGTGGTTCGAATTTTTCTTCCTATAGAAAATCTTTGAAATTCGCGACGCATGCGTTAATACATATAATATTTACAAAATGTTTGGTAACTTTTGATATTTTTTCTAGATTCAACGCAGTAGTTCGGAGGAAGGAGCCAAACAATCGGTCTCACCTAAGTGCGGGATATCAGCATGACACACCAACCTCCAGTGGTCACGATACGTACGATGAGTCAGGCCTTGGATACACTTCAGAGAGAGGCATCCCGGGGCAAGGCAGTGCAGCCAGACGTCCAGGGAAAGCTAGCTCTTACAACCCAGGAGTCGGATTTAGTGTAGTACATGGACATAATTCAGAAAAATCGTACTAAATTATCAGATTTGAGTAACAACGCGTTCACACCTGAGTAATTTTTATAACTTTGTTTAGTAACTTATTGTTATTAGAAAGGTAGTCACTCAGCGGGTATTCAGCTGTCCCTGTTTAGATGAAAGACAGCCCCAATATTTTAAAGGCACGGTTGCGCAGTGGCTGAGTAATCGACTGCTGAATAACGTGTCGCGAGTTCGATCCCCGCACGGAACAAATATTTGTATGTTATGTGGTGTATATTAGTGAGTTTCTATGTTTGTAAATGACGAGAAGGCTACGCAGATGATGGTGATGATAACTCTAGAATTGAACGGGTTGCAAAAATGTACAAACGCAAATGTCTGATTGTTAGTTAGATGTTTAGAGTTTATCTTAGAAATAAGATTGTATTACTAATTAAAGGCAGTAATGTTTGTTAAATAAGTTTTATTTGTCAGCGCTGACTTACTTTGCGAGAAAGTTAATGGTAAATGAGTACATTTTTCAGTCGAGATCGAAGAGTTCGTATGAATGAGACAGTCCAGTTTAATGATGATGACCATGATCATGATGATGCTCATGATGGTGGTGGGGGATGATGTGGTGGTGAGCCGTCTTGTGGTGGACATCAGCTCTGAAACTGTAACAAAAGGAAAAGAGAATTTAGTTAAGTGTCGATTAGATAGAAACCAATGAAAGTTTTGTTGACCAGTTCATTGAAATCAGCTTCTTTTTCCTTTCCAATTGATGGTAGGAAATGTTGAATATTAAATGAGTTGGGCTGAATTGGGCCCAGTTGATGGCCATGCTTCTTATGACGGTCATTTTAGGTCATTAAAAGAATTATTGTTGCTGAGTTTAGGTACTTTGAGCACTCCAAAATATGCATGGGACATGATTTGCTCAGGAGTAACATCAACTATTGTTAACGCAAATAAGGCAGCCAAAAGGCTGACACTGCTGGATTAATTCCATCCTAAGCGTCACTACGTACATCACCCTGTTCTGTGCTTTTCGCATCCCACGGTTTTCACTGAGTCATTATTCCATCTTGCTTTGAAGCCTTCCAACGGTGCACCTTTCAGTACACAGACACACATAAGCCACTCTATTGTGGTGTCTAGTGATAGTGTAGCTTTGATGTTATTCTGGAGTAAGAGTCAGGTGTGGTAGAAGGTCACGTACCCGTGGTGGTCATCAGCGGTGTAGTGAACAGTGCGCACGTTGCCGTCGGGCTCGACGAGCGAGTAGGAGCCGCTCACGTGGTCTCCGTCGCGGTGCTCGTGCTGCGATTTGTGGTCGCCCGTGTGTCCGTCCTTCACGGAGTATTCGAACTTGTAGGATGGGTGGTGGTGTTCCTGGATTGAGAAAACATTTTAGGTTATTTGATGGAAAATAAAAGAATCTCTAATACAATGTTTACATGTTTGCCGTGAAAGATTGCCATGCCCTCCCTGGTAAAGATTTATAAGAGGATTTAAATGTATTAGGTACTATTATTTCCTTTGCCATATATTATCTTCCGCTAACGAATTATTTTGAACAAATAAAATATATAACTAGAAAAACAAGTAACAATCTCGTAGTGTTACTTGCCTACTACGAGAAAAATTGATGTAATTTTCAAAATATTTGAAAGTGAAAACGATTGATTTTCATTACACCAATTGTGAAAATAATAGAAAAAAAAAACTACGGTAACGATGCCGGAACCGTATTGGTTAGGAAAATATAGAAAAATAAGATAAAGAGTGCTCACATGATCCCAGTGGTGGTGTTCATCATGATGTCCGTCATCATGTCCGTGATGTCCATGTCCATCGTGATGCTGGTGGTGTCCATCGTCGTGATGACTATGATGTCCATCATCGTGATGGTCATGGTGGTGGTAATGAATCGGGTGGTGGATCTTATGCTCGTGGTGGATGTCGTGACCATGCTTGTGATGGTCGACGCGAGACTGGTGCGACACCGCTGACTGCGTGTGCGCAGTCACAGCCAAAAGACACAGGGCAACCTGACAAGGCGAATAGATACATTACTAACACTTGGGTTAAGATTCTGCTTTATGATTGAGAAAATAGAAGAAATTCTCACTTTTAACCATTTCTTATTCTTATAATTAGGATGCCAAGGCGAAATAACAATTTCCACAATGTCACATCACTCTCACGTTTGATATTACATAAATAGGACTGATTAACCAAATTTTAGGTTTACTAATGAATGAGAAAAATTACCAAAAACTCTTCAGAAAAGTCCCACTTTCATCACACCTGATGGGACAACATAGCAGAACAACAAACTCACCCGCACTAAATCACTCACACGTTTCAAATAACAAGAATATTCATGTTATGATAATGCAACTACTCATGTATGTAAAGCCATGCTTCCGGGAATGTTACTTTTAAATGATGTATTCCGATATAGGAACTTAATTGTTATCATTTCAGCACTTGGCTAATTATACACATTTAATTGCTTGCCAGTTAAATAGGCAGAATTTTTTTTTTTCATTTAATGAAGAGATTGTAGGATTTGTTTTAAGTAATTAATTATTTTAATTAAAATTGAATAAACAAACATGTACTCACTTGTAAAAACATTTTGTTAGATATAATATTTGTTTGTTAGCTGGACTTCAACTATGTAAAAATCGCGGATTGTTCAGCTTATATTCCTATTCGTGTGTCTATTCGGGGGTGCAACTCAATTATAACGACATTACGTTAGATTCTCACCAATTAGTTGAAAAATAATAGAGTTAATACGTGAAACCTAAGTTTCTTTTGCGGTATCAAGGGCGTAACGATCCATTACACAGATTAATTGGAAATCCGTCAATATTGCTCACGCCTGTAATTATTCAATAAATACACTTAATAAGCACGCGATCACATACCCAATTTGTTAAGGAAGGACGTCACAAATACTAATTAATGAGACTGTTTTCCTAATCAAAGGTTATATAACCGCTGACACTCCAACAAGTTTCTTTGAACACTGTTGCTGTGCCTTGTTGTTAGTTCTGTTCAAAAATCACGTTCGGAAATAATTGGTTCAATTAAGTACTTACCTTTCTTTAACAGATTTCCATTTTGCAACTGCTGTGGCTCTACTAGTACACTCTAGTGATTTCTATATTATTTCGTTTTTGAGTCGCTTGCAACTTGCATTAGTATCCCGTCGTAATTTTGTACTACGAGTACCTCACAATTGTTAGCACTGTTAACTTTTCTTTTATCATTTTCGGAACCTTTGCTAAACTTGCAACGGTCCCCTGAAGCGACGACACATCCCGTGGAACAAAATGGTACTTGTATCAAAGTTCAAAAGCCATCCAACACTTTATTTTTTAGGTTAATTTAGGTATCATTTACTTTATTTATCAGTATTGTCTGTACTACACTCTTCGGCTTATAGTGTGATTTAGTGCTGCCAGAGTTTCGTGACCCATATTTTCTTCTATTTTTTTGTAACCTTTCTCCTGGAATGTCTGTATGTCTAACTCACATACATAAACACCCAAATGCGGAACAACTACTAGCAGATCTTATAAATACTTGTACCGTGCGTGAATCGAACCCACGACACGCAGCGCGGCAGTCCAAATTACTCATCATCTTACTGTACTATCTTCATATGGTTAAAAGTCGTGAACCAATTGATAACCAATGAAGGAAACCTCAAATATTTCGGGTAGTGCTAAGAACTACACAGCTCAAAGATAACTGAAAAGTATAATGAAAAGGACAAATGTTTTAGGTATTTTAATGCATGCATACAGTGCGTCTTTATCATCACTATCATCTGACATCAGCATACATAGGCCTTTCCAATGTACACCTTTCAACTCGATTCTTTAAATAATAAGAAATCGTTGCTCCACTTCACACAATCAATTTCTCCTGTATCGTGGATAAAATCATTTCAACCCACAGATACTACCACAACTTCGTTCGGGAACCGAATTTACGTCACACAGAATAGCCAATCGCTCAGCCACTGCGCCAACATGTCTACAATCCTCTGTTTTATGTGCCTCTCCATATAAAACGATACTTATTTTAGTTTTATTGATTTCTAGATTATTTTGTAATAAAATTACAATGAATCCTTGAGCTTTTGCAGTTATTTGAATATAAATAAAGGTTGATAATAATATTTTTCTATATTATATTGGCCCAGTGGTATCGGCCCCGATTTACGACTTGTAGGTCGTGGGTTCGAATCCACCGAGGCGCATTACTTTGTGTAATATATTTCATCACCACTGCTCTCAAAATGGTGAAGGAAAACATCGTGAGGAAACCGGCATGTCCTAGAACCAAAAATTCGAAGACATGTGACATCCACCAACCCGCACTGGGCCCCTCGTGGTGCACTGTGTCCCAGCAGTGGGAACATTTATAGGCTAATGATGGTGATAATATTTTTCTAGTACAACTGCTAATCGAATTGATAAAGTAAAATGATTCGTCATTGTGTGCCCACGCAATGAAAGGATCTCTTTATAGAGACTGATGAAAATAGGAAAACGCTAAAGAGATTAAAATATTTAGCTATAACAAGAATCTTTAAATAAAATACTGCTCTCGAGCCCTACCTGACGGAGCTGAGAATGGCTAGCCTAGCCTCTCACCCTGTGCTCTGGTTTCCTTGTCCTGAGTACTGAAGCCGTTTTGTAGGAGATATAGTACATTTTTTTCTTGAATGACTGTGCAGAACTGTGAAATTGAGTACCATCCGGTCGGTTGACGGTTACCCATACCGGCGCCCAAGAACTAGCTCTTGCCTTTGAAAGGCGCGCATGGAGCACTACGCCCCAAGATCTCGGGTCCAGTTTGATAGGGGGCAACGGATGTAGCCCTTGCTATTTTTTTTATTTTTTTTTTTCGAGGTGGAAATTCTCATAGGACTTCTTCAGCCTGGGGAAAGGCGGAGGGGCATGTCAGACTTGACTGACTAAAACCTCCCCGGTATTCCCTCGCACACTTGCGTCCGGAGCTGCGGGTGCGCATGTGACTTCCGCGGCCCCGGACTAGTGCCGGCCCGCCTCTTGCAGGCCCCTTCCGATTGGGGTGAGGTGTTCTCCCCTTTACCTCTTAGATAGGCGGACGCGGAATACTGCACGCTGTCTTCTTCTCGGGTCCAGTTGAGTGGGGGATGACATACGTCCCCGAATCTGCCGCCACTTGGACCCAATGTAGCCCTTGCCTAACTCAACTACAATGGGGTCGGTTGCTGGCCTAACCACATGCAGCTGGATACTAATACTTTATACGGAATAACCGTTTATCTACCTCTCCACATATTTCCTCTGTAATATGGTGCCTTTCAGAAATACTACTGTTAACGACGGGCGAATGGTTCTTTTGTGTTTTTGAAAGAAAAGCACAGAAGGGACTCGATATTTTTTAGGCATAGTTCATCAATCTCAGCAAATCTATTGGCTATTTGACTGAAAAATTCTAATTAGTTGGTCAGTTAATTAAAAAAAAATTCGACCCGTATCATTTCTTTTGTTACGTAAAGCAAAATTGATGGAGATAGAACGATTTCAAAATTGGCAATAAGTCACAATTTAGTTCTTTTGGGCTCATTTAATACATCATGATAAGAACTTTGAACATAGTTGGAATTTGACAGTCTTTAACGGCTCAGGCGCAAAATGTTCCTTTCGCAAAATGTCCACAGGTAGCAAAATGTTCCTTTCGCGGAATGTACCTTTCGCAAAATGTACCTTTCGCGGAATGTCCCATTTCGCGAAATGTTCCTTTCGCAAAATGTACCTTTCGCAGAATGTACCCTTTCCTCAAACACGCATATGTAGTGATGTTTAATCAGTATAATGGGAGGGTGCATAGTAAACATAAACTAAAATAAAAAACAGAAATCAAAGTATGAGAATTTTATTTCTCAAAAAAAAAAAAGATTAAAAAAAGAAGAAAAAAATTGCAATAAAATCAAAAGAAAAAAATGACTCATCATTCACACAAAAATATTTGACAAACGAAAACACAATTCTTAACATAAATTAAAAAAGTAAAGTTTAAAAAAAATGAATATAATGGGAGGGTGCATAGTAAACATAAACTAAAATAAAAAACAGAAATCAAAGTATGAGATACTTATTTATTTCTCAAAAAAAAGGAAAAAAAAAAAAGAATAAAAAAAAAATAATAAAAGAAAAATAAATCTCTCATACTTTGATTTCTGTTTTTTATTTCAGTTTATGTTTACTATGCACCCTCCCATTATATTCCTTTTTTTTTAACTTTACTTTTTCTTAATTTATGTTAAGAGTTGTGTTTTCGTTTGTCAAATATTTTTGTGTGAATGATGAGTCATTTCTTTCTTTTGATTTTATTGCAATTTTTTTCTTCTTTTTTTAATCCTTTTTTTTTGAGAAATAAAATTCTCATACTTTGATTTCTGTTTTTTATTTTAGTTTATGTTTACTATGCACCCTCCCATTATACTGATTAAACATCACTACACATGCGTGTTTGAGGAAAGGGTACATTCTGCGAAAGGTACATTTTGCGAAAGGAACATTTCGCGAAATGGGACATTCCGCGAAAGGTACATTTTGCGAAAGGTATATTCCGCGAAAGGAACATTTTGCTACCTGTGGACATTTTGCGAAAGGAACATTTTGCACCTGAGCCTCTTTAACCTCGGAGAGTGGAATTTTTAGGTGCAAGTTACAGGTCCTCAACAGTTGATGCGATAATTACTGAGACGGTTACGTTGACAATGACAAAAGTGAAGACGGGTTTTTCCATGTGTTAAATACTCTAATCATGGTATACAACTGAAAAGCTAAAAATAATACCATTTTTACAAAAAATCAAACCGACGAAAGATCGAACTGAAAAGCAAAAAATAAATTTTGAGGCGGCGCCAAAGAAACAATCAACGAAAAGCAACCTCGCTACAATAAAATTATACTTCGCTTCAAATAATTAATTTAGGTATATGTTTGTTTGTTTGGCGCCGCCTCAAAATTTATACAAAAGAAGAAATACCGTGACCATTATTTTTAAAAACTATAAATGACGGACAGAAATCGATTTGTAATTTATTGATATTGTCAAATAGCGCCAATTATAAAACCTGATGAAGATGAGGGTGGTGATGGACTTGACTTGAGAGAGTTTAAGTTTCTTTCAGGTTTTTTTTTATGTTTGGTGGGTTTGCTCTTGACCTCAGTCTAGGTCAGGAGTGACTAAGACAAGGTCGACGATGGAGCGAGCTTACCCAGGAGAAGCCTGTTCACTCTAACTTTGAAGAGATTAGGGTTGTATGTATTCGGAAACACAGACGCATGCAGAGAGTTCCACTCCTTCGCTGTCCGCACTATAAAAGACGTTTGGCTTAGTGCGAATTGGTGGTATAGCAATGAGGTAAGGATGGTAATTTTCCGTGCATCTAGATGTGCGATGATAGAAGGGGGCTGGTGGGATGAGGTCGTGGAGTTCTTGGGCACACTCACCGAAGTACAATCTGTAGAAGACCGACAGGCAGGCAACCTTGCGGCGATGAGTCAAGCTATGGAGCTTGGCATTCACCAGTTTTACGTCGCCAACGAGCCTTTTAGCTCTGCGTTCCACTGAGTCAAGTGCTGCAAGTTGGTATTTAGCTGAGCCATCCCAAAGGTGGCTACAATACTCCTTACAGGATCGGACTTGTGCTTTGTAAAGAGTTAAAAGCTGTCCAGGCGTGAAGTACCGCTTCACTCTATTTAGGATGCCCAGCTTTTTGGCAGCAAGTTGAGCTTTGGACTCAATGGTGGCGCCAAAGTTGAGACTAGAAGTCAACTCCATGTCTAGGAGCTCGAGTCGGTCATTCAGAGGTACAGATGCACCCCGAAAAGTAGGAGTTTTTTCCAAACGACTCCTTTTTGCGGTAAAAAGACAAGCCTGTGTTTTGGTGGCATTAAAAGAGACCAAATTGTCATCACCCTACTGAGAGACAAGGTTTAAGGCATAATTTGTACGCTCAACCATGGCATCTCTCAGGAAAACAAACTTCATCCCCGGTGGTTTTTGCGCTGGACAAGTATCTCTCTGTTACCGTACTGTCATCTGCGTACCCAACAATATCAGATTGAAGAAGGTCATTGATGTGCAGCAGGAAAAGAGTTGCAGAGAGAACAGACCCCTGAGGAACACCGGCTTCAATAGCCATGAGCACAGAGGTCAGGTAAAAGGTATTCATGTAAATAAATGACCCGTATTTTTTGCATTAGCAATTGTTTTATTATGCGCACATTATAATATTTAAAAGTTTTGAATTATTAGCATATTTACATTAAATATGTACATTGTATTTGCATAAATATAACAAGTAAAATATCACACAGATGCTTGAAATAATTTATTGAATAAAAAGTGATAATTTTGTCAGAAGAATACGTAGATAGTATTGCATTGATCAGTTGTATATTGACATAATAGAAAAAAAAGGAAAAATAACCTAAATTATTGTATTTGAAGACTAATTTCAAAATAATTTCAAATTAAGGCAGCAGATTACGATGAAGATTAAATATACATTTCTCAACGCTGCTTTAGTGATTACGATTCTGCCTCCAAGGGTTATGTTGCTGCTGTTGATGATACACCTGTTGCCCGCGGCCATATTGGCCGAGGTCAATATTCTGGTAGCCGCGTCTCGCGTCGTGGTCATCTCCGTGCCCGCGTCCGCTATGCCTTGCGTGTTCCGACAAGCGACTTAAGCGGAGGTGCTCGAGCAAGGCGTCGAAATCTGGGAACTCCTTGTGTTCGTTGGTCCTGACGTTCTTTGGTAGGATGAGGATCTGACCGCCTGGGCCCCGGGTGTAATCCCTACCACCTGACTTCTGGTATCTGTAGTCAAGTATCCAGGTTGGCTGGTAATAGTCCGGGCTGTAGACATCGGCGATGATCCTGAAAACGATAGATAGATGAGAGAACTTTTGATGGTGTGTAGCTAAGGATTATAGCAATATTTTGATCAACCGTAATCGTACATTTATTTGTCTGTTTGGAGACGAGGTATCTTTTGCTTCTGTTAACAAACTCACCTGTTTTGACGTTCAATATCCGGGTGACCCTGGAATATGAAAACACATTTGTGAATACCATTTATTTCAAACAACCAACTCAAACCTTAACTCCAATTAAACTATGCCTAACTTACATGATTGGGAAGTGGGTCAGGTGTCCTAAAGATTTGTGGGCCAGCATTGTCCTCATCTTTGAAGTCCACTCTTACGGGACTCTGGCGGTTACGGTAGTTTCCACTGTCATGGTAGTCATTCTTTCTGCTATCACGATAGTCATCAAGACGCAAGCGTGAGCGTTCATCTCGGCTTCGGATCAGCTCCAAGCCATCTTCAAAGCGATACCGACGTTCGTCGTCGTGAACACGGATGGGCAGTGCGGATTCCGCAGGATTTAGTTCTGGTTGTACCTCCTCGACGTCAGCCGCTATGGCCACGGAGACTGTTGCTAATAGCAATATCTGAAAGTAATAAGGGTGAAAGTTGTTTAATTTCTGTCAAACGGAATGACATTTCTGGAAACATCTAGTATTAGGGATTCGCTATTTTAACACGTATGAGGTGAGGTTAATCACTTTTAATCAGTCTAAACCTAATGTTCCCCCTGATGGGACATAGGCCTCCTCTCTGTGAGAGAGAGAGAGGGCGCAGCTCGCAAAATTTTGCAAAGGAGGGCGAGATTTTGACAACTTTACACTAAAAAAGTTGTCATATTCACTAGACCTTGGATTTGTCACTTGTCACTGTTAAAGAAGGGTGTAAAAAAGAAGAAAACTCACGTAAATCATGTTGCACAATGATCCACAGTCGAGACGTTCATAAAACTTGCGGCACACATAAATACTGATACATAATCGATATAATTAGTACTTATGTATGAGCAATCTACCGGATTCAGAAGCAATTGTTGTGTATCCTTACAGTTTTAAATGATATTCTAATTGTTTTAGGGTTGTATACTGATGAAAAAAAAAAATCTAAATTCGCCATGTTTTTATAAGTTGAGTACCTACTGTGTTTATTCATTTAAATAGGACAGTATCTCTAGCTTTATAACATAAATGATGCCCATAATCTTTGGATGGTTTAGCAGAGGTTTATATTATAGCTCTATAAGTACTCTATATTTAGATCAGTAAAGCAGCTGGAGAAATGCTTCCCACTTATAGCAGCCTATCTTAGACTCTAATGACAAACAGGGCGACAGAAATCGCACAAAAGTTATTGTTACAAGTAGATCAAAACCAAATATCAGGCAGACACCACTTCACCAGTCTATGTCAGAATGAATGGTCGAATATAAACATATATCCCAGTGCCCCCAGACCTACGTCATTTTAGCAAAGCTGAAATGTTGAGGATTTCTAGTTCATTATGTAGTTAACATAGTATGCGTACTTACTAGCTCGAAAGCGGGGCCCGTCCACAGGTAGCGCGACCTAAAGGTGGATAAAAACCTTACGTCATTTTAGCAAGCCTACATTTTACATGAAATTACGCATGGTACTATTTCAAGACCTTACGATACGATTTTTCGAAAATCGCCCCTCAAGTTGGTGAAAAGGGGTATTCAAGTTTAAGGGAAGGATTGTAAGGCGTCTGGGAGAATGATTGGCCCATCGGATTGGTCTGGCTCCTTACAAAAGGTCTTGAAATAGTGCCATGAGTAATATCATGTAAAATATAGGCTTGCTAAAATCTGTGTTTATTCATTTAAATAGGACAGTATCTCTAGCTTTATAACATAAATGATGCCCATAATCTTTGGATGGTTTAGCAGAGGTTTATATTATAGCTCTATAAGTACTCTATATTTAGATCAGTAAAGCAGCTGGAGAAATGCTTCCCACTTATAGCAGCCTATCTTAGACTCTAATGACAAACAGGGCGACAGAAATCGCACAAAAGTTATTGTTACAAGTAGATCAAAACCAAATATCAGGCAGACACCACTTCACCAGTCTATGTCAGAATGAATGGTCGAATATAAACATATATCCCAGTGCCCCCAGACCTACGTCATTTTAGCAAAGCTGAAATGTTGAGGATTTCTAGTTCATTATGTAGTTAACATAGTATGCGTACTTACTAGCTCGAAAGCGGGGCCCGTCCACAGGTAGCGCGACCTAAAGGTGGATAAAAACCTTACGTCATTTTAGCAAGCCTACATTTTACATGAAATTACGCATGGTACTATTTCAAGACCTTACGATACGATTTTTCGAAAATCGCCCCTCAAGTTGGTGAAAAGGGGTATTCAAGTTTAAGGGAAGGATTGTAAGGCGTCTGGGAGAATGATTGGCCCATCGGATTGGTCTGGCTCCTTACAAAAGGTCTTGAAATAGTGCCATGAGTAATATCATGTAAAATATAGGCTTGCTAAAATGACGTAGTTGAGTAAGGTTTTTTGACACCTTTAGTTCGCGCTACCTCGCTACCTACCCCGCTTTCGAGCTAGTAAGTACGCATACTGTCTTAACTACATAGTAGACTAGAAATACTCAAAATTTCTGCTTTGCTAAAATGACGTAGGTCTGGGGGCACTAGGATCTCGCTCTATATAATAAGGATGAATGACGGCGAGAACCTATCACGCGTCTGAACAATTCACGCTTGCCAAGATTTAAATTATTAATTTGTAAACTATAATAGAGTGATTATGAGCGTGGCTTCATGTGATTGGCTCAAGTTTGTTGAATTATTAACAAAGCAAACTAATTTATTATTACGAATTAGGCCTGTTTTCCAATGATTCGATATTGTGGTTTCCTCTTTTCATGTTTGGAGAAGCACTGAATAATTTTATCTGTAAGTTATTTTGTCAGCCGAGGGATATCTTAAAACAGGAGCCGTTGTAAGATATCCCTCGCATCCCTGGAACAGGGTGAATGTTTTTCCTGTGAAATTCCTGATGGTATTCTTCCACTTTGGGAAGGTGGAGGGACATGTTAGACTTATTTTAAACGTTGCCCCACACTAAGAATTTCTTCTGTATCGTGGGTGAATTTGAATACAGAAATTCACAAACACAAACACCCAGTCCAACCACTTGCAGATCATACAAATATTTGTTCCGTGCGGGGATCGAGTCAGCACCACGCTACGCAGCAGCCAATCGTTCAACCACCGCACCAAACCTTTAGCCCCTCCGTAACACAAGGCGACGCGGCTAGTCTCGGCCTTACGACTTTGATATCCATTGACGCTTGCCTGCGCGAGCCCTTATGAATTTGTATTGCGGTAGTCGCTTGGATTACAAAGTCATAAGGTATCGGAAACTTGCGTCGCCTTGTGTATGTACGAAGGGGCTAAAATATACTTGGTGCGGGGTTGTTCGCGCAAGCGCTGCTTCCTAACACAGTAAATCTATCTGATATTACTGACCGCCACGGTTAACTGATGAGACAGTCCCGCGACAAGTTATCCTATTCCTTCATCTAGTGAGTTTGCATATCAGGTTTCAGTTATGAATGTTAACATTTTTCTCACGTTTTTATACACTCACTTTTCTTGTTTGTTTGTCGTTCCGGTTGGACTTTTGCAACTCAATTTTGAGGCACTTCCCGATAAGCTAGCAGGCTGAAATTTTGCACACGCTCTGAGTTCTGATGACAATACATGACTAGCTAAGAAACGTCATAACAAATCCAATATGGCGGCCTCCTCAAGATGGCGGACTGGCTGTATAGTCATGTGACTTAAATCCAATATGGCGGACAGGTTTTGAGGCACTTCCCGATAAGCTAGCAGGCTGAAATTTTCAGGGTAGCTTCAAACCCGATAAACAAAGATAAAAAAAATAAATAATAATTAATAGATTTAAAAATATCTAAAAACCCACGTTTTTAAATGTCCTAAAAATAAGAAAATAACCCTACGGGGCTGAGAGAGGGGCCGCTCAAAACGTGGGGGCGTATCTTTGCAAGTTACACCCACGATCTATACACGTCATGTAAATATATCCCATAAATAATCCTTTAAATAATATTATACGCCGCCACGTTTGGAGTGGCCCCTCTCTCAGCCCCGTAGGGTTATTTTCTTATTTTAAGGACATTTAAAAACGTGGGTCTTTAGATTTTTTTAAATCTATTAATTATTCTTAAATGAGATAAATGAATTAATTAACTTTATAAGAATTGATGTGTCTATGGGTTTTAATACTAAGTAAAGAACGGCATATAACTTTCACGTGGGTGATGTGACGTAGTACAGACTGTAAACTATAACATACCTAAATCAAGAAAAAAAAAGAACAGTTTTTGGGATACGCGGATACAATTTTTTTTATGAGACTGAGATCCGCTCAACGTCTATTAGTCTACAATGTTGGGTGCATGATTTGTCAACTACATAAGATAATTTAGTATGCACATATTAATTAGACGATATAGAAATATGTATAGTTTTGTTTCAATACACAGCTAATGAATTACTTATCATGCAAGGTGAAGAGCAGGATATTATGATCCATTCCACTCCAAAAGACTCTATTTGCTACACAGTGTACTACGCTATTGATAGTCAACGTGCTATGCTCGCTCATGTATACAATGCACTACAATAGTACTACACAGTGTGCTACGTAGCGTGATACGTTTGCTCATGCAACGGAATGCACTACAATAGTATTGCTACGCAGCTTTCTACGGTTGCTCATGCTACGCTATGTACTACAGTAAGGGTGCCTTTCCACCAGAGATATGCTATGTAGCCGCCACAAGCTAGCTGCGCTACGAAGATGCGCTGTCACAAGGTAGCTGCGCTATGAAGATGCGTAGCTGCGCTACGAAGATGTGCTGTCACAAGGTAGCTGCGCTATGAATATGCGCAGCTCGAGCTATGCGATGTATCGATACTAGGGAAAACGACCCATAGCACGCATCCACAGCACGCAGCCTTAGCACGCTGCCACAGCACGCAGCCATAGCACGCATCCTTACATATAAAAAACCCATCTTAGTTGAATCCGTTTCCACCAGAGCTGTGCTATGTAAACCAGTGAATATGATTGGTGGATATCAAACGCATCCGCAGCAACGTAGCATAGCGCATCTCTGGTGGAAAAGCAGCCTTATGCTACGCAACGTTCGACGCTTGCTTATGCTGCTTAATGTACTTCAGTAGTGCTACGCAGTTTGCATTATGACATATTAATGCTACGCAGTAAACTACGTGATCGCTATGGTCATCGTAGATAAATATAAATTTACATCTACGTTCCTTATGATATTCAATACATGTTATCATTTTATAACTACGATACCCTGTATCTGCATAAATGACACTATTGGTGATGCCGTGATAGATGCTGGATCGTTGCCTGGAGTTCCCAAATTGATAGGTTGACCACTCCGTAATTCGAAATTTATTAAAGTCTTTAGTCCTGGCCCTGCGGTGCTATTCCCTGCCTTGCCCCCAAGCTAAAGAGAAAGGTTTTTTGCAACAATTGTGCATTTATCTCTTGCACACGTGGCTAGGCTAATCTCCGTTTAGATTGTCCACAATAACCTGATTACCAATGCTTTATCGTTGGGGTAGAGGAAATAAGTAGGTACTCTTCATACAGTGATTTTTCATTGACCTATTGCGTTTGCGTATCTGACTTTGATTTATTAAAATCAATGCTTGTTAACTGCACGAACGCTCGCATGGATGGATTGAATATTGCATTAGGGCATGAAATAATACAAAAATTAGCGCTTAATACCTTTATATAAGGTTAGCATTTGCATGATTATAATAATTATCGTTAGTAAAAAATTATGAAAATATTTATCACAACTATTTAACAGAATACCATTTTTAACATTGCCGCCGATCAGTCTTTGCTATAACAAGAAATACGTTAATGACTTAATTTAATTAGGTACGCTTAGCGATTTTACGTTGTTCATGTCGGTAGAAACGAGGGTTGATACGAGAAGCATGGCCGAAGTATGGTGTGAGCTGCGACGGGTATCCACGGCGCTCGTCGAACTTGCGACGCTCCTCCCAAAGCAGACTCTCTTCACGATCGCGGTCATCATCCTTACGTTTCTCGTCACGTTTCTTGTCGTCACGGCGTCCATAACTGCCAAGTTTATCATAGACAGTTATTTGGCCGATGTCATATTTGTGATCGTCATCGCGGTCGCGTCTGTCGTCACCACGATGTCTGTCTTCTTTGTGGTCCCATTTAGGACCATAGCCCCATATGACAATACCGCCTTCGCGGCCTCGGGTCTCTTCTGCGTCTTTCTTGTCTTTTTCCTCCGAACTTTCTGAGCTTTCTGAACTTTCCGAACTTTCTGAACTTCCGCTTTCATTGGATTCTTTCTTCTTTTTTTCCTCTTCATTTTCTTTCTTTTCTTCGGATTGTTTCTCTTCTGACTTGTTATCGTCATCTTCCTTATGATCATCGTCCTTGTGGTCATCGTCATTGTAGCCATGATGTTCAACTATGTGATGGTGATGGTCCGAGTAATGGACGATAGCGTGGAAACTAGAAAATGCAAACGTTTATGGTACAAATTAAGAGGATTATTGTATCAGATGGAAGGGATTGACATATGACTGAAACCTATTTCCATATAATACTCGTGATACTTAGTGATAACTAGATGAGTAAAAAAGTAAAACTTACCCGTTGTGTTTGTCCGCGTGGTACGTGACAGTGCGCTTGCGACCGTCGGGTTCTATCAGCCAGTACTCGCCCTTCACTTCATCTCCTTTTCTCGATTCATGCTGACCTTTCTTGTCATGCGTATGGGGATCATTTACACTGTATGAGAACTCGTATGATGGATACGACCACGCCTGAAACAACAGAAAAAGCATTGAAACTCATTACAGTACACATATTCGTAAACCGAGGTTTTTACTTTAGATACGCAGGTACAAAACTAAGAAAATGAAAATACTATTTTACAACGTTTAAGTTCTTAGGATCTTCTTATCGAATTGATGATGCAATATTTGCCTAGTTAATGAGATTACTGTGGCCTAGAAACTGATTGTGGCTTCAGTATAATCAGGAGTAGATATAACCGACACTCCAACAGATAATTTACTATCGAGATAGGAGCATAACCCTTATGCTGACAAAAGAGGGACCTATTCTCCATTTTGGGAAGTTGTATTCGCAGCAACCTACAGGGTTGTTTCAAGAGTAAGAACTATTTTGACTCACGTATTCCTCATGATGCTCAGGTTTCTTGGAACCGATATGTGACAATTCTCCATGTTGTCCATGTTCGTCCTTGTGATTTATTCTTATACGTTGTTCTGAAACCGCGTGATGCCCATCGCCAAGCACACACAGTGCTAAGCTTAGAAGGATTAGTGTCTGGAATTGAAATTGTGTATTTATAACAAAACTTTAATTCCCAACAAGTTTATAGAATTATCTAATTCTTTTGAAGTGTTAATAACTGTTATAATTATGAATTCTTCACTGAAATAAGATAATTCGATAAATGGGTTAGCGTTTGACCTTTACGATGAGTTTCTAATATTGACGTGAATAACAAAACTACATTGAAACATAAACAATTATTAATGAATGCGCAGAAAAATGAAATATGACCTCTTGAATCTTTTCAAATTTTTTGAAAATTTAGGGTAATTTTTTTTTGGAATTTATTTCATAACTAAAAAGATAAAATTAAGAACACTTGGACTTACCTTCCGAATCATCATGAATCTTCAATGAATCCCTATACTGAATTGATATCTTTCGTGATCTCATCACGTATTTATACACATAACGTTTTGGTTTTAAACATCTACATCCTGTAATACAATACACTTAACTTCAATTATTTGTGATTTTTTGGAGATTTTCTCGACTTATTGATGGGTGTGCCCATCAATGCTATGAAGAGGAAACGAGATTTTCCAAAGACTAGTGTAAATTGTAGCTCATGTTCTAAATATTTATTTATAATTGTGTTTGTTCATGATATTTCTTTGTTATAGTCTCCTTTATAATCTAAATTACCTATCATCATCTATAATTCAACCGATATCGATTACCAATCACTTTTTGACATCAATTGCAGGTAGTTATAATCTTTAACTACGATTTGAACAGAATGATTGAATAGTAGGATCTATTAATAGCTTGGCAGGTGTTAATAAGCTATTTTTTTTGTTTTGAATAATTGGAAAAGGAAATGGCTCTGAACAGCCTATATCAAATATCAAAACGCAATGATTGGCACATTATGGACATCGTTTAGGTGCAAAATTGTTAACTGTTTACCTAATGATCTAATGAAACAATTAGGTATTTCTAAATCAAAATGTTTTTGATAACTCAAAGATGTTTTGTTCTTCAGTTTGAAGTTGATCATCGCAAAGTCTTTTTTTAGCGTGGTAAAATCATCAAATGAGTCCTACCACCCCAGGCAAGGCGGGAGGGACTGTCAGACTCGTACTGACTGAAGTCCACGGTGTCCTTCAATAGCCCTTTATGTTCCGGGGTCACGGTAATGAGATAAGTCCCGCGACCCCGGCAGGCTTTGGCCCTCTAGAGGGGGGCCCCGTCATCTTGCTGACGCTCTTTGAGGCGCACGAGGAACACAACGCGCCGTCGACACAGGCATGGTCCATGGTCGAGCGGCGAGCCCATTACTCGCCGCCCGCATGCCCGTGCCTACGGTGGCTGGAGATCGTCTTGCGACGTCCGATGCCGTGGGCGTCCACCACTGTGTTTGGGGCGGAGGGAGGACGCTGTCCTTTCTCTCTCACGGCCCGCCTCCTCCTTCGCGAGCATAACTGCTTCGCAGAAGGAGGCGACCGCTTCCCACTCCGTCTCGCCCCGCAGCATGGCTTCGACCAATGCCGGGCGCGAGAGGTCTCCGCCTATCGCTGCCGTGAGGACACGGCGGCTCTGCCCAAACGGGGCAGTCCTGCACATGTAATACAATACCTAGGACATATGACTTTATTTCAATTTTTTTTTTAATTATTAGACTCAATTATTATGATAGGTCAGGACGCCGTGACGACTATCCAGCCACTCCTCAAAGAGGGGTCTTACCGCCGCGATAGCGGTGTGTCCGGATCTAACTAAAGTCTAAGTAATATTTTGTTTTGTAATAAAAGAACTCTCATTATTTATGGGGAATTTATGGCGTTTGTGGAGTGACAAATATATTGGCATTTAGTTAAGCTGTAAATAACATTTGCTCTAGATAACAGCATGTCATGCTTAAGTAAAAAATAATACAGTTTTCACTAATAGCTTTAAGAGGAGCTCGTGGCTAAATAATAACAGCCGCACAGGAATAACTCTTTAAAATTAAGCCACACTTGTCGAGGTTGGTCTGTAGGTAAGTGACAAAGACAGTTTCCTCCGTGCATCAGAATAGACTAAAACCTTTGGTCCTGGTTGTCATTTATTTGTACCTAGATCTTTGACAGTCGTTAATCATAGTCAGAAGCTCGAATGTTTTTTTTTGTAAACGTTGCTCCACACTAGGAATTTGTTCCTGTATCGTGGGTGCGTGTACAAACATAAAAACTCACATACACAAACACCCAGACCCCTAACAACTATTTGTAGATCATACAAATATTTGTTCCGTGCGGGGATCGAAACCGCGACACCTTGCGCAGCGTCGATCAGCGATCGCTCAGCAGTTGCTGGGTTGTGGAGGTCAGATAGGCAGTCGCTCCATGTAAAATACTGATATTTAGCTGCATCCGGTTAGACTGGAAGCCGACCCCAACGTGCTAGCTGCATAGTTGGGAAAAGGATAGACAGATGATGATGATTACTGATAAGTTTAACTGTTGATGAACAAACTGGCTGTTAGACTATTATTTTTAATAGTTTGAATGTTGTTAAAACGAAGTCGCATTTCGTTACAGTTTTGGCGCCTACAAAGAGAATTGCTGCAAGCAGGTTCGTTAGCGTGTAATGCAATTTCATAGGATGTTTGAAGTCGGTGCGCCAAAGTTCACCTAAATGTTCAACTCAGATAATTGGAAATCCGAAAATGTTCTTCCTAACATTTTTCATCCTAACAATCACAATTCCTAACTACTCTGTCTCTAATGTTCATAATTCCGAAACATTCAACTTCATAATGTCAGCAATAAACATCTATTACACTTATTTGTTTTCTTATATTTTCTAAACATAACCATCTTTTACACTATTATTCAAAGTCATATATTTTTTGTTTAGATATAAAAGGATGCAAGAGCGAGCGAAGCGAGCTCGGGACTTGGGGCACCCCGACTCGGACAGGTTAGGTTCGAAGGGGGTCTTTCAGACCCCGCCATCCCCTTCGTGTTAGGTTACTTTAAACCTTGCAAACAGTCGGCAATTTGACTAATTGATCCAAGGGCGAGCGTATATTACTGATGAACTACTGACCAAGGTAGCTCGACGCAAGTTTAGGGATAAAAGCGTTATGATAAAAATTATTAGTTATTAGCTATGATAAAGATAATTGAATCTCTCTAGGGGTCGAAAAGATCCACTTTACCAGAATCATAATTTTAATTGCGATATTTATTCATCGTTATTTCACTTATTTATTGTAATTAATATTCACTCAGACCCAGAATATGAGGACGAGTATGGTACTTACTCTTATATTGACAGGATAATAAGAGATGAGTGCCGAAATATCGGAAACTCTTATAAGTACATGGTTCATTTGATCTACAGAATATTTACAAAATGGTAGAAAGTATTCTTTCAAGCTAGTTTCCCGTTTTTTTTTTAAACTTCATTTTATGAATAATTTCTGTGTCGTGGATGCGTTTATAAACATTTAAACACACACAAACACTCAGACCTGGAAAAATTACTTGTAAATCATATAAATAAGCAGTCAATCGCTTCGTCATTAAGTCACATGTGTGCTATCAAAAAAATAAACATATCTTGATTTCCACAACCCAGTAAATGCGTCAATACATCTGCTGCGCCTAATATAATATTGATATTCAGATGCAGTCAATCCGAAAATAGTTGAAAAAGACTAGGCAGTTGACTTGTTTACACAACACTATTGTGTCATTCATATTTTTTACTCCAGCAGAAATATAACAGCATAGTCTCAAAAGTATATCTAACCACTTAGTACGGAACCATAAAACAATAGGAAAAAAAAAACTCCATTACAAAAATTAGCGCTAATTTTAATTTGCGTACAAAAGCAGTGTAATTTACAGAAATCAGCAGAACGGGCGTAGAGTCAGTCTTGTTTGAGCAGCATGCAGATCTGGTCGCTTGAGTGACGTCACGTTCAAATGTGATGGTGGCCATGGGACAGATGAACATGATGATGAGGCGACGAATGGTGCACGATGGCGTTGAAACTGTAACAATTGCGGTGACGTGAAAGTACATTACATTTGGATACTATCGTAAGTAGAGAACAGGTAGATAACTTCCCATTTACTCCCAGATTTCATGGTCTTATCCCTAAAGCTAGGGAGCTATTTCAATATTTTACCCCGAAAAAAAATTACGGGTAGAACGTCGATGACTTGTGTGTATTTTCCAGGACAGACTCTTATTATTGTTTTTAAAGTGTATTATTACAATCCATATCGGATTAAGATTTCTTATACTTTATCTTCAATTATTCTAGAGTTAAGATTGACGCAACCATTTAACGAGGATGACAAAGTTGAAGGGAAACAAATTTCTTAGATACGAGGCACTTCGGCAGGTGTGTCTGGAAAGGTCAGAGTTCCTAGTACAGGACTCCCGTTATTCTGACTTAAAGTAAATTCGAACTTGGATGTCAATTTGATAAAAAAAATAAGATCCTCAAGTTCGTACACTATAGGCTGCGCTTTTTCAATTTTCCGTACAATAAACGCAGTAAATACTTCAAGTACGCTTTAGTTCACACCGAGACGCGACGCGGCGCTATGTGGCGCAACGATACTGCAAATGTGCATCTTATCGTGTAGTAAATAAAGTTAGATTTTGAGTCGCTATTAAAACGCAGCGCGGCGCCGCGCTGCGTTGCGAAAGTGTATCCTTTCGTGTAGGAAATAGAGTTAGATTTTGAGTAGCTCTATTAAAATGTGCGCGCACCGTCACGCCTCGGTCTGAGCTGATCCTAAATACTTCAAGTGTACTGTAAATAGGTACAAGATAACGCCCCTGGTAGGACGCGTAGTTCTTAACTCATGATAGAGAATGCGCTAAAAATAACAATCTTTATAAATATCTTACCCGGTGTGGTCATCAGCCTTGTACTCGACCTTCCTATACCTGCCGTCGGGCTCGACGAGCTCGTAGCCTCCCTTCACGATGTCCCCGTGGCGCAGCTCGTGCTGCGACTTCACATCACCTGTGTGGTGATCGTGTACGGAGTACGCGAACTTGTATTCGGGGAACGCCTGTACACATAATATAATTATATTGTATAAAGATATAAAACACTTATACACACATTTTGCTCTGTTAAAAAAGTTTGCATTTGCGCTTTGCCAGCTGGTCTTAAAAGGGGATGAAAAATATCATTGTTCATAAATAACGTAGCTGTGTCTGGTGGACTCTCTGAGCTTTGCTATCGGGTTTTTGTAAAAAGTATCTTAAAATCCAGCGATGTAAGATTATGACAAATTAGTTCGTATGTAGCAGTATAGATGTCGCCACGGATATCATGAAACAGTGAGTCTACTGCATTGTAGCATGCAGATCTATAATTCAAGAATTTTAAGAAGAAATTATAAAATCAACTAATCGAGTTGAATCTTTTTTAGAATACAGAAGTTGCACTTATGTTTTTGCTATTTTTTAGTCTATAAAGATAAAATTTTTACTATGTTTGGCTTGCTTTCCACTGTTTGTCAACGCATTCACCTCTCGTGGAGTTGTATTTACTAACACAATTGTATTTAAACGTAATATCTATACTTAGGTTATGGTATTTAGGTATCTATGTATCTATACATACCTGAAAATATATGTCTGATTATTATTTAAAACTACGCCAAATTGCCAGTGGACTTTAACATTAAAGAAAATCGTTTAAATACTAAAAGATAATTCTAGACACATAGACACGTCATATCGAATCAGATTGAGATAAAATGTCAGTCAAAAAGTTTTTAATAACCAATCACGATACTAATAAAGACCGTCACGACCAAAGTCGATTAGAAATCATTTGTGCGTTTAATTTCACGATAATTCTAGTTATTTTACCTTTTTATGTCCTTCGACAAACATTGGACCTTTCCACGCAAATGTTGGTACAGACGGCACCATACCAGGCTATCCCAATCTGTCAAACTTTAATAAATTTTAAACTTTACTACAAAAAAATTGACCCAAAAAATGTAATAAGTCCTTATTTTTTCTTTTGTTACCTCAACCAAAATTGACGAAGATAAGGCACTTTTAATATTGCCAATACGTCACAAGCAAGTGCATTTTTTACTTGATTCTGACGCGTAACGTCAGGACCACACACTAATTTTGATGCGATATACCTTTGTAAATATGCCCCGAAAAAATAAAGATTGGGGTAGATTGATTTGCTGGCCTCTGTACATAAAAACTGGACTATGTAAACAGGAAGTGGTATACTGTAACCGCAAAACCTTTCGCTTGCATCACGGAATATTTTACCGTGTAATTACTCCTCGGGGAGTTTGTTTAATAATTTATGTTTGACTTAATATTGGCTAGAAATGTCTGGCTCTTTTCACGGTAATTCTTAAAGACATTTTGGAGGTACAATTGCTTTGGTACTGGGGCATGGGGGCTTCAGTTTGCAGTGAACTGATACGGACAAGTGATTTGGACATGTTATTATAAATTAATAGGTTTCACAGGTATACTGTTTTTAGGATCTAACAAGATAACAACATGCTTTTGTCTATAACACTCAGTGCCGCACGTTTAAATCACATGTAAAACACAGTAGGGGGCGAGGCTAATTTTATTTATTTTTATTTATTTATTTAACTTTATGCACACGACAGTACAAAGGCGGACTTAATGCCTTGGGCATTCTCTCCCAGTCTACCTTAGGGTGATGCAGAGAAATAAACATGGAAGGTGCAACAATACACTAAATGATCTTTTTAAATGATACATACATACAAACGTACATACATAAAAAACAAGATATATACAAATATAAAATGTAAAATAGAGAATATTTATATATAAAGATGGGGATTACCAATAACAAATTAATTTTGTGCCGAGTCTGCCAACATCTTGTGTAAATGCTCACGAACTTTCAACTTAAAAGTGAACCGACTGGAGACCGTCCTGATATTCCGAGGGAGCTCGTTCCAAAGGAAGACCGCTTGGACAAGAAAAGATGATTTTAGAAAACCAGAACGATGAGAAGGACATCGAAGAAGACGGTTGTTGGAGGAACGAAGATTTTTACTGTGAGCAGAGCATAAATATTGAAAACTAGAGGTTAGATAAGAAGGTGAAGAAGAATTATTTAAAAGAGAAAATAAGGTAGTCAATGCCCTCAACGCTCTGCGCTGACGAATGGGTAGCCATTTTAAAGTGGATCTATGTTCAGACACATGATCATACTTACGTAGATTAAACACGAATCGAATGCAGTTATTCAGAAGTCGGTCTAATTTATTGAGTAGATCTGCATTCAGGTCATAATAACACACATCACCATAGTCAATTATGGGGAAGATAAGGGACTGAACCAGCATTTTCTTTATGTGTGATGGGAGAATATTTTTCAGGCGATAAAGCGACCGCAACGTTCCGGTGACCCTTTGACTCACAGCTTCGACCTGCTTCCGCCAGTCGAGGCAAGTGTCAACATACAGACCCAAATTCTTAACGACAGGGCTAAATGGAATGACCGTTCCGTCAAAGGTAATCGGCGGCAATGCCGAACCATTCAACTTTCGAATGCTATGGGAGCTCCCTACAATAATAGCTTGGCATTTAGTTGGATTAACAGCCACCCCAAAACGATCAGACCAGTTTTTTATACTAGATAAATCCTGATTTAGTTTTTTGATTGCATCAGATATGTTGTCAACACCCGCCCGACAGTAGAGCTGCAAGTCATCAGCGTAAAGATGATACGCACACTGAAGTTCAGTAGTTATGAGGTCTATAAAAATAGAAAACAAAAGTGGAGAAAGAATTCCGCCTTGAGGGACGCCAGTTGCAAGAAGAACCTCCAGCAAAAACTGATTGCTGACGCCCTCGAAGATAGGAAGTAAACCATTCCAGAACCTCGGAAGAGACCATTCGATAGGATAGGATGGATAAAAGGACTTCATGACTGACGGTATTGAAGGCATTGGAAAAGTCAATCAACACTAGAACGGAAACTTGTGTGTCTTCCATTCCCCGCCTTATATCGTCAGTCACTTTAAGGAGAGCGGTAATGGTACTGTGGCCAGGTCTGAACCCGGATTGGAAGGGGCTGATGAGGGAATTTTGGTGAATGAAATGGGAAAATTGTTTATGGACACAGGCTTCAAGGACTTTAGATAAAAAGGGAAGGATGGAAATTGGTCGGAAGTGACAGGGAAGAGTGGGATTAGTAATTTTAGGTAAAGGGTGAACATGGGCTTTCCGCCAAAGAGACGGAACAAAACCGGAGTAAAGGGAGAAGTTTATGACATGGGAAATGGCAGGAAGGAGCTGATCTAGCGCCGCCACAATCATGTAGCGACTGATATTATCACAGCCCACAGCTTTGGATTTAATAGACAGGATAATCTTCTTGATCTCTAGCATGAGTTCAGGATAGGTCTGTATTTAAATAATTCTAAGCAGGAGATATACCTGAATTTGCCTTTTCCATTGACTAGCCAGCAAAGTACTAGGCTAGCATAAGTTCAAAGTGGTATTTATTTAAATATATCTGAGTCGATACAAGACAATTTCAGGTAACCTATTCCTGCCGAGAATTATTTTAATACAGACCACTTTGAACCTATGCTAGCCTATTACTTTCCTAGTTTGTATTGAACAAGACAATTTCCATGGACATTTTTCGTCTGACTGTACCGTTCTGGTTCAATTTATGGATCGATCCCAGTCGACGGAATACAAATGTTAAAATTAAATGCATCCGGCAACTGGGACCACGGTGTCAGTTTATTGCGGTCCCAGTCGCCGGAAGCCTCGATTCTGATTCTTGATAACTTAAATTAAGTTGAATACTCACATAATGGTCATGGTGTGGTATGTGGTGAATGGGTTCAGGTACGTGGTGGTGAAGTATCGGCACGTGGTGGTGGATGGGGATTGGAATGTGGTGGATCGGCTGGTGATGGTGGATCGGGATGGGGTGGTGAGGCCCGTCGTGTTTCTGCAGCTCCTGGTGAGAGATCGCCGGGTGGTGATGATGGTGGTGGAAGGGGAAGATGGCCTGGCAGGCAGACACTACCGCGAACAAAGTCAGTACCTGGAAGAATGTAAGTATAGGTCAACGCACAGTTAAAATCACCGCATGTTAGCATCGCCTCACGATCTATTGACGACAGTTGGTGCACAGTGAGCGATCGACTGTTCTGTTCTGTCGTGGATTTGATACCACGTAACAAAATATGTGTATGATCTGCAAGATGTTTTTCTGGGTCTGCGTGTTTGTGTATGTGTGTTTTTGTTTGTAAACGCAC
Organism: Agrotis exclamationis; assembly: GCA_950005045.1. NCBI lineage: Eukaryota > Metazoa > Arthropoda > Insecta > Lepidoptera > Noctuidae > Agrotis > Agrotis exclamationis. The sequence continues at coordinate 9,337,589 of OX465420.1, read as the reverse complement.
CTACGATACAGGAAGAAATTCCTAGTGTGGGGCAACGTTCTTTAAAAAAAATACATGTGGCACTAGGAGACTGCCGCGGTGAAGCTATTGCATAACATTTTTTAAGCTATTGCATAGCTTTTATCGCAGACTCTGAGCGCGGCGCGGCGCGGCGACCGAATTCCTAAAAACCTAAGGAAAATACCTGGCAACACGCATCGTCTAACGTCGTTTCAGTTCGGGAGACTTCGGCTCGCGGAAAAAGCTATGCAATAGCTTAAAAAACAAAATATGCGCTTCAGACATGGAGTTGCCAATCATACAATTCAACTCAAGTTACAGTTCGAGTCATTTTGGTTCTTTCAATTTTATTCCGTGATATACTCTACAATATGAGAGGTAAATAGCTATAATTTACTACGAGGAGCTGCGCTTCAGATAGCGTTACAGGATATCACATACTCGTACATTCGAGTTTTGGTTGTAGAACGTCTTGACAGTTACTTGTATTTTACCATCTTTTCGTTTCACGCTTTGTAATATTTTAATCAAAATACGGTTCTAACTAGAGACCTACAAAGTTACAATTGAATTATGACCGTTACCTAGTTACTTAACTATTTAGATCACTATGTTAATTATTGAAACTAAAACAAAAATTACTTGAATGATAAATATTTTTATAGCGTTAGGGTCAGTTCAGACCGAGACGCGAAGCGACGCGACGATGCGTGAAGAGGCCTGTCATTTCACGCTGCGTCGCGCTACGCCTCGCGGCGCCGCGATGCGCCTCGCTGCGCCGCGAGACGCATCGCAACGTCGCGAGGCGCATCCAGACGCCACGCGGTGCAGCAAAACGTGTCTAGATTTTCCACGTGCTGCCGCCCCGCCCCGCGTCCTCCCGCAGTCCCATTTGCAAATGGCGGCCTCAGCTACATAGTCCAGGGGCTAGAATTAGTTGAGTATGCAAAATCCGAGTGACGGCAACTATGACCGAATTCATAAACATAATATTATTATGCGCTTTATCTGTCCCACAAAAAGCTGTGATCTGATTTTTCTATAAATTATTACGGAAGTAATTTGATTGATGATTTAAAATCATTTTAATCATGATTTAAAATGATTTTAAATCATGTACTCAATACATTCCATTTACGATTAAGAGAAGAGGGCGAAAAAAAATGAACCAAATAATTGACCGGCAAGTTCTACATTGTTTCTTTGACCTTTTCTTAACTTAAATCGGTAGGCGAAATTCGTTACTCACAATTATGCATACTTAGTCACCTCTAGCTCCCGGTCTTCACCTCGCATCGGGGAGCGGCCGCGAGCGGCGTCAAGCGGCGTCGCGCTGCGCCGCGCTACGTCGTGAGGCCTTGAGAGGCGCAGCGCAGCACCGCTGCTTTGAGATGCGTCGCGCTGCGCCGCGAGGCGTCGCGCGGCGCATCGCGGCGCATCGCTGCGCATCTCAACGTATTCTAAATTCTCACAACGAAATGTGTATCTTTTGGTATAGAAAATAAAGTCGTATTTTGAATGGCTCTTAAAAGTGTGCGCGCATCGTCGCGTCGCTTCGCGTCTCGGTCTGAACTGACCCTTAGGGCAGGGTTCATTAAAATTATGATGTTTTCATAATTGTTTTACGGTTAAGGTCACTTTTATTACGATGATTTATGATTTTCAAGATATAGGTGAATAGTGGTATGGAAGTTAATGAAAAAAGAAAACAGAAAAAATTACAGAGTTTTTAAAAATTATGTGATGAAGATTACTATAAATTTAAAGAAAATCAAACTACAAAAATGAAAGATTTTTAATTATTTTGGGATTTCATTTTCTTCGGCAGCTATGGTCAAAAGTAACACACTCAAAATTGAACTTTAAACTTTAAAAAATAAACCGTCATTATAAATATGCACTTTTAGTAAATAAGCAACTTACTTTCGAAATCATTTTAAAAATAAATACGAACAATTAACACTGAATACGCTCGCGATATGAAAACGGTAAGACAATACTGCTAACAGCTTTGCTTCATTAGTTTATATAGAGGTTTTAATTGTGGGAATTATTAGAGCAAAAATCCATTGATCAATTTCTCAGGGTTTGCTAACCGCCCTATCGTAACTGTGGAAGTATGCACTTAAGTACATATATCGTTCAAAGCCGTCCAATACAACGGATGTTAGGTAGAAAACGAATACGTACACAACCAAAATTATTGCACGAAAATAGTAATGGATTCTTTCAGTCAACTTGACTATTAGTCATTCTGTTAATTTTTTTTCAACACATTTGCTCGAAAATGCATTTACAAAGCCTGTATACATTGTTCGAAAGTTAAAAATTACGCACCATACAACGGAACGTGCGGTAAAATACTGGTAGGTACTCTCACCTAAGTACCTATTTTACGGCATACCCCGTTGTATAGCACCGTGCGTTTTCTTCCATTAAAAAATATAAGAATTCCACCAAAGAGTTTCACATTATGAGAATAAACAACCTGACTGATCGAACCTCCTTGGAAGCGCTTTTGCTCAATACGTTGTCTCACTTTAATCCTAAAGAGTAAATGAGACGAAAGATGTAGTTCTTATTTTCACCACGTGCATGTGGCGCCATTTGCAAATTCGCGCCATTTTCATATTCGAAAATTTCAAAAATTGTTGTTTAGTTACATTTATTGTACTGTTTTCTCGCAAATGGGTTGAAAAACATTGTATGACACACGTGCAGAAATTGGTATTTACAAACTCGTGACTTTGTTAAGCCCTCGACTTCGTCTCGGGTTTACATTCGTCTACTCGTTTGTAAAAACCAACTTACCGCACTATAAATAACTATTGTTAAATGTAAGGTACGCCATCGCAGAGCCGTTTGCTAGTTAAAAATATTTCGGTAACGAATCTTAAAATGTTACAAAAATCTCGTGTATAGTCACAGAAGTACGCAGCCGATTTTTTAAATTGCCAAAGCCTGTGTCCCACTGCTGGGTGGTGGAATTTGATTTTGTTTTATTGTATCAATCGAATTAATTCGATTGTTGGCTGGCTGGCTGGTTCAAGCTTGAAAGATAGTGATAGGTAAGGGTGAGTCCCTCGTTTTTCACAAAAACCACGGAGTACAACCACAATCGAAACATTAAAACATAAACGTGTTTTCCCAATACCAGAAAATCGACAAAACGTGGCGAATTAAGTTCTACGAAAATATATCTTTTAATATTTGTACGATATTTATGTATTCAAGTGTTGATTTTTTGTCCAGCCTTTTCAATTTCGTTCAATCGTTTCGTGGTATTGAATGATACAAGAATTCAAGTTACATGGTTATTAGTACAGTATTTACCGCATTTTTCAACTATTTGTTTCGGTATTAATAGTGTGTTATTAATATTATGTGTTTCGTTCGGTATACCACTTGATCGCATTCAATTGAAACAATAACCGCATAGCGTGTTTCCTGTTCGGAAGGACAAATATGTATGCATAATATTCATTGATGTTTAAGGTTTTATTTCTGTTATAGGATACTAAGGTTTTCCTAATTTGGTAGAATAACCTTATTTTAGTTTTCTCAAACATCATAAGTCAATGAGGTAATAAAACAAAGATTTCCTTCTAGAACTTACAAGTAGCATGACGAGTTAGTAATTGTTGCCTGAGGTGTAGAGCAATTCCTAGCAATTTTTAATCTATCTGAGTGAGTGTTCGACACTTCCTGTGTATAAAAAAATTTAATATGCTAACTTATAACAACATGCTCTATTTTTGACAACTTTTTTAGATTACCCATAATAATAATCCATAATATAAGCTTTTTCCAATTTTGTCAATCATTCGCAATATTGACATCACATTCAGAAGAACAGATCAGGATTTTAAGAAAATTGGCTCATATTTTATCATAACATTAGCAGAGCAACTAGTTATTTCCATAATTATATGTCTTAAGAGCAGTTTCCTAGCACTACCTATTGCACCATTTGGTATGCAACTTAATATGTAAGTACTTAATTCTCGAATATGTCTCATTGTCGCGTTTCTTTCTCACATTCTCACGTGTATGCAACATACTAGTCATGCGACAAATCGTCTTGAGTAACACTTTACACCGGCTTACTGTTGACACTGTTTTTGTTAATAATATAATTATCTAAACGCTAAGCTAATGTATTGTAGTTTAATGCTACATGATTTTTGGTTCTGAAATAAAAATTCTATGTGCAAAGCCTAGAATTTTCGAATTGCTGGTGTCAATGTTTTGTTGGCAAGGTTCGCGCAGCAATTGACTGTGCGGAGGAGGTCGAGGTTTTTTTTTTAGCGTGATAAAATCATCAAATGAGTCCTCCCATCCAGGGCAGGGCGGGAGGGACTGTAAGACTTGTACTGACTAAAATCCACGGTGTCCTTCATTAGCCCTTTACGTTCCAGGGTCACGGTAATGGTATAAGTCCCGCGACCCCGGCAGGCTTTGGCCCTCTAGAGGGGGTCATCTTGCTGACGCTCTTTGAGGCGCGCGTGGAACACAACGCGCCGTCGACCCAGCACTAAAATCTTAGAGAATTCCTAGTGTGACGCAAAGTTTAGTAAATAGCATTCAAAGTACTCTACGATATTGAACTCCACTCCTCGTTCCTAACACTATAGACCATTGTAGTCTGATGATGCGTGGTGTCAGGTATTTTTGTTAGGCTTTTTCGTTAGGTTTTTGGAAAATTTTTGATTCGGTCGCCGCGCCGCGCTCAGACCCCCGATAAAAGCTATGCAATAGCTTGAAAATTACTTCGTCGTCCTGCTTCTGGAGAGGTGGCCAAGTTTCCTTTTCCCTTGAGAATTACAACCCATCGCTTGTTTGGGAATGTTATTAGTATGAGGGATACCAAAAAAGTGTTTGACCATCAACACTTACGACGTTTGATCTAGCAATCTGGTAGCATTCCTCGATCAGCTGCTCTAACGTCGTCTGATTTATGTCTGCGCTCTGGACAGTTAAACATTTAATTATTGATACAGTATCATTCTATCATTTATTGGTGCAATTATGTTAAACGTGGTTCGCTTTATGTCCCACAATGATTGGTTGTACCGTACATTAACCTTTTTCCTAAGGCAAAAAGTACTTGGATTTGAATCAATCAAGGAATAACGACATAATTGATATGCATGGTGAAGTTGAGTATTTACCCAATTATTTATGATGTACTAGCCTCGTGTCTATGGTGGTCTAAATAAACGAGAGCGTTCTGAATTTGATTTTTGAATTGGATGAATTTAAGGATAGGCTCGTTAGGTTTATAGGGCTTTTTATCCTCTATTGCTCAGTAGCAGCTTGTTGTCTGGGATCATTCTCAAGTCGACAGAAACGCAACTCGTCAGCTTCGCAACTCCTCAGAAAAAATATCTGACGAGTTGCGAATCTGACGAGTTGCGTTTCTGTCGACTTGAGAATGATCCGTTGTCTGGATTCGAAGTTCAAACACGATTGATGTCAATATAATCGTCTTCTGTTATATAGGACTAAACACTGAACAACACTGAAACAACTGGCAGAACATGAATATCTGGGAAATGAATGGATATCTCATAGAAATGTGCTTACAGTTGAATTAAGTAGTAATGTCACAGAGTAGTTAATACAAGAAGGTACGAACAGTTTTACAGCCAATATAAAATCTATATCGATTAATCAATATTTATTTGATATTTAAAAGGTCGTGTCATACCGTTACAAGATTGAGTTGCTTATATAGATTTAGTATTCCTCATGTTACAATTGATTCGTAACAAAGATTGATTAAAACTAAATGTATTTTAAACTGAGTAGACGGGTAAGTAATATATGATATAACTACAAAATCTCTAATATTTACAAGAGATAACAACTGAATATATAATTTTATTTGATATAACGATCTGTTAATATAAAAAATGATTGACATAATTTTATAATGACTAATTTTTATTAGCATAACAATCAATGAGTATAAAATCGTTTTGTATACCACTCAAAAGACATAAAACTTAGTTGGTCTATATTTTTTTAACCGACTTCCAAAAGGAGGAGGTTCTCAATTCGGATGTTTATATTTTTTTTTTTTTTTTTTTTTTTATGTTTGTTCGGGCATAACTCCGTCGTTTGCCAACCGATTTGAAAAAATCTTTTTTTATTGGAAAGGGTATACTTCCCGAATGGTCCCATTAAAATTTTATCGAAATCGGACCAGCACTTTTTGAAAAATCAACAAAAACCTAAAAAGTTTTCAACATTGTCTGCACCGATTACTCCGAGCTTTCTGGTCCGATTTCGATGATTCGTTTTTTGTTCGATACAGTATATCTGCCATTTGGTCCCATAAAATTTTCATTTAGTTTGGTGCAGTAGTTTTCATTTTTAACCGACTTCAAAAAGGAGGAGGTTATCAATTCGACGGTATGTTTTTTTTTTTTTATTTTTTTTTTTTGTATATTTGTTACGCGATTACTCCGCCAATTGTGGACCGATTTTTAAAATTCTTTTTTTGTTCGAAAGGAGGTACTTCTGAGGTGGTCCCATAGTCACCAAGTTGGGATCTGATGATTGGATCCTGGAGAAATCGAGGGCAACCCTTGAATTTTGTAGGGCGACACACCGTTTTAATTTTATGTAGCTGAACTGATGATGGAAGGTAGAACTCCTTAATAGTAAGAAGTAGGCATCGACTGATTTAGTTTGAGTTCGCATATCTCTGGAACTACTACTTTTTTTGTTGTACTAGGTATCATTTAACTTAGGGAATATTGCAAGTTTCATCAAAATCGTATCAGTAGTTTTTGAGATAGGGAATTTTATTAGCTTATTGTGTACATGAGCGATGCTATTACCGGTGTTATGGATTACAAAATTCTAGTGCACTTGTATTTGACAAGAATTCGGGTTGAATATTTAAACTAAAAAGATGTAAAATAAAAACTTTTTCAAAAAAAATGTAACCGCCTTCAAAAACAACCATAAAAAACGGTAAAAAAACCTTCAAAATAACATTTCTTTCGGAAGTCGGTGGCAAAAAAAAGACAATGAAATAAAGAAAACAAAGACACTGACTTCCGAAAGAAATGTTATTTTGAAGGTTTTTTTACCGTTTTTTTTAGCTCATTGTGTAAGAGTACATACATGGACGATGTTATCACCTGCACCGGTGCTACGGATTACAATATTTTAGTGTACATGTAAGAAAATTATGTGTTTGACAATAATTTGGGTTAAATATTGAAACTAAAAAGGAAGAAATAAAAAACTTTTTCAAAAAAAAATGTAACCGACTTCCCACAAAAAAGTTCAAAATAACCTACAAAAAAACTTTTCTTTCGAAAGTCGGTGACAAAAGTCAATGAAATAAAAAAGAAAGTCACCGACTTTCGAAAGAAAAGTTTTTTTGTAGGTTATTTTGAACTTTTTTGTGGGAAGTCGGTTACATTTTTTTTTGAAAAAGTTTTTTTTCTTCCTGGTAAGTAATCTAACTCTGATGTACCTTGTAATAGTACCACCTGCCATGAATGCTCGACGGAGCCCCGCTTCGCGGGGCTCCTATTTCTGCGTACAGGGTTTAAAGTAACCTAACACGAAGGGGATGGCGGGGTCTTTCAGACCCCGCCATCCCCTTCGAACCTAACCTGTCCGTGTCGGGGTGCCCCAAGTCCCGAGCTCGCTTCGCTCGCTCTTGCATCCTAGGTCAAATAACTGATTACTACCTGTAATGTTGGCTCGACGGAGCCCCGCTTCGCGGGGCTCCTATTTCTGCGTGCAAGGTTTACAGTAACCTAACACGAAGGGGATGGCGGGGTCTTTCAGACCCCGCCATCCCCTTCGAACCTAACCTGTCCGTGTCGGGGTGCCCCAAGTCCCGAGCTCGCTTCGCTCGCTCTTGCATTCTAGGTCAAATAACTGATTACTACCTGTAGTGCTGGCTCGACGGAGCCCCGCTTCGCGGGGCTCCTATTTCTGCGTGCAAGGTTTACAGTAACCTAACACGAAGGGGATGGCGGGGTCTTTCAGACCCCGCCATCCCCTTCGAACCTAACCTGTCCGTGTCGGGGTGTCCCAAGTCCCGAGCTCGCTTCGCTCGCTCTTGGATACTAAATTTTTCTAATAACAATAGCAATCGTGAAGGCAAACAATCAAAGGCCAAAGGATAAGCCAGTCATCAAAGAAAATAGTTTAAACGTTAAATTATGTGTTTCAAACGTTATCATAATGATTTTCGCTTAAATAAACGTTATATCAAATAAAATTATATAAAATGAGTTTTAGAGTAACACAAACATTATGTGTAAAGAAATTATATCAATCGTTGGTATATCTCACGTTGATTATATCATGTGAACGTTATTAAAATGAAAATATATCAAATAACTTTATATGAAATGAGACGCACCCGAGTAGACAGCATGTGAATTTCAAATAAAATAAAGCAAATAAAACAACACACGAAACAAGTCCACCTTGTCCTTAATTTAATTTTCTTACTGTGATAGCGTATTAAGTTACTGTATAATGTTGATAATAATATGCTTGGTGCAGCTATTTAAGTGAAATGAGTGTTCATGTTTAGTGGTTTTGTTTTGTCGAGGACTGTTATTACTCAGCGCAAACGAGGCGTGTTTCTCAATGCGGACAAAGCCACACTAGTACTTATAACTCTGTTACACTTAAATCGTTTTCAGGTCAATGTCTAAGCAAGGAGGTGGTGGCCGGTCCGTCGACCACCGACCGTTTACGACACGTAAACAAGTGAATATCGCTTCTTATCTTTATTTAAAAATCTATTTTGTGCCAGTATTGCACGTGCTCGTGGCCAACTTTCCCCGATTCTAATCCACGATTGTCAACTGTTTTCTGTGTCAAAAGCTACTTAAAAATATGAAGTGTCATTTCATTGCGTGTTTTCGGAGATTGCGTATTGTTGTAAAACTAGAAGAGCATCAGGTGACACTTATAATAATGTCGTAAATTTAAAATAACATCGCCTGCAGTCCTATTTTGCCAGTTTTATGTTAGTCTAACATGAGGTGTGTTTATTGCCACCAGCCGGATACAAATCCTCAGTGGCTGCTCCTCCTCCGAATCCTCTGATGGAAATATCCAATATCACAATGCTCGACCATTCGACATACGGCATTCGGCAGACGGAGTTTCGACAACTAGACCGCTGAATTTTCTAGCAACAAATGGGATTGACCTTAACAATTTAACATCTATGATTACTCTCTTAAAAAAGATTGTATTGATAATAATTGCTACCGTTACAGTTCAATTCAGATTTCATTTCTTAACATTTGTTAAACCAAACCTTGTGATTTCCGAGTAACATACTACGTGATATCTACAACCGTTTAGTTCCCAGAGTTAACATGACAGTTCAATTTTCCAATTTAATTACTTTAACAATTTACAAGGTTGTAAATTAAATTAACAATTCAATTATGTGCAGTTTATGTGTTTAGTGGGCTTCTAAGTCCGGTAGCATCAATTATAGAGAGACGACTGTATTCCAGCCTACTTAAGAGTTAGAATACCTTATATTTTGGTATGCAGAACTGTTAAATTTGAAATATACACAAGGTTATTTAGTCAGCTCATGTCCTGATGTCACTGCGACATACTTGCGACGTCTGTTAAGTTAGTTATTGCTCTAAGGCCGGCTATACACGGACTGTTCGAGTCGTCAGTATGCCTGGCGACTGCGTCATGCTTGAAAGATTGCTGTTTGTCCGCTAGAAATAGTGGGACTGCTCGAGCGGTCCCATGAATGTGTATAGGTACGTAGTAGACTGTAGTTTGATTTGCAGTCGCATCTGTAGCCTGCTTCACGCAGTCCGTGTGTGAGCGGTCTTAATTTCTATCTTGGGGAAGAGAAGATTAGAAAAAGCAAGCATGTCATGGTTGCTTATCTTCATATTTTTGTCTTTGACAAGCTACTATGTACTTGTACTCAAACCTACGCATATATTTTTCCGAGCAATGAAGAAACAAAGCAATTAAGTCAGATCAATCGCTATGCACGACGCGTAAAATAATAATTGTTGGTTATTTCCTAGCCCAAGTACTGAGGCACAAGTACTTACCACCGCGTGGGAATATTTGTGGTATATGCGGCAAATGTAGTACCCAACTACCTGCATAGCGGACACTGTTGCCCTCGATTTATCTTGAATAGCATTGCTAAGATATGACATTTGAAAAATTGGAGCCAATATTTGGTTAATGTTGGATTTGGTTTGTGTATGAATCTTTTAGACAATTTATAAGACTTGTTAATAAAAACGGTCCAGCAGTTTAGGTGAGAAAGCGTAACATATAAACAAACTTATTTTCAGTAGAGTCTTTATCAGAAACTACAATTCATAAAGGAAATCTCATTCTTTTGTTTATATTTTAACCATTTTCATGGTATTTATTTAATATTTATGAAAGTAGAGACAATTGTTACAGTACTCAAAACTGAAGCGGATGTGACTGTGGCATTACCGAGACGAATCCCACCCGCGGCACTGAATAACTAACTACTAAAAAACCTTCACGCTTCAGTTTATAATATTATAGGTACATTTCTGGTTGGTCGCTGGTGCTTGTGGTAGGTAGTAACACTTATAATACAGGTCACCAGGACCCCAGGGGTCACGGTCCCGCGACCCCGGCAGGCTTTGGCCCTCTAGTGAGGGGGCCCCGTCATTATGCTGACGCTCTTTGAGGCGCGCGTGGAACACAACGCGCCGTCGACCCGGGCATGGTCCATGGTCGGGCAGCGAGTTGCCCTTTACTCGCCGCCCGCATGCCCGCGCCTACGGTGGCCGGAGATCGTCTTGCGACGTCCGTCGCCGTGGGCGTCCACCACCGCGGGTGGGGCGGAGGGAGGACATTGTCCTCTCCCTCACGCGGCCCGCCTCTTCCTATAACAATGGAGTTTTGCGAAATATTTAGTACTTACCTCTATTACTATTGTACGCGAGTGCACGTGCCATTAGCAATACAGAGCCCTAATCACGAGTTTTCACTATTTTACTTTACAGCGTCTTTCCAGTATTTACAGCGTTTCTTTTAAGGAACAGCTCCTCTGGTGTACGAATAAGGAAATATTTTATTCCTTGAAATTAATGTCATAGTTCCAGTTTACGTCAAAATAACTGGAAATTCATGATAAGGCCTCTGGTCGCAGTTGCTTTGTAGAGACTTCTTTGAAAAGTCTACATTAATAAAATATTTACATAAATAAAAAAAATACACAAACCATAATCATTATATTGTATAACTGATTATTTAATTGACAATTCAATTGTAAAGCACGGTAAGCACGCGAACGCCAACATTCCGACAATCGGCTGAGAATTGTCATGAATGAACAGAAATGGACACCAATCCCGAGACATGAAACAATGCAACACCAACTTTAGATCACGTTTGTACAATAAGTCACGTTCACACTGCAGACAATAACACTTAAAACGCTTCAGTAGCACCTGTGAAAAGTGTTTAATGTTTGGTAAAGACTTAATTCGACTTTTAGTTAGTCTTTTTTTTTAACCTGGATTGCGTAATCATTCAGTGTTTTATAAAGAGATTGTGCATGATTTATAGACAATACTAAGGTCGTTTGACAAAATCGAAAAATCGCATTTTGTGGTGATTGTTTTATTATACAGGCCACGGCATTTAAATTGACCGAAAAACTATTAAAAGAGTACAAATATTGTACAATGTAAATATTTTTGTATCTCTATTAAAATTATGCCCATATTTTCCAGAATGCTTCGCGAAAAATATTCCCACAATTTAAAAACAGTGTCTATTAAATAATACAACTACTGACGACCTTGGCTAATTACCTACAGTATATTTTAGCGTAGATTTCATTACTTACGAAATCTCGGCCCAGAATGAACACGGCCTATGTCACGCTTAGTGTCGCCGCCTCAGATCATTATCTCGTGGGCTCAAGGTCGAAACCACTCGAAAGGTTCAACCAACCCAAAATATGATTCACCCCATTCCTTCAGTTCAGAGAAAAACTTCAGGAAGTGATTCGTACAAAGAATATGAGTTGCATTATTGATTGAGAAGTCGAAAGAATAGATTTTTTTTTCATACAGCTTTTCTCACTTTTTATTTCACACCGCCAACGTTTTTATAAATGGTTAAGCGAATTTAATGCATAGTTGTCTTGAAAACGGATGAAAAATGAATTAAATATGAGTGTCTCTTTAGGAATGCTTTTCAGAATGCACAAACTTCTCGATCTACCTATTCTTAATTTAATTTTCAGAAGTTAGCAGGGAAAACACATGTTTGATGGGGGGTTTTATGTTTCAGTACACATCAAAAAAAGTTTGCGATCACTTTGTGAAATCGAACAAAGTTAAATTTACAGAAGTCTCTGCATGAGGAAAGAAAGTGAAATGCATTTTAAGATTTTTAAAAAGTCACGCTACAGTTATGTGTTGGTGAATTTTAAGTTTCTTTCAGGAACTTATCTTATTGAGAAGTTAGTTTAATTCTTGATCGAAACTCACCAAAGCGTAGACGTAGAAAATTACTGCAAACATAAGCCAATTTAGTTACAGTTCCTTGCTATTGTTTACACCTCTAATACACATGATAGGTGCACATTATGCAGGTGATTGATCACCGGTAGCCCGGTGTCGAAACATAACCTTTACTGTACATACATGTGCACATTTTCGTAGACAATTGTGGCAATTTATATCATTACGATTTACACATAATGGGATTTTGTTCGTAGGCTCACAAATTGGCAGTCGTTATAGTGATTGCATTTAAATTGACGTCATTTATTGCAGAAATTACCCTTATGAAGGGATGTGTGGACCTAAACAAATAGAAATGTACTTTAACGAAACATTGTCGCTATAAAATTGCGAGAATCATAAATTAGCGTACGTGCCAACATTGGGCCTTGTTATAAAAATTACCCTGTGTTCAAAGACAAAGACGCAAAAAGTAAAAAGGTGCGTTTTTCTAGGTCATCGCGACGCTGGGCACTGAAGAATCTTGCGCAACTCTCCATACAATGTTCTGTAATTATCGCACCGAATCACAGGCGAGGAATGCGCGGGCGCCTTCATCCGTCAGCACGCAAGCCAACTGCGCGTGTCCACATAAATAACAACAGTAATTATTTCAAGCCAATGTCTTACTATTCAAGGACATCATCGAAATTAATTGTGCTCAATGCATTTATTTGTTACCTAAGGGCAGTTATCGCGTAATCTGTAATAGGAATTAAACTTGAGCGCTTATTAGTATTGCGTTCCGATATTTAAAGGAGTTACTCGTAGTCAATTCATTTTTTGTGTTGATATGTCGTTGCTTTTAGAGTGCTAATGTTTAAAGTAAAGCTGTTCATTAATTAGTGCAGTTTGTTTAAATCAAGAAGCTTGAATGAGATTTCCAGGATCGTTTTTAATTTACGATTTCCAGCATTTAGGCTTTTTTAGATCATGTTCAGGGATATTTCCACAGTAAAACCAAAAAGTAAAATTCAGCAGCTGAGTATTTTATTTACATTCGAGTATAAATTCATATCATCATATTTACACATAAATATCACAATCAGTCATCCGTCATCATATCACACGAGTATGCTAGGGTAGTTGCTTAGTAGTGGAGGCCATGATGTCCGTGCGCGAGGGGGGCAACGGCGTAATGCGCAAGGGGGGCGGCGTGGACCACGGGGGCAGCGTGTACCACGGGGGCGGGGTGGTGGCCGGGGGTCTTGTGGACGACAGCGTTGAAACTGGAATGAGAATTTAGGGATTAGTAAGTATTGGCTCAAGGTACGGTTTCGTAACATTAATTATCTTGATGGTTGCTGTATTTTTGTTCCAGGTTATTCTAAAGATCCTGGTCCTTCACTGATGTTATTGCTGTATAACATATAGTTTTAATGTATGTGTCCTTACCCATGGTGGTCGTCAGCGGTGTATTCTACTTTGCGCACTGAACCGTCAGGTTCAACCAGGGAGTAGCTTCCGTGCACAGCACCACCGTCACGGCTCTCGTGCTGGGACTTGTGGTCACCGGTGTGAGGGTCAGCCACGGAGTAAGAGTAGTCGTATTTGGGGTGGGACTGAAATGGAAAAGTTTTTGTTAGTTATACGTAATTTAGCCTCAATTATTGTTATCATAAATCAAAGGAAATTAAGAAAATGGCTTTAGGATATCCGTAAGGTTGGTAATGCACACCTAATTTGCAGTTGAGACCTTGTTTGTTATAGCTTATTTGATAATTAGGGATGTATGTAATACTTACGTATTCGCCATGAGCGATAGCGATGGGGGCAGCGTGGACTACGGGGGCGGCGTGGACGATGGGGGCAGCATGGACGACGGGGGCGGCATGGACGATAGGAGCGGCGTAGTGCGCTGGGGCGTAGTGGGCAGCCGCGTAGTGTGCGGGCGCGTCGTGACGGACGATGCTCTGAGAGGACACCGCGCTGTGGTGCAGCGGCAGGAAGCCAGCGCTGGCGGCAGCCAACACGGCGCTAAGGGCGAACACCTGGACACAGAAAACATATTTAGAAAATATATTTTTATTATTTAAATGCTCAAATGAATTTTGAAATATAACAGTGATCTTACTTTGGTGAACATTTTGCACTAGTTAATCAGAGCAGGTGACTGATACCATTATCGGTCCGGAGTGTGACTTTTATATGAAAAGCAAAACGGAGCCGCAGTCCTGTTTGTGGTGGGGAGTGCGGTCAATTCAGTTCCGTAACTTTGACACCGCGAGGTCGTTGGTTACTCGCACACATAGGCTCGATTATAGCTTACAGACAATCGCCTTCCCGCGCCTGTGGGCGCCCTACCAACCAAGCCGACATTATCTCCAATATCGATGTTGCGTGAGTAATTGCGATAATCAATCTAGTTTTTATTGTGATTTGGACTAGAGTAACAAGGGCAACGTTTGAGTGATTCGAAGACATTAGTTTGCACATTACGTATGAAGGTTTTTGTTAACATATCAATACTCATTATGGAACCTACTTACGTTTTACAAAGTACTAATCTTAAAATGTTTTGCGCTGATTATATTATGTTTGTATTCTCAAACGGACTTTGATAAATGAATAGAGATACTGTCAGAAAAGGTGTAATTAAACACAAAAGTTCCCAGCAATGCTTAATAAAGTGTGCAGAACAAGTATTCGTTAAAATTGTTTAATAATAGCTTATTAAACCTCATTTAAGTCTATCACATCGAGCATCTTCTAACACGAAAAGTGTGAAACACACGCAACGGCAATACAGTTCTACATATCAGCCATATTGCTTGTTTAAATCTGAATTGAAAAATGTTGCCACATATGAATTTTAATTATTCACGACAATTGAAAACTGATTGCTTCAAATTATCGACTTGGTGTTATTATTAGTATGTGATTGCGACAAAGTAATATCGAATGCACCGAGTTTGACCACATGGCGGTCCAATACTAGAAGTACATAGGTACGATGCAGTTGGGTAGTGTTCAGTTTCCTAACCAATGTTCGTAACACGATCACGGACACTTGATATCATAAATTAAGCGTTGTTGTAACTAATAGATCCATATTGTATATAAAAAAAAGAATTTTGATAATAGCTTAGCCTTGCTTAACGCACGGAGCGTTGGGCAAAGAAATTAACAGTAGTTTCAGCACTTAATTAGGTATTAACTCAAATCGTTTTTGATTATGATCATAGTTAAACGTTAGTTTATTATTTAGATCAACCTGTCGAACATATAATCCGACATTAATTTCCTGTTCTATTGAATCGTACAGTATATAATTGGTACAGCCTCATTGATCTAGTGAGTACTTGGAAGCACGATTGCTGTACATGGGGTCCTGCGATCGATTCCAAGGTCTGGAAATGAGTTATTGGACCATAGCGTTAGCGGCCATAAGATATGGGTTCTATCTATGAAAGTAACCATACCTGCAATGTAAACTGAGTATGGGTAAAAGAACATATTTGAATGCCGAATATCAAAACGTCTACTGGTAATGTTTACATTTTCCCGTCACAGAACACAGGGAGGGGGCTAAGGGTACCCCGACCCGGATAGGTCAGGTTCGAATGGCGGGACATGACAGCACATGATGGCGATTTATGTTAAGTTCCTTTAAACCCTGCAGAAGTGCAGACAGAATTAGGTCTGTGCGGTGCCTACAACAAAGTTTTGGAGACATCGTTTCGCACATCATTAAATTAACATGATTAAATAGGCAATTTGGCAGCATCAATAAAATTGCTTAATTAGTCCCTCAGCTAGAGTTTAGAAAAATAATGGACACGTATTTTTTCTTTCGTTAAACCAATGCATTTTTAAAAAGATATTAATTATATACAAAAAAAATCGAGAGTGGGGCCTGTGACGTTTTGCCAATTTTTAAAGTATTGTATGTTCGTCAATTTTGGTATACGTAGAAAAGAGAAAATCGACTATTTTTTTCTTAATCTTACTGAGAGACTAATTAGATTTATTCAGTCAAATACCCTAGCCTTTTCACAAGCAATTTTGAAAATCATTACTAAATTACATTCCAAGCATATGCAACACTTCAAGCGTTGCAAAACTTTCAGCAAGGAATTCGCTCTAATTTCAATTGAATATTCAAAATATTTGAAAGGTAATCACGATTACTGTCCGTAACTGATTTAATTGTTAAGAACACATTCTGCGAAAGGTCTCAGTTATCGTGTCCGAAAGGTCCGACAATCGGGGTGTTTCGTGAGCCGATAACGCCATCGTCACGGAAGCTTATATACCTAATAGGGTTAAACTAGGTATATAGGTAATACGCCCTAATTGACAAAACGCCCCATCATTCTGAAAAATGAAAAAATTGATAAAAAAGAAAAATGTTTATTTGATAACAAAACCAGGTAAACTAAACAAATCGAGGTTGACTTCTCCTTATAAGTACAAAAAACACTTGTGCCAGGAGAGGCCGCTCTCCCTTTACTTGATTACACATGTCTGTCAGTATTAGATAGTATTCCTGCACTTAAACTTACTGCTCAGAACCTGACGCGAGGGTGGCTGCAGTTGGCCGAGGCCAAGGACCATTATGTACGCTAATAGCGGCCATTCTGGTCACGGGGCATTTTGTCAACTAGGGCGTATTACCTAGTTTTACCCTACCTATAATTCGCCTAACATAATTTGTTCTCAAGGTCAGCCGTAATAATAGATTTTGGTTGAAAGGTATAACGATAGTTCAGAGGTCACTCACCTGTTAATTCCGTGACCGTGACTCGGAACTGACTTATTAATCTGAACATATGTTGCTGTTGACAGCTTCTCTTTGTTTGCAGCTAATAATTTATAATAGGATTATGATATACACTTCTTAGAATGTTAGGCAGTTTTTTACGTTCATGAATGTAATGTGTTGTGAATGGTCAATTTATTTATAATACTACATTCAAATTATGTACCAATTAAGTCTTACAATAGAATATACGATAAAGAAATTCAGTAGCACCTGTATTCTATTGTTCTGAATTGTTTGAGCGAAGTTCCTCAATATATCATAAATATTGATCCGGAAGTTTTTAAACATACCTACTCAGCATAACATTTAATTTTAACCCGGTGTAGCTCCTAAATCAATTTACACGTGTTTAGGCAGTTAGCGTCCGATTAAATTGTTCCGGATTATTATTTTGACAAGCAGTTCTGATGTCCGAAGACTTAGAAGAGGGTTGTAAATAATTTTGTAGATGGGGATATAGAGACTTTGGATGGTTAGTGGAAACAAGTTTATATTTTACATCCGCCGTTTAATGTAGTTGCCTAGGATGTCAACAGGCACTCGACCTGAATGGCTAAATATGATAATTTACATAAACCGGTTATATGCCAACGAATTTCTTCATCAAAGAAAAGTCCAGTAGCAAATTACCTTTTTAGCCTTTGGAAGAATATAATGAATTTGAATTGAAGAGCGTAATTATATGGCGGCCTATAATTTAACCGAGGTGTTAATCTAACTTTAATTCACGTATAACTTTGACGAAACCATTTGAATTAAATTATAAAATTAGTATGTGTAATGTATATTAACTAAGCCGTTGCGTTAAATGATGCTATTGCAAAAGTAAACATCAACGTTAAAATTAAATGAGTGCAATATCAGCAGGGGTAGGTAAGGAGTGAATGTTTTAGGAGCAATGCACCGAACTAGTTACTTATGACATCGTAAACTTGTAAATCCAGCCAGTTATCTCTCGACAGGGGCGTTAACAGCATTGCTTAGGACTGAGAAATTATATGTGTTATTTGTCGGCACTGTAACATTATGTATTGGCAAACTATCGGCACTGTGTAGGCCTAAACTCAGAACTAGCTTTCAAATCCCCACAACTTACGTAGAAACAGTAGTACATGGTACAGGTGTACTTGTTTCAACCACTTCGTGTATCTCACAAGATAAGCCATTGTTTCAAAAAGGAGTGAATTAAGGCAACAACGGTTCGTACAATTTGGTTGAAATTACCTTGAGAAACAGTCTCAAGGTACCGCAGTAGTCACGACACGTTGTAAACTGTGGCCCTAATGATATGAATAGTGTATGAGAGTGACAATTTGCAAAGTAACGGCTTATGAAAATCGTACATAGTTTATCCTTGAAAGTAATTTTTGAGTGTCTGTGGAGATAAGAATCTGATTCTTTACTTGACTTTGGATAAAACTGATTAGACTTTTTTCTTTTAGTAAAATATGTAATTCATTTAGTTCCCAGATTGTGAGTAGACTGTGTATGCCAGTGGAACTCTGGTAGTTGCCATTGTGACCCGTAAACGTCAACCTTCACCACCCATAGACTATGGGCTATGAATTTAATCTGATTTAACGATCCTTGTCGACTAATTCCTATTAATATTAACTCTGGGAATTGTTTGTCATTGGCAAGTTCTACTGTAGAACTTTAGCTCTAAATGTAAGCTCTATTATTATTGTAGCTTCACGGGTCACAGGTGTCTCGGGAATAATAAATGTAAGTTTATTTAACTAACTGTCACGACTGGACTAATCTCTTTTATCTCTAGGCCTACACGTGGGTGCAAATTAATTACTATTCATTCCTGATAGATATTCGACAGCTTGACTAACTTTCGACAGACTACAGAATTTGCAAGTTCTACGAAAGACAAACTTTCGTAATGTTGATACTTGATAGCGCTATTAATAAGATGTTAATCTTTCGTACCTTAACGTAACCTTTCGTATATTACACGGTCCATTAATTTTCCAGTAAGTGTATAATTAAAAAATACCTTGGTTTTTATATTAATTTTAATGACTATTTAAAAACAAAAGAACATACACGAAGATCACAGCGAGCATAAATAAGGTACATTGTGGTTCTTAAAGCTTAAATTGAAGAGATCTAGTAGTGATGATGTTGGGACGAGTACACGTGATGGCTGGGGCCGGAGTTGTGCACGACCGCGTTGAAACTGCAACGAAAACAAACAATGATAAATATTATGACGAGATAATAGCACTGAGACGGAACAGGTTCGGAAACCAGTTTGTTATCACGACACCTGTTCACCGATAGCCGTTGTCAGTCAGTAGCACATGGGCGAGTTCATTACTCATACGGTACTGGTCTAGTGACCGCTTACCGGTTTGACGAGCATGTGAGTATGTGACTTAATACGACGTAATTTTACGATTCACATACGTAAACAAACAAAGCTCCATAAGCGGAGAAATATGGCAGGTCAGTACTGTTTTTGCGCAATTGGGGGAAAGTTGCAGTCTCATCAACGTATAGTTCGTTGTTACGCATGCAGTTTGTATTTAGATTTTATTTTACGTAATTTTGGAACTTTACGTGACGAACTTTGCTTGTGTATGTGGTGCAACTTGTGACTAGCTGGTAGAGCTGTATAAGTCTCAAATACAAAGCGATATCAAGTCTGAGGTCCAATTCGAAGGAAATTCCTAAGACTGCAAGTCCCTATACAGTTGGTACGAATAGAATAGACTAGATAAACTGACAGCGCAGAAAAAATTACCCGTTGTGGTCATCAGCGGTGTAGGAGACCTTGCGGAAGGAGCCATCAGGCTGCAGCAGAGAGTATTCTCCTTTCACGACATCACCATCACGGACCTCGTGCTGGGACTTGTGGTCGCCAGTGTGAGGGTCTTCCACGGAGTACGAGTACTTGTATTTGGGATGAGCCTGAAAACATCGAAAAATAACAATCAGCTCAGAAAAACTGTTTTGTTGGAAAAGTTGCTGGACTAAAATAAATACTGGTAGTATGTAAGATACGTACATAGTAGTCCTCATGCCCTTTTTGACTGTAGTAACCCTCATGCGCGGCAACAGGGGCGTAGGCCACGGGCGCGGCGTGGACGATGGGCGCAGCGTGGACGAGGGGCGTAGCGTGGGCGTAGGTAGCAAGGGGAGCAGCGGCGTACTGGTTGTCGTAGTGCGTGTCGTGATGCACCAGGTTGTGCTGAGACGACACCGTGTATCCACCATGCCCGAGGTGACCAGCCCGGGTAACAGCCACCAACGCGCTGACAGCTAAAATCTGCGCAGACAAAAAATCACGTTACATTTTTCTCACTTTTAACACTTTTTCACTTCACTTTTGAACATGGGGAGGAAGACTTACTTTAGCGAACATTTTTGTGTGGGATAGTTGTGCGTGACTGACATACATATGATAAGCAGCCGTGGGTTTTATAAGAATTGGCTCGGGTAGTCCGGTGGGGCGCCGAGAGCGATCCGCGCGTCCCCGCGGCCGCAAGGTCAGTGCGCTTTGTCTTCGACATTCTCGCGGCTCATTATCAAAATGATTGTTACTTAATGAAAATACTCTGTGAACTGCGATACTATACTTTGTTATACTAGGTCAATGCGTACAATGATACGTTATTGTTGTTTGTGCGTTGTCTTTTATAATTCTTTTTTGTTTATTTTTTGTTAATTCTAATCAGTTCTGGTCCAGACAAAGTGAAAAAAAATTTAATCCTGATCTTCCAACTAACTAACCAAATCATTAAATATCAAAATAGAAGTCACGGAAAATTATATCATTGCAATTGCGTTAACTGTAACTCGGCCAGCAGACCATACATAACGAGGTAAGATTATGCAGTAAGTTTCTACAAATACCGTAAATAAATAAAACAGTTCATAGTTTCCTATAATTAACATAAACGCGTGAAAAATGGAAAATA
Source organism: Agrotis exclamationis (assembly GCA_950005045.1). Classification (NCBI taxonomy): domain Eukaryota; kingdom Metazoa; phylum Arthropoda; class Insecta; order Lepidoptera; family Noctuidae; genus Agrotis; species Agrotis exclamationis. The sequence continues at coordinate 9,316,347 of OX465420.1, read as the reverse complement.
GAAGCAACTTCATATTGGGAAAGCTGGTGCAAAGGTAGTTATTAGATTCTAATTGAATGTTTCAAAAGGAAACAGTTTCGAATTTGAAGGAAATATTAAATACAAAGTGGGAGTCAATAGTCTGGCATAATTTGGTGATGAATGACGTCCGACATTGTGAACGATCCTAGAGCGGATGTTGCTGTAATCATCATTATTCGTTACCTGTTGATAAGTAAGTAAAACCCGTCTTACTTATCATTATTACCTCTAAGGAAATTCTCTTCAGACTTCAGTTTATTGCGTCGATTTCCAAGCTAAACCACAGATTACTAAACTAACAAAGCTTAAGTGATTCAATCCAAGTTTGTTAGCGCAAAAATAAGGTTTAAAGTACGAGTACGAATAAGCGGCATGGTACATATTAGTACCAATTTGAGTAAGATGGTACCAAAATTGAACAGTTGTATGACTGTGTGTATTAACATACAAAAAAAGGTGTTTAAAACCAGTATTTGCAGATTTCGCCAAATAATGACAACTTTAAAAGCCTACATTCTACAACGACTTGACGCAGTATGTTTACTGTAAACGGGTTTGATGTAAAAAAAATAGCTTACAGCATTACCTAGTGATCTATTTAATGACTTTTTTGTCTGCTAATGAAGGGTACGGTATGGAATCATGCGTAGTAATTATATAAGTTTTTCTTTCTATATAATTTGTCTATTTATGTGCCATTATTTTCTTTCTATAAAGTACATAATCCTGTCAGTAGTTATGAACGTATATCAGCGTACATTGTTTACATCTAGATTATGAGATTTTGTCGTCTATTGTCTACCACAAGCGTGTTCCCATCCCTTGAAACTTTATTAGAATGGTTGTGTCGAAGAGATTATTACATGTACCTTTGATATGTAAATGCGTATTCAGCTGGCACAAGCTTTACATGCACACTCTGTTGCACACTTATAAAAACATTAACATAATATCTTATAGACTGACAAAATTTTCCCAATAGGGTTACGCTTAGTTTTGCTAAAACGCACCAAGCCGCATAGTTTCTTTTGTTTTAAATAACGTTTTGTTTATTATTGGAACTGATTTTATTGTACAGTGAATTAGGATGATGTAGGATTTGTTTCACATAGCTACAACGGGTTGGCTTACATTTGAAAAATCATGCCTGAAGCTATTGTATGAAAAATGGTTCTTTCTTGAGCTTGAAATAACTTATTTATTACATCTCATAAAATCAAATGCATTGAATTAAGAACGGCTTAGCCCTTGCAATGCATTTGATTTCATGTGTTGCAATATAGATTGCTCAATTGAGAGGATGCACACGTACTTTATTAATAGAAAGTAACTACTTAAGTATAATATATACACAATTAAATATATAAATTAACACACTGTAAAACTGTTTCCCGTGATTGTTCCATATGTGCATTCAAGGCAAAAGGTTTAACGGTTTTATAAAGCCCTTTTCTATTCAATTATTATTAATAATAATAACAATTCATATTTTTCCACTGCGCAGTATTCTTGAAACAATTTAAGAATGAAGTCAATAAAAAGTTACAGGAAGCGGAAGGATTAAATAATAGCGGCCATACACCATACTGCCTATCGTACAATCGGCATGACGCTGCCGATTTGATCAGTTAGATTTGACCGTGTGTGGGCGTGGAATCCATCAAATTGGCATGATCATGCCGATTTGATCAAATCGATTTGATCAAATCGATTTGATCAAATCGGAATGATCAAACTTCAAATCGGCAGCAGTGATACCAACTTAGCAACTTTATAGCTAGATCTAGCTAATATTCGGTAGCTACTTTTTAACCGACGTAAAAAAAAGGAGGAGGTTCTCAATTCGAAACGTTTATTTTTTTGGAACGAAGTTCCTTATGGCGCGTTGCGAAAGGGGGCTAGGCGGAAAAAATTGTCACGACACTTTTTACAGTGGAGTGGAGTGGAAAAAACTGGTTCAAGCGATTTTCGACCTTATTGACATTTAAAATTTAGTTTGTTTTTTCTCACATTCTCGTTAGCTAACATTGCTCCTTCATTAAAATCCGGTGTTTGCATAAATGTCAATAAGGTCGAAAATCGCTTGAAGGTCGGAAAACATTTGCTTAACGATAAGCAAATGTTTTCCGACCTTCACTTGTATTACCAACTGATTCCCACCAGTGGGATAGACCGGTAAAAAAACAAGTCGGTAAAACAGTAGCTAAAAAGTTAAGCCACAACTTTTATAAAATTGTAGCTGTCGGTCACCGAATAATAGCTAGATCTAGCTATAAAGTTGCTAAGCTGGCATCACTGCTGCCGATTTGAAGTTTGATCAAATCGATCGTCATGCCGATTGGACGATAGGCAGTATGGTGTATGGTGTATATGGACGAACTGCCAATTTGATCAAATCGATCGTCATGCCGATTGTACGATAGGCAGTATGGTGTATGGCCGCTATAAAGCCAAATTCGACGCAGATTTTTTTTTCGCAAGTGATCGTCTTAATTGTAATTGAGACCATTGTACTTCGTGACTTTTCATTGACATTTGACCAATAAAGAGCAAGGTAGTCAGCAAATTATTATAGCAAAAAAACGCGTTGCAATCTTCTTTATCATATTGTGAAAAATATGACGTACATGCTGATCCTAATCTATATTCGATGACACTGTTAGCGTTGTGGCTGAGCGATCGACTGTTGCGCAGCGTGTCGCGGGTTCGATACCCGCACGGTATAAGTATTTGTTTTATCTACAAGAAGTTGTTCAAGGTTTGGGTGTTTGTGTATGTGAGTTTCTATGTTCGTAAATACATCCACGATTCATGAAAAATTGCTATGTGGCGCAATGTTTAAAACACATGTTCAGCTTGAAAGGAAGGATTTGTGTTATGAACTTATGAACCTAAAAGGTAGCGCCAGTGTTGGTAAATTACGCCGGGGCGGGTCGTACGTTAGTGTGTATATAAGATTCGTTATTGAAGGCTGCATAATATATATTTATCCGCACAGTAGATGCCTTGATCAAGTAGAATTGGCTGAGTGGGTAAATAGTATTTATATTTTTATGGGCCAAATCACGCAAGCGCAACAGCCTTGTTATAAGAATTATGATATCTGATAAAACGTCGGCCTAGCGCCAAATAGTTATGTTTGTTACGAAAATAATTATATGATGCTTGAACTTGTCATGTTTTTTAATGTCAATTATACCTTAAAAGGTTCGTAATTATGGTATAATTTGATAAATTGACATGATTAACATTAAAGTATTTCAAAGATGCGATTGCCTCAACGAAGCTGTGGCTTTTAATTTGACATGTTGAGCTTTAATTTATGGAAATCAATAATAGAAATTATTTAAAGAATATAAATAATTTAATAAATTAATTTATAGTCGTATTTGGTTTCAGCAGGCCAATGAAGATATTCACAACAATTTTATTAATAGTGATGATACTCGGGCGCTTCGTGGATCAAAGGAGCCGATGTGTGCACAACGGCTTGGAATCTGAAAGTAAACAAAAAATCTTGAATTAATTTATCTCTCAAGTAAGATAGTTTGATTTGAAAAAAAAAATATAAAAATACATGTGGCATTCGGAGACTGCCGCGGTGAAGCTATTGCTTAACTTTTTTTTTTTTATTTTAAAAGAATAAAATCGCCGACCGCATATATTTAACGAGGAGAATTTTATAAGGAAGTTTCATTGTGAAAACTCCTTTTGTAGCTGGCCGTTTAGAATCAGTAAGAAAAAGTAAATTCTTTTTATGACGGATATTTTTATGATTGCTGAAGTCTCCCGAACTGAAACGATGTTAGACGATACGTGGTGTCAGGTATTTTCGTTAGGTTTTTGGAAATTTTTTGATTCGGTCGCCGCGCCGCGCTCAGAGCCCACGATAAAAGCTATGCAATAGCTTAATAAAGTATCCTAAAACCCAGCTCATCGAAAAGATAAGGAAGCCAGAAAAACTATTTGAGATTTCCTAAAAGTATCTGATGCTTACCCATTGTGGTCATCAGCGGTGTACTCAACCTTGCGCACGGAGCCATCAGGCTGCACCAGAGAGTAGTATCCGTGCACGGCGTCACCGTCGCAGCTCTCATGCTGGGACTTGTGGTCACCGGTGTGAGGGTCCGACACGGAGTACGAAAAGTCGTATTGAGGATGTGCCTGGAACATGTGTGATTGGAAGAATATAAATGCTGATGTAGGGTATTGTATCATCAACGTAAAATTGCTGATTCATATTTAAAATTATTGGTTCAGAATGATTTAACAAACATTTGCAAAGTTTATGCTAAACAGGGAAAAAAACTCTTTATTTACCCCTTACAATAAAAGACAAAATTATTATCGTTTGTTAGCTTACATGTTCATCATGGCCTTCGTCATAGTGTCCAGCATATGCTAGGGGAGCGGCGTAGGGAAGGGGCGCGGCATAAGGTGCAGCGTAGCCGGCGTCATATGGCGTAGCGTAGGCGCCTTCGTACGGCACAGCGTAGCCACCTCCATAAGGCGCAGCGTAGTCGCCCTCATACGCAGCAGCGTAGGGAGCTGCGTAGTGACCCCCGTCGTGTCGTACGATGCTCTGGGAAGACACAGCGTGGCCATGCGCGTAGGCCGACGCCAGCATTGCTCCGAAAGCTACTAACTGAAGAATAGACATTTTAATATAAGACACTTCAATCTGTGATTTCGTTGTTCCGCAATTGGCCTGCTAAAGATCGCACTCGAGAACGTGATTTAATCTTTCACTGCACTTAATGAATTCACTTTATTTACGAAATTTTGATTTCAATATTATAGTAATCGCTTTACTTACTTTGCTGAACATTTTGTTGTTGTTTAGATCAAAGTCAATCAATGATTGATGACAAATGCTGCTGACCGTGGCTTTTTATATGAGTTAAAACTAAATAAGAACAAGTGGGGCTGACCACATCGCATGCGACAATGACAATAGTTAAGGTCGTCTTAAAAAAAACCGATTATAGAATTGCAATATATGTCATGGTATCGATAAACGCCGTGGCCATAATGTGCATGTTTTGTTCACGTTAACAAAAAACTATCTTACGCATGAACGAAATTGTCAAGTGCGTGCGTTTATGAATGAAATATTAAAAGCTGCTTTGAACCATTAATACTACAGTCGTTTCATGTACTCGTAAAATACTGATATCCATCTATATCCGGTTACACTGGAAGCCATTTTCAGCATAGTTGAGACCTATTCCTTTTTTTAAGGCAGATGAGATACATCACAGCTAAATATCGAAAATGTGTCGTTCATCTTTCGTGCTATCATCTCTTTATCAGCAGTAGTATTGTATTGTATCAGTGTTTTTCTTAATGAAGCGTCAAATTAACAAACGAGTTCGTGGACTCGTCCGTTCGACCCTGTATGGAGCGGAAAGGACTTCAGAACTTGACAGGCTAAAAACCACCCTGGTTCTTCAGTTGTCCTTTTCAATACTTGGTGACCTCTGAAAATAGTCCCGCGACACTTGTTGACAGCTCATGAGGCGCGTGTGGAACCCGATGCTCCGTCCGCTCGGGCCGGTTTTTGATCCAGACGGCGAGCTACTCATTACTTGCCGCCTGCCAGTAGTCTACGGTAGCTGGAAATTGCCTCATGATCCCCAACGTAACTGGACCTATCTGCGGGAGATGGGGCGAGAATTGAAGGATTGCCTTCCCATCACTGATTATTGTTCCGCAGTAGGACTACTTCCAATTCCCCCTCGTATAACCTGTGCTAGGGTTGAACGGAGAGGTCGCCGCGCCGCCTATTGCCTCCGCGAGGACATGGCAGTGCTCCCACCGACACAGGGACCTCTCGAAACAACCATGTCTGGTAAGGACCTGCGTCAGGCGGGATGTGATAACACAGTGGCGCCTTTCCAGTCATTCTTTAGAGGGGTCTTAGCTTCTTATAGAACGTCTGACTCTTATTGAACTTAATTAAATGAATATTTAGAAAATTTCTGGTGGTATTTTTTTTAACTTGAGTGATAAAAAGTTACTAAAAAATATACATGAAATTGTTGATTCATGATTTTTATGTTGCATTATAGTTGAAGAAGAAGGTTTGACACTACTTCTTTGTAGTTCAATCCAAGCAAGGTCGTACCGCGAGGTGCTACGTGATCTTAGTCTGAATGAACGAAAAAACTTCCCGAAGCTATTATACTGTTCAGTGCAGTGTCGATAAAAACTACCGATATTTATCATTCCGTACTATTATTGTGCTTATTATAATATTTTTTGTCGATTCTCTCAGGTTTAGTAAGGTTTAAGGCTGTGGTAGTACAGGAACAGTCACCGAAACTAAATTGCATAAATAATCGTTTAATTTAATTGCAGTTACTATTATCTTACTTCCACTTAGGACAGATTGTCAGTTTTTCTACAATTTTAAACAAAACAAACTCTTCAGCTTTACAATATAGATTGACGACATCCATCGGGAACTTAATATAGAGTTCGTAAACAGCATAATCCAAAATATGCAGAACCACCAACCCATGAACATCGGCTTCATCATCACGTAAATGTCGAGGCCATCCAGCTCCTTGATAATACGAACTTAATAAGAAGGCTGAAAAAGACTAAGCCTTTTGAGTTAGTGTAGTGTAATTTATTTGTGACTTTACAGTGAGTGCAATTTAGTGTTAGACACAACAACAAAGTGACTTCCCCTTAACAGACGCTAAGTAAACGCAATGGACGTGCTCTTAGATATAATTTTACTGTTAGCAAATTAAGTTAGATATAAATTGCTTATTAGCCTTTTTAGGCTAGATTGTAATATAATAAACAAATTGAAAAAAAAAAAGGTTTACAATATTAGTTTAGATTAACCTCCTGAGTCCCCGTGGTCATGTGTCGTGGTGTCGCGGTGTCGTGGTGAGGATTTTAAACCCCGGTTTAACAGCTGCTCTTGTCGTTCTTGTTGTTAACTGCGTAATCTCTTTTTTATATATTTTTGCCATTGGACATACGTACTCATGGTACAAAATTGAACACAATCATTTACCTTGTCTACGTCTCGTCAAGCGTATTTCAAATAAAAAAATGCAGTAAGTTCACAGACAGGCATTTATCATAGTATTATGTTGTATTCAATACATAATTCACATTGCAGTCCACAATTTAAACTGAATAATAGCATTATGTTCTTACAAGAAACTAAAGACAGACATGTCTGAAATTCTTGTATTCAAATTCTTAGATAATTTACAGCTACTCTATTGTAGTTAGGCTAAACTTGGAGCTAAGATATACGAGCTACGCTATGAACTATTTAGATTTATTTCAGACAGTTATTGCAATTATTTAATAGTATATAAGTTCCTGGATTATTGATTGGTGTAGTATGTCGCAGTCGAAACTGCTAATCAAACAAAATTACTTTTGGTGGGTTGAAACTATGTTGACGATAAAATACATTGTTTTCAACGTTATATATTACTTTTGTAAATAAATAAATATGTATTTTGATTGTAATAATAATAAAATTTTTGTTACAAAATATTTAATTGGGAATTGAGTTCATTAGCTCTGTAAATAAAAACACGGTCTGAATTAAGTAATGAAAACTTTATTTTAAACTTAATAAACCAACGAATTTTAAAACAGAATACTTTTGATAAAGAAAATGCTATTTAATAAAATTTTGACGGACATTAGTCAAAATTAGTTTTGACGGATTAATAACGTTGACTGTAACATACAAATATAATGAGGTAGCTTTAAGATAATAAAGTTATTCCTGTAAATTATGGAACACTTTATAACTATTTGATTGAGCATAATCCGCCTTCGGCATCGGACTAGGTATATTACGTTCGAATCTAACATTACTGCATAATAAAGCTGTCACGAATGTATAAAGCCTTGTTATGTTTATAAGTGTGGGTTTTTGGGTTTTTGATTTACAGCTGTAAATAATGTAAAAGGCTTTATCCGGGTGGATGATAAAGTGGCCTACCATGATGTCAGGGGAAACTAGTTCCTCTGTTGGATCGAGATGGCGCTTAATGATTTGATAGCTCTGTAACAGAGAGGTATCCAACCTCTTCTGTTCGTTCAACCTCTTTACTTTACGGTGGGGTAACGCTACAGCTCTATCTCTTTCCCACAGTGAAACTACTCTCGCTTTAAGACGTCATGGTAGGCCCTAAGGACTTTAAATAAAGTTTTCCTGGGGGGGGGGTATTACAACGTCTTAAAACCAGGCTTATTCCAGCGAGTGAAAGTGACAGAGCTATACAAGTCGTCTAGCGCCATCTCGTTCACTCAATGGAATAAGCCTGGTTTTAAGACGTTGTAATACCCCCCCTGGGCTGACAAGTGAAACGGTTTTGACGACACGGATGGCTTTTTTTTTTAGCGTGTTAAAATCATCAAATGAGTCCTCCCACCCAGGGTAGGGCGGGAGGGACTGTCAGACTCGTACTGACTAAAATCCACGGTGTCCTTCAATAGCCCTTTATGTTCCGGGGTCACGGTAATGAGATAAGTCCCGCGACCGACACGGATGGCTTAGTGGCTGAGTGATTGAATGCCACCCCTTTCCACCCCCGGTTAGCAACACCTGAAGTCGCCGCAATAAAAAGAAATCACTATGGATAGTTGGACACCCATCGCACCCGGCACCGCGCCGGTTACCGCACTCGCAACTACCTTAGACCTCCTCGCATTCACGATGGACACAGGACACACACCAGATTCAAAGACGGGGCCTCCAGGTAGTTATTGATTGTTGTGTATATGAGTTTAAATGTTTGTAAACATACTCTTGATACAAGAGAAATCATTATATATGGGCATCATAGTGTGAGAAATCATAATTTTGTTTAAAAAATTACGCACATTTTTAACTCTTCATTTTGGTTTACTGAAAACTAAATAAACCTTATCTTGATTGAACCCGTTGTTCAGACATTTTGGATGAGTCAACGACCATTTATAACTAGACGCCTCATGCACGATCTGACTAACGAAAATTATTCTGTCAAGTCGCTGAGGTACGACGTAAGCGAGGGAGACGGGCTACTGCGTTCTGATTGGCTAATACTGCGTTCTGATTGGCTAACTCAAGGTCAGTGCGGCACGGGGACTCACAGGAGTGGTCGAGTCACGACTGTTTTAAGATTTTTTTACCTAATGTGTTGACAGACATCGGTCGCCTGTGATTAGGAGTCTAGTTATACATATACGGTCGGTATACGGTCGTTGGGATGAGTAGTACTCGCTGATATGCGGTTTGACCAGATGTATGAGCGTTCTCTAGTATTTGCCTACGCTTTTTAACCAGTTTTAGCAATAATATTTCATTTCAGGTGGAATTTACGAGGTGCCTGTTATATTTGTTGCCTTTATAAAATTATACCGCTTTATTAAAAGTCACCGCCCCAAGGTATAATTTGTTAAATAAATATCAGATTGGCAATGAAGGCATGGTAATATATCAGAGTCCCTAACATTAAAGCGAGTTTCCGTTGACTTATTTTTTCTTATTCATTAGATTTAATTTTAAAATATCGTTGTATTGATTTTAATAAACCAGGGTCCAGGTTTTATCAATTTATTCATATATCACACTTTAAAATAATACATAATTACAGAAATGTTAAGACATTCACCCAAATAAGCATGATCTGTGAACTCAGTAATTATAATAAGAGTGTCCCTAAACAGGGGCGGGATGCACTGAAGGGGCAGAGTTGTGTACCACGGCGTTGAAACTGAAAATAATAACATGGAAGATTAATTTAAAATTGAACTATTTATTCTAGTACTAAGACGAGCACAAATCAGGGAAGCATGAGCAATAGGATAGTTTCCAGCATCAATAATTAGTTCACCAGTCAGAGTTTTGAAAAATAATGGACACGTGTTTTATCTTTTGTTAAGTCAGTGAATATTTGGGTTATTGAATGTGTGGGTACGTTTAGAAACTACCCGGAACAACTACTTGCAGATTATAATACAGATATTTATTCGGTGTGAAGATCGGACCCGCGACACACTAGGTAGCAGTCGATTAATAATAATATAATAATATTCCACAACTATCACACAACGTCATCTAGTCCCAAGCTAAGCATACTAGACAACTGATAAACGTACTTATAACATTTGTCCTGGGTGGGAATCGAATCCACGACCTCCGGCATAGCAGTCAGGGTCACTAACCACTAGACCAACAGGCCTGTCGAAGATCGAACCCGCGACACACTAGGTAGCAGTCGATTGCTCAACTACTGTGTCATCCAGGCCGTCGACAAGATACTATTAGACAAAAGGAAGATATTCAGAACGTACCCATGGTGGTCATCAGCAGTGTACTCGACCTTGCGCACGGAGCCATCAGGCTAAACCAGAGTGTAGTATCCGTGCACGTCGTCACCGTCGCGGCTCTCATGCTGGGATTTGTTATCACCGGTGTGAGGATCCGATACGGAGTACGCAAAGTCGTATTTTGGATGTGCCTATAATAAATAAAAGTAAGTGTTCTTACTTCACTTCTCATGGAGCTAGAACTAAAGAACGCCACCTGCCACAACATAGAATATATAAAAAAATATGAGTGCCACTTACGTATGTGTCGTGTTCGTCATAGTGGCCTACGGAGGCTTCGTAGTATGCTACGGGAGCGGCGTAGTGAAGAGGCGCATCGTGACGCACGATCCTCGGGAGGACACGGCGTGACCATGAACGTAGAGACTAGCGTTGGCAATCTGAAAGTGAAAGATAGATGGCATATTATTTTGAGTCAAGTGGTAAAGGATTGTGGTAGGTCATAGTTCTAGGTTCTAGTAAATAAAGATAGTAATCAGCTTCTATGTATTGAGTCAATTGTAAAATTAACCGAATTTTTATAGTCGACTTGATGGAGATATTTCATACTACGATTAAATAAAAGGCAAGTTAAAGAATGCTTTACTAAAATATTAAAAAAAAGATGTTTTTTTTTTATCTCATGATAACCAATTATTTATTACAACACTCACTTTGCTGGGGTGCTAAGACAGGAAACCTCCACGTGCGCCCGTGGACTGGAGTTCCCTCTCGGATACGTCCGGGGGGAAGACCAGTTTTTCGGGCCGGTGCGCCCTGGGATGCGGGCAAAAACTCTCCTTAGGCACTGTGTGCCTAAGGGGTTTCTTTGCCCGTATGCAAATAGCCTGCCGGGTGGACGCTCCAACGCGTGTCCCTCTGAACAGCAGAGGGCACAGCGGCGGAGCGGGCTTGTGGACGGTGCGTAATGGGTATGCTCGCCGTCCGACCAAGGACCAAGCCCGGGTCGGTGGCGCGTCGTGTTTCACGCGTCACCGACGGGGCCCCTTATGGGGCCAAATGCCTGCCGGGGTCGCGGATTTTTCTTAATCCAGGATACCGTGGCCCCGGAACGTAAAGAGCATCCGACGGAACACGGGTGGATTTTAGTCAGTAAGAGTCTGACAGTCCCTCCCGCCCCGCCCAGGGCGGGAGGACTCATTTGATGATTTTGCCACCCTAAAAAAAAAAAAAAAAAACACTCACTTTGCTGAACATATTGGTTGTATTGTTTGTTACTTTGCAGTCAAGTATTGATGTCAATGGACTCGCAGATCAAGTTACAACGTCTTCCAGCGCGGTGGGGCGGTGGCATGCGTGTGCACACTTGACTTGTAACTTTGACATGTATCAAGGTCGCAGTTTCGATAATATGCATGTCAGTAATTACTACGTTTATTAAAAAAAAAACAATTAATAGTCTACACAAGTCTGAAAAGTCCACACAAGTAGTATTGAAAAAGTTCTTCCTATTATTTCGTTGTATTTGAATCAGGATATTGAAGTGAGTAGCGAGCCGCCTTACCGGTTTCAGCACGGGAGACAAATTCATTATAAATGAAACTGTTACCGACTTGATTGTTTATTTCCTCGTTGAGAGAGTTATGGTTTGTAATTGAAGTTAAAATCAATTGTTTTCCTGGTAGGCTGTTATTTATTTATTATTGGTTCCATTGCTTTAGCGTTTGTTTGATATAAGTCTACCATTGCGTAGAGAGTAGCAATTCTTGCGGTACTGTAATAGTCAGCAGTCCTTAAAACAATTAATGGTACCTAACATCCGATTTCTGACCCGAAATTGACTTTGCGTCTCTACAATATGCATGCATTCGATTTGTGTCACGTTGCGCTTGGGCTTGCGTTTGACTTATGTTAGCTGTGTCATAAATAAAATTCAAGCAAAAAAAGTGCACTCTTTTTCATGAGGTGAAGTTATAATTCTTATTTCTCTACTCAGGTTGTTAATATGAAGTAAACTTCATATTTTCATTTTATTTCATGACAAAAACAAGAAATAACGGGTTACACAGTAGATATTTATGTAAAACTGTTTAGGAAAAATTAAAAAAAATATATTACTGGAACATCACATTTTATTTCGCATTCACTCTCATTTGGTATGTACAAAACAATAAATAGGCACAAAACAGTCAGTCATCGATCATTTGGTATTGGTATTGTTCACTCAGTAATGATGGTAAGCGTGTCCGTGGACAGGAGCCGGGTGCACCGAGGGGGCGGAGTTGTGTACCACAGCGTTGTATCTGGAAAAAAAATATAAAGAGTTTATTGAACAGCGTAGACAAAGGCACGTCGAGGGTTCAATATCAGAATACAAGATAACAGCGCCATACGACTTACCCGTTGTGCGCATCAGCGGTGTACTCGACCTTGCGGATGGAACCATCAGGTTGAGCCAGGGAGTAGTATCCGTGCACGGCGTCGCCATCACGGCTCTCGTGCTGGGACTTGTGGTCACCGGTGTGGGGATCAGTCACGGAGTAGGCGAAGTCGTATTTGGGGTGAGCCTGGAATAATAATAAATTCAAATTATAGCACCCTCTGTAATTAATTACGGCTGTGCAGTTACTGAAATGTTAAGGAACTTGACTTACGTAAGTGTCGTGACCGTCGTAGTGGGCAACGGGGGCAGCAGCATAGTGTGCTACGGGTGCGGCGGCGTAGTGAGCTACGGGAGCGGCGGCGTAGTGAGCTACGGGAGCGGCGTAATGCACTGCGGGGGCAGCATAGTGGAGTGGTTCGTCGTGACGAATGATGCTCTGGGAGGACACAGCGTGTCCATGGCCCAAGTAGCCGGCGTTGGCAGCGGCCAACAGCGCGCTCAAAGCTACGATCTGAAAATCACATTGTTCAACGTTAATCACTTGTTACCATATTTGTCCGCTTTTCGAACGCTTTTGTGGTACACTTACTTTGCTGAACATGTTTGCTGTTTGATTTACAACGGTCAACTGTTATTTGATATCAAAGTAATTGTTGTATGGTTTTATATATGAAAAATAAATCCGTATGCACCGCGCGGTGGGGAGGAGAAATGTGTGCACTTGACTTTGAATGCTTTGACAAGACTCAAGGTCGCTGTAACAATATCAAACAAGTTGTTGTAAGAATTGGTTACGTGAAATATTTGATTTTATAATAATGCAACGTAGTTTACTTTCAAGTTCGCAATATTTACCTAGAGCCGGTAAAACCATTTGTTGTTTATTTTTTGCGATATCAATTCAATATTTATAGAAGCTTTGCAATGTTTATTTTTCAGTTCATAATACGTTTGTTTTGTGTGACCAGTAGGAAATTCTGGTCCAAGGTATTTCAGAAATATGTAGCTGCAGTTTGGTATTAACAGAAATTTTCCAATAGCAATGTATGTACTATAGGGATTAAAAGTACCCGGTCCCCCAACACAGGTTCCGCATCGAATTTCGAGATGAGTGGGGCGGCGGAGCTGCAGGATTCGAGGCAGACGCCTTGGGGTCTTATGGTGTTGAATTTTTATAAAATTAAGAAATGGCTAACAGTATTTGTATAGGTTATTCAATAATATTGAGAGAATTCCAAATGAGTTGATCCGAAGCATTTAGGTTTATCTCCTTATTTAGCGCGGCATGTTTTTGGAATTCTGACCTAAAATTGCAAATGCAAACTCTGCAGAGTTTACAGTATTAATTCGTAAATTGATGATATTAACTTCGGGGTTTGGATTAGGCTTGTTTCATTTCGGATTATATTTATAAATGTAAATAGCAGGATTTAGTTCCACATATAGTCATAACAAAGGAAGTTGAACGGATTTGGAATAAGGTTCTCTTATTAAATTCGTAAACGTTCGTGGAAGTGCGAATTAAAACCATATGTAAGCGATATATTTTTTTTTTAATTTGATATGGGTTTGCTTTTGACTCTACTCCAGGTCAAAGGTGACTGAGATAAGCCTACGATGGTGAGAGCTTATCCAAAAGAAGCCATTTCACTCTAACCTTAGAAAGATTCGGTTTGTATGCTTTCGAGAACACCGACGTAGGAAGTGAGTTGCACTCCTTTGCTGCGAAAGAAAGATTGTAAGCGCTTGGTGCGAATTGGTGGAATGGCAACTAAGTATGGAAAATAATTAATAGTATGTTTAGAAGTCCGATGGTAGAACGGGTCGGTGGGATAAGATCGTAGAGATCATGCAAATAAAGCCTGTCTAATATGTCGAGACCGACAAGCAGGCAACAACAACCAAGCATCCACCAGTTTAAAGTAGACAGTAAGCCTTTTAGCTCAGCTTTCTACTGAATCAAGCTCTGCAAGTTGATATTTTGCTGAGCCATCTCATAGATGGCTACAATACTCCATGCAGGATCGGACTTGCGCTTTGTATTAAGTCAAAAGCTGTCCAAGCGTATCGCTTCACTCTATTAAGGATGCCCAGTTTTTTTGGCCGCTGTTTGGGCTTTGTGCTCAATGATGGCGCCAAAGTTGAGACTGGTTGTCAACTCTATACCAACGAGCTCGAACCGATCGGTTATAGGAACAGAAACACCTCGAAAAGTAGGAGTTTTGCGGTGAAAAGACACGTTTGCGTTTTATTGACATTAAAAGAAACTAGATTGTCTTCACCCAACTGGGAGACGAGGATGAACCATAGGGTCCCGCCGACGGGAGACGTAGCGCAGGACGCAACGTTTATTATATTCACAATGCGCCATCTAGGTGTAATATTTACATAGTCCGGCGCCATGGGCTGCTACACTGTATCTTTCAGAAATATGGAAAATATCACGTTCAACATCCAGAAGCAAATATTTCAGTGTTGTCGTTCTGTATATACCGTCGGTGTTAAATAATATAATCTCTGTTCTAATAAACTTTACTCTTTACTGGCTTATGTTAAGAGCAAATCCTATTCAGATTAAATTAATCGGCTACATGATTTTTCTTTAAACAGTTTATAATTAATTGGATCAGTTATTCTACTTATCACACAATACAGATAAGTTTCATTTTAAAAAAATAACTCTCCACTTTAGACAAGCACATATATTTAAGAGTTAACTAATGAAGGATATTTTTTAGGGTGAGGAGGGTCATTGCTTACACATTTATGTACGATTTTTTTTTAGCTCTAAGGAAGTATATGAAAAAACATAAGTCCCTGATTTATCACATTTTATTTTGAAATCGCATTCACTCTCATTTGGCATGAACAAAATAATAAATAGGCACAAAACAGTCAGTCATCTATGATCAATCAGTAATGATGGTAAGCGTGTCCGTGGATGGGGGCGGGATGTACCGAGGGGGCGGAGTTGTGTACCACAGCGTTGAATCTGGAAATAAAGAAAACAATGTATAGCAAAATATTGATAAAAGGTCGTGAAGATGTTGACTTCTCTCTAAAGGATGAGAATATTGCCATGTAACGTACCCGTTGTGGGCATCAGCGGTGTACTCGACCTTGCGAATGGAACCATCAGGTTGAGCCAGAGAGTAGTATCCGTGGACAGCGTCACCATCGCGGCTCTCATGCTGGGACTTGTGGTCACCGGTGTGGGGGTCAGCCACGGAGTAGGCAAAGTCGTATTTGGGGTGAGCCTGAAATTATAACAAAATCAATTACGGCCACATCCCGTTTCAACACTTTCACGATTCGACAATTACACAAAAAGAGTGCAAAATAAGTGAAAAATATTGCCTTTTCGTCACTATTTTGATTTTTTCAACTGCTTTTTGACAGGTACAGTCGGCTTCCAAAGTGCCGCTACTAAATGACGGACGACTTACGTAAGTGTCTTGACCATCGTAGTGGGCAGCGGGAGCAGCGTAGTGGGCCACGGGGGCAGCAGCGTAGTGTGCTACGGGAGCAGCGGCGTAGTGAGCTACGGGAGCGGCGTAGTGTGCTATGGGGGCAGCATAGTGCAGGGGTTCGTCGTGACGAATGATGCTCTGGGAGGACACAGCGTGTCCATGGCCCAAGTAGCCAGCGTTAGCAGCGGCCAACAGCGCGCTCAAAGCTACGATCTGAAAACCACATTATTCAACGTTAATCACTCGTCACCATATGTGTCCCAATCCAATCAAAGTTAAAAAAAATAAGTATGAGACTGCCCTTTTTTCGAACGCTTTTGTGGCACACTTACTTTGCTGAACATGTTTGTTGTTTGATTTACAGCGGTCAACTGTTATTTGATATCAAAGTAATTGTTGTACTTATGGTTTTATACATATATGAAAAATAAATCCGCATGCACCGCGCGGTGGGGAGAAGAAATGTGTGCACTTGACTTTGAATAGTTTGACATGACACGACCAAGGTCGTGGATACTATAACAAACGTGTTGTAAGAGTTGGTCACAGTACAAATTGTAATTTATTTTCAAGATCGCAATTTTTTTTCAAAACCCGTTTAAAGCATTGTTGGTTCTTTCTGGTTGTAAAAAGATTTTTAGAACAGGCAAGTCAAGGTTTTGTAAGGGAGCAAAGTTATGTATCAAAGTTGTATAGGCACACGGTGGCTCTCAAACTAACTTTTCTGTTAGCAGAACATTAGTTTAAAAAAAAAATATTCACTATGTTTTAATTTCACCAATTGATTGGTACCGTGGTTTGATCATAATCATAAGCGTTCAGGGCTTGGTATAAAGTTACGTTCCTTTGCGGTGTCGCTATTTCCTTAGATTTTGTTTTTGTTTGTAATAACAACACTTCATTAAGTCTATGTGAGTGTCTTAATATACAATTATGGACGACGTCTTAAATGAATTGATTGACCGATTGAAAATCGAACTTTTACATATTAAATTCAATCGAAAGTTACATTTTAGTGTTGGCTGTGATGGTATTATCATGTTTTGTCATTTTATGTACGGGTGATGTTATCTTTTAATGTTTAGGTACTTTTTCAAATTATATTTTCGGTGGTTGTTAGTTTTTAGGGAAAACATTTTAAAACGTTGCTGCCTGTATGCATTTCCAGGTTGGAATCCTAGACACGCAACACAAAAGCCAACCGCTCAGCCACTGCGCCAACCATTTTTAGGGTTCCGTAAGTCCATATACAAAAACGGAACCCTTCTAGGATCACTCGTGTGTCCGTCTGTCTGTCGCTTACAGTCAATTATCTCCGAATCTACTTGACCGATTAAGTTGAAATTTGGTACACATATTAATTCCTATGACCCAAGCACAGAGGTGTAACGTGAATAGATGAAATCTGTAAATGGGAGGTCATTTTTGGGGCGGAAGGGGAAAGTTAAAAAATAATAATTGAAAACTGCATCGTGTACAAATGAAAGTTCTTGTTGAGAAGATCTTAAATGTATTTTTTTGTAATTTTAAAATAAATAGTTTCCAAGTTATTCAAGAAAATAGACGAAAATTTACCATTCCACCCCTTATCTCCGAAACTACTGAACCAAAAATTTTGAAAAAAATACAGTAATTAGTTTGCTACTTATAGATTATTAGGAAAACCTATAAGAAGTCCATGATATTAAAATAACATGGTAAATCACTCAATATTGTGCGTAACATCGTACGGAACCCTCTTCACGCGAGTCCAACTCGCACTTGGCCGGTTTTAAAAGTCTATTGTCTAATTTTTATTTCATCATCAAGTCTTATTATACCAATAAATCCACCATCCATCCAGCTACATCAACTCTGGGGGCTACTTTTCAAATTCTTCGTCGTTCGTCACTGTTTGCGGAAAATCCTGCACTGCATTAAGTTTATTCCCCATGTTCCAAAAAATGAATAATTAAAGCCAGGAAATCAACTACGCGGTTGACTCTTTACTTCGTTTTGTAAATGCCTAATAAAAAGCGCCCTATATTTTCATAAATCTCCATCCTGAAGGCTCGTCACGACTTTGTGTCGTCTCAGAACCAGCTAGCTGAAGTAGAGCTATTGAAATGAATCGGAAGTTTTGGAAAAAAATAACGTAGCCTTATAAAACTAAAGCTTAGTTTTATTCATTGGGTAGAAAGGTTAGAATTTTTGACTTTTAATATCTCCGCAGGGCAGCTACATTGTTATCAGGTATGGTCTTGAACCCAAAAATGCTATAATGACGAACCTTTCGACTTTGTTAAGGGCGTTTTTACTATCTTTTAATGATAATATTATAAAAAGAACTACATAACAGATAACATAATTAATTTAGGGGACGGTCGGGCAAGATGAATGGGGCGGGCAAAAAGAATTTTATGATTAATTTCTCGAGTAATAACTAGGAAGAGATGGCAATAGTGTAGAACGATCAGAAATTGCCTACCGGTCGCGCTCAGTGCACCATAAGCGGCGAAATTGGATTGTTGTGGAAGTAGGTGCCAAAAATTCATTTTCGTCGAGAAAAAAACGATTTTTGAAGGTAATTACTTATCATTTTTCATTTTATTTGTTAAATTCTTGTTTTAAATCTCATTTTGCCCTAAAAGTGTGCATATTAAGGTGTGTTTTTTTATTTATTACTGAGTGATAACGCATGTTGTTTTTTATATTTATATTTTTTTGTTTCTTATGTATTAGTCGGGCAAAAAGAAACGGGGCAAGAAGAATAGTATCCGCATAGGTAATTTTTGTTATTTATTTCATAAATGAATTATAATCTATTAGACATTGTGTTTTTTCAGTATTAGAGTAATTATTTAACATCATTAACTTGTTTCAGATGGTATAAAACTATAAGCCGGAAACAGATCGCGCCTCATGGTCTATGTATCGCGAACAATACATCCATCCTCCAATCGAATACTGGATTAAATGTGAAACTTGTCATGAATGGACTCATGCAGTCAATATGGGGCAAGGATCTTATGTGATGATTGCTTTAATTAACTGCCATAATTCATTTTGCCCTACAGTAAAATTCGTTTTGCCCTACCTATGCGGGCAAAACGAATAATGGCTATTATTTTGAAAAAGGAGAATTTTATGTTTTTTAAGATAGACAATTACATCTTTTGTTCTGTTTATTTAAAGTTTAATAATGATTGTTCCTATTACAAATAAGACTGATTAAAGACTTTGACTTAAACATTGTTTTTTTTTTAAACCTAACTTAACTAATTCGTCCGGTTACTTCAATTCCGCACCTCGTTAAATATGTATTAACGACTTAGAAGTCATGCATGATGGTGATAATGACGCCGTAGAGCATTTGAATACAAATAATAAAGTAATAGTTTGAAACCATGACGTGGCAACGACTCCATTTGGCAAATACATGAGCAGGAATGTTTTATAGAGAACTGGACGGTTCATTTACTTATCAATTTAATATTTTATGTTGTACAGTTTTTCTTTTTATTTACACTCCCCTATACTCAACGATACAACAATATTATTTGACTTTTTCTGTAAGAGGATTAATAAATAGATACAAATAAGTCTCTGTTGATTCACACTATATTTCTGAATCGCATATCACAGTCAGTATGTACAAAATAATAAATAGGTACAATCAGTCATTGGTGATCACTTAATAATGATGGTGGTCGTGTCCGTGGACGGGGGCGGGGTGCACTGAGGGGCCGGAGTTGTGTACCACAGCGTTGAAACTGAAAATAACAATAATTGTACAGTATTACAAAAAAAACACACACGAAATAATGTTTTGACTTACGACAGTAGCAAAGTGTGATAAAATGTGACTTACCCATTGTGGTCATCAGCGGTGTACTCAACCTTGCGCACGGAGCCATCAGGCTGCACCAGAGTGTAGTATCCGTGCACGGCGTCACCATCGCGGCTTTCGTGCTGGGACTTGTGGTCACCGGTGTGAGGGTCAGCCACGGAGTAAGAGTAGTCGTATTTGGGGTGAGCCTGAGAATGCAGGAATAAAGTTAAATGTTGAACGAACTACGACATTCAAGACAAATCTAGAAGCTAAAGAGATACTTACATATGTGTCATGCCCTTCGTTGTGAGCGGAGGCAGCGGCGTAGTGGGCGACGGGGGCAGCGTAGTGGGCGACCGCGATGGGCGCAGCGTAGTGCGCTACGGGAGCAGCGTGGTGAATAGCCTCGTCGTGACGGACGATGTTCTGGGAGGACGTAGCGTGTCCAAGGCCCAAATGACCAGCGTTGGCAGCGGCCAACAGCGCGCTCAAAGCTACGATCTGAAAGAATTATTTAAAATTTAAGCTATGGGAAATAAAGTCAATATGAAAATCACTTTTCGAGTGTATTAATATAAAAAAAATACAAAAAATACAATATAATTTGTAATTACTTTGCTGAACATTTTTGTTGGATAGTTTTCAACGGTCAAGTGTTGATTGATGCTAATGGTTACGCCGAACGGTTTTTTATACTAATAGCATAACCACTTGCGCCATCACGGTGGGGCGGAGAAATGTGTGCTCGCTCTTGATCTTGAATAGTTCAATGTGTCTCAAGGTCGCAGTTGTAATTAAAATGATAGGATCGTTTGTAAATATGATTTAAAGATAAAAATAAAATAAGATTACCATTATCTGCGACAACTTGCTTTAGTGTTTGAGTTGAGCGACCGAAAGGCCGAGGGAAAGAGACTGTTCAAACTTTTGAAGTTTTCCGTTTAAAAGGATATTCACAAACGTACAAAACAATGTGTTTTTCGTCTTCGGTGTGCAACCAAAATAAGTCCCCGAATGGTACAAGCGATTGTTTACGAAAAGAGCACAAAACGTGACATTCAAAATTTTCAGTGTTGCGACAGTATTTTCAGGAAAAAAATTCCTTTACAATACAGCATATATTTTGATTGTAATCATGATTACATAATGGTTGTATTCAAAAGGTAAATACAGTAGCATCATACATTACAGTAGCATTATTAATCACAAGTCAGTTCCCAAGTTTTAAGGAGCAATTCCTATTAATTTGGGGCAAATTATGATTATAATATAACCTTTTTTTAAAATTATTTTTCAGTAATTAAGTCTCTTCCGCTCGACCCAGTACTACAGTTAAAAAAAGGGTGTGGATTGGACAGTTTCTAAGTATGGTATATTTGATATAGTAAACATTCAATGATGACTGACTGACTTTACACTGTAGGTACGGGTTTTGCATGTCTTTTGGGTATGCTAACTTTCTGTCTACAATATACTTATTAGCAATCAAATGACGACATGCATTCCTTAACTTAGTCGCTTTTATCTACGTTCTATCATAAAATATAATTATATTTTAATTTTATAAACAACGTGAAATAGTAATTGCTGGTTTCAAGAAACTGCGCAATCTAGTTGTTGCATTGATGAAATAAATAAACATGTAGGTAGGTATACTTATTTTACATTACACGAAACTGTCATTGGCGGAGTAATTAATTGTTTATAATTTAATTATTGTTGTAAAATACAATTTCTATTGTAATTCTAAGTGAATTCTTTCGCTATTTGCAATCACGACAGCATTGATCGTATAGTAGAGCAGTGGTTGAAATAACATAAGCTATAGAGCATATTATGTTACGTTATTGGATAGCAATAGCGACTTAATAATGAAAAATATGTTGTAATTTTACTTAAATCTATACATATAATAAAACAGTAAAAAAACTGTGTCTGTACATTGAATATATTAAAAAAAAATTGAGGGGCTTTTAGAAACAGTAATAGAGAATGAATCCAAAAAAAATCTGTCTGTTTGTCTGTGTGTCTGTCTGTTTATCTGTTTGTTTGTTTGTACACGCTAATCTTCGGAACTACTGGACGGATTTGAATGATTTTTTTTTGTTGTATAGGTATTAAGTCTGGCCAACATATAGGCTATAACTTATCTTGGAATCTTGAACACCTGATGCAGAACCGCAACAGACCAGCTAAACTATAAGGGATACAAAAATGGTGCCATAGCGAAAATTGTTCCACGTGATGAGCATTTTCTGCTGAGAGAATAAATTTGAAGATCTGGAACACCTGATGTGAAACTTCAAGAGCCCAGCTACACTATAACTTATACAGGAATGACGTCTTAGCAAGAGTTGTTCAGCCTGATGAGCTCTCTCTGTTGACATATAAAAATAGAAGATCTGGAACACCTGATGTGGAACTTCAAGAGCCCAGCTAAACTATAACATTTATTAGAATGACGTCTTAGCAAGAGTTATTCAGCCTGATGAGCACTCTCTGTCGACGTATAAAAATTGAAGATCTGGAAAACCTGATGTGGAACTACAAGAGCCCATCTTAACTATAACATATAAAGGAATGACGTCGTAGCAAGATTTGTTCAGCCTGATGAGCACTCTCTGTTGACGTATAAAAATTGAAGATCTGGAACACTTGATGTGGAACTCCAAGAGCCCAGCTAGTTTAGCTGGGCGTCTAAAAATTCAAGATCTGGAACACCTGATGTGGAATTCCAAGAGCCCAGCTAAACTATAACATTTATAGGAATGACGTCTTAGCAAGAGTTATTCAGCCTAAGGAGCACTCTGTCGACGTATAAAAATGAAAGATTTGGAACACCTGATGTGAAACTACAAGAGCTCAGCTTAACTATAACATATGTTGGAGTGACATTTCAGCAAAAGTTGTTCAATCTGATGTGCACTCTCTGTTAACTTATAAAAATCGAAGATCTGGAACACCTGTTGTGGAACTCCAAGAGCCCCGGTACACCATAACACATATAGGAATAACGTCTTAGCAAAAGTTGCTCGGTCTGATGGGCATTTCCTGTAAACTTAGATAGATAGATAGAATATACTTTATTGTACACCAAAATTGTTACACAACTATTATAAACATTACTAATTCTATGGTTACAATGGCGGTCTTATCGCTAATAGCGATGTCTTCCAGACAACCTTTGGATGGACTGTACGAACTTAAATTAAAAAGGTGGAGGTAGCCACTGGCGCACTGTATTTCTAAATAATTTATTTAGGAACATATGTATGTCAAATAAATAACAATATTTAAATAATAAAATATATATCTAGTTCAATAAATAACATATATACCGATATATATCATAAATACATATAATTATATATATACATATATATATATATATATATATATATAATGTGTTTACAATGTGTTCCTTAGTATTAAGTGACAGAGGCAGCAGGCCTACAGTGATAAAAAATAGATAGATAGAGATAAAAAAAAAAAGGAAAAAGTTTGAAAGGAAAGATATAAATGTCAGAGTGAAAGAAAATGATTTACAACTAATCTTTTAAATGTAACGAGTGACTGTGCTTGTCTTACCGAGACTGGTAATGCATTCCACAAACGTATTGCTTGGACTGTAAAAGACTGATCAAAATATTTGGTGGAATGAGCAGGCATTAAAAGTCTCAGATTCTCCGATGACCTCAAGTGTCTTAAATGTATGTCATGTAGGAACTTAAAACTTATAAAAATCGAAGATCAGAAACGTCTGATGTGGAAATCAAAGCTACCGCTAATTTCACTGTATAATTATAAAATAACATAAGCTGAGAGTTCCTCCAAGCGGTGAAGGTGGTAAGACTTTAGGACTGATTTTCGATGACGATGGTATATCATTAAAAATCTGACTCTACTGGCCGAAACTCCCATTTATATTTTTACCCGGGCTCTTGATATTGGACATCAGACCAGTTTCAGATCTTCGATTTTGACGACCCCGTTCGGTTGTCGCTGGCATAAGCAACAGGATCCGCGTACGAAGTCGCGGGCAGAAGCTAGTATTATAATATGTACCTGTATAAAGGTAAAGGGTAGGTTAGTTGCATTTATTTTTATCACATTTGTATTAATAGCAGCGTAGTTATCATCAGTCATCGATGATCATTCAGTAGGTAAGCGTGTCCGTGGACTGGGCGGGGTGTATCGAGGGGGTGGAGTTGTGCCACAGCGTTAAAAGTGGAAAAATCGATTAAGTTTGTTCAAAATAGTTATGTTTCAATCAATTATAATGTCGTGTTTGATTGATGCCATAACTTACCCATTTTGGGAATCAGCGGTGGATTTAAACTTGCGGCAGGAACCATCAGGTCAACCTGATGATTGATTGATTGAAACACTCTGTCCACGCATACTACTCTCTGGCTTCACCGTCGCGGCTCTCGTGCTGGGAATTATGGTTTCCGGTGTGAGGGTCAGCCACGGAATAACCAAAGTCATTTTTGGGATGCGCCTGATTTAATAATAAATTAAATGAGTGGATTCACTTTTCGCAATTGCTAAATTGTTGAACTACTTAGGTACGTAAGTGCCATCGGAGTGAGCTAATGGGGCAGCGTAGTGAGTTAATGGGGCAGCGTAGTGAGCTAATGGGGCAGCATAGTGCGCGATGGCGCGGGGGCGTAGTGAGTTACGGGAGCGGCATAGCGCAGGGACTCATCATGATGGATGATGCTCTGGGAGCAAACATTGCCGTGGCCGTAAAAGCTGCCGTGATGAAAATGGAGCGGGACATTTTTAGTCTTAGCCTTCGTACACCTTCGATACCTTACGACTTTGGTTCCATTGACGCGTGCCTGTGCCTCTATCTATTTGTATTGCGATAGTCGCCTGGATACCAAAGTCGTAAGGTATCGGAGACTTGCGTTGCCTTGTGTACTAAGGGGCTTTTATTGTGGGGAGTAGCTGTTATGTGGGTGTTTATTATATCCGTGACTTTGACACGCAAAACCATAATGTTATTTTGATACGATTGATTCAAATAAAAATAACTATGTAACTTAACTAACTTAATATTTCGTTTCAATATATTTTAATTAGACCATGGTTGTGTTGATAAATAATTGCTTTAATTCATTCTTATCGATGTTCAGACGACTACAACAATTTAATTTACCGTTAAGACTTTTTTTAAAGCTATTGCATAGCTTTTGTCGCAGGCTCTGAGCGCGGCGCGGCGCGGCGACCGAATCAAAAAATTTCCAAAAACCTAAGGAAGAAACCTGACACCACGCATCGTTTAACATCGTTTCAGTTCGGGAGACTTCGGCAATCATAAAAATATCCGTCATAAAAACAATTTACTTTTTCTTACTGATTCTAAACGGCCAGCTAAAACAAAGGAGTTTTCACAATGAAACCTACTTATAAAATTCTCCTACAACAAAGAAGTTCTTTATTACAGTAGTGCACCACAAACATTTAAAATATATTATGTTCTCGTTAAATATACGCGATAGGCGATTTTATTCATTTAAAAAAAAAAAAATGTTATGCAATAGCTTCACCGCGGCAGTCTCCGAGTGCCACATGTATTTTTAAATTTATTTATAGATATGTTCGCGTTTGACCACTATCTCGCCTGATGGTAAGCGAAGATGTGGTCGACGATTTAGTAGAGTGTGGTCACTTCTCTGTTGTGGTAGGCGTTTACGGTAAAGACAAATCTACAAGTAGCACTGGATTGGCATCATCTAAGCTTATATTTGCTAGCGAGATCGTTTAGAATTTTAAAAGTGAAGTTCATTTTTGTAATTTTGAATAGCTTGATCTAATGCTAAAGGCAATGTTGATCTTATGCAGTGCTTATAACTGTGTCAACTTTTTTTTCAGACTTTTCTGTCCTTTATCAGGCCTTGCATTTTCGGCCTGCTGGGGCTGCGATGTCTTCAGGCACCTTCTCAGTGATTACTTGATTAGTCTAGCTCACCTGTCCCGGTCCATTCTATAAGTGTGACTGACACTGACAGCGTTGACTTGAATTATGATAACATTTTATATAAATAATTTTAATTAAAATGCAATACACTGCAACCTTAGTACCCTACACAGTCCTATTTTCCAAGCATAGTTTATAATGTCGAATTTAATGAAACATAAACTTACGATTATTACGTGTCTCAGAAAATAACATTAGTCCTTTGTTAGGAATATTGTAGGTTTCCTTATTTTTCTGCGTCTGGTAACGGATTAATTAGGAGCTTACAAAAAAGTATAGCTATTGGCACTGTACCCGCTCGTGATAGCAAATTATCAGTTTGAGGATAAAGAAAAATTGATCCCGCCAAAAACATTCTGTAAAAAACTAGTCAAAGTCTAGATAGAGCTGCTTATTTATCTCTAAAAAGTAATGAAATCTAGACAAAGTCGTGCCAAGTCTAAAGTTCCTTACTGCGATTTCTTTATTATTATAGTAAATGTTGTGAGAGTCCTCTGGATAAAACCAGAGTCTTATCTAGAGGTTCTCAAATAGGGGCTTGAAAATGCGGCGAAATGGTTCCAGTAAAGGATGGTACGGCAGTGTTTGCTTTGCGCTCGACTTTGGCGGGGGCACTGCCGTGCCCCCTGCAATGATTATGCATGTTGATAAACAAATACCACAAGTGGTGCAATGCCTGCCAAAGGTTGCCAAATGGGTTTGATAATTTGTTTCAGGAAGAAATTATTCTCTGGGTTGGTCGATATAGTGATTATAAAATCTATAGATCACAGTTAAACGGTAATCTTTGTAGAAAGTTTACTTTACTTTTGCATCTTATGTAAGTAAGGTACGAATACCTATGTTCCTTCAAATCGCTTGAGATCAAAGTCGATTACCTCGAAAGAAACCTGAGAGCATCAACAATTGAAATTAGAAATATACCATATTCGAATTCAGAAAACCGAGAAACTCTAACTAGGACATTGCAAGAGCTTGGTACTATCATCAATCAACCCATTAATCCATCTGAAATAAAAAATATCTTTCGCATTAAAAGTAAAAAGGAGACAGTGGGTACTGTCATTGTAGAATTTTCAACAATACCTACAAAGGAAAAATTCCTGCGCTCAACTATAAGCTACAATAAATTAAATTTGGAAAATCGTCTCAGCACCAACCACTTGAATGCAACTGGACCTTCAAAGCCTATCTACGTGTCGGAAGCACTTACTTCGGCTGCAAAGCGCCTTCACTATCTTGCTCGGGAATTTGTAAAAAAAAGTGAGTATGAGCAATGCTGGACCACAAATGGCAAAATATATGTACGTCAAAGGGAAGGAATGCCGAGTCGGCTTATAAAATCTGAGGAAGATCTGACCAAACTTTTTAAACAAAAATGACTACTAACTAATTTAAAATTGTATAAAATATTGCTTATGTCCCTTTACCGTTACCTATTGAGAAATTATTTAAACTGTTTACTAACACTAACTAATAATTACCTATGAATGTACAAATATACTCTTATTTGTTTTAAAAACATCTGTAACACAAAAACAATTAATGTACATCCTTACACACTACACACATTCACAATTAATTACACAGACCCACAATTCCCAGCAATAAAATTAATTACTTTTGTACTGTTACTTTCTAGCTTAGTCTCCAGATATATAATATATTATGACCATGCAATGCTGTTTTTGGCGATTTCTAATTATTACTACAGTACTATTAGTTATGCCTGCACTTGTAAAAATATGATATCTCAACTGAAACGCAGTGAAACTCATAAAATGGAAATACTAATGAACATACATAACATTCGATAACATAATATATAATATATGTCGAAGAATCGATATCAGAAGGGGCGCGATATTTGAAATAACAGTCACAAAACCTTCGTTAACACTTTTAATTACTTGCTAACACACACTGAATACAAAATAATCAAGGATGTCCGAGATATCGCTCGATTAAAAACTTAGGAACGCGGGAAGATTATCGTGGACGACGTGGCGTGACCAAGATGTCTACACAGCTTGACGGACCGATTCAAAGTGTTCACTTCACTCAACTGTCCGTCCAAGTGGCTACCCCACACAGGTTTGCCAACATATCCGTCAACGTCAGTACTTGTCAACGTCGAATACCTGATCAAACTTCCGAATCGATATTCGACTCGACTATTCGCTCGGTGTTGCCATTACTCCACGCTAAGCATCCCCAAGTTTAATAACTTGGCATTCCTAAACGTTATCTGTCAAATCTAACTTCATAGTTCCTCCAATGAGAGACAGATGGCGTTATTCTAAATTAACACTAATCAATAAAGATTCTAAATTGAGTTTCTGTTTTGATTCCACACTAACGATAATAGATGGCGTTATTCTAAATTATTGTGCTTCTGTGTTGGTTCTGCGACACGGCCATTCTGACAATTCACACGTCCTCGTGTGTGACATCTGGAATGAGAGAAAATTCTCGAACAGTAACCATTCTAACCGTTCGGCCATTCCTGACCCAAATGGAAAAGGTATTCTCATCAAAATAATTACAGGGTCTAATGAAAATCCCAACAAACTCTTACTCTCAAAGCTGACATGTCGAACAATACCTATACTCATTTAAGTAATAGGAAACTCATCAAAATATTGCAGTGCTCATACTCTGATCTTCATCCGGTCTTCATCATCACACATTATAACCTCCATCGGGTCATAAGCATGAAATTAATCGACCTCCATCCGGTCTTCAACATTTGTAACCTCCATCCGGTTACCAACACAAGACCATCAAGATAATCATTTAGAGCCTTTATCAAAATAATTCTTAAAGTAGGTTTGTTCAACATGTTACCTTATTTTTCCTATAACGTTACAGATTATAAATTCCATAAAGAAAAATATCACATGAACTACTCAAAGTCAAACACAAAAGACATCACAATTTAGACTGACCGAAAATCCCAGAGGAATCAAGTACCTTTGCAATTGTATCATCACAATGCAGCAATCTTATAATCAAAACAGTAGGAATCAAATTCGAGGCCTGTGGCTAACACTAGCCCCAGCAACAAACCTCTGTTTGTTGCACACCGTTCACCATGAACGCACAATACACGACCTCCGACAGTGCCATTCGCACACCGCGCATCCATGGACACCAGGATGTCAAAAATTTTCGGAAATACGGACTGGCTACGAAATGGCTACTGGTACGGTCTGACCAGCCGATCTAAGATTCCACACTATCATTCAACTTAACACCTCTACTTAAAAATTGTACTTGAACCTCAGGCATTCTCCCTCAAATCCACAGCACTTGGCCAGCACCATGCATCACTACTTACCCAGCAGTGTAAATCACTGAAGTACTTAACCAGTACTTAACATTGTAGCGCTTAACCAGCGTTACAAATCTTATCACTTACCCAGTGATAATAATCTTAACAAGCGATGTTAACCCACTAACGCTTAACCAGCGAAAGCACACATCATAACACGCACCAGCGATTAAACAGTTAGCTGCTGAATTTACGTTGGTTTTCGCTTAACCAGCTCAGCCAACGCAATCCGCTTAACCAGCGATTACACTACTAACGCTTAACCAGCGATAGTCGAAATAACTCGCTTAACCAGCGATTCAACAGCCAACGCCCAACCAGCAAAAGCACACATTATGACACGCTTAACCAGCGATTCAACAGTTAGCTGTTGAATTTACGTTGGTTTTCGCTTAACCAGCTCAGCCAACGCAATCCGCTTAACCAGCGATTACACTACTAACGCTTAACCAGCGATAGTCGACATAACTCGCTTTCCCAGCGATTCAACAGCTAACGCTTAACCAGCGATTTAACAGCTAACGCTTAACCAAAAATATTAATCCACTAACGCTTAACCAGCGAAAGCACACATCATAACACGCACCAGCGATTCAACAGTTAGCTGCTGAATTTACGTTGGTTTTCGCTTAACCAGCTCAGCCAACGCAATCCGCTTAACCAGCGATTACACTACTAACGCTTAACCAGCGATAGTCGACATAACTCGCTTAACCAGCGATTCAACAGCCAACGCCCAACCAGCGAAAGCACACATTATGACACGCTTAACCAGCGATTCAACAGTTAGCTGTTGAATTTACGTTGGCTTTCGCTTAACCAGCTCAGCCAACGCAATCCGCTTAACCAGCGATTACACTACTAACGCTTAACCAGCGATAGTCGACATAACTCGCTTTACCAGCGATTCAACAGCTAACGCTGAACTAGCGAAAGCCCACACTAACACACTTAACCAGCGATTACACTACTAGCGCTTAACCAGCGATAGTCGACATAACTCGCTTAACCAGCGATAAAACAGCCAACGCTTAACCAGCGAAAGCCCACATCATAACACGCTTAACCAGCGAGTCAACAGCTAACGCTTAACCAGCGAAAGCCCAAGTAATCCGCTTAACCAGCGATTACACTACTAACGCTTAACCAGCGATAGTCAACATAACTCGCTTAACCAGCGATAAAACAGCCAACGCTTAACCAGCGAAAGCCCACATCATAACACGCTTAACCAGCGAGTCAACAGCTAACGCTTAACCAGCGAAAGCCCAAGTAATCCGCTTAACCAGCGATTACACTACTAACGCTTAACCAGCGATAGTCAACATAAAGAACACAAGGCACCAGAGTCGTAAACAAAATGAAAATTGCTCACCGGATAGGGTTTTTCCCAGTTGTATTACCCAGTTGAC
Organism: Agrotis exclamationis; assembly: GCA_950005045.1. Lineage (NCBI taxonomy): Eukaryota > Metazoa > Arthropoda > Insecta > Lepidoptera > Noctuidae > Agrotis > Agrotis exclamationis. Next base: position 9,285,628 of record OX465420.1, on the reverse strand, counting down.
GCGCTCAGGAGGCACAGGTCAACCCTCTTTTCATTAATAGGCTTTGATGACCCGGAGTCGGCGTTGCTCCTCTCACTGCGCCGCGGCAGGTAAAACACTTCAGAGGCTTCACAGCACTTTTCAGGGGCATCGCAGTCATCGCTAGGTAGCTTTCTCTTCATAAAAGAAACCGCTTGCAGCTCTTGTTGTAGCTGGCCACGTGTCTGGATATCCCACTGAAACACAAAACAGTCCACGACAGAATATTGTTTCACTCGGTCATTCCTGACCAAACTCTAGATTCAGTTCGTCGGCGAAAATAAGGAAATTCCAGAACTCTACTGTATCATTAAAACCTTCAATTAAATGAAACATCGGGAAAAGGTAATTGAAAATACAACAATCAGAACCCTAGGCCACTTACAATTACCCTAGGCCACTAAAAACCCTAGGCCACTAACTACTAACCTAGGCCACTAACAATTACCCTAGGCCACTAAAAACCCTAGGCCACTAATAACTATCCAAGGCACTAACAACTACTCTAGGCCACTAACAACTACCCTAGGCCACTAACAACCCTAGGCCACTAACAACTACCCTAGGCCATTAACAACTACCCTAGGCCACTAACATTCACCCTACGCCACTAACAACTATCCTAGGCCACTGACAACGCTAGGCCACTAACAACTACCCTAGGCCACTAACAGTTACCCTAGGCTACTAACAACTACCCTAGGCCACTAACAACTACCCTAGGCCATGTACCACAGTCGTTTGAATCAACCTTCACACGGTCGCACACAACTCTACGTTCGTCTACTGACATCCTATACAGTTGCCGCTGCACTGAGCTGGCCTGTAGTCTCTCGCGCAGTAGACAAAACGGTAATGAAAAACTTAGAAAATTAAGCCGTCACGATAACAGTTAAATCCAATTGAAATGCGTTGTCACTATTATGCCTCACTGAATTTACACAAAGGACTTTCGTTAACTTAAAAGCTCAGTTGCCATGCAAACATGTCGGCATGTTTACAGAAAAACTCTGATTTAAAATCTCGCTACCTAACATGACATCACATTGCAAATGATTGTCGGGCAAAAAATGTAACAAAATTTCAAGAGGATGATCACCCGTTAATCACTGCACAACATAAAATCTGTTCTGGACTGAATACTCGTGTCTGACCTATACCAGTCATAGCAACAACATTACAAACACGTTTACCATAAAATTTCGATGCAAAACTTTCTTTAACCAACGAGCATTCAGCACCAGAATCGTAAGTAAAAATGAAACAATTCACCTGTGTTGTATCCTGCCTGATGGTGGTTGCACAACTCAGACATCGACGCGTCGCGTCGCGCCGTGCCGTCGACTGATCCGCTGCCACAGCCGCCACCACTGCTCGTACAGCGGACGGCTATGTGACCTGGCTTGCCACATTTGAAGCACACCAAGGTCTTCGATGCCGGCTGCTGCGTCACTAGGCTCGATGATGCTGTAGGTGTTGTAGGTCTTCCCTTCGTGTCCATCAGCTTACTTCTTAAATTCGGTCCATGTCATCCCAGGAAACGACACGGTAGATAGCCAGATAGAAGCTCCTCCCTTCAAGGCGCGGCTTATAGCGACCATATGCGGGGCGCCATGTTGGTATTGGTCCCTCAAGCACATCTCTGCAGTCGTCACCCAAGCACGTGCATCCATATCATGTTTCTCAGGATCAAAATCCGGTAAACGAAAGCGTCGTCACATGGCTTTAGTAGGTGTTTTCACGGCTTGAATCAGTGTCAGAAAATTCTGTTTTTCCAACAAACGCAGCCATTTTTCATCACTATAGTCTTTATTTCGAACACGTGGGTCGTCGTGGTCCATATCCCGCTTCTGATGTCGAAGAATCGATATCAGAAGGGGCGCGATATTTGAAATAACAGTCACAAAACCTTCGTTAACACTTTTAATTACTTGCTAACACACACTGAATACAAAATAATCAAGGATGTCCGAGATATCGCTCGATTAAAAACTTAGGAACGCGGGAAGATTATCGTGGACGACGTGGCGTGACCAAGATGTCTACACAGCTTGACGGACCGATTCAAAGTGTTCACTTCACTCAACTGTCCGTCCAAGTGGCTACCCCACACAGGTTTGCCAACATATCCGTCAACGTCAGTACTTGTCAACGTCGAATACCTGATCAAACTTCCGAATCGATATTCGACTCGACTATTCGCTCGGTGTTGCCATTACTCCACGCTAAGCATCCCCAAGTTTAATAACTTGGCATTCCTAAACGTTATCTGTCAAATCTAACTTCATAGTTCCTCCAATGAGAGACAGATGGCGTTATTCTAAATTAACACTAATCAATAAAGATTCTGAATTGAGTTTCTGTTTTGATTCCACACTAACGATAATAGATGGCGTTATTCTAAATTATTGTGCTTCTGTGTTGGTTCTGCGACATATACAAAACTCTGTTTCGGTGTCGGCCTCGTCTACCTGTGACTTGGATAACTGTGTGCCGCCTAACATAAAACCTAATCAGTCGCTTAAAATTTTAAATCAAAATATTAGAAGCATAAGTAAAAACATTGCAGGCTTACATACTGTTATAGCGAGAACCAAGGTCGACTGGGACATAATAACCTTGACTGAATGCTGGCTTCCCAATACCCTCTGCATCCCGGACCTCCAAGGTTACAATTCCTTCAAAACTCTTAATAATATGACACAGAATGAGGGTGTCGTTATTTACATAAACAAAACCCTAAGAATTTCCGTAGAAGAACCTTCAATCGTTGATGCTAACAGTCTTCAAGTAAAAATTGACTCTTCTACCATTCTATTAGCAATTTATCGTCCTCCGGCCTATAGAGATATAGATAAATTTCTTGATTCCCTTAACACTATTTTAGCAAACATAACATACTATAAAAATATAATTATTACCGGTGACTTAAATATTAACATTCACGATAGCTGTACCGACAGATTTAAACATAGTTACCTAAATCTGTTAGCGTCACATGGTTTACTGCCTGCTCATACCCTACCCACGCGCTTACTAGCCTGTCTTGACCACTTTATTCTAAAAACTAACTTACCTGCTTTTACTTTTGTGGCGCATTCTGCATTAACTGACCATGATACCGTTTTGTTATTCATCAACAAGAAGAATACAAAATTAAATACAAAAAGAACATTGAATCAGAATCCGCATTGATTTCGATAAACTAGACCTAGATCTTAAACAACTTAGTTTCGAGCAAGTTTATGATTCTCAGGATCCTCATACAGCAGCCGAGCTAATGACCAACCTTATCAGAGGAGTAATTGAGTCAAATTCAAAAAAAGTTAATATACCTAATAGGAAAAAGATTCTCAAACCATGGCTCACTCCAGGCCTTCTTAGATGTATCCGACATAGAGATAGTCTTCATAAGAAATTAAAACAGTCACCTGGAAATGAAATTCTTAAAATCTCTTTCATACGATATAGGAACTATTGTAATAAAGTTTTGAGAAAGACTAAGGCTATTTTTGAGAAAAAACAATTGAGTGACGCTGGTAAAAATACAAAACAACTCTGGTCAGCTATTAATACTATATCTAATAGAGTTAAAAACAAGGATAGCACAGCACACTTATTACAAGTGGCAGAAACCCCGCTGAAATCTGTTAACTTAGCAAATGAATTCTTTACCAACGTCGGCAAAAGTCTGGCTGATAAAATTAATATTCGGTCAACCAACACAAATAACACAACCTATCATTTGAACAATGTAGCCACACAGTCTATGACATTATTACCTACGGATGAGAAAGAAGTTGCTGAGCTAATTATGTCATTACGTAACGAGTGTTCTATGGGATGGGACAGAATCTCAAACAGTCTTCTAAAAAAACACTTAGCCCAATTGGTACCGCCACTGACATACATTTGTAATCTTGCTCTCACAACCGGTCAATTTCCAAAAGTCTTTAAAAAATCGCTCATTCATCCGATATTCAAGAGTGGGGACAGAAACTGTGTCAACAACTACAGACCGATAGCTGTACTTCCGGCCCTATCCAAAATACTGGAGCGGATCATGAACAGTCGGCTCGTGGACTACTTGGAAAAGTTTAACTTATTATCGCCTTCACAATATGGTTTTCGGGCTGGTAGGTCCACGTCCGATGCTGTTCATGATCTCACAGACTATGTGGTAGCAAACATGGATGGAGGTCGGAAGGTCCTGGGTGTCTTTTTAGACCTGGCCAAAGCCAATACGGTTTCTGTGCCCATCCTTATACAGAAGATGGAAAGAATGGGAATTAGAGGTACTCAATTTAGGCTCTTTGAAGACTATCGGAGTGATCGTACCCAGTGCGTGAAGATTGATGACATCATCAGCGATGAGTGCGCTGTCACTTGCGGTGTTCCGCAGGGCAATGTGCTTGGCCCCAGTCTCTTTCTCATATATATTAACGAACTGGGTACTGTTACATCCCTACAATACACCCTTAAGTGCCTAGTCAACACCACATCATCAGTCCTATCTAGACTTAGTGCCTTAGCCAGGTAATAGCGTCAGTTCGGGTTGAGACACCTACCGGATAGGTCGTAAGCCAGAAAATTGACCAAGTTTCCCTATTTAACGATGTTATGTGCCTTTCACTAATATATATTTAATTAACTTTCAATAATCGTTTTTTTTAAAAAGGGATTTCTAAAGTGTGTCGTAACATTGGTGGCAGCTGCAAAGGGATTAGTTATATCCCGTGGAACCTCTCGCGAAGTGTAAACCAGTGAAAGAAAGTGTCCCTGTGCCAAGTGTATCTTGTGTGCTTTTAAACCTGCGACCCGAACTCAACGAAACCCATCCGCGGCCTAAGGCAGGCCAAACCTGGCTGAAATAGGCCAACTCCAGTGGCCTACGATAGGCTTACCCCAGCTCAAAAGAGGCCTAATCCAGAGCCCTTTTGAGGTACATCCAAGTCGTCACCTGTCTACTGTGCAGTGGTACTGGGCAGCGCGCTGCAGGCGCATTCTACGGACCTGCTCGTATCCAGCACCGACCAGGATCAGACGTCCTCCGTGTCCCCAGAAAATGAAGTGTTTTTGTGTCATGTGAGTCAGTTCAGTGCCCTTAATTTTAATTCTATTTTTAGACCTGCTGCATTAATAAGTCATAGTCATAAGTTAATCTATATTCCTGTTAATTTGTATCTGTCGATTTAAAACTGTGTCCAGACCGTAGTCTAAACATCCTTCGCCCACGTAATCGGTTACTTAGTACTCGGAATACTGATAAGCCGTCAAGAACCAGTTGGCAAAACTTTTATTATTGTAACCATAGTTATTGTATTTTATTCCACAGCAAGTTATTTAGTTACATAAAATGTCTAAATCAGATTCAAAAAAAGACCTCAAAGAGGCAAGAGAAGAGGAAGTACCGCTTAATGTTATCCTAAAATTTATTAAACCATTCGACGGTTCTAGAGATAAATTAAATGCCTTCTTAGTAAATTGCGATAATGCGATATCCTTATCGTCGTTTTTACAGGAAGACATTGTCTTAAAATATATTATTAGCCAACTAGATGGTAAAGCGCAAAGCGCGTGTTCCATCAAAGACTTTGACAACTGGTCATCTCTCAAAGAATTTTTAAAAAATCAATTCGGTGAGAGAAAGCATTACGCCCATTTACTTACCGAGCTTCAAGAATGTCATCAAACCAACCAGGAGACGGTCAGCCAATTTCACCTGCGAGTCGAAACTTGCTTATCCAGGTTACTTACAGAAGTAACAATATCCAACATAAAGAAAAGTGAACTTGTTGGTAGAGTGGCTGCGATGGAAGACTTAGCGCTTCATACATTTAATATAGGTTTACATCCTCGTATAGCTAACATTGTAAGATGCAGAGATCCAAAAAACTTGAACGAGGCTGTCAACTATGCAATCTCCGAAGAAAAGATCCAACAATATTCTCTTAAACAAAATGTTAACAATTATAAGAAAGATAACAATAGACCTCCATCGAAGCCACATCAACCTAATAATAACAATCAACCTTCTTCCTCTAAAGATTCGTCGGTGTGCAGATACTGCAAGAAAGAGGGTCATAGTCTAGCTGAATGTAAATTGCGCGAGTATAATAATAAAAAATATAACAATAAATTCAGTTCTCCCGCGCAAACATATTCTTCTAAATCCAAGAGTCCTCATGTTAACTTCGTGGACGACGAAGAAAACACCCTCACAAATGATTTAAAACCTGATCAAGACGATTTAAATTACTAAACGTCTCGATAGGGTGTCGCACGAGACGATCTTTAAAAGACGATGCCATTAATCCCATATCCAATCACCATTCATCCTCTAGAGCTATACGACAGGGTAACCAGCCCCAAACTGGCAGCTCTCATAATGTCACGCGACAGGGTAACCAGCCCCAAACTGAAGACATTCTCCCTAGAGCTATACGACAGGGTAACCAGCCCCAAACTGGCAGCTCTCATAATGTCACGCGACAGGGTAACCAGCCCCAAACTGAAGACATTCTCCCTAGAGCTATACGACAGGGTAACCAGCCCCAAACTGGCAGCTCTCATAATGTCATGCGACAGGGTAACCAGCCCCAAACTGAAGACATTTCCAATCCTCCTCAATCCATGTGTGTCCCTGAAAAAGAAAAGAACAATGATTATAAAGTATACGAAATAAATACTAATTTAAAAACATACTTACCTTATATCGTCGCCCAGTCGTCTGTCAGCAAGAGACCACTTACCCTCCTGATAGACACTGGAGCTTCCTTGTGCATCTTAAAGAAATCATGTCTATCCAAACCCCTTGATTTAGGGTTTGACATTGTCAAAATAAAAGGTATTGACTCAAAGGACCCGATCACGAGTCACGGTAACCTTACTCTGGACTTAAGTCTATCCCCTGGATACATAGTATCACACAAATTTCACATCTTTGATAACTTAAGCTTTTCCTATGATGGTATTATAGGTAACGACCTATTCATTAAAAACAGCTGCCGAATAAATTATGATTCAGGTACGCTGGAAATCGCACACCATCATATAAAGTTATCATTCAACCATCCGTCTTACATAATAGAACCACGAACTGAAACCATCATAGAATGTTCAGTTAAAAACCCAGAAGTTCAGGAAGGTATAATCTTCGACCAACATATTTCTGATAAATTGTTAGTAGCTAATTCGATAGTTAAAGTAAAAAGTAATAATAGAGTAAACGTATCGATCCTAAACGTATCTGAAAAACCTATTTCAGTAAATCCTAATCTCTCTTTGACCTTAATCCCGATAACTGAAAACGAAATATGCTTATCTCAACCTAACGTCAATTGTTATGAGAGGACAAACGAGGTCCTTAAACAATTACGAACTTCCCATTTAAACTCTGAAGAGTCTGAAGTTCTTTACGACATTTGTAGTCAATATGCAGACATATTCCACCTTCCCGACGATGAACTTACTTCAACTAGTGCCATCAAGCACGAAATCAAAACAAGTTCCTCACAACCTATAAATGTAAAATCTTACAGATTTCCTGAAATTCATAAAGACGAGGTCAAAACCCAGATTAGTAAGATGCTAGAACAAAATATAATTCAACCATCTATTTCTCCATGGTCATCCCCCATTTGGATAGTGCCAAAAAAAATTGATGCTTCAGGAAAAAAGAAATGGCGTATAGTCATTGACTATCGCAAGCTCAATGACATAACTATTGGTGAGAGCTATCCAATTCCCCAAATTAACGAAATCTTAGACCAGCTAGGCAAGAGTAAATATTTCACAACTCTCGACTTAGCGTCAGGCTTCCATCAAATAGAGATTTCAGCTGAGGATATCCCTAAAACTGCTTTTAGTGTACCCGAAGGTCACTACGAGTTTATCAGGATGCCATTTGGCCTCAAAAATGCCCCTGCAACCTTTCAGAGGCTCATGAACACAGTCCTATCAGGCCTGCAAGGTATACATTGCTATGTTTATTTAGACGATATTGTCATATATTCCTACGATCTTACATCCCATGTCCAGAAATTATCCCACACATTTGAGAGATTGAGAAAATTCAACCTGAAATTACAACCGGACAAATGTGAGTTCCTTCGCAAAGAAGTTACTTACCTGGGCCACACTATTAGTGAAGCAGGCCTAAAACCTAACCCCGAGAAAATAAAAGCCGTAAGCGAATTCCCTATCCCAAAATGTCCAAAAGATGTAAAATCATTCCTAGGCTTGGTGTCCTACTATCGTCGCTTCCTACAGGATTTTTCCAAACTAGCTAAACCTCTTACATCCTTGTTAAAAAAGGATGTACTATTTGATTGGACTAATAGTCAACAACTAGCTTTTGAAACATTAAAAAATAAGTTAATCTCAGCACCCGTCTTAATATACCCCGACTTTACTAAACCTTTCATCCTGACGTGTGATGCGTCAAATTACGCTATTTCAGCGATACTATCTCAAGGCGAGGTGGGAAAAGACCGCCCAATCGCTTTTGCCTCACGCACACTAAATAAAGCTGAAACTAATTACAGCGTAACCGAAAAAGAATGTTTGGCTATTATTTTTGGAACAAAAATATTTCGCCCATATCTTTATGGTCACAAATTTAAAATTATAACTGATCATAAGCCTCTTAAGTGGCTATTCAATTGCAAAGAACCAGGCTCCAAGCTAGTAAGATGGAGATTAAAACTCGAGGAATACGACTATGAGGTTGAATATAAAAAGGGCAAGATCAACAGTAACGCTGATGCTCTTTCCCGATACCCTGTGAAGTCTATTCAATCACCAAACACCGCTCACGTACTTACCGATAAAGTACCACCTGTGAGTGTTCCAATTCCACCTCAGCAACCTGAAGTCCCTTCTGTTAATCCTGAAAGCCCTGGAATACCTGAAATTCCCGACTTACCTGACTTTCTTGACTTACCTGAAAATTTTGAGTTACCCGATGACCTCGAACTCCCTGAAGATTTTAATATCCCAACTCCACCTGAAGTCCAGAACGATGACGATACTTACACTAAATGCCTGAAAAAAATAAATAATAAATCTAATCAATTTGATACTATAATTCATGAACATAGTGAAACTCTATTAAAAACAAAATTAAAAACCATTATTATACCAACTTCCATTGACCTTGACGAGTCAAATCCCTACATTTCGGAAGTTATCGATAAAATCTCGGAACCAAACGATATCCTTGAAAAAGAAAGGACATTACATTCTTTTCTCTCTTTCGAAAATAATAATATAAAATTTTACTTACTATTTGTAAAAGTCCATCACTTCGATCAGTGCAACTATGAGGATATTTTTAAGAGCCTTAAAAATCTGAAACTTGAATTGATTAATAAAAACATATCCGAATTCGCTATAACAGACTTTCGTAATCCGTTTGATTCACATAGTTTTATGAAAATTCATAACATAATTACATACTTATTTCACACTACTTCAATCACTGTCCACATTTTCAAAAACATTATAATTTATCCCTCGCCAACTGAAATCAGTAAAATCCTAAAGGAAAACCATGATATTCCCATTTCAGGTCATTTAGGCTCAAATAGAATGTTGAGTAGAATCCAGGAGAAATATTATTGGCGCAATATGCGCAGAGATGTCGAAGATTATGTCCGAAAATGTGAACAATGCCAAACCAATAAAGCCCTGCGTAGAACCAATCGAGCTCCTATGCAAATCACAACGACATCCACACAACCTTTTGAACGCGTGTCACTTGACATTGTTGGACCAATGCCCGAATCAGGCGCGGCCAAGCTCAGGTTCATTTTAACAATTCAGGATGACCTCACCAAATTTTCAGCAGGCTACCCCATCCGAAATGCTACAGCAGAAGAAACCGCTGAATGTTTAATCCATTTCATATCCCAGTTTGGTATCCCAAAGACCATTATTACAGATCAGGGAACCAATTTCACAGCGGAACTCTTTAAACAAACCTGTACCTTCCTGAAAATCAAACAGTTATGGTCCAGCCCCTATCATCCACAAACTCAGGGTGCCTTAGAAAGAAGTCATGCGACTCTAAAGGAATATTTAAAATCTTTCGTCGATGACAACCAAAATGATTGGCCGAGATATGTTTACACGGCAATGTTAACCTACAATACCACAGTCCATTCCACAACTAATTATACACCGTACGAATTATTATTTGGTTGCAAACCATTTATACCCACTTCTATTTATGATACAGCATTAGAACCTACTTATCCTAGTTATGTCCGTATACTCCAACAAAGAATGAAACTCTCCAGGGAGAAAGCCGTAGAAAACATTCTTAAATCTAAAATTACATCGAAAAATTATTACGATAAAAGAACAAGACCTATGAAATACAAAACAGGCGATATGGTGTATATTAAACACCATCCGCGACAAAATAAAGCTCTGTCGCCTATCTGGAAAGGTCCACATAAAGTAATAAAAATTAATGGCAACAATACGTTGACCCTTCTCGTTAATCGCCGTCACGTCAAGTACCACTATGACGAATTAAAGCTGGCGGAAATAAATGATATTTAGTTTTATTTTTATATTATACCTTAATCTAGTAAACCTAATTTTAACAAAAATAATATAAGTTAAATATTATGTCTAATATATTTCAGAATATCTACATTCCTGTCCCTTGCAACATCTGATATCATCGAACAAGTCACTGAAAGCCCTGGCGTATACTTCGACCCAATAGGAATCATGAAACAGACTAGTGACCATATTCATTTACTTGTACCTATAGATATTGCATATATAAGACCCCATATAGATAATATAAACAATGCACTAAAAACTTCTACGCTCTTGTGTCAACAAAATACAATACTTAAAGAATCCGAATGTACAAATATACTACAGCCTCTGGTTTTGCGACTTACCGATATTCTGAAAGACTACAATGCCATATCTCATTTAACATCTGGGCGAGAAAAGAGATCTGCTTGGTTAGCAGGAGTTGGCTCTCTTTTCAAACAAGTCATTGGCACAATGGATGAAGATGATGCCATAAGATATAATAACGCCATTCAAACCCTAAACAATAATAATATTAAGCTTGCGTCCATTTTAAAAGATAACATCCTTGTAACAAACACGGCTCTTTCCCGTTACAACAAAACTCTTGAAACTATAACCACAAACGAAGTCCGTTTGAATGACGCTATTATTAATCTATCTAGTACTTTTAGTAATCTGTCAATTATATCTAATAAGCTGTACATAAAATCAAAGATGAACGATGTCTATACTGAACTATCATCTTGTCTACTTACTCTGTCATTTAAATTAGACGACCTTGTAAATGCAATGTTATTCGCTAAAACTAATACTCTGCACCCATCGGTCATAACACCAAATCAGTTGTATAATGAATTAATAAGTAACGTTAGAAAATTACCTAGTTATGAAGAATTGCCTTTAGATTTAGATTTAGATAGTATTCATGCTTTGATTGATATATCAAAGTTGTCATGTTATTTTGTAAACAATAAGTTAGTCTTTGTAATTAAAATTCCTCTTGTACACTCTTTTGAGTTAGATCTATTTAAAGTTATTCCAGTACCTATACCACACAATATAGAAAAACCAAACTCCTATGCTATGATTGTACCATCTTGTAACTATGTTGGCATTAGTAAAGATAAACTAACATATACCTGTATAAGTAATTTAAACTCCTGTACTGAGCCCGTAAACAGAATTTATATTTGTGATAATACCGACACACGCTCAATTCAAGAAACACCAACTTGTGAAACTGATATACTAACAAAAATTGTTACAGAAATACCTAAGTATTGTCTAACTAAATTAATGTATGGTCAGATAGATATTTGGCAAGAATTGCAAGGAAACAAATGGATATTTGTCCAATCAGAACCGACTAAACTTTCTATACAGTGTAAATCTGATTTAACAGAGTTCAAAATATTGGGTACTGGTTTACTTAGTATTCGACCTAATTGTACGGCTTATTGTAGAAATAAACAACTGTTTGGAAGAAACAACATTGACATAAACGTCAAAACTATAGTTTCCGATTTTAACCTAATTAATGAAGCCTGTTGTGATCTAGAAATGTTTAACATATCAAAGCCCAAATTGTTATCTTCTAAATTGTCAAATATAGACTTAGAAAAACTACCTAGCGTTATCAACAACCAAATGTTGTCAGATGTTGATAAAATAATAAATAATCCTAATAATAACCTAATTGAATATAGTTCTCACTATCCACTCTTGACTTACCTTGTATTCATCCTAATTTTAATTTTCATTAGTTATAAATTTTGTAAGAAGTTTGGAAAATATTCTGGCTGCAAAACAAAACCTAAATTACAAAACGATAACACTACTGATAACGATCCGGAACCCGATCCAATTCCTCTTCCAAGGTTAAGAATAAATTCGTAACTTTCCATGAAAACCGTAAAGTTCCTCTTAAAGGGGGGGTTGTTACATCCCTACAATACACCCTTAAGTGCCTAGTCAACACCACATCATCAGTCCTATCTAGACTTAGTGCCTTAGCCAGGTAATAGCGTCAGTTCGGGTTGAGACACCTACCGGATAGGTCGTAAGCCAGAAAATTGACCAAGTTTCCCTATTTAACGATGTTATGTGCCTTTCACTAATATATATTTAATTAACTTTCAATAATCGTTTTTTTTAAAAAGGGATTTCTAAAGTGTGTCGTAACAGTACGCTCACTCCTCCTATGGGCAAAATTATAACTTTTGCTGACGATACGGCCCTTCTTTTTTCTGTTGAAACATGGCATGAAGTGTATTCGTATGCTCAGACAGGTTTCAGCATTGTTGCGAGGTGGCTACACAATAATGTCCTCACACTTAACGTAGACAAAACCAAATACATAACATTTTCCTTAAAAAATGTCAAGCAGGCGGTTCCAATGTCATCGTTGTATTCCATAGTGGCTCACTTCTGTCCAAACTCTAACAGCAATACGTGTCCCTGTTCTCGTATTGAAAAAGTAAACAGTATAAAGTACTTAGGCGTTATACTAGACGAGAACTTAAAATTCCAGGAGCACATTAACACCCTTAGTAAAAGTCTTCGTAAATTAATATACGTCTTTAAAACTCTAAGACATGTTGCAGACGAAAGACTGAAAAAATCAGTATATTTTGCTCTCGCTCAATCACTAATGACATACTGTGTAACATCATGGGGTGGTGCCCCAAAAAATACAATCTTGCAATTGTAAAGAACGCAGAGGGCTATTTTGAAGGTGTCCTCTTTCCTACCGTTTCGATACCCCACTGTACTCCTATACAGGGAAGCCGGAGTGCTAACTGTGCGTCAGCTGTTTGTCTTGCATACTATTCTGAAACAGCATGGACTTCTAACCTATAACCCCTTACTGCTACGTGGTGGAAGACGATTTGAACCCGTAGACCGCCGTCAAAATAGGCTCTGCACTATGTTCTCGAAACGCTTCTTTTGCTATTTGGGACGATATCTTTATAATAAAATCAACAAGACACTTGTTATTTTCAATCTTACTAAGTCTAAATGCAAAATGAAAGTGATGGGTTGGCTCCAAGGCTTGAACTATGATGATACAGAGAAACTGCTTGCTGCACCGGTTTAATTTAATTTATTTATAGAATAACTCTGGCACTACATATTCTGCTATATTTACATCAACTTCTCTGGGAATTACCTACACATTCACACAACACTCAATCACACAATTTCCTATACATGCTCACACACACACACACATACACACACGCACACATACATAAATACTAACAGTACTAACACTAGTATAGTATAAATAATAATTAGCAAGTGAATTTAATAATAATTAAAAAAAAAACTTACTATATATCTACAATTAATGCTATGTGAAATCAGAATTAAATATAATGTGAATTCATAATAAACTACATTACAATACCAGATAATGTTAAAGCTATCGAATGAATGCTTAGAGCACTTTCAAAATTTATATAAATGTAATCATTACCTAAGGGGCGGAGACCTGGTGACCTGAAATACAGACTTTCCGTCTAGCTTAGGCACCAGTCTCCCCACAATATAATGTTATTAATTCAAGTATCAATTACAATAATTTGTCAAAACTGTTATTGCTATGTACTATGTATTGTGGTGAGAAAAATAAATCTTATCTTATCTTATCTTAATGGGCAACAGGCAGTTGACAATAAACATGATATCGAAACTAATCTAATGTTTTTTTTGTTTAAGATTTTTGTTAAAACTATTTACTAGGTAGGTTTGTTTGACACGATTTGTTGTTTTCAAACATCCACAAAATAAAAGAAAGTAAATACATTTTAAAGTTATATTTCATCATACTCATATCACACTCATTTCATACAAAAATATAAATAGGTAGGTTGTACGTCAGACATTCACAACAATCATGCAACTAAGAACGTTCAGTAATGATGGTAGCCATGGGCGGGGGCGGGGGCGGGGTGCACAGCGGGAGCGGAGTTGTGCACGACAGCGTTGAAACTGAAAACAAAAAAGGTTGCTTAGAAAAGAGTACTATAGCCGAAAAAAAAATTGCTGTCCCACACTAGTTTTTTCTTCACTTACCCGTGGTGGTCATCAGCAGTGTACTCAACCTTGCGCACGGAGCCATCAGGCTGAACAAAGGAGTAGTATCCGTGCACGGCGTCACCGTCGCGGCTCTCGTGCTGGGACTTGTGGTCACCGGTGTGGGGGTCAGCCACGGAGTAAGAGTAGTCGTATTTGGGGTGAGCCTGAGAATGCAGGAATAAAATGTGAATGTTTAACGAAATTTTGACATTTAGGGAAAACATAGACATTCTAGATGTTTAAAACTACTTACGTATGTGTCATGACCTTCGTAGTGAGCGGGAGCAGCAGCGTAGTGGGCGACGGGGGCAGCAGCGTAGTGAGCTACGGGAGCGGCGTAGTGAGCTACGGGAGCAGCGGCGTAGTGTAGGGGAGCGACATGAGCCTCATCGTGACGTACGATGTTTTGGGAGGACACAGCGTGGCCATGTCCCAGGAGACCTGCGTTAGCAGCAGCCAAGAGGGCGCCGAAGGCTATGATCTAAAAAAAAATGCTTTCAGTAAATGCTCTAGGATTGTAGATTTTTACTTTGCTTTTTCTTAGAAATTTTTATGTATTAAAAATTGTTTAAATCAATAATTTTTTTATTTGTTCAATTTTCCAAAATTATGACCATTTATTAACATTTAATTTTGTTGAATTAAAACAGATATGATTTATTAAATGTTTATAACAATATTCCCAACAACTCACTTTGCTGAACATTTTTGGTTGTTTAGATTGTAAGAATCAAAAGTTGATTAATGTCAATGGTCCTGCCGTATGGTTTTATAGAACGCGGGCGGCGCGTGCGCAGGCCGTAGCGGTGGGGCGGAGAAATGCGCGCGCAAGCACACCTTGACTCTGTAACTTTGACATGTATCAAGGTCGCAGTTCCTATATCACTCTACTAATACGAACGGTAGAACGCGTTGATTTGTGTCCGGATCTACATTAATTGATCCGTAGGCGTCCATTGTTAATTATTCTCATAATATGCCATAGGCATTGTTGTCTATTTATAATATCGGAATCGTGAATTATCAATCATTGTGATGTGATTTACCTATTCGTAATGCGGATTTGCAAATCTACGACTATGAATTATGCATGTCTGCTTTTAGACAAACTATAGGGCTTTCGTTACATTTAATTAAACAGAAATAAAAACAAAGGGTGTTTTTACGTGAGTTCAGCACGCGTAGTATGGCGATTCTATCTCTATTCTACGAAGAAAAGACAAAGTTAATTCATCGTTATTTCTAAACAAATCAACTGTTTTTTTGCACAAATATGACACCATTTGTATACTATTGAAGAATAGAACGTTTATTTTCTATATTTTTTACATTACCATGCTTAAAACGCTAAAATTATTTCTACGTTCTGTCATTTTGTCTATTCTTCCGTCGACAAAACCCCTTTCTACGGCGCCATGCTACGCCTGCTGGTGGTCTTCCAACTACCTAGGATGTGCCGTGAGAAATAAACATATTATTTTAATACCAAAACTGTAGTGATAAACTGGAAAACACAACGATTTTTCTCTTGTTGTGTTTGTAGGTATTTTGAATTAGGTATGCGTAACATAATGGGATGCAATTTTAATTGTTACGATTTGCTAAATAAACATTATGTAAACTGTTGCATAAGAGTTTTTTTTATGAAAAGGATTAAAATTTTAAGTTTACATTCTTTTTGAAATTAGTAGGTACATTAAATTCTTGTATGAGATTCTTTATTGTTTCATTTTCATTTCAATATCGTTCATTTTGTGATTCATTCATATCAAATCAATTTCTTGTTACTAGATGATATTGTCTGTCGACAATAGTTAGTAATCTGTTTGTTATATCTAAACATAAATTATAATAAACTGCGTAACAAGATCGGTTTTTGCAATTCCAGTTTGGCATGTAGTCATGTTTCAAGATTTTGAAAGCGGCTTGTGCGACTGCTACGATTGGATATAGGTTATATAAATGTCTCTTTCCCAATAATAGACTTATAAGTAGATGTAATTGAGTTTAAATCTTAATTTTAAGAGCTATCGAAAATATTGTTGGAAAAAAAATGTTAATGTCTATTAGTCCTAGGCTTCTTTCCTTCTCACCTTACCACAATAAGTTAAACATATTCTGTTGAACACTCGTCTAAAAAAGTGTAAATGCAGAACGATCACTGTATTAACGTCAAATGCCGTTAGACAAGACGTGTTCAACCGATGTTTAAATTTTTTGTAGTAAGACGAAGAAAGTCGCAGGCAGTTTTTAAAGATTTCGGATGAATTAAGTCTAAGGAAAACCAAAAAGCAATGTAA
Organism: Agrotis exclamationis; assembly: GCA_950005045.1. Classification (NCBI taxonomy): domain Eukaryota; kingdom Metazoa; phylum Arthropoda; class Insecta; order Lepidoptera; family Noctuidae; genus Agrotis; species Agrotis exclamationis. The sequence goes on along the minus strand of OX465420.1, from coordinate 9,268,670 downwards.
CAAATTGGGCACCAAATATTATGTAATATTTCAAGTTAAAACTTACTACTACTTGCACAACTAGCTATGTATTTTATGCCATGATTTTTTTTTGTTTTAGCTGTCTGATTATTTCCACATTCAGCATGATGCATGGGTTTGTCACACAAGCTTGTTTATGACGTCAGTAAGCAGATAGCTATGTATAACGAATATATACGTGTATGTGACGTAGTCTGTGTATTAAAAAGTATCTGAGTATAGTCTACGAATCAGCAAGACAAATCTGGGGGCACGGCAGTGTCCCCGCCAAAACGACCCACGCGAAGCGCAAGGGCACTACCTACCTTTTCTCGAAGTGTTTCGTCGTTTTTTTTGAACCCTCATAGAGTTGGTTTCCGATGTACCAGATAGGTCATATTCTCAGTATATGATGTCAATAATACACTAATTAAACATACAAAGTTTCACAACAACAACTTTAAATTGTACAACTCTACCGACCCAAACTGCACAAATTCTAAAATGTATGGCTTGGCTGTTTCGTTACTTACTTCAGAAACTAAATATTCGCATCACCTTCACGACGGTACCGAAACGGCGAAGCCATCCATTTTTACTGATATGTAGAATTTGTGAAGTTAGGGTCGGTAGAGTTAGGCCGTGTAGATTCAGAAGCTTGGCTTAACATGAGATCTGATATCTTTTTCACAGGGCAAACATTATGTGGTCGTCTTGGCAACATTTTACATGAAATGTTTTTGGTGGGATCGTATTTTTTAAGAAGCTTTTCGCAAGAATTGTTTACAATTTTTTTTTACAAAATTCCGGTACACAGTACCTAACCAATTTGTTTTCGGCCATCCATTTAATTGATTTTGCTATTAATTGTAGGTTCCACAACTGTTTTCTTCATGCTCTCATATTCAGTTAACCAAACCAGTTAAGACTTCAAGCTGTGTGCCATATTCCCGGTGACCTAGATTTGAATGCTAAACCGGAGTTGTAGAACGCAGCCTTCAAACCAGGAAATTCCGGGTATAGCCCGACGAATAACCGCTCTATCTGCAATTAATCTCAATGAGATTACTTGTGTAAGTTGTATTAGCTAGCCTACCGAAACCATGCGGCATTGTAGACGGAACCCAATCGTGATTATTGAATACTGATACTTACATTTTTTTGTAAGAGCTACTTGGGATCAATGGTTCAGATTCGTTATGCAGTGGGCAGTGGGTAGTCAGAAGACGGGTGTTGTTGCCCAAGAAGGCGTAGAAAACTTTGTGCTAAATTGGCCGTAGAAAGCACGAATTAAAGAATGGAAGATTGTTGCAGAGTCTACCCAGTACAGAGACAAAATATGAATATAGGACAGAAAAAGGCTTTTTTATGTGGAAAGCTAATCACAAACCTTGTTGAGATCGATTTCAGAATTATCTAGGAGTTACCTGTGGGTACCTAACTACATAACTTTGACATTATCTAAGTGTATGGATAGAGCTACCTACCGTGACCCCGGAAAGTAAAGGGCTATGGAAGGACACCGTGGATTTTAGTTAGTACAATTCTGACAGTCCCTCCTGCTCTGCCCTGGGTATAAGGACTCATTTGATGATTTTACCACGCTAAAAAAAGTGTATGGATAGCATAATCAGCCTATACTATTGTCGCTGCTGGGAAACAGGCCTCTTAACTATGAGAGAAGGTGGGCTGGAATCCACCACGCAGGCCCAGTGCAGGTTTGGGTGTATGGAACTGCATTAATTTTACTTTTTACTTCTTCAGGTAATTGTTAGCGTACTAAAAATTAATTTATTAAGTTAACCACTGTTAAGCCTGCCAAGTCATGGATAACGGGATTACGTTATGTCAGTTATGTGTCTACTGTTACGTTGAAGTTAATTATGAATTTTAGGTATAAAGTAAATAGGTAAGTTCAGATTAATCTCTATAATTGGCAGCTTAGTATAATTATCAGCTTTAAGAATTTGCATTGTACGAAACAGCTGCTTATCTTTGTTCCGGTTGAATCAGCAGGTAATTGAGGATATTGATCATTATAGGAGCGTTCAAGGACATACTTGGCGAAAGTTAATACCAAAAAAACAAAGTAAAAATATCTTTATGAAAATGCAAAACCAGTTTTTCTACCTCTCGATCTCCGCAAACGTTATAATTTAATTTATGCGCATTTTATATTCATAGTAGAACAACAAATAAAACATGTTATTTAGACAATAGAATTTTTAATAAGAGCGGTTTCATAACATACATTGATCAAGTAGCGAGGTATTTCAAGAGTGGCTCGTGTCATAAGTAATTTGATAGATTGGGCATGTGATCGCTGCCTACACTCTTATAAATTATATCGCTATTTTCGTACCATGTTCATTTAGGTCAGGTTTAATAGAAAGGCCTCGCTTTGTTTACATCGTCTCTTAATGAGTATTTATGATAATCATTTAAAGTGTGTTTCTTTTTACTTTTCTTGTTTGGTAAACAAATATGGAGGACGTTTACTGAAATAAATGTAAAGACTGCAGGTCAACCCACGCCAATCTGTCAAATTTTACCATTCAAACATTAACCTTTTACTATTGTGATAAGGTTGAAAATCTATTAAAGAAATTTGAAAAATTGAGGTAGGTTAATGTGCTGGCATCTGTACATTAGTGTGCTCATCTTCATGCTACGATCAATCAATATTGACGGCACGATTGGCGCAGTGGCTGTTCTGCGTGTTCGATTCCCGCACGGAGCAAATATTTGTATGATCTACAAGTAGTTGTTCTGGGTGTGGGTGTTAGTAAACGCACCCACGACACAGGAGAAATACCTAGTGTCGGAAAACATTAAAAAATAAAAACCTCTTTACGGTGATTTTGACGTATCTCCGGGTGAGCGTGATGAACTATGTAAGTAGTCCTGTATCCCGGCCCAAGGTAGTCAAAGAACACCATGTGGTTTTAATCAGGAGCTCCCTGGCGTCTGCCCGTAGGATTGGCGAAGGGGTCTCCCAGAGACCCCTTCGCCAGTCCAACGGAGAAGTACATCCATGAAGATTTTAACACAAAAATTAAGATACAATTGCCACCGACTTCCGGAAGAAAAGTTATTTTAAACTTTTTGTATTTGAATTGAAGTCGGTTCTTTTTAAAAAAATTAAACGTCTTTATTTTAAAAGTAAGTAATATCATTGATTGTGATCGTGAGCGATTATTTTTTATCACTTTTCACTGAAATATATCGTTCGCTTCGCTCTCGTAGGATCAAGAGATCAACATAGATCAACTCATTGTCGTAAAGAAAATGGTGTGAAATCTTGCGATTGTACGCACTGACTTTGTTTACCAAATGAGATATGCAAAGAAAAATATACTTTTCAACACACTTGCTCGTAAAGTGAGCCTTATTATATCGTTCTTAGGGCCATAAACCGAACTATAACATACACGTGCATAATAATATTACACACTAGTGCATAATAGAATGATCCCTACAAAGTTAAGTTAGTACCTAACTGCAAATTATATGCGACTAAACAGAGCATTTTCAATTTAACCGGGTAATACAGCTTTTTTTTTTTGTAACAACAAAGAGGTTTTATGCCACCGAAAATCTATTTACATTTTTGAAATAAATAAATGTGTCCCTAATTAAGACGAAAAAACATTTATTATTATCAAATTATTTATAATTCACAATAATTTCTTATAAAATATTTGCATTTTATCACAAAAATTATCATTTTGAAGTAGGCTGTATGGCTGTAAACAATCACCTTATATTTGGCGCGTGCAAAAAAAAAAAAAAAATTGCGCGCCATTTCCCAATTTTCCCATACTTTTCATATTTTGTTTGTATCGCATTTGTTGCTGTGTGGTAAATAATTGTAAAAATGTCAGGTTTTAGTACAGAAGATGAACAATTGATTGATTTAACCCCGCCAGAAATACTAAATGCAGCACAAAATGCAAACGAAAGCCTAATACCTGCAAAATCTAGAGAAAAGTATTTAGCTGCTTACGATAGTTTCCTGCAATGGAAGAGCAACAAAAAAACCCAGTCATTTTCTGAAACGATTTTCTGAGTCGCCGACATTTACACAAGAAGTAAATGAAGGTACTAAAGAAGTGGCAAGTACCAATGTAACACAAACTGTGAAATTGCCATCAAAAACAATCCAATATCGTTTTGAAAATTGTACATTCACCAATTGTTTTAATAATTAAACGATTTATGCAATACATGTTTGTTTTTTCCTCGCAAGTGTGTTGAAAAACTTCGTATGATACACGTGTGTATTGATGATTACCGTCCTCGGCTCTCTTAAGACCCTCACCTGACGGCTCGGGTCTCAATGGCGCCTCAGCGGTAATCACCAACATTACACACTTGTACCATAATGTACTATTATCATGCATTATAGTTTTTTACAGTTTAAACATTTGCTCTCAATGTAAAATCTGTGTCCTGCACTCAGGGGCAGCCATTCGGACTTGATAGCTGTAATAACAATTAGCTTAGCATCGAGTTAATGATTATTTTTAATGTCTGTACTTAATTGCCAACGTTTCCGAGGTTTCGGATATATTTTTTTTGTTAACAAGGAATTTATGAAAGAAAATATAAAAGTTTCTGTTGTTACCAACTCGCTGTAGGCTAATAAAATAATCAGTATTATTTAAATATTGTGAAATTAATAACTCAAGGAATTCAGATTTATTAACCGACTTCAAAAAAAGAAGGAGGTTCTCAATTCGACCGTGTTTTTTTAATGTTTGTTAACTCAACGTCTTACGACTGGATGAACAGATTTTGATGATTCTTTTTAGGTTCGATGCAATCTATCTGTCATTCGGCCAAATTCAAAAATATTTCAGTTTGTTTCAGTAGTTTTTATTTTATGAGCATTTTTCATTGATTATTTGAATAATTTAGACGTAAATGCAATAATGATTGTATGTTTATAGGTTAGTGTTCTATGACAGTAATCATCATGGACCAGTAAATTTTACCCAGTTTATAATCAACCCATTACATGGTATCAACTGAATTGCTATTATCATGGTGTTTAATAGTTTTATTTATGAACCCAGCACGCCTAAACGGTGTTTAAAAGTTTTGCGCTTGAGAACTTTACCGTTGTTTGTGAAATAATGAAATAAACACATTCTAGTGGTAAGCCTTGGTCAAATAGAGCCGACCATTTGCACGTTTTTGTTAAAATATTTCAGCCTATTGCACTCTCGTTATAATTAATATTTCATACATATTTAATACAAAAGCAGGTATGTAATTAGACCATGAACATTTCTTCTATATGTGTTGTGGTTCATTCCAGCTGCCATTACTAAATATTTGAAGGTCGCTGGACATATTTAATAACAAGTATTTGCTAACAAAAGCAATCGGATGATTATTATCGAACTAAATTAAATGTGGACTTAAAAGGTTCGGCAAGATATCGATCGGTTTGTTAATTGCAACATTACCTTTGTATTTAGCTACCCTGTGATTAAATACTGATTGATGTCTTTATTTTCTTATTGTAGTCATATACTCGTATGTTCGAGAACTTGGTTTGATTAGTGTAAATATTAAAGATACAGTGGCCGAGCGATTGGCTGCTGCGGTCCCGCGTTCCATTCCCGCACGGAACAAGAAGTTTGTGTATGTAAGTTTAAATGTTTGGGAATACACCCGAGGGTGTATACAGGAGAATTTCCTAGTGCGCAACGATTCCTGAAAAGGCTCAAAAATAAACAAAAAATATTTTGTGTGTAAAAATAGAAACAAAATTGATATGCAGACCCATTGGTTTGTGTGTGTACCTAAGTTTAAATGTTCGGAGGCAGACCCATGACACTCGTACAGATGAAAGTTTAGAAGGTTGAAAGTCCTAGTGAGGTGAATTTTTTTGAATGAATAAAATAATCGTGTATTTTTTTAAAAGGGATGCATTAGCAGTAAAAAGATTTTAAAGTGGAATACTATATTTTATAATAATTATGTTTATTTTTTAATATTTGGAAATATATAATATTGCAGGTACCTACTAAAAAAATAATAAAATATTTAACAATAAGAATAGAACACAGTTAAATATTTGCATGAACTAAGTTGAAACTGTTTCATTCAGATGAAACCCTGATTTCGGGAAATGGTTTCCTGTGAAAAATTATGAGATACCGTTCTTATATTTCCAGTTCGACATTTCTGTCGCAAACTGTGACTTGCCGAGGTCACGCCATAATATGCGTGACAAAATAGAGTCACCATTAAATGTGATAATAATGTGACGTACAAGAATGTCAGTCACCGTGACAAATGTTTGGCACTCAAAGTATTCACGCTTTACCCCTAGCTCAACAATGGCAGGGTTATGCTTAGCGCACGGGTTTGCATGGAAATTCGAACAATTGGAAAACCAAAGTCGTTTCACGCTTGATTTTATGAGGACTTTGTCTACTCTAATATTATAAAGAGGAAAGATTTGTATTTTTGTGTGTGTATGTTTGTAATGAATAAACTCAAAAACTACTGTGCCGATTTCAATTTTTTTTTTCCATATCTGAAAGCTTTATTCATCCTGAGTAACATAGGTCACCTGTGCGAAGCCGGGAGGGGTCGCTATTTTATATAAAAATGAGGGAAATAAAAGTTAATTCTGCAAGCATTGCCAAATAAAGTTAATAGGATAGATGTTTGTTTTCACCATTTGTTCGAACAAAAATGACGCTACGTCTGTCGTTGCAAACTCTGTTCTAAACAATTTGCAACTCTGGTCTAAACCACACTTTTTTGTGTTGTATATACCAGAGTTGCACATTAGCAACACAATCATGTTTTAAGACTTTATTATATTAAAACACAAACGTTAAGAAATTCTGTCTATTAAGACATAGTTAATCATCAATCTCCGTGCTGTTCTGAAATAATTAAGTATCAAGTAAATATCTTGTACAATAATTCAGCTTAGTAATTATTACTAGGCTGAGGAAATGTATTAACGGTATTGAAATAAAAGATCAGATAATGAGCAGGTATAGACGTATTATTCAATTGTTATATAAGGGATAGTTAGATAATTTAAAATGTATGTAGGTAAAAGTTGCTTAAATTGTCATGCAACAATTCTTATTTTTCTGAAAAATAAAATATCGACTACACTATGGCCCAAATAAATAGTCGTACCCACAAACTATATAGGGCTGTCGTACCTAAGCAATAGCCAAGCCAAATTCAGTGCTTCATCATCATCATCATCATCTCAGCCATAGGACGTCCACTGTTGAACATAGGCCTCCCCTTTAGATCTCCACATATTATACCCGTTGGAAGCGACCTGCATCCAGCGTATTCCGGCGACCTTTATAAGGTCGTCCGTCCATCTCGTTGGTGGACGATTCAGTGCTTGGCGACGTCAAATATCAGTAATTTCTATGGTAACGTTATGACGTTACCAATATACTGGACCTTGGACCCACGTATGCGTCAGTGGGATTTTAAAATGCGTTCAATGCATTCATATTTTTTTATTTCTACTCGTAGACTAAAATACTTTTTGTAAAATTGTAATGTTTATACATAATGATTAATCTTAATTTTACTAATTGTTATATTCGGTTCAGTATAACATTAAATCAATAATAAAATAAAGCGAATTTGGTTGTTTATGAAATTAGAGTTATCCAGTATATTGTGAACGCTTCTGAAACATGACAGTACAGTATTACTTTCCGAACTCAAGTAATTCTTTTGACAGATACTTAAGCAACGACTATTTTATCTCAGTCTATGGCAGCCTATAGTGCGTCAAATAGCAAATATAACAATACCATCCACAATTAACTAGCAAAGGTTTCTTGTAAAATGAGGATATTCCAGTAAATAACATGGTTTTTGCTTTCATTTTTACTTTTCTTTTTGTCATTATCAGGTTTTTGTTGGATATTTATGAGAATAGTATAGTCCGTGGAATTAATATCCTTCTCACGTAAAATTAAAATTAAAACACAATTTAATGTTAATTGCAACTTTTATTTCGATTATTGAGTTAAAAACATAAATAGAGATGTTTAGTTTAAAATTGTAGTGAGATTATAAAAAAAAATCTTTGTCGACTAGACTGATTGTTTTTGGATCTCTAAGTTAGCATGGTTTGTTCAAAACAATGTACGTTAGTGGCGAAGGTCCCTGTTTCATGGCAGATGATACTTCATGGTTCCTCTTTATTGCTGCTTCAATGCATCGAAGTACGTCCTTATACGGTACATGTGTTTCGTCTGTGGGTTTAAGTAATTCATGTACCTCTTTGTTTTTACCATTACTGACTTTTTCTTCAGATTCGTCCTCAGAACTCTCATCAGAAGATTCTTTGGATCCCTTTTTATAAGATTTCACTTTTAATTCTTTTTTAGACTGTTCAGAATCAGAGTCTACTTCGGATTCTTCCGACTCACTCGATTCTTTTTTAGACTTTGTTTTTTCTTCGGAGTCCTCTTCAGATTCTTTGCTGGAATCTTCGCTGAATACCTTTTTAGTTTCTTTTGATTTTTCAGCTGATTCTTCATACTTTCTTTGTAGTATTTCATGAATTTTCTTCAATTGTTTTAAGTAATTTTCCCCCGAATCTTCTTCTGATCCTTCTTTAAATGACTCATTTTTGGTTTCCTGACAAGGCGGTTCTTTCTTTTCGTGTTCTTCACCATTCGTTTTACCTTCCACATCAACGGGCAGAAAGTTTTTCACCACAGCTTTGAATCTATCCAGAAAAAGTCAGAATTTATTATTGTTTGAAGCAATTTAGTAAATATTAAGTATTGTTGTAAACAAAACATACCCAGAAATGTCGTCTGCTACATACTGCACTTCTCGAATGTAGCCATCGGGCTGAAGAAACGAGTACTGCCCTTGGACAACTGAACCATCACTAAGCTCACGTTGCGCTTTATGGTCTCCTGTGTGTTCGTCATGTACTATGTAAGAATATTCATATTCCTGAAAATTCAAACATGTCAATTAATTTTTATTTGAGGAAAAATAAAATGTACTTTAATATGAAATAAATACCTGCTTAGTCGGTGCAACAGGAACAGGAACATTATTCGCGTTGTATGCCACTACGTTTGGGCTTGGATCCACGGCTGTCACTGTGGCTACTGTTTGGGGATAGACACAAGGTGACACACAAGGTGCAACATACCCGGGTACAGAAGGTTGTGAATTGACTTGAGATAGTCTCGGATTTGCTATTGATGAATATGGTATACCGTAGGTGTAGTATCCCACTGGGGGTTCACTCTGTACGTACACATTGGATAATGAGGCACCATCACCTATTGTGGCGATGCTTAAAATGAATAACACCGTGAAAATCTGAAATAATGAAGCAAAATTTGTAAGTTGAGCAGTTAAGTTTCAATTTGCAATTTTAAAGGAGGAACTAGTACTTACTTGAAGAATCATCTTTCCAGGTGGTCGATGGAAGACTACTGATATTTTTGAAACTGTTTCTCCGCTTTTATGAGATTCTTGTTGAACCTAAAATATTCTGTTCGGTAATACCGTAACAAACCATCAATGTCGTAGACCAGGTGAATAGGAGATAACAATTAATATGTAAATGACGATTTAACGCAGACTTTGTAATTTTTTTCAGTATTCGGAACACGTGGGTGTACAAATACTAGGTAACATGGCGTGACACCTGTCATTGTTCCTCGTGGACTAGTACTGACTAGTCCATGCGTACCATATGCAATTGCATCTGGAACTTCTTGCTATTTGTTTATTCTGTGAACACATAGTCCCATCCAGTTGCACGATTAGCCGGAATTAGAAATCTTTGTCATAGTGTGCGTGGTTTACTAAGGGGAGGGTTCGTTAAGGGGAGGGCAGGGGGTCAACCAAATGTCAATCATCAAGTGACGTTGTGTGACAAGAGACGATGACGGTACCTGTCAAAATCTAAAGATCTATGTAATTATTCAAAGGAAAGTGCTCTTCCCTATATATAATGTAGAGTACATTGCGTGCTACATTATTGTATGAGAATACAATAATGTAGCACGACGTGTCAGACAGAAGGGACGGTCGTGAGCACAGTTTAATAAGATGTTGATTTTATCAGAAATTGCTGTTTTAATTATAGTCAATTTTTAGGTCTTCAATAATGAAGTATTATGTGATGTTGTAATGTCACATCAGGGGGGGGGGAGGGCAATGTGACGCAACTGACAATCTGTGACAAAGAATTACGAAATTGATGAGACATAATTTAATTATATGGATGCCTCGTAATAATAACTTGGTTGATATGTTCGGTTTTAGGCAAACACAACCTTCCGGATTTGCATAATTTGTCTAGGTAGGTACTGTTTTTGGTCAATTGTTTCATGGCTAGTATGGTTTGAGAATTATTGTCAAACTGTCACTTTACTTTTCATTACTAGATAATTGAACATCAGTATGTTTTGTCTTTTCTGTTTTCTATTTTTAATATTTTATCTAAAGCATGACTTCTGTTATTTTTGCATTGAAGCCATAATAATGTATTGTGTTGGTTTTTTATGACTAAATCTGTCAATAATTTAATAATGGTTTTCATATTACTGTAGGTATACATACAGTTGCATTTTTCGAGTATTGCATTTAATTTTAAAAGGGATAAAACGCGTTTTTAAGTTCAATGGCAACCTTTTAACATCGTTGTTTTGCTATACAAATTTGGCAGGAGAGAAATGTAACTGCACCTTGCATGAGCGAAACTTTCACATGATTAAAACCATTTTTCTTATAAATAAATAAAAAAGTAATTAGGTACACCTCTGCCCAACCCTTTGGGGATTACAGGCGTGATGTTATGTTTTGTGTTTCTCAGCACTTTCAGAAATCAACAAATGTATGAAACTGACGAATCTTTGAACCTGTATTACTAAGCCGAGAGTAATCCTACAACTATTGTGCCATAGTAACTATTGCTCCAAATGACTAGTACTACCCATTGGTACCATTTTTTTCTTCGGCTTGCACTTTCAGAAAAGGCCCAAAAATGTATGGAGCGTGAATGTTCTCCTTTACAAATGGAACTTTAACGTGTTGTTTTATGTTACCCTTGTTTGTTTGATCATAAGTAAAATATAGACAGCATTATTAATAGCGCCTTATGATATACTGCTAATAATAATAAATTATTGTCGTTCGTTTGAATTTGATTGCATGAGGTTTTGTACCAGGGGCTGATCTGATGTTAATGAGATTAATTGATTTTAATGGAAGAGCTAGATAATAGGATAACATAAAAGTAGAGAAAACGCTTAATAACCTAAATAAAAACATAACAAATTAACGTCAAAGTCCCCGTTCCCTAACTTTCTCATTTTTATGACGTAAACTGGAACCTTTACGGTAATTTGAAGGATTAATGAATTCCTCCTAGAGGCAGTATTTAATTTTCCTGTGCATTAAACGCACTAAATACTTCAAGTAAGTAGTAGAGCTGCTTATTATATTTTTTGTTTTAAAACTCGATTTGTTTCTTTTATTGAAGATGTCCCGGAAAATAAATTAAACAGGAAATAAGTTTCAAACAGTTTTAATGTAGGTACACCATAATATGCTGCATGTATGTACTTTTTACATGACTGCCCAAAAAAAATAGTGTTTTTAGGGTTCATGAATGTAAACAGGATTACTTGTAAAGTCGGCCTAGATCCTTTGGGGAGGTTAAAGTAGACATCTTTGCTAACTGATTTTACTATGGGAACATCGTACAATTCTTACAATAACCAGTTTATGATACAGAAGTGAAAAATATTTGAAAAAAAAAACAAAAGTCTAATTACTCAGAAAGGGTAAGGATTAGGATAGCGGTTTCCATACTAAAATCAGTCAAAATGATGTCTATTATAACCCCCCAAATGATCTAGGTTGATTTAACCTGTAACCCTGTGTACAACATTATTTTTTGTTTATGCAAAACCCGATACACCAGTACCCTTAGCACGAGTTTTCAGTATTTGAGACGTAAAGTAAACTGGAACTTTGACAATTTCAAATTGACAATTTTCAAGGAAAAAATTAGTTCCTTCTTCGCACACCCGAGGCGCTGTTCCATTTTTTCATACAAAAAACGCTGTAAATACTGGAAAGACGCTGTAAAGTAAAAGAGTGAAAACTCGTGCTAAGGGTACTGTCTAGTATTTTTGTGTAAAGAATCTATGTCCAAATTTTAAAACCGTATCATAAAAAATCACAAAGTTATAGGCTTCTACATTACCTGGTTGTCCGTTCAAAAAAATGCTCATTTCGCGGTACACCCGCGTAAACAGCGCAGCGTCTCTTGTGTTATAACACTCGTGATAATAGTTTAGCAATAGTACCTAACCATACGGTGATTGTATTGTAATTAACTGGTGATAAAATTTAATTAAAATATTTTTGAAATAAAATATAACATGGTGTAAAAATTATTGGAATCGAATCAGTTACTGATTCTGAACATACTATATTCAGGTTTCGTATATTTTAAAAAATAAAGTTGTATATTTGTTAGTCTCTTTATTGGTTTTATTCCTGTTTTTAAAAACGTATTTAATATCATTTGATCATTATCATCATCAGCCTTGAGGAGATCCGTAGACGAACTAAAGTCACCGATATAGCCCACCGGATTAGCAAGCTGAAGTGGCAATGGGCAGGCCATATTACTCGTAGAGCAGATGGCCGATGGGGTCGAAAAGTGCTAGAGTGGAGACCGCGGACTAGAAAGTGCAGCGTAGGACGTCCACCAACGAGGTGGACAGACGACCTAATAAAGGTCGCCGGAAGACGCTGGATGCAGGTCGCTTCCAACCGGTATATGTGGAGATCTAAAGGGGAGGCCTATGTTCAGCAGTGGACGTCCTATGGCTGAGATGATGATGATGATGATGATCATCAGCCTTTAGCAGTCCATGTACAGCTCTTCAATCGCATGCAATTTCACCCGATCACCGGCTACTCTCATACCGTCTGTCGGCAGCTCATTAGATCCGCTTGGTACTAGAAAGCTGTAATTTCGTGTTAATGCAGATTAGTTGTGCCGACAAGGTGGTAACATAATCTTGTTAAAAAAATTAGTGTAAATCTTGTCCACGTAAAGTGGCGATTTTGCGTTTTATCGCGTACGCCAGTGTTCGATGTCGTGTCTCACAAAGTTTTCCAACCTCTTATGAACTCAGATTATCTCCTCTTTTGACGAACTTAAAAAAATGATCCTGTGGGTCAGTGTTAACACTATTGTTTACTTCTTCAGAGAAAATGGGCGTGATGTTACTTGATTTCATTTTGTCACCAGGTGCGTGTTCGCTTAACAAGCTACATCGAAAATAAAAACTGCATTGACAAAATATCGTACTACTCGACTCAACTGGGTCTGACGGTCCATATGAAATTTTTACTGGGATTTATGCGACTTTAGCCCAGCAAGGAGCTTATTTTACTGTTGGTGGTAAGCTCTTCTGTTTGGGATGTTTTTTTCTTTTGTCGGCCCTTGGAAAGCTTGTAAGTTTTTGGTCACAGCTGTCGTTATTGGTAGATCTTTGACAGCCTCTATGATGAATAATTGCTTGAATTTATGACAACCAGTCTTACTTTTTTTATTTTTTTTAGGGGTATTGTGATAAGCAAGAGCTATGCTCGGAGTTTCTTTGCGGGATAAAATCCGGAACATGGATATTCGGCGAAGAACCAGATTCACCGACATACCTCATAAAATTTGCAAGTTGAAATGGCAATGGGCAGGCCACATCGCTCGTAGAACTGACAACCGATGGGGAAGAAAAGTTCTCGAGTGGCGACCACGGGCCGGAACACGCAGCGTGGGCAGGCCTCCCACTAGGTGGACCGACGACATCGTGAGGGTCGCGGGCAACCGATGGATGCAAGTGGCGAATTGTCGTTCGGCGTGGCGGTCTAAGGGGGAGGCCTATGTTCAGCAGTGGACGTCTTCCGGCTGATGATGATGATGATGAGACTAGAGGCATTTATCTTAATTTTTTTTTTCATAAATTATCTTGAATTTTGTCGTGTAGATACTGATTATTAACAGTAGGTTAAGAAGTATTGTTCAATAATAACCGTCTTACTACAAAAAAGTTAAACATCAGTTGAACACTTGTCTAAAAACCGGCCAAGTGCGAGTCGGACTCACCCTAAAGGGTTCCGTAGCAGCAAGTAACATAATATAAAAGTTCTTGTAGTTGGTTGTAACTTTGAAAGGTAAATTGCGGTTTACGATTTAAGACGTATTAAAAAAAAACGAATTACTTGATTTCGTTCAAACCAATTTTCGCTGGTAATTTGCATGGTAATGTACATTATTTATTTTTTTAGTTTTATCATATTTTTCTTATTTTAGAAGTTACAGGGGTCACACACATTTTACCACTTTGAAAGTGTCTCTCGCGCAAACTGTTCAGTTTAGTTTAGAAAAAAAATGATATTAGTAATCACAATATTATTTTTCAAGACCTATTCATAGATAGCCCACACGTATGGGTTTGGTGAAAAAAAAATGAGTTTCAGTTCCAAGCATAGGGAACCCCAAATTTTTTTTTTGTAAAAATCCTAATGCTGTTCACATAATACATCTACTTACCAAGTTTCAACAGGATAGCTCTTATACTGAAGAAAAGTGGCTGTGACATACGGACGGACAGACAGACGGACATGTCGAATCTGTAAGGGTTCCGTGTTTTGCCATTTGGCCACGGAATACTAAAAAACAGTCAAACGGCATTTGACATTGATTTATCGGTCGTTTTGCGTTTAAACTTTTTTTAGACAAATGTTCAACGGATTTAACCTTTTGTAGTAAGACGGTATATTTTTAATACAATAATTGTGTTTACTTCGTTTTTGGTGCTGAAAATAAAAACAGCACCAACATACCCCAATTAAAACGATACAATTTTAGCGTTAATGTTTGCTTGAGGCCTTAACCATAACCCTTTTATTTTATTGTAAATTAAAAGTGTATTTTGAAGTAGGCATTGATAACAGGTCAACTTATAAACAAGAATAAAATTACAAGGTATTTTGTACGCCGTAATAACTGTCCGCGTCGTTGGTCTAGCCACAAGCGCGACTGCTAAGGTGGGGTCATGGAGTAGATTTGTGTACAGTTGAGGCCAATTTTAGTATAGGGCACGTTTCCGATGGTGGGACCAGATCTGACCGCACACATGTCACAATTATTTGTTGAGGTTTGTTGAATCAAACCCATTCATGCGCCAACCACATTGTCCAATTTAAACTAAACATAACTAAGGCAATAAACTAAGTAGGGGAACAGTGTATAAAACGGGGACACGAGGTATGATGGGAAATCACACACCTAAGGCAAACTTAACATAAAACTAACATAGCACAAGCGCCAGGCCGCGGGACTTATCTCATTACCGTGACCCCGGAACGCAAAGGGCTATTGAAGGACACCGTGGATTTTAGTCAGTACGAGTCTGACAGTCCCTCCCGCCCTGCCCGGGGTGGGAGGACTCCTTTGATGATTTTACCACTCTAAAAAAAAAGCACAAGCGCCAACAGGACGCCATTTGCGTCTGGCCGCTTGCAAATGACGTCCTGATGGCGCTTGCTCTACGTTAGTTTGAAAGTAGTAGTAGTGAAGTATGCCTAAAGAGTGTATGTCCCCATTATACCTCGCGATTATTAACGTCCCCGTCTTATACACTGTTCCCCTAGATAATAAACAATGTTTTTTCTTTGCCCCATACTAAAAAATTCTCTTAAGACGTAGATGTGTTTACAAACATAGAAACTCACATATACATACACAGTAACAGTAAAATATAATGCAAAGGAAGATAAAATGGATGAATAAGGAATGGAAGTTCGGTAAATGAATGGATGAGCCGAAAAATAAATTTTCTAAAAGTTTATTTTCGCCGCAGTCTTATAAAATAAGGAGTCGTTGTCGACTAAAGACTATCTACATTAAGTATTAAGTGTATAATATCACATGAGAAGTAGTGGCAGTGGTCGCCGCGCTAGTGGTACTCGTGGTGCGCGGGCGCAGTGTTGTGGACGACCGCGTTGAAACTGTAACAGAAAGCAACATAAGCATCAGCCTATAATGTTCTCACTGCTGGGACACGGGCGTCCCGGCTCTTTTGGTTGGTCTAGTGGCTAGTGACCCTGACTGCTATGCCGGAGGTCGTGGGTTCGATTCCCACCCAGGACAAATGTTTGTGTAATGAGCACGATAATTTATTCTGTGTTTGGGTGTAATTTATCTATAATATTTATGTATTTAGAAATATATAAGTATGTTTATCAGTTGTCTAATACCCATAACACAAACTCTGCTTAGCTTGGGACTAGATGGCGTTGTGTGATAGTTGTGGAATATTATTATTATTATTATAATGGGCTATAATTGACCAACCAAGTACGGGTTGGTAGATATCTGTGTCTCTCGATTTTTGTTTTTTCAGGATATTTTTTTTTCACAGTTTTCAGACCGATGATGAAAGTATTGTGTCTGGCTGGGTTCGAACCCAAGAATTGCCACTAGTAACTCTTGGCCATTGCCACTTGGCTACCACTACTGATACACAAGGTAACATTGTAACGACGTAACCGACTCGAGGAAATGCTAAACGCATTGCATTCCAATGTTCAGATGTAAGCTTGTTATGAACTGTTTTCATTGAATACATTTACATTCAGTTAGGCAAGTGTAATTAAAATTAAATTACATATTTTCTTGATGCAACTACTCGTACTTTCTTGTTTGTTAGGTTGTGACTTTAAAGAACAAATAGTAATTTTAACTGGACTATTCACAACTTAAATTGATTGGTTTGTCGTTTTTAAACATTTTTTTGTTACAGCCAACAAAAAGATGATTTTTTAGGAAAGAAAAATTCAGCTCGAGTGGAATTTGAACCCGCGTCTTCTAGATAAGTACTCCAGACGCTTTACCATGCGCGTCGCATGCGGTAATACGTTTAAAAATAATAAATAAGCCAACAAGAAGTTTCGGATCGCATCTAGAGTATGCGTAAGATATATCCGAACGCGACTGATGGTATCGGTGTCTGCGTCTGCTCTTGACACCTGATGTAAACGACAATATAGGAGCATACGCTATTTCAGCCTCTTATACAAACGATTAACGCTCAGTAGTCTTCAATACATTTTAAACTTTATATCCTCGAGCAAACAGTTGATGAACGAAAACACTCTCGGGATTTTGGCCGCGCACAAAGTTATCTTGCGAGCACTCTATCTTCTTTTATGAATGTATACAAAAGTTTTCTTACCCGTTGTGGTCATCAGCGGTGTATGTGACCTTCCTGAAGGAACCATCAGGCTGCAGCAGAGAATATTCTCCTTTAACTACATCGCCATCACGGACTTCGTGTTGGGTCTTGTGGTCACCAGTGTGTGGGTCGGATACGGAGTATGAGTAGTCATATTTGGGGTGGGCCTGTAGAAAAAACATAAAAATTAAGTGTTGATTTTACAGGGAAGATGTCGAAGTATTGTTTAGTGAGTGGCTTTTATTGATTAATATCTAAAACACCATAGTTTCAGTAAGCAGACATTATAATTTGTTTCAAAGCCCGATTCAACAAAATAATTTGTGGATTTCATGTGGGGTTGGCACAGTTTCAACAAAGTCTCAGATAAGCTGTGTCATGACATTGTTTGCTCTCGTATCGTTCAATCTTAGCAAGGAAACAGGCCTATGTAACTAACAGTTCATTTAAAATTCCAATTGCTCAATTTCTTTTATGTATAAGCAAAGGAAATGTAACGTAATGTTTTCATTTTGGCGAATATTTAGGCACTAAAGATTTAATCTAATATCACGCTGCGGTGCTCACAGAAATCCATTTTTCATGTTAAACAGGTAAAGTTGTGTAAACCGTTTCCAAAACTGATTTACAGCATGTGTGGTAATCTTGATCTACTTTAGTGGCCTGTTAGTGTAGTCTAGGAGACCGAGTTTGATCCCATTATTGTTGCACACACAACAATGGTTTATACTGTCAAATGCTTTACGCAACTTTGTATTTGGGTCGACATCGGTCGGCAACGATTCCACATCTACCATTAAACGAGCGTGAGAGCACGAGCCGCCAAGTTTATGCAAACAACAGTCCAATGGCCTGGATATCATGGCAGTCATTACGTCCCGGGCCTTAAGCGCGAATGTTGCAACCTCCCTGGGAACGGCTATGTTATCGCTCCTCCAGTCACGACCGGGATATACTTGGCTTTGCAAACCGTTATGTAATTTCAAACGGATTGCTTCAAATCATAGCTAGCGGCGGCGATTTATGACAGCTTATAGACTATCGACAAGAGATTAAACGAAGCTTTATGCTTGAGAGTTACGGTCTTTAATTTGATTTCCAGAATACTATATTATTATTATACAATAGATTTACAGACGTACATTTGAACTTGTTCACGTATTGTAAGGAAAGAACATAGCTAGAGCTTTATGTTTTCTTTGAAAGCAATCGATAAAACTATGTCTTGGAAAAGCTATTAAAAGTTTTTAAGACAAGCTAATAAGCTTGGAAAGAGTGTTTCCTAGATGAAGCTGTGACATACTTAAAACGTAATCAAACTTTATGTTTAATACCAATGGACAGTATTGCAATTGTGAAAAAAATCCTTGTTAGTAAATTACATGCTGTTTCGTAGGCATGGCACCTGTCACTCCGGGACACTCCGGGAGGAAACGAAATAATTATTTATATTTATTTGCTTATTCCCATTTTGCGAGAAAATTGTCGCAATGATGTAAACCAGCAGTCCTGGCTCTGTGGCACTGTGTGACTGTGTCGTTGATAGGTATCGTATCCCGGAAACGACTTCGTTTGTGTCGGATCGGGCGTACAACACGCGCGGTTTATGCAAGCGATCAATTAGCTTGTTACTATTGTATTACGAAACCAAATAGGTAATACAGGCCTAGGGAAACAAAACCAGCTCTTGTGCTCCACTTACCGAAGAGATATTAGCAACAGTTTGTTTGTAAGCAACGTAACTGTTATAATTAATAGAAATTAGCGAGATCATGAATGTAATTCACGTGTCGTGACGTTAAAAATGAGATTACAAAAATGATAACTTTATGTGTCAAGTTTTTCTAATAGTTAACTAGCTTTGCAACCATAGACGAGTTATTCTTCTGTCCTCGAAATAGGCTCGTGCTGTCATTTTTGACGTCAAAATATTAAGATGAGTTTTTCTAGATCTGTATATCCTTGACCGATATACGAGTAAGTTACATTGATGTGTGAGAACGTTCCAGTTGGTGCGACAGTGAGTGCAGTGTTGTAACTATCTCGAACAGCGACTGTTACAGTGTGCACATGCTCTTAATGCGAGTAACGGGGAACAATGCTCATTAGCTGAAGGTTAGTTTTTACGCTTGTGTTTGTTTTTGCTTGAGTTCATTGATCTCATTAAAATTAATGTGGGTCGCCAATGTTTGTTTTAATTGTTTTTCTGCAACTGATTTCTCATGACTCATGTGGCACATTGGTAGGATTCTTGAAAATGTTTGTTAATAATGTAATTCCAAACTGTAGTTAATGCTCACTTTCATCGTTTCTGTAATCCTAGCTTTTCTTTCCCGCTATTGTTTGAGTTTTCAATTTTTTTACTCTTTTTTATAATTGCGAATATTTGTTTTCATCACACGAAAGTCGAATTGCATGTGCTCCTGTGTTGCATAGTGTGCTACCGGCACACTCGCTACTGCTCCATTTATTTTCGCCTCATTAGCTTAGCTATTTCCTAGTTATACTACCCCAGCCACTCTTGTGTGTATATTAAAGGTATGTCACTTGTATGACAGCCAACAGCTGTGTCTTCTACAGGATGATTTCGACACATAAGCAGATTTATCCTTTCTTCATGCCACTTATTTGGCTGCTCCAACCCAACGCCGATGTCTTTATCGTACGTTCATTAGTTTTATGTTCTTTTTTACTATTTATCACTTACATATTTTTTTAATAATAAACGCATTTAACTCATGCGTCGCGAATTGTAAAGATTTTCTTTGCGATGGCGATCTCCGGGTTCAGTACATCCGATGCTCTAACCAACCGAGCAACCGAGGTTCTTCCCTACAGCTTCGAATTCTTCAATTCATTCCTAACGTCTTAAAGTGACGTTCAGCACGATCTACATATTGCAGAGTATTCGAACTACTACAACTAATATGTTACAGTCAAATCAATCACTTACGTAGTAGATAACATTCATGTCTATGTCTTCATTGTCTATTATCACAATATGAGCAGATACTTCATTTTCTTACATGTCACCCCATCTATATTCCTAATGATAGGTACTCTTAAGAGCCCATTCGCACAAGCGCTTTTTTAACGCTTTTCCTTGGGCGTTAAAAAAGCGCCGAAATAGAACAAATGCCATTCCATGTACCTGTTCACACGTCAGCGCTTTAGAAGCGCGGCGCTTTTTTTGAACTTTATTTAATTTTAAGTGCTGGGCATTTTAGGTTCAATTTACCTAATTTTTGAAACTCAGCGCTTTTTGAACATCCATAAAAAAGCACTCGTGTGAATGGGGGCTTTAGGTCACTTACATGGTAGTCGACATGCGTGTCCTCGTGTCCTCCGTAGTGTGCAACGGGTGCGTATGCTACTGCTTCTTGTCCGTACGCCTCTCCGGCGTAGCCGTGTCCTAGTGACACCACGCCGGCTGAGGCCAGCGCCAACGCACCCAGGATTACTGTAGCCTGTATACAGAGAAGAAACTTATTACTTTACTGTAGCTTGTGTGAATTTGTAAAATAATAGATCAGGCTGCTGAAAAGAAAGTTGAACTTAAAACTGTACTAACAGAAAGGAAATGTTTCAATATTCCGTTCTTAATTTTCAAATTTGATCCTCGCTTGTGCTTAGCGGGACATAACTATTGTCTAAAGCTTGTTCAAGAAAAGTTTCAATTATTACTGGCTTCAATATATTTTTAAACTGACTTCCGAATATGTAAATATAATTACAATTATTGTCATTTTCATTGGTGTCAACAACTGTATCAGGAAATTGGGTACTGATTATAGTCACGGAAAGACGACACTGTCAATATAAACGACAAAGATCTATTCATAGGCAGTTACATTGCTGCGATGTTAAATTAGGATACTGTATCACGAACTGTCACAGCACTGGATTATAGTACAATGACAGCCTTTCACTCTATAGCTTTTGAAATCCAGGTTTATTACATAGTAAATCTTCAGTTTGATGGTGTTACTATTAAGGGAGCCGGTTAAATTGATCCAGTTAACGATCTGTACGAAGCAGTTGATACAAGAAAGGACTATGCGGAAAGAGAAATGGATATCCAATAAAGTTGTGCCTGAAGTTAACAACAACGTAGCTTTAGTCATTTCGAAGGCCAGTAAAACTTAAAATAACACCTAAAAATAAGTCTGTCTAATAGTTAAGCAATAACCGAATAGCAGATTGATTTAATGCTATAAAACCGATATAAAAGAATTTCATAATTTAGGATTCAACTTGCAAACGAGTTGCAAAATATGTAAAATGCCATAGAATGTTATAGAATAAAACTGATTATGTTGTATTGAGATGAATTTTAAATCTGAATGAGCAGTAGTTAATTGAGACGGAAACTTCTTAGAGCGCGACTAACAAGAACTTGCGAAAGCTGCTAAGACGTAAATGCGTATTTCATGTGGGATTATAGATTGGCTCCTGACAGGACCAGAAGCATACCAGCTTCTGGTTCTGTCGGGATCCACGAAATGGCTAAAGGCCCGCTTTAAAAAGTGGGCCAGATCCAGTTATTTAGTGTAAACAGATCAGTCTCACGATCAAGATACTTCAGAAGAGATTTTCAGGAATCGATCCTGGACAATTTCAGATGGAACAAAAAATTCTTCAAGCACTCCTAAAGAAGTATTGACCACTACGGGAAAAATCTCGAACTGCTCCAATTCACTAGCAAGTCCTTTCACAAAACAGGAGTAAACCACAGGATGCACTTACTCTAGCGATCATTTTCCGTTTGGATTAGGTTTGGCCCGACTGCACGATCACACACAACTGATGCCGAGGAGCGCAGCCTTCTACTTTTATATTAGTATACCGGCGAGATGCGACGCCGCACGCCGCCTGCCTCTACGCAAGAATACGGTAGTTTGATAATGATACAGCAATTACGTAAAATTACGTAGTTGGTCGGTTCAAGGTGATAAATTTATGGGTTTTTGACAATTGGTACTTTGTTATTAAAACTATTTTCGACGATCAACTTCATTATAATCCCCCCTTTTCGATGCTCTTGCCTCTTCTACTTCATTTCTACAAAGTATGGCCATTTGTACAACAAAGATGACTAGTTATTAGGATTGTATCACGTCTCATAATGTTGTTTTCTCTAGTGGGATGCAGGAGATAAAGACGTGACCGCATACGTCTGCCCAAGTTACGTGGAACAAACATGTTTCAATATTCTGTGATGTCTGTTAGGTCTTCACTTCACATGTGATTTCCAACTTTAGCTATGTAAAGTTAAATTAATCTTTTCTCATTTTAATGAAGTTTTTATAGTTGTTATGACAGATGTTAAACATGTTACTTAGTGTGTAGTTAGAAAGTTAATATGGAGATAAAAATGTCATGTTATATCTTAACATACACAACAACAAAGTATTTTTACTTTATTTCACTTTATTTTCTATTTTACGAACTAAAGACAACACCGATCGACTCTGTTTGTGAAGGCTAAATAAATAATAAATATCTATCGGGACCAGAGGAGATCGAACAGGATTTGTAAATCTGCCAATCTGCGAAGGTCGATATTTGGAAATAAATATGCTTATTTTGATCTTTAACGTATTTTAATATGTATTAGGTTGGAAATGACACAATATGATACTTTCGACGAGTGAGTGATAGATGTGTATCATTCATTGATCGGTTCATCGATTTGCGTGCTTTATGTGAAGCTCTTTCAAATACGTTTGAACACCGCTTCCTGATTCGAGTGTTGAATTTGAATTCGATGAATCATAAGATGCTTTTAACAAAACGTTCTGTCCAAATTCACGTTTTTCGTGAGCACACATAACCTACCATATTTGACGAGTTATCAACTTACGAGTAAGTTAGCGTAATAAGGTGATGTCAGTGATTTAACAGCCGAAACGTAACGTTTTGCTCAAAAAAGAGTTGTAAATGTTCTAGAATTTTACGAGAAAATTACATCTTTTAAAGCTCAATTAAAATTTCGAGGCAGGCCTACTATTACCTAATCGTTTACCTATAATAAAATATTAACACTTACTACATTCTTACTCTCTTCAAAGTACATCGTTAACCTGTAATTACTAACAGTAAGTAGAGCGTTGCCAGGCGCGAGAGCAACCGAAAACACATAATGACTGCAACTCGACCTTGCTAGGGATTATAAAACAATGTATTATAGTTTTCGTCACTCTACATTAAGTAATTAACCGAATTCTCGGTGTTGGTCGAGGTTTTGAAGGCATATTAGTGTGTTATTACAAATTTTACATACGAATTAGTGTTTTCGATGTAGAGATTAGCGCTTAAAGCAGCTTGTATGCAAACTTTATAAAATAAAACGCCGAATGTCGCAGGCATGCCAGCATCGTATGTCCAGCTTCATTCCAGCGCTACGTTTATTAGGTATTTGTTAAATCCTTTACATTTTAACCATTTGTAAAAAATATGTAAGTATGGGATTTTAACAATAGTCAGCAGATTGAACAACTGGGGTCCCTTATAAATGATCACACATTTCTCATTAAGGTTTAATTATTGTTATGATTTGTGTAAACCTTTGTCAACGCATGTTTTATTTATTGAACACTAGAATTAGTATCTTGTAAATGTTTGTTAATGTTTTGGCTTAATGATTAGTCACTTCCATCTTAATGCAGTACCTATATCTAATTGTAAATGTGTTTATATAGTTTTAATTGTCGATCACACTCACAAAATGATTAGTAGTTGTTATAACAGTTAATAAATAATATTCTAATTGAGTTACCGTATAATTTATGCGCATAAATAATTTAAATATTTTATTGAGACACGTGTTTATAAAGTTTTTACGATGGCGTTCTATATTTTTCTTATAATTATGCCAATTTATAACATTTAGCTGTTTTGAGGTGGGAAAGATAGATGGAAATGGCAGTGCTGTTCAGCGTAAAGGCCTTTGTTCAGCAGTGGAAGTCTTCCGGCTGATGATGATGATGATGAGGTGTGTTACTTTTTTTTTGAATGTCAATGGATTCTTTTTATTGAGTCAGTATTTGGTTACGATGAGCCTATTTAACATATTTACTGCAAAATTTAAAAAAAAACTGGCCAAGTGCGAGTTGGACTCGCCCATGAAGGGTTCCGTAGCAGCAAGCATAGATTAGAGATATAATTATATTGAGATTAGTAAGTAATATACACAAACAATAAAAATAACTTTGTTTTTCATAGTATTTGTATGAATGGCAAAGTTATATTTGCGGTTTTTGAAAATGTACTATATCTCAAAAATTGCTAACTGTATCTCATCCAAAACAATTTTCGTTAGTAGTTTTGGTTGAGGTCTACATTATATATTTTTTTTAGTTTTATCATTCTCTTATTTTAGAAGTTACGGGGGGGGGGGGACACTTTTTACCACTTTGGAAGTGTCTCTCGCGCAAACTGTTCAGTTTAGAAAAAAATGATGTTAGTAACCTCAATATCATTTTTAAAGACCTATTCATAGATACCCCACACGTATGGGTTTGAAAAAAATTTTTTTGAGTTTCAATTCTAAGTATGGGGGGCACCCCCAAAATTTGTTTTGTTTTGATTTTTGTGTGAAAATCCTAATGCGGTTCACATAATACATCTTTCTACCAAGTTTCAACAGGATAGCTCTTATACTTTCGACAAAAAGTGGCTGTGACATACACGGACAGACAGACAGAGAGACAGACATGACGAATCTATAAGGGTTCCGTTTTTGCCATTTGGCTACGGAACCCTAAAAAGACTTAAAAGATAACTTAGGGAAATAGATAGAGGATAAAAAATGAATTAATCACTAAATGAAAAAATTTTACAAACTCGTCAATTGTAATGTTTTTTTTCAGTCGTGCAAAGAAAACTTCCTTCTAATAAAATTATACCGACATGACCTTGTTAGGATAGGTAATACAAAATAAAAAGCTTTTGCTAGAATAAATGAGTGATGACAATGATGGGATGGGAAGGATTGGATACATGAAGGCTGTAAGGGCTGACTAAAGAAGCTTAAGCTTTAAGAAAGATATTACAACAGAAGGGGTATGATGCATGCTGTTATTGAAATATTAGTACAATTCTGCTTTTAACGATGTTATTGTTCCGAACAAATAAGACACATAATCTTTCTAAACTGGCAGGCCTATTGGTCTAGTGGTTAGTGACCCTGACTGCTATGCCGGAGTTCGTGGGTTCGATTCCCACCCAAGACAAATGTTTGTGAGATGAGCACGATCATATTTTGTTCTGTGTCTGGGTGTTATTTATCTATAATATGTATCTTCTTCTTCTGCCTCGCCACGTCCCGTTATTCGGGGTCGGCTTTCCCTATCATGCGTCGCCATTTTTTGCGGTTTTCGGCATCGTCTTTCGCCAGGTTTAGCATCTCCATGTCCTTCTGGACAGTCGTTAGCCATGTTGCTAGAGGTCTTCCTCTCCCCCTTTTGCGTGTTGCGATGGAAAGGCACTATAATATATACAGGATGATTTTTTAGTCACCATCCAAATTTTGATATATTAATCTTTGGCGAAAATCATTGAATACGTGTTTTTTCTTTTTGTATCACTCAATACAAAAATATTGAGATATCACGTCACAAAGTTATCTATAAAAAGTTGATGAATCTGGACACCGCGCTGTGATGTGTCGCTCAGGTGTAGCGGGGCGGGGCGGGGGGTAAGCGGGGTGCGCTCTGCCCGTTTCATGCGCCGGCAAGTGTATTATTATTAACGTTTAGCTTGGTGACCACGCAGAGCGGATAATTCTTATGAGAAAATGATTTAATATGAAAATTTTACGTATCGATTTTTTTTCAAAAATGGGGTTAGTGATTGATACCTAATGCCTAGAAAAATTTTGGACGGTGGTAAAAAAGTCTTCCTGTATAAAGGATCTATAATATGTATGTATTTAGAAATATATAAGTATGTTTAACAGTTGTCTAGTACCCATAACACAAGCTCTGCTTAGCTTGGGACTAGATGGCGTTGTGTGATAGTTGTGGAAATCAATAAAAAACAAACCTTTTTTTTTCCATCCTAGTGGGATTAGGATTACACTAGGATTTTTTCCTGTGTCGTGGGTGTCTTTATAAACATAGAAACTCACATACACACAAACACCCAAACCCAGAACAACTACTTGCAGCAATCTCATTTTATTCTTCGAAACTTTTTCTCTAGATTTCTGGAACATACAAATTTTTTTCAATGGAGACACTTATTGCGTTTTAAGACACCTCTGCTGTCAAGTCATGTTAGTCAAACTTTATAAGGCAACGTCAATCTTTTTGGTAACATTTCGTGCTGTCGTATATCAAAAATAAAGTAGGTTTTTATAATTTCGTGACTGTTTGCCACATTCGTGAACTACATTTTCCATGTCATGACCATAACATCAAGATCTGTTAAAAAGAGTAAGTTACGTATTATAAACTGCTTCCGTCATCTGATAAATTATGATGTAATTTACTCCTAATATGTATGAATACAAGAATACCTCCACTTTTAAATACAAAGTACTTGTTATCAGATTTAGCATAAATGAATAATTATCAGTGGCGAATGATCTCGCGGTACATTTTGGCTTCACTTTCATGATAATTTAAAAAAGTTTATGAGTACTTTTACCCTGTGCTACTAACAAGTATGGGCTTGAAATTCCAACTAAACTTGGTGCAATTAATTACAAAATAAATGTGTGTTTTTTTTTCAAACAAACCAGAATAAAATTTTATTACGTCTGAATGAATAGTGCGACTAATAAGCAATTAAAGTTACTTAACGCCATACATCGGATGCTTG
The DNA here is from genome assembly GCA_950005045.1 of Agrotis exclamationis. Classification (NCBI taxonomy): domain Eukaryota; kingdom Metazoa; phylum Arthropoda; class Insecta; order Lepidoptera; family Noctuidae; genus Agrotis; species Agrotis exclamationis. The sequence continues at coordinate 9,241,536 of OX465420.1, read as the reverse complement.
AATTGTTAGAAGCAGTACCTGCGCCGGCGCCGACGCAATACTAATCTAACCATACCTGTTCACTTTCTGCTAACTTAATATTCGAAGCATTTCCTGGATTCTTTTGATGCGTGAAATGGTTTTTTTTCCTTTATTAATAGATATTTAAGTGGGAGGGTGTTAGCTTTTTTTGTTTGTCGACGATAAATAATTTTCACGGGCATTGCACTTATTTATGGATCATTTATCTATTAATTTGATAAGAACTGATTAAGAACGAAGATAACATGAAATAATGGGGCATACTATAAGCTTAAGCAGCTCATGCAACGGGAAGGAAAATTCAGTAAGTGTTAATAGCATGTAAATTAAGTTTGTAGTAGTGAATGCGTTATGTATCAAACTGGTAAATATAGCGTGAACTGTGTAATTATCGTTTTCAGCACGTTGTATGCAGTTATTCATTTTAACGTGAAAATATAAATTATTAATTCCAAATGACCCAAGTCTTCTTTTGTCTTATCTCTGAGAGGACAGGATAACAGAAAAGTAAAAAAAAAAAACAGATTTTTCCTAAGTATCAATAATAACAATATATTCATATAAAATAATAATAGGTTAAAACATAATTATTCAGTTTACTATAGTTTAGTGGTGGGCAGTGATGTAGTGTGCAGGCGCAGCATGGACCAGAGGACCGGCATGGACGAGAGGACCAGCGTGGACCACGGGAGCGGCGTGTACCACTGGGGCGGCATGTACCACAGGGGCAGCATGTACCACTGGGGCAGCGTGTACCACGGGGGCAGGGCTCGGCGGGGCCGAGTGCGCAGACGGCTCAGAGTTGTGCACGACAGCGTTGAAACTACAATTCGTAAATAAGTTATTACTATACATGCAAATTTATCTCCACGTAACCAAATTGCCTATTTACAGTATTCAATACATTTCACTCATAGTGCTAAACTGATTTTACGAGTAAATTGCGCCTTATTAAGTTAATGGCGACGGTATATTGTTATGCAGTTGGCCTGCAATTTATTTGCGCGTTATACAATATACGTAACGAGTTGAAGATAGACAGGTGTTCTTCACAATTGCAGCACTTGCAGCAGTTGGTGTAACGATTGTATCTGCGTTATCGACCGAAACAACACTCAATTTAGATTAGAACTCTAATAGATAACATTTCTAAATGCTATTAGTCTCGCCAGCTCGGATTCATTAGTAATGTATGTATAAGTTAGATTGGCCTTAACACAGTCGATGTCTTACGAAACAAGACAGATGATCAACTAGAGAACATGAATGGAATCGACACGCCTGTTACAAATTTGTATGTTACTATTTCCGTGAACCGATGCGGTTGTTAACAATTTATTCGTTCATGTCAATGTTATTAATGGAACTGAGTCCACGATGTTTTTTTATTTTACTATACAATGACACGAAAATACAATAAAAATAACAAAGTAAATGTTTGATAAACACATTTTTATTTCCAATGCGGAGTCAAAACCTTGTTTTTGTTCAAAAAAGCTTTTCCTGTATCACACTAGGAATTTAAAATTCTTCCTGTGTTCTGGGTATGTTAGAAACAAGCAAAAAGTCAGACCAGAAAGAACTAAGTACCTGTAGGACTGTAAAGTTTTGTTTCGTAAAGGGAATCGAACCCACAACATGTAGCGCAGTAGCCAAATTGTTAGGCCAGGGTTAGGTTATAAATTAACAATGGCACTTGTCTCTAAATTAGGTCTTTAAATTGGAGCATCAATTTATACACAGTGTACATTATTGCGCATTATACTGACAAATATAGGACAACATTAATTAATTTAAAAGCTCAGACGTAACTTTTAATTAGTTTTCTATCCTTGACTTAGTAATCGATTATTTTTATAGCTTTTATCGCGGGCTTTGAGCGCGGCGACCGAATTAAGAAATTCCGTAACGAAAATAAAGCTACCACTGTCACTGTCACATCTGTCATGCCAACGTGAATGAATATTTGAATGAATGAATTTTTTTCTTGACGTTTCACTTGATTGTCGTGGCTGACCATAGCCTAATTAGTAGAGTAACTTCTCATACAGCAACGATGGGATGATATTCTCGTTAAATATTCGCGGTCGCGATAATTTTTTTGTATTTTTTTCATAAATAAAATAAATAAATAAATAATTATAATTGCATAAGTTGATAAAAATTGCTATGCAATAGCTTTACCGCGGCAGTCCCCAAGTGCCACGCGTATTTTTTAAAATTTAATTTGTTAAATTCATAACATCTTGGTATTTTGATCTAAATGGTAATTAGATATCAACCTTAATTCTTCTAATATTGGTTGTTCCAATTTCATCATCATCATCTGCTTAGCCATTTTCAGAACACCTAAATATTACATGAAGCGACTGCCTATCTGACCCCCACAAACCAGTTACTGTGTAACACGACACCCCATGGTCAAACTGATTGTCAGACATTTCGGCTTTTGACTAACAGTAACAACTGTCAAAGATCTACGCCTAGCCGTGATCAATGACTGAACGTGCTTTCTGAGACAGGAAAGAAATTCGCTATGGGTACTGTATGCAAACTGAAATAAATGTTTTTTTTAGGAATGGAGGGAAGCTTTTGCCCAGCAGTGGGACAGAAGGGGCTAGTAATAAATAATAATATTTAATTAAAAAAAGTTAGTTGAAATGTTCTCACCCGTTGTGGTCGTCAGCGGTGTATTCGACCGTGCGGATGGAACCATCAGGCTGCAGCAAAGAGTATTCTCCCTTCACGACATCACCGTCGCGGCTCTCGTGTTGAGACTTGTGGTCACCAGTGTGAGGGTCCTCCACGGAGTACGAGAACTCATACTTAGCAGGAGCCTGGAGAAAATTAAGATTATCCCCAATTAATCACAATGTCACAAATCAAATGTAGATGACGACACACACGTCCAAAATGGGGGCAGCTACTAAGGGATTCCCGGTGAATCCACGTAATGATACGTGATATCCAAATGATACGTACAACGTACATAACATCGCACCTGTAATCCTTAAAAGGTAATAATAATAACGGAGTATGCTACTGAGTAATTCCTGATGGAAAAATTCAATGACATTTAGCCAGACCTGGCAATCGAACCTGGGACTTCGTGCTCAGCAGTCGCGAGTAAATAATTAAGTAATCATTTATGTTTAATTAGTGTTTGAAAATGTGTAAAAAAATTGTAAATATTTTCATTACGTGTTGAAATATCTTCAATCTGATTACGATACATTTTACTACACAATGTTAATGTGTTAATTTTGAAGAAGTGATGTTTAAAATAATGACTAATTGAAAACCGAGGTTTAATGTGTTACAGTTTTTATACAATTAGTCTTCTTTTCGCAAGATGATTGTTTAATTGATACTGAAAGTCAATTTGCTCGAATAAATAGGGCTTGCTACGTAAATGTTGATCAATATAATCTAATGATGTTTTTGATAAATCGACGTTAAGACTAATCATAGTTTGATAGATTGCTGAACACACGTTACAAAACTCCATAGTCTTGTAATAGGCGCTTACTAGGCGCTTACACAATAAATATTTAATTGGGTTGTATCAATTGATCACTATTTTAATTGTAACTCTAATGGACCTTTCACTTTCTTTGTGTTTTGTTGTGCCCACGTGGGTTGTTCGAGAATTTTCCTTGACTTTGACCCATTGATTGTATAACGATACTAGCCTTCCTCATTCTAACGTTTCTTAATTTTATGAATCATCATTATCACTGGCAATTCTGTTTCTCCCATTGCTGGTTATAGGCTTCCTTCTTTTTGAACTGCGTGATTCTCAATCAGATTTTACCCGCGATCTTCTGGATAATATCATTCATCCATTTAGCCGTTGGTCTGCCAAAACTTCTTCTATGAGTACTCTATGATTTTAAGAGTAACTAGTACTCTATTTATTTTTGAATTAGTAACGATCTCTTCCTATACTATACTTAATCTTTCAAGTTACAAAACAGACTATTCATTAGTCAAATTATAAATAGGTGTGAAGTTAAAACCGAAGAATTAAATCAAGTTAATTGATCGTAAGTAAATAAATATAAATAACTATTAATATACATTTAAATACATTAAGGCTCATTAAGGAACACTTAAATGAAATTAATAATATTATTAATTGGTGTTGATATACGGCAGTCGAAAACATGACATGTGCGTGTCAATGAAAATCTTTTAAAATTAAAATATCTTCTTATGGGAAAATGCTTTAAAGTACCTCGTTAACACATTCATGAGAAACCCTTTAAGGAAATGGAAACGAGTTTTATGAAATGTAAGTCGGCGTTAAAATGTAAAATCTTACTTAACAAAAGCGTGCCCATCTGTCCGATAACATTAAAATAAAATGAATTTAATTGCTAAGTTTCCAATCGGATATGAATGACGTAATATGATATGATATAAGAATGCACTAGATGCTAGATGGTAGTGATTAGAATCGTGAATCTAATTACCTAGGTATACAATAGATTGAGATAACGATGACGCGCCCCGCCTACTCACGAAATCATTCTTCCGAACTCGTTCATTAAGAAAAAGTAAGTTATACAGAAAGGCCTGTTTAATGGTAAATAACTGAAAAACAATTAATCCAACTAGTCTTACATGGTCTTACTAGATCTAACCATATTTGACATTTACTCTTTCCTGATAATATCTTCAGTTGGTTATACTTTTATTTTTTTTAAAGACTCAGTCCGCTGGTATGCTCGTAAGTTAGGAACGCTTTAAGTGGACGTGCCGCCGAGATTTCAAGGCTTTGGTGGCCTATTGTCTATGGTTGACTGGACTGTAGGTACTAGATAATTCCTTCTACTATATAAAACCCGATTTTCAAGACAGACATTTATAAGCTGCTTCTTAACATACGATTTTGTACGATTTTTATACGTCCTAGCATTACTCAGAAAGACGATTTATGCAGTAGAAAACATTTGGAACACACAATAATAATATCTAGTGTTTACTTACATGCTGTTCAACTTGTTCGTGGTGTCCAATGGTGACAGGAGAGTATTGCTGGACCACAGGGGCGTGATGGATGGTTGCTGGAGCCACGTGTTGAACCAAAGGAGTGGCGTGAAGGTACGCAGTCTGCCCGATCACTGGAGACGTGTGGTGCACGAGCGGACCAGAATGTTGGACGATTTGCCCACCATGTTCTAACACAGGAGTAAAGTGCTGCTGCTCTTGCCCCAACTGCTGCCTAGGCTCATCGTGACGAACTATGCTTTGAGAAGAAATTGCCTGCCCATGTCCATGCCCCTCTTCAATCAAACCGGCTTGGCAGAGAGCCAATAAGGCACTGATGATTGTGACCTGAAAATGATAATACATTATGAAGTTGCTTAAAACTTTCTTTTGAATAAAAAGTTATTTTATTTTCCTCACTTTGGAGTACATGTTGATTGTTGATGTGCAGTACTGAAGTGTGGTACTCGATTGATAAGGATGCTCGTAGGGTTGAAGTTTTTATACGTCTGAGGAAGCTGCGCGGGAGCATGTCACCCGATACCGAGAAACCGGCCCGATACGTGACACCGCCTCACACGATCACCTTTGCACCTTACCTTACGTCATTGCGTTTTTCATTTTCGTTCAAGGTTAGGGTAAGGCTGTTTTCATAAGCGTTCTGTTTCAAGCTACTCTTTCAGTAAGCAGAGGGTCTTAAATGTTTGAGAGCTTTCAATTTCTATATCTAAATGATTATGATCGTCCGGGTCAGTGCTGTATTTCTTTCAGTGTCTCTATTATTATCAATTTGGGCATTCATTTCTAAAATGACTTTTCGTATTACGTTCCACATCATCATAATCATCATCGACGGTACGACTTCACCCTTCGCTGGTTATAGATATGTCGCAGTAAGATAGATAAAGCCGTAACATAGTTATAGCCCTAGGGATATAATTATGTGGCCATTTTTTAACAATTGTTTTGACAATTGAAAACCGACCAATTGGTCGGTTCAACATTACACCGGCTATCGTAACATAGTTATACCTGTGTTGACGGAGCACCGCGTCGCGGTGCTCCTACTTCATTTTTTCTATTTCTTTCTTTCTATTTCTTCTAACCTAACCTGTCCGAGCCGGGGTGCCCCCAATCGTTTCTACAACGGTATAACTATGTTACGGTATATAATTATATCCCTAGGGATATAACTATATTACGGCTTTATCTATCTTACTGCGACAGATATATTATATTTATTTGTGCCAATCTCTTTTATCTTGTTAGCCTAATCAAAGTTTTACCCACTATCTCTAACCATTAAACGTCATTATTAATTAAATTAATTGACATAAATTAAAAAAACAACTATTTGTCAAGAGCTTTTAACGTGTTTCATGAATAGAGCAGCGTATCTAAACCGGTTACTGTATCGTATTTTTCAAGGTTGTGGTGGTATGACATGCATGACTTGCATTTATCAAACTCAAGATCTTTTACGTTGACTTGCAATGTCACTCAAAAAGTAACCAAAGTAAGCTGCCTAGTTAAGTAAACTCAAGAATTAAGTTGTTGTTTCTTTATAACCAAAAATATTAGGTGTAAAGAAATCAGTCAATCAACTTCAATTAAATTGCACGGAAACAGTCAGTTTCTAAAATTGGTGCAACGCTTTAGGTTTTAGGAAATGCCTTTTTATAATAAGTGCCAATTTAGGCGATGCTAGGCAAGTGCTAATGAGCTAATCAGTGTGTGCGTTAACCGTAAACATAAGTCTAATAAAGATTATCGGCACATAAATATTGTATAATTGATACGAAGTCGTATGACCAGTGTGAACGAGTCTGAATATCGTCAGCCGGTAAGAAAGTAGCGCTCTGGGTTGCACCGACTGATCCAGTAAACTCTTACGCAACGTTAGGGCTTTAGCATACTGAGTTTGTAACCTTATACTGTTGATCACGAATGTGCGGTGTTAAGGATTTCTTTTTGAGGTTTTTAGAGTAAAATATGAGTTTACTCTTTGAGAAGGTCTGGATGTAGAAAATAAACGTACGACGGATAATTATTTGTTAACATTGGTCTATTACCAATTAAGATGTCTATTACCAATCGAAATAAATTTTTTGCGTTACAAATATCATTTGGCACTTGTTAAAAGCAGTTGTATTGGATGTTTCAGTAGGTTACTAAGCGACAACTCCAGTTAAAATCACATCTTGTGATGAAGCAATAGACCAAGTTGATTGACTGTTTTGAAGCAAACTTTATCTATTATCAATAATTGATTTTTGTGCACCCTAGTGAAAACAAATAACCAAACTTTCAATGCTCTCGGTGTACACCCAGCGGTACGACCGGTGTAACGAGTCATCGCAAGCGCACCGCATATTTTCTCGATCGACTCGCATCTCGATCGTGACTCCTCGGCGATCATCGGCTTTCTGCGAAGGTCATGCGCATCTCATACACACCCCGCCATGAAACCTTTCAACTACCACCATATTTTATGCAGATTCTTATTTTGGAGTGTAAATTTTTAAGCTGTCACGACTTCGAAGCGATATTACGGAGATAGCTGTGTTTATATTAATGATGTGACCGTTGTGTAATAAGATTATTTATATTGTACTGTTACGCATCACTTTATCACTTAATCATTACTGTTTATTTGTTTTTATTACGTGTTGCAGTGCTAAAGTAAGTAGGTATTATAATATCATTAGAATATTACTGTTAAATATGTATATCGCTAGTCAGATTCCCACGCTAGTGATGCTAAAATGTATGTACATAGATGCGTCCTACATAGTGATTGATGCGTTAGACTAGTATGCTAGAATCTCTAATGCAAATCTGAAATCTTGGGGCAATCTATGTAATTTAAGCGTACATAAACGAGATTTATCAAACATGTTGAGTGTATTGACCTTGCAGTAAGAACCATGACGGATCATATCAATACTATTAAAGCTTGGAATGTTAGTAAGTGTTCCAAGTGTATGAGTATCACGCAACTACACACGCGTTGGAATTATCTCCAATGTCATTGTTAACTTAATTCACCGTTCAACTGTACTTTATCAAGGTAAATACGAGGTAATTCAATACACCGAATATTGTTTCTCTGTAAATACGATCCGAAGCCCCTAGCCCTATGATTATGTCTTTTAAAGAGGTTGACACAATGGGTGGACTTATCGCTAAAAGCGATCTTTTCAAGACAACCTTTGGATGAATTTGGATGGAAGAGTAAATTGTATGGAATAATAAAAAAGCTCCTCTAGTGTACTAGAGGAGCTTTTTTAAAGAAGGAGGAAGTAATTTTATCCTTCAAATTAACGTCAAAGTTCACGTTTACGTCACGAAAACTAGTGCTGAGGCCTCTGTATTAAAAGTAGGTACCTACCTACTTGACATATGAACTTAATTTTCACAAACTTTAAATCTTTGCAATTTCCATACATAACACCGTCGTTTAATCTTCGAAAATTACATTATGCATTGGTGTATTGTGAATTTGTGATGCATCCGAAAGAGTCATGGTTTCGTAACCGCATCAATCAAGATGTTAATAAAACGAGCGACACTCGATAATCCATCGACAATTATGCTTAATTTTGGACATTGCGATAAAGATTTTGTAAGGTGACATTAAATCCAGCCCAATTAATTAACTTATATAAACTTATTGACACGTGTAATCTTGGTTGGTGTTATAATTTAAGGAGATTCGTTATAAATGTCAGAAGCCTGTGTCTTAAATCATAAAATAAAGATCATTATTTGCCTACATAAATAAATATGTAAACAAGCGTCTTGACTTATTCATAATTTGTACTGATCACATTCAGATAGAAAATCTAATCTCAAGTCGTCTATTGCCGTCAACTGCTGGACATAGGCCTCTTCGAGGCTGCACATCACTACTCGTATGTCTCCTGCCTCCAATCTTAAAAAACTACTCAATGTATTTGAATCAAAATTGGTGCAAAGATTATTTATAACCTGAATTACCTAACACATGGGATAATATTTATCCTTGTCTGACGTTCCCAAGGGCTAATAAATGAACTTCATGCGAGCAACGCCACGGGAAGTCTGATTATGCAACTTGGCATCGAACTCCAAAAATTACAAATAATTTATTCAGAATGAATAATTTTACTTCATGAACATCAATGATGATATTTCGGGTTGAACTTTCCTGAGTTTCACCTTATCGTGGAGTCATAAATCCGCCATCGGCGTTGCTCCATCAAACAATGTACCGCAAGCCTGCTTCTTGTTTAAAAGGATTATGCCGCAATTTTTATAAGAGGATTAATTTGGAATATCAGCATAAAATATTTTGGCTTCTAAAATTGTAGGATTAATGTCTAACACCTACGCTTCGTCACATTTGTGTCACATAGAAGTACGCAATAAAGGTATATACATTCAATTCAACACCGTTATGTAGTCAGCCGATATCTGTGTGATCTCAATTGCTAAATGTTTGAATATTAAATAGGTAGTATAGGGTTTACCGGCTACCTGTGTTGGATTGCGCGGTACTATTGGTAGTCCAGTTCCGCCACAACATTGCTTTCACTCCTTATTTCGGTTCGGACATTGTATGGTAATATTGTGATATGCAATTTGGATGAGATCTCATATCTTCTCACGCTCCACTGGACTTGTTACTGCAATTAGCACTTTCAGCCCAATGTATGCACTAACGCAATGTGTTGTTTCGTCTATCACCGTTTACAGTTGGTCTAATTGGTTTTCAGATTGTGTAAGTGAAGAATAAATACTCTTCTATTTTATTAATAAAATATTATTAATTAGTTTTGGTTCTCAATTAATTAATGTTCTGACAAGCTTTCATCTGCACCGACATCCTCACTAACAAAATCATGTTTGACAAGATAATGATTAATCATTTAAAAAGGATCAATATTTCATTTGTCCGACAATATAAGATTAACTATCAAAAATTGTTTCCTTTTTCGTAACACTGATTTCCTCTGCATTAAAGTTTCGTCATCGTCGTCCGTGTCGTTAAAGGTGACTTGATAAACCGGCTGCCCTGTTTATTAATGTTCATTAACATTAAAATCATCTTCATTTGCAGTAGGTCTACTTGTTGACATGGCCTTCTAAAAGCAGAAGGTATAGGTTATGGTTAAACAAATGGTCAGAAGTTGGTCGGTAACCTCAATGTTAAATATTATCTGATCGACTGACTCTGACTCTCTGCACTTGAATGTTAAGGAAAGCTTTGCGGGACTGTTTGTTAAAGTAACCGTGACCTGGAACGCAAAAGGCAAATTAAGAAATAGTCTGGTTTTAGTTAGTAACAGTCTGACAAGTCTCTGGGCACCCAAGACGGCAGGACTTTTTATTGCGTTGAGATGAGGACTGTATGTATAACTAGCACAGTGTTCGTACCATTTCAGACGATGATTTCATTCAAAATTTCCTATACCGGTCATTTAAATAAACTAGACTGATAGATAGATCACTGATTTTAAAACTTCGAAAGAAAGGATTGCGATGAAACTGTCATGTCCAAGAACCAAATAAGTAGACGCTGCAAATAATCCGCGAAAATGAATAATTTTACCACAAAAGAAAAGGCTATGGAAGCAACTTGTATATATCTCCCACATATAAATGATTTTCAGTGATCGAAGTATAAGATGATGATTATTGTACACATAGACAATCTGATACAGATGCTTATACTTATATTAGATACCTATGTATTTACTTTGCCTGCCAATCGAAATTCAACAATAAAGTAACTAAAGAAAACTCAGGTTAGCTTACACCTTTGTATCTTCCAAAGATTTATAAATATGATTTAACTATTCAAGAAGATATTTTATATTTAACCTTTAACAGTACATAAAATGCATCTGGCACCTGGGTTGCTCTTAAATGGAGAAAACCCATCAAATTCTTAAAAGGGTATTCGAGTGTACCGTAGTCGATAAGCGTATTTATCATCGGTCAAGATGACCAACATACATTAAATAATTCAACGTGTAAAATACTGAAACCCAGCTGCATCTGGTTCGACTGGAAGCCGACCCCAATATAGTTGGGAAAAGACTAGGTACTCGTAGATGATGATAATCTTCAGCTCCCATTAGTAAAAACCCCACGGATAACCACGCTTTTCTAGACCTGAAAAAAATTCGGTACCTATATCATAGATGGTCTGGCTGGACCCAACTATGGAATTGACCTCGTTATGCACGATAGACGGCACGGTTAGTGCTATGGCTGAGCGATTGGACTGTTGCGCAGAGTGTCGCGGGTTCGATTCCCGCTCGGAACAAATTTTTGTATGTTTTACAAGTAGTTGTTTCGGGTCTGAGTGTTTGTGTATGTTTGTAAACGCACCCACGACACAAGAGAGTCCTAGTAGTGTGGGGCAACGTTTAGAATGTAATCTGGGGTACCACTATCTAAGCACGAAGCCCGTAGCTTCAGCCGTGCGTTTGGACCTTTAATTTTCTTTATCATTTACGGACATTTTTTTTCAAATTTTGTAAAATCATCAAATGAGTCCTCCCATCCCGGGCAGGGCGGGAGGGACTGTCAGACTTGTACTGACTAAAATCCACGGTGTCCTTCAATAGCCCTTTATGTTCCGGGGTCACGGTAATGGTATAAGTCCCGCGACCCCGGCAGGCTTTGGCCCTCTAGAGAGGGGGCCCCGTCATTATGCTGACGCTCTTTGAGGCGCGCGTGGAACACAACGCGCCGTCGACCCGGGCATGGTCCATGGTCGGGCTGCGAGTTGCCCTTTACTCGCCGCCCGCATGCCCGCGCCTACGGTGGCCGGAGATCGTCTTGCGACGTCCGTCGCCGTGGGCGCCAACCACCGCGGGTGGGGCGGAGGGAGGACTCTGTCCTCTCTCTCTCGCGGCGCACCTCCTCCTTCGCGAGCATTACTGCTTCGCAGAAGGAGGCGACCGCTTCCCACTCCGTCTCGCCCCGCAGCATGGCCGCAACCAATGCTGGGCGCGAGAGGTCTCCGCCTATCGCCGCCGTGAGGACACGTCGGTGCTCTGCCCAAGCGGGGCAGTCTTGCACCGTATGCTCTACTGTGTCCTCCGGGCGATCTTCGCAGTGGTGACACCCAGGCGTTTCCTCCTTTCTCCTTAGACACAGGTACCTCCCGAAACATCCGTGTCCGGTGAGGACCTGCGTCATGCGGTAGGTCAGGACGCCGTGACTCCTATCCAGCCACTCCTCAAAGAGGGGTCTTACCGCCGCGATTGCGGCGTGCCCATCATTTACGGACATTTTTTTTTTTTTTTTTTTTTTCGTGGTAAAATCATCAAATGAGTCCTCCCACCCCGGGCAGGGCGGGAGGGACTGTCAGACTTGTACTGACTAAAATCCACGGTGTCCTTCAATAGCCCTTTGTGTTCCGGGGTCACGGTAATGAGATAAGTCCCGCGACCCCGGCAGGCTTTGGCCCTCTTGGGCGGGGCCCCGTCATCGTGCTGACGCTCTTTGAGGCGCGCGTGGAACACAACGCGCCGTCGACCCGGGCATGGTCCATGGTCGGGCGGCGAGTTGCCCTTTACTCGCCGCCCGCATGCCCGCGCCTACGGTGGCCGGAGATCGTCTTGCGACGTCCGACGCCGTGGGCGCCAACCACCGCGGGTGGGGCAGAGGGAGGACTCTGTCCTCTCTCTCTCGTGGCGCGCCTCCTCCTTCGCGAGCATTACTGCTTCGCAGAAGGAGGCGACCGCTTCCCACTCCGTCTCGCCCCGCAGTATGGCCGCAACCAATGCTGGGCGCGAGAGGTCTCCGCCTATCGCCGCCGTGAGGACACGTCGGTGCTCTGCCCAAGCGGGGCAGTCTTGCACCGTATGCTCTACTGTGTCCTCCGGGCGATCTTCGCAGTGGTGACACCCAGGCGTTTCCTCCTTTCTCCTTAGACACAGGTACCTCCCGAAACATCCGTGTCCGGTGAGGACCTGCGTCATGCGGTAGGTCAGGACGCCGTGACTCCTATCCAGCCACTCCTCAAAGAGGGGTCTTACCGCCGCGATTGCGGCGTGCCCATCATTTACGGACATTTTTTTTTTTTTTTTTTTTTTCGTGGTAAAATCATCAAATGAGTCCTCCCACCCCGGGCAGGGCGGGAGGGACTGTCAGACTTGTACTGACTAAAATCCACGGTGTCCTTCAATAGCCCTTTGTGTTCCGGGGTCACGGTAAGGAGATAAGTCCCGCGACCCCGGCAGGCTTTGGCCCTCTTGGGCGGGGCCCCGTCATCGTGCTGACGCTCTTTGAGGCGCGCGTGGAACACAACGCGCCGTCGACCCGGGCATGGTCCATGGTCGGGCGGCGAGTTGCCCTTTACTCGCCGCCCGCATGCCCGCGCCTACGGTGGCCGGAGATCGTCTTGCGACGTCCGACGCCGTGGGCGCCAACCACCGCGGGTGGGGCGGAGGGAGGACTCTGTCCTCTCTCTCTCGTGGCGCGCCTCCTCCTTCGCGAGCATTACTGCTTCGCAGAAGGAGGCGACCGCTTCCCACTCCGTCTCGCCCCGCAGCATGGCCGCAACCAATGCTGGGCGCGAGAGGTCTCCGCCTATCGCCGCCGTGAGGACACGTCGGTGCTCTGCCCAAGCGGGGCAGTCTTGCACCGTATGCTCTACTGAGTCCTCCGGGCGATCTTCGCAGTGGTGACACCCAGGCGTTTCCGCCTTTTTCCTTAGACACAGGTACCTCCCGAAACATCCGTGTCCGGTGAGGACCTGCGTCATGCGGAAGGTCAGGACGCCGTGACTCCTATCCAGCCACTCCTCAAAGAGGGGTCTTACCGCCGCGATTGCGGCGTGCCCATCATTTACGGACATAAGATTAGTTTGTGGTACGAACCAAAATGATCGAAAAGTTGTCTTGACTTCCGATGTGTTATCATAACTTTGAATTCAGAACTAAAGATTATTTCTGATTTTCGTTAACGGACTAAGTAACATACTCGTATATGACCAAGTGACTTTTATTAGGCCACGAGCTCTTCTGTGGTGTCGCGGTATTGTCTAAGCAGGTTATCATTGACCCTCGAACGTAAAAGGTTGAAGGAACACAGTGAAATTTAGCCTGACAGCCCCATCCGCTATACCCCGGGTGAAAGAACTCATAATATATGATGATATTAACCTCTGAGAAAAAGGCTAATAGTTCAAAACTTCTTCTCTGACCAAAAATTTGTAAGCAGCCTGATTTATTATTTCTGGACTAGTGATCTTGGGATTTATTCCCAGTGTGGGTTCATCGTTAACCCAGAGTCTTGTCTTGGACTCGGTTGATTACAATTAGATTGCCTCATTTTTCGGTGTTTATAGCTCCATGTAGAGTACTTTTATTTATTCGACGTTATATTTTAGTACAAGCATTATATCTAATTTTAATCTACAAGTAAAATGGCAATAATAACTAAAGAGTAATATGTACAAAAAATAAAAAGAAAAGAAAAACATTCAAAGGGCGTCAAAGAATTCGTCCACATCGCTGTCAACGGGAACAGTGCCCAGAACGCTGGCAGCATTGCCACGTTGTATGGCAATGCTAATTCGTTGGCCTAGAAATAGGCCAGCCCTCTGGTCACCTGAAGAGTCGACTAATCGCCTGGCGATATCATTAAAAACGAGTTCTTAGAGTACTGGTTTTCAGCTACATCGGGTGGGATTAGGAGCCGACGTTAACATGGCTGGAAAAAGGCAAGGTAGATGATTGAAATTTATAAGTATTTGAGGCTTTCAGAATCTGTAGGCAATCTGTGGTAAGAACCCGTTTGAAGATTACAATAATGCATAAAAACTGACATGTCGCTTGCTCGTTACTTACGAGGTTACCGCCAATAATGAAGCAACAAATTTTCTTCTGATGCCTCTTGCAACGATAAAGATTGATTGATAAAATTGATTTCTACTTTTTACACGAAGTTTGTACATTCATTAATTTGTTGTCATACAAATAAACAACTAATGGAAATAAATTCTGATCGAACTTTTAAATATTTTTGCGTTACTTTAGATACCACCATGAACATTTTGCTGCTGAATTTATTGAATAGTACGCTATCCGGAGGTATCAATAAAATATTTTCAGGATTCAACTATGGATAAAACGTAACATGATACAACAAAAATAATTTGTGCGCAGTGTTTCTTTGTTTAATACACTTGTTTGGCTTCGTGATAGCCTGTTTACAAATTTATTTTGTGCGTCACGAATTGTAAAGCTTATTGTGGAAAGAAAAATATCATTTCGATGGCTTAGTTGGTAGGGCGCTTGGAGTACTGATACAGAAGGTCGCAGGTTCAAGTTCTACTCGCAATCGAATTTTTCTCACCACAAAAATGTTTTAAATCTATTTTCGTTGCTGAGGAGCGTACAATTATTGCAAGATTATCTTCATCTAAGCTCATTCAGAACTCCTCCATCGAGATTCATGACTCTTCAAAAATAAAATGATTATTATCAACTTTTATTTGAGCTATTTATGTCGTGTCGGTGACACGGCATTTTAATTTTTTTCTATACAAAAGTAAAAATGTGTATAAAACGGTTTATTTTATCATCATCTTTATTGGACAAAGCTAAGCTATTTACAACATGCTGCCCACACCGATATACTCGCAGATTACATACAACTATGGCAAGCCATTCATGAGATAGATTTTGCGCTACATACGCATATAATTATGTACAAAAGATAAAACTTTTTAACACTCAATCGATGGCTTCAGTCCACTTGGTCAATTTTTTTTATTCTAAACAACCTCTATACATGGTAATCTATGTCTATGGTCTGTCCAAAAACAAAAAAAAAGCGTTCATATTTCGAACGTCACCATTTTGCTTTTCGGTTTTGACTATCTCTTTTGAACATTCACATACAAGTTGTTTGGCAGAGTAACTACTGTTCTATTGCACTGTAAGGTTTATTACTAAATATCATTAATGAGAACAGATGGATACACACTCGACTACAAGAACACATTAACACTAATATCACAGGTTGGGTAAATATTCTTCTAATGGTGGTGGATCACTGGCGGCGAGTTGTGAACGACCGCGTTGAATCTGGAATCACACACGTTATGATTAACATTATTGTCATATAAAACGTTATCACTGCTAATGAAGCCTACGTCATCCCATTGCTGGGCAAAGGCCTCTCCCCTTGACTGTTGAATCTTCCGATCCAGGGCCAATGTGGACGGGCCGTTAGTTGCGTCTAACGCGTACCATCATCTTCTGCACATTTTCAGCAATTTTTATAACATTTGTGTGTACAATTACTTGTACAATTTGTTTCAAGTCGTCTTACGCTTACATTACTTCTCCGATTCTCACCATTAAGTTATGTGGAGCAAGGTCGAAATAGAGATCCACTTTATGTGAGTGGAATAAGATTGATAATCATCAACCTTATATTAACCTTATGTACAATTATTTTCTTACCCGTTGTGGTGGTCAGCGGTGTAGGTGACTTTACGGAAGGAGCCATCAGGCTGCAGCAGAGAATATTCTCCCTTCACGACGTCACCGTCGCGAGTTTCGTGCTGAGACTTGTGGTCGCCAGTGTGAGGGTCTTCCACGGAGTACGAGTAACCGTATTTGGGATGAGCCTGTGGTTTGCAATAGATATAATTTATTATGAGTTGATTGAAATGAAGTATCGGCAAAAAACGTTAGCGATCAATCAATTTCATGTAAGGTTGCAAATCAATAGATATTCTCATAGGTCGATTTGATGAGAATATCTGGTTTTTGAGACTTACATATTCATCGACGTAGTGGTCTTCGTGCGAGGGAGCCGCGTGGACGGCTTGAATGACAGGAGCTGCATGGTAGGCCGGGGCTGCGTGTACTTCTTGGATAGGAGTAGCATGAACAATCGGGGCAGCATGAACCACCGGGGCGACGTGAGTGACGTGAGAAGAGTGAGCGATGGGGGCGGAGTGAGCGATAGGAGCGGCGTGGATCACAGGAGCGGAGTAGTGGATGGGAGTCTCGTGGTGGACGGTCTGGTCGTGACGAACGATGTTCTGCGAAGACACCGCCGGAGCGTGGTGGATGTAACCAGCCTGGCACACCGCCACCAGGGCGCAAGTCAGCACGATCTAATGGAGAACAATCAGTTTATCAGTTTTTATTATTGGAACTTTGTTTTCTTCATGTTTCGATTATGTGTTGAAATGCCTTAGAAGAAAATTGTTATTTAATGTTCTGAAGCTCTCTTTTGAAGTAGTTCAATTTATGACCACAGAACTTTGATAAGTACTGCTAAACTCAATCTGGCAATTGAACAATATAATGATAAATTACATCGAGCGAAATTGTCCTAAATATTATGTAAGTCCCACTTAGCCTTTGTATGAAATAAAGCTTACTTTGGAGAACATTTTGCTTTAGACACAAATGCCTTGACTGGTATCGGTATGATAGTGCACTCTTTTTATATAACAAACAAAACATAAGCGGTGGTGTGGAGGGGGTCTATTCCCGACAATATTCGATCGGATCACAGTAATTGCTGCATTGCCAATCTGCTCGCTTTATCGAGTGTCGCAACGCTCGATATCGCTATAATATGTAGAGAAAATGGACGATAAGTGAGAGGCTCATATTGTTATAATTTTTTGCGATTGTTTAATCCGATGGTATTGGGTATCACGATCAGATCAGATTTTGTTTATGGCCCATGTAGAGCATGTGTCTGGATCTATCAGAAATTAATGCATATCTACTAATGTCAGCGACATTTCTATTTGATATTTGCCGAAATTCGTATTAAAATTAAGGTAAATTCCTGAATGTCCATGGATCTATTATGTAACAGAACCACAAACCCTTATTGCACCAAACACTTGTTACCGGGGCAATACCTGATAATTACAATTTATTTTTTGTTTTATCAATTACACAATATCCGTTGCGTTGTTCGCATTCGCATTGTCATCAGTATCCCCAATCTGCTAACGATGCGTTGGATATCTTCTCGATGGATTCTTCAAGACAAGAGTCAAATATGACATTTTGCGACTCGTTTGTCAAGCATGGGTTGTGGTACAGTCAGTATTCTCCCACGCCTGGTCATGTAACTAGGCAGAGCTAAAAAGTCTAGATCGGAAGTGACGGGGTTATGTGATGAAACATCTTTGATTTTCCTCATGATTACTACATTCTATTGTTTCATGGTATTATCTAATGTTTTTGATAACTTACTATTTGTACAGATGTCATTTTTCTTACAGCAGATGTTTAGTTATGTCGTTGTATTAGATATTCCCGTGGGTCTATCAGATTTGGGACTCCTTTTGTACCTCAGTCTTAGCCGAATCAGGCTTATATCTGAAAATATGTACAGCAGTCCTGAAAAATGTATTCAAGAATGTCATGTAAATATTACAGTTTCCTTATGCCTTTTTAAAACAATTAGTTTGATTTTCTAGCTATGATTATGATGGTCATTGTACCCTTGCCCTTTGACCTTTTTCTTAACTTAACACGGAAAACATTGGTCGAGGCCATGCTGTGGGGCATGCAACTCGGATGGGCAGCGTTTGGGAAGCTACGGGATATTTTCTCATCGAGAATCCCACAGTGTCTCAAGACAAGGGTGTTTAACCAGTGTGTGTTGCCAGTGATGACATATGCAGTGGCGGGCCTAGGGTTTCAAAATAAGGCAAGCCCAATAAAATTTAAACCGATTTCAAAAAAAGAAAGTTCAGTTTTCGACTGAGTATGTAGGTACCTACGTATGTATCATCGCAATTTTCTCATAAACTACTGGTTAGGTACAATAAATTAAAAGTGAATTCAAAGTTATGGTAAGTAGTTGCTTGTTTTGTAACAGGACTAACAGGTTACAGACAAAAAAAAAACAAAACAGAAAGTTACAAAACGAAAGTTAAAAAATAGCTAGATAGAATGTAATAAGGAATTTAAATAAATTATTTATATTCTAATTGGAATCGTCTATCTTTCTTAAGAAATGATTTAATTACATCAGAGTAAAATGTTGGTGATCGTTTTAATTCTACCAACAATTACTGTTTTTCAATAGCTAAAATCGTATCCCCGTCCCAGTTCTGTGGGTTGTCGCACAGATCAGAAAACAACTCAATAAGTTTACTTTTTTGTTTAAAAACCGTGTTTACGACTCGCGACATGTAATTATGTCCAACGAATTTTTTGCTGCAATGAGTATCGTAAAAAGCAGCTCGTTTTGTACTATTAGGTACTTACTAAAAAAATTACACAAAGCCTGAAGGGCTGAAAAAAATAAACTAACCTCTTGAATTCTATTGCATGATTTATACACATATGAAATATTCTTTTATGCGATTTACTAGTCTGAGAAATACACAGATTAGGCGTCGGCGTCGGGAAGAAATAAACTGTTTTTTTTTCTGAGCAAAGTTTAAAGATTTTACCTTATCTTCGCCAATCAAAACTTGAACGCATTTTAAATCCTCACAAGGTACAATTACCTCCATTGTTGCAAGTAAGTCACCAAAACAATTGTATCACTGAGAAAATCTAACAAAACACACAAAAAACTTTAACATTTCGACACCGGAAGTATCAATTAATGTAAGGGACAAAATACGGCTTTTCAGGAGAGCCAAAAAACGATTTTATTTTTTTTATTTTGTCTATAACTTTTTACTGTCTGGTCCAATTTTTATGGTGTTCATGGCAAAGTTTCTTAGAATTTCGCCTTCTTTCTTTTTATATACGAAAGGTTTAGGAATTCCCAGTAGTTTCAAATATAGCATGTCCTTTACATTAAAAAATAAAGTTCAGGTGACCCTTACGTTACTAAAATTTTATAGATAATTCGTCGAGCATAGCGTAAGCAGCAAGAAAAATACAAAATTATACGAAATTGTATTGTAAAGGACTTTAACAGTGTTTCAATTATAGATTATCTACTAAAATTTATAGTATTTTAACACTATGGGAATGAGTTCAAAGAGAAAATGAGTTTAGTTTCAGGTTTTACTGCTAGCTATCGCAGATTTAAGTCCGAGTCGAGTGTAGTTCTACATAGTATAGGTTACTACTTAGTTTTAGATGTTTCTTTATGAAACAGGATTTAGTTGTTGAATTTCTCGGAGAAAATTACTAGATGTGTAATTGTGGGATGTTCTTCGTAATCGCTGAATCCAAGGACTAGTTCAAATTATTCTCCTTTTGCTAGATGACTTATATTTTTCCCGTCTTAAGTCTTCGATTAACATGTCTCTGACAATTCATATACTACTTCAAACAAAATCCGATTTTTTTCTATAAAATATTTGACAATATTAACCACTAACCGAGTGTACACTTTGTATGAACCTTACTCGTCCGAGCCCACTCGGTCCGAGCATGCTCTGACTATGTCAACGCGGCTTTAATTGGCTTTATAATTTTATTATATTAATTAATTTAATAAATAGTAAAGTTTTCTCAGAATTTATTGCTAACACTTTTTCTCCACTTGACATCATCACTTCTTGCCAGGTGGCAGTGTAGGTTGAATGAATGTAATGGAAACGACAGACCGATGAAAAAATGGAATATGAATTGCGCGAAACATGGTATTAGTGTGATGGCAGTGAAACTTGAAATGACGAATAGAGAGGACGTAAGGGGAAAAGATAGAATAAAAGGTGCATGGGTTGTATAAAAGATGATTAATAGTTAGAAATGATGATGATGATGAATTTCAGCTACAGATTGATTTGTGTTGCCTATATTTTATGTATTTTTATATCTAACAGCTGTTCTTTTCCAAATCCCTTTACTTATTCTGTCGCATTTGAATTATTTGGAGGTAATTCTTCGTAAAATTTTATGTCGTAAGTGTCGCCGATCCCTAACATTTTGTATAAGCTTCAGTTTTCTTCAAACAATTTTGTAACGTAAAGGGCCATGTTGTTTAAAGTGAGAGATATTTTATTTACAGTAAAGGACATGTTTTTTTAGTTAGAGGCTTTTTATTTAAAGTAAGGGACAATGTCATTTAAGTCCACTAATTTGAGGCTTAAGGTAAGGGTGATAATTATTTAATACGGTAACTTACTGCAATGTTTTGAGAGGAAAAATTATTATTGACTGTTACATCATATTTTTTTAAAAAAATCGTTTTTCGCAGTCAAAATTTTTGTACTGTAAGGGACATTTTTTTGAAGATCGAATTTTTTTAATAATACCAATCGATAGAGCGCGAAATTCTGAATCCAATGATATATATAACTCATTTTCGCCAAAATGTCCCTTACGTTAATTGATACTTCCGGTATCGATTTGTTGTTGTTGCTTTCCCCACTCAAGCAAATAAAACTGAAGTGAGCTAAAGGTCACGCATACGCGTGCAACTTCATACGCATGCACGGCTTAAATCTTCCATACTGTTCGATTTGTAGACGCACAAGGTTCTAACTCGTTATACGGCACAACGCTTTAGGCGCGAAAGGGACAGAGATAGTATTTGAAAGCCCGGTAAAAGCCGGTACGTGTAAGCGAGATAGCTATATATAGATGTTGCAAATACGAAACTGCGCGCGAACAATTGCGATGTAAAGTGTGTGGCGTGGATAGTTTGTGTTGTTTTGATAACAATTAAGCGCGCGAACTTTTAAATAGTTCGGGTTTGATTATGATTCTCTGTCGAGCATTTTTAATAAGGCATGCCGGGCTTTTGGGCTTGTATGAAGGAACCGCCACTGGACATATGGCTCTGAAACGTGGTCTCTGACTGCTGGCCTTTTAGAAAGACTAAGAGTCACTCAACGAGCGATGGAAAGAGCTATGCTCGGTGTTTCTTTGCGGGATAAAATCCGGAACATGGATATTCGGCGAAGAACCAAAGTCACCGACATAGCTCATAAAATTTGCAAGTTGAAGTGGCAATGGGCAGGCCACATCGCTCGTAGAACTGACAACCGATGGGGAAGAAAAGTTCTCGAGTGGCGACCACGGACCGGAAGACGCAGCGTAGGTAGGCCTCCCACTACTAGGTGGACCGATGACATCGTAAGGGTCGCGGGCAACCGATGGATGCAAGTGGCGAATTGTCGTTCGGCGTGGCGGTCTAAGGGGGAGGCCTATGTTCAGCAGTGGACGTTTTCCGGCTGATGATGATGATGATGCTGTGGGGCGAGACGGAGTGGGAAGCGGTCGCCTCCTTCTGCGAAGCAGTCATGCTCGCGAAGGAGGAGGCGGGCCGCTAGAGGGAGAGGACAGCGTCCTCCCTCCGCCCCAGCCGCAGTGGTAGACGCCCACTGCGACGGACGTCGCAAGACGATCTCCGGCCACCGTAGGCGCGGGCATGCGGGCAGCGAGTAATGAGCAACTCGCTGCCTGACCATGGACCATGCCCGGGTCGACGGCGCGTTGTGTTCCTCGCGCGCCTCAAAGAGCGTCAGCAAGATGACGGGGCCCCCCTCTAGAGGGCCAAAGCCTGCCGGGGTCGCGGGACTTATTTCATTACCGTGACCTTGGAACGTAAAGGGCTAATGAAGGACACCGATTTTAGTCAGTAGAAGTCTGACAGTTCCTCCCGCCCTGCCCTGGGTGGGAGATCTCAGATGATTTTACCACGCCAAAAAAATAGTTAACACGCACACAGGTAACGAGCGTGTAAATTTCAATAGCATTAATGATCAATGTGTGTATGTTTTTGATAATGATTGAGTTACATTTTGTTGTGAACTAGTTTCAATGAGTAATGTCGCTTAAAATAATGGGTATCAATTATATTTGGTAATTAGATTGATTTATTATTTATAAAAAACCAATACATAGTATGTCATCAGACATTATTTCGTTTTGTGACCATCTCTGGTCAATCAATTAACGTCATTTGGTTTCTGCAGATCGTTTATGCAGACAGGTATTTACCAGATCATACATTCATTTATTTAGTTCATTTCTATCTTACGGAGATTGTTAATAAGGAAGTAGCAATTCCATTAAGAGTTCAGTGAGCACCAATAGCCCTGCTTTGTAAATAACTGCCAACATTTATCAGCGAAGGTTCCAACAGCGAAAGTGCGGTTCCCTGTCGTTCTTGTTCTACTTTATACTAATTATTTCAAGATAAAGCAAGTTATACAAATATTTTATGACCACTGAGTAATGTAGGTAATACTTCGGTATTACATAAAGAGTGAGGGCGTAAGAAAATTGGGAATAATTCAGTCTAATCGAGTTTGTATCACACTTCCTGACGTGGAAACTAGGGCTTAGATTGGTGACTATGAATAATGTTTAGGTACGAGGTTTTGTCAGCGCCTAACTGGTCCGACACTGTAATTTACAGCCGGCACTTAAGAATTTCCTTAATACAGTATCAGTATTTAAAGTTGGAGAGTGCAAAGGAATGTACGTGTTCGTAACCGTAATTAGAAGTTGTTGGTGATCCAGTTTTGCATAGTACTAATATAGATCTAAATAAACATTTAGCGTCCAGGAATTTCGTTTTGGTATAAAAGGCAGTTGGTCAGGAAAATAAAAATTTGCAGTTGAAGAAGATTAATTTTGTTCGTAAGTAGACTGCCCCGCTTGGGCAGAGCACCGACGTGTCCTCACCTCGACCTCGACGAGACCTCTCGCGCCCGGCATGGTTGCGGCCATGCTGCGGGGCGAGACGGAGTGGGAAGCGGTCGCCTCCTTCTGCGAAGCAGTCATGCTCGCGAAGGAGGAGGCGGGCCGCGTGAGGGAGAGGACAATGTCCTCCCTCTGCCCCACCCGCGGTGGTGGACGCCCACGGCGACGGACGTCGCAAGACGATCTCCGGCCACCGTAGGCGCGGGCATGCGGGCGGCAAGTAAAGGGCAACTCGCAGCCCGACCATGGACCATGCCCGGGTTGACGGCGCGTTGTGTCCCACGCGCGCCTCAAAGAGCGTCAGCATAATGACGGGGCCCCCTCTTTAGAGGGCCAAAGCCTGCCGGGGTCGCGGGACTTATCTCATTACCGTGACCCCGGAACATAAAGGGCTATTGAAGGACACCGTGGATTTTAGTCAGTACAAGTCTGACAGTCCCTCCCGCCCTGCCCGGGGTGGGAGGACTCATTTGATGATTTTACCACGATAAAAAAAAGTAATCTTAATTTTATGGTTTTTCAACATCCGAAAATGCTAAAATCATAAACAAGCTACTACTAAACAACTTTTTTTAGCGTGGTAAAATCATCAAATGAGTCCTCCCGCCCTGAGTGGGGCGGAAGGGACTGTCAGACTCTTACTGACTAAAATCCACCCGTGTTCCTTCGGATGCCCTTTACGTCCCGGGGTCACGGTATCCTGGATTAAGAAAAATCCGCGACCCCAGCAGGCAAATGGCCCCATAAGGGGCCCCGTCGGTGACGCGTGAAACACGACGCGCCACCGACCCGGGCTTGGTCCTTGGTCGGACGGCGAGCTTAACCATTACTCACCGTCCGCAAGCCCGCTCCGCCGCTGTGCCCTCTGCTATTCAGAGGGACACGCGTTGGAGCGTCCACCCGACAGGCTATTCGAATACGGGCAAAGAGACCACTTAGGCACACAGTGCCTAAGGAAGAGTTTTTGTCCGCATCCCATGGTGCACCGGTCCGAAAAACTGGTCTTCCCCCCGGACGTATCCGAGAGGGAACTCCAGTCCACGGGCGCACGTAGAGGTTTCCTGTCTTAGCACCCCATGTTTTGTTTTAAACATTGTCTTCAGTCTAGATACGAATGACTTTGATCTTAATTTGTAAAACAAATACAAAAACTGCGTAAAAAAATTCGTGTCGCTACTACCTCAAACTAAATAATTACTTTTGTGAAACAACCATTATAACATGCAAAGCATTGTCAGGCACATGCGTAAGTAGTCTGTGCAACATATTGCATAAACTTAAATCTGGGACTCCAAATTAAAAAAGAATTCACTTTAAGGTCTTATAAAGGCAGAGTACACTGTTCGCATTCATTCGCTGAGATAAATGATGCATCTCTTCATTTTTAACTTGGCCTGTTTTTCAAGATTCAATGGCTGTCACAGAAATTTTCGATTTCGTCATTTTAATTTATATCTTCACTCCACCGGTTTAATTGTGTGTGAGTAATTATTTTTACGATTAAAAATAACTGAGTGCTTAAAATATTTGACCTCATACATAATTGGGACGACTTTTTTTACTCAAATGTTACTTAATTTAGCAACCAGCTTCCTCAGAGTTTCATATTAAATAGATACATTAAATTATTATTCCTGTCAAAAGAATTCTATAGTGCACGAATATTATTCGGACATGCATGTAGAGCCCTCTATATGAATTAATTGAAAGCACATAAGTTGGTGCTGCCATCTTACGGCACTCGTTTGTAACGTGTACATCGTTCGATGTGGTAGAAAGTCTGCTCACAAACTTTGAAAAAAGGTGGTGCTAGTATCGCTAAAACAAGATGTAGTTTCAAATTAATTTATTTCATGGTTATCAGACCGGCATTTCTCAACAGTTTACACTCTAAATGACTTATTGGCTTATAAAACTAATCAACAATCGCAACAATATAATTTGCTTTACTTAAAATCCTACGTAATAAAATCTAGAATGGTAAAAGGATGATGCAACTTCGGCATCTTGGTTTTGGTCTTCTTTCTCTACAGTTTGGTCTTTCACCTCTGCTGTTTGTTCTTCAGGGGTTGAGGGCAAATCATTTGAAGGTAACTCGTTTGATGGTAAAGCCTCAGTTTTTTCTTCAACTGGTAAAGAGATTTCATTATCAACTTTGTTATTCTCCGGATCTTGTGGGATTACTGGATCTTGTGGGATTACTGAAACTAGTGCAGGAACCACTTGCACAGTTTCTACTACCTCAGGTGTAGGTGATGGCGTTACTTCCTTGAATTCTTCTTGTTGTACTAGCATAACTTGTTCTCCCGAATCAATCACCATCACCTTGGGTTCTTCATTAACAGCGGTTGGTTCTTTCTCCTCATGGACTGGTCTGCTATCATTGGTATTCACTGGTCGTTCTAAATTTTGGTATTGATAGTTTTTGCCGGGGAAGAAGTGATTGATTTTGATGCCGTGACCGACGGGGTAGAAGTACCTGGTCTGGCCCGTGACTGAAACTGCGTGATTACCATGATGGTTCACAGTTTTACTTACAACAGCATTAAATCTGTAAATGGAAATGTAGGTGAGAATGTATATCAAATACCAAGATAATAATCTTGTTAATTGCGAAGTAAAAGTTAGAAACTGTTGTGTATTTATTTATGACCCAGCTAGAGTAGAACGTATTTTTTTTAAGATTTCACAAGCTTTTGCTTTACACAATTACTTTTTCTTGTTCGTGAAGATTATGAGACGCAATGCTTAACATAAAATGTTTTTGAAAACCAAATATTAAAAATATATTTGTTGAGCTGAAAATATAATAATTTCAAGCTTATAAATAGATTAAGTTGAACGACTTCGTGCAAATTAGCAATATTTTAAACAAAATATTGTAAACAATCAAAAACGTGATTCTTTGTTATACTCATGGTCAGAACGAGGGTCATGGTGAGCTGGTGTGTGATTGGTTAATTACCCGTTGTGATCATCAGCGTTGTACTGCACCTTCCGCAACGAACCGTCTGACTCTACAAGGCTGTATTCACCACGAACTCTATCCCCATCACGTGTTTCGTGGTGATGTTTGTGGTCTCCTGTCTTTTGGTCCGAAACTGAATACTCGAACTCGTACTTCGGGTAAGCCTGCAAGTGTCATGTAATAAGGTAATGTATAAATTATCATTATTAGCCCACACTTCGCTGTCAGTGTGACATTCCACGTTAAGTAACTTGAGATCGATATTAGTTGAGTAATTACAAATTCTAATGAGTACATGCATGAGTAGAGTAGAAATATGAAACCGTTAGTGTCCCTTTCTCTGCAAATATCTTATGTTTAGTCCTTGAGAGAGAAGTTGAGTATGTATGTACTTACGTAAGGCTCGTATTTGTATCCCATTGGCTGGGGGTTAGGTGGGTGATACATTTTAACCGTCTGCCATCCATGGGGACTTTGTTTGATTAAACTTTTGTAATGATTATCGGATTGATCGACAAACACTGCTTGGCTGACGCCCATGAAGTAAATTGATAATAAAATCTGAAATACATAAAGTTTTAATTAATAATTCTAAAATAAACACTATAACCAATGAAGATATTGTAGAGAATGCGAAATAGACTTATGATTTAATAATCATTTAATTTGTTTTAAAAGGATTTTTTAATTATGTAATGTTACCTTTCCAAACATATTGTAGCACTTAATTTGAACTGCCGCTAACAAAATGTAATAGCCGACTGTTGATTAGAAAGAGAAATATAAACCGTTTTATACTATTCCAATACTTATTACATAAATTTCGCTAAAATTGTATTATTGACATACTATTGTTAAGTTACTATACGAAAGAATATAGAGGACATACTATGAACCACATTATGTGGCAAAATTTGTTATTTATTTTTATCCAATCGTATCCCTATTGGATTATTAAAGACGTTTCTATAAAGGCACATTGAAAAAAAGCTCCATTACTAACAATAAACCCCATAAAAGTGTAAAGACTTATCCACGTTAGTCTAGCCCGGAACTTTAAAGCTGTTATCGTATCATCACAATCCGTACGATCAATGGAGGCTTTGAGTACATTTTTCTTGGTATTGAGAGGAGGAGAGTTGGCTCATTCTATACATACAGAACTTTACCACACTACTTAATTTAATAATCTCACCGCAATATTCTTAAAGCACTGCAACTACTGATAACAAGAATCAAGAGTGATGACGACCAGAAAATCGTTAAGGTAATGAAGCTCAACGGAGTCCTGGAGCTCAAAATTTATTAAGAATTGTGGAAATGTAGAAAAATATAACGCTGATATTATAGCAAAAAGTGTAACAAAGTTCATAAAATAGATTGAACCCAATTCTACAATTTGTTAAGTCACATTATCAGTGAGCCATCGCAGTCCAATCTACTGTTTCCAATCATCGACGAACCATTTGCCAGATGCTTGATTTACATTTATTAAATAAATAGTGAACATCCTCCAAATTATACATTCGTAACATGGATATTCGGCGAAGAACTAGAGTCACCGACATAGCTCTTAAAATTTGCAAGTTGAAGTGGCAATGGGCAGGCCACATCGCTCGTAGAACTGACAACCGATGGGGAAAAAATATTCTCGAGTGGCGACCACGGAGCGGAAGACGTAGCGTAGGCAGGCCTCCCACTAGGTGGACCGACGACATCGTGAGGGTCGCGGGCAACCGAGGGATGTAAGTGGTGAATTGTCGTTCGGCGTGGCGGTCTAAGGGGGAGGCCTATGTTCAGCAGTGGACATCTTCCGGCTGATGGTGATGATGATGATCCTCCAAATTAACAAAACTTCCACGAGAATTGGACTATCAAATGCGAAGAAGAAATGGAAATGTAATTTCAAATTTGATTGGTAGTCCCAGAAATTAACACATTTATAACAAAAAAGAAAGCTTTCAGCTTTATTATACAGGGTGGAATTTTGTAATGCCACCTGGAGGGAAAGTACTCTTAATACTGCAGATAGAAAATTTTACTCAAAGGAAACATTCCTTTATTTTTGAATAGAAAGCAAACTGCATTCAAAGATTCCAAGAGAATGGAGCCCATTTCGAGCAACTAATTAGTTAGTTTACCATTTTTTGTAAATAATTAAATTAATTTAAGATTTCCTGGTTTTCCTTTCATTTAATTTATCATGTTTGTTAGAGAGATTTCATCCTTATAATTGACCTGAACGATCGATGCAATAAAAGTAGAGGGTATAATTTTTTCAGATTTTAGCCGGTTCGGTTCCCGGGTGTGGGAGAAGAGAATTTTCCAAAAACTTTGAATGCAGTTTGCTTTCTATTCAAAAATAAAGGAATGTTTCCTTTGAGTAAAACTTTCTATCTGCAGTATTAAGAGTACTTTCCCTCCAGGTGGGATTACAAAATTCCACCCTGTATAGAAATAATTTAGATTTACTGAATACCGACCGATAACATTGAGGACTAATCTGAGCAGTTCCAAAAATGTCCGCTTGGCCAGCGCCACTGCCTCTGGAGACCTGTCAAACTATCGTGAGGACTAATCTGAGCAGTTCCAAAAATGTCCGCTTGGGCAGCGCCACTGCCTCTGGAGACCTGTCAAACTATCATGAGGACTAATCTGAGCAGTTCCAAAAATGTCCGCTTGTGCAGTGCCACTGCCTCTGGAGACCTGGCAAACTATCAAACTCGAACTGCTCAGATTAGTCCTCATTGTCGAAAAATTAAACATATAGGTATTCAAACTCTAAAATAGATCCTCCTTTGATAGGTACAGGCATGCAGACAAGCTTCCGGGTTTCTCAATCTGTATTAAGTTATAACTGAAACAAGAGCTTTGTCTTTAAAATAATTTAACTCGTTTCTACTTATAAGGCCAGTTTAAAGATTACTGAAATTCTCGTCGTCATTTTTTTTTCCTGTTATTCTTTTCGTGTTGTAACTCTGCAACCTCACTTATGGCACTTCTTGCCAACCTTAGCGCAAAAATTAGCTCGCTCGGTTATTGCGTAGCAATCTGGTCACATTAAGTTTTTAAAAAGCCAGAGGGCAAATACTTGGCGCGGTGTACACTGCTATATGGCCTTAACAGATTTTTTCTCCTTGCACTTATAAAAATGTCCATGACCCATAAATGAAACAGGCTGTTATTGACCTCTGCTTATACTTCTGTATCAAATTAATATGCTACTGAAAATTACAGACTACCACTATCATTCAAAACGAACTTTTCAAATTATCTCTGATTATGTTAAATAGTAATTAAATTGTTCCATTTAGCTCAACTTGACTCTAACACATAAAAATTTCACAAAAGAGAGAGGATTCGATCGCCACTACTATCTCACAGCATCGATACAATTCAATAGACGCGAGGAATCTATTGTTCGAATGTACGTTGAATATGTACCAGCTTTAATTCAATAATAACAAAATTAAAATTAATGAAGATTTTGTGATAAAATTAACTTGGAATATGCAACTTTGGCAGAAAAGTTAATTTTAGATCTTAAAGTTATCGTGGATTTTAGTCAGTACGAGTCATTCAGTTCGTGACGAACGATAAATAATTACCTATGCAAAATGGTTGCAAGTAGGCAATCATCTTTATTAAATATTTACTCTGATTTATTATGAAAGAAAGCGTGGAGCGTTTTGTCCAAAGGATCACACGATTTTGTTATTAGTAAATAATATATCAAACTTATTATCGAACTTATTCGTATATTTAATTAAATAAATAATTCAACATTCATGGTCAACATGCTTAGTTGGTACGTTGTTTAGACTTAGTGGTGGTAGTAGTGGGCGGGTGCGGCAGCTTTGAGGTAGACTGGGGCAGCCTTCACTACAACAGGGGCGGCAGTGGGGGCTGAGTTGTGCACCACCGCGTTGAAGCCGTTGTGGTCGTCAGCGGTGTATTCCACAGTCCTGATGGAGCCATCGGCTTCATGGAAAGAGTAAGATCCCTTCACAACATCACCGTCGCGAGACTCCTGCTGGGACTTGTTGTCTCCGGATTGACCGTCAGCAACAGAGTAGTTGTACTCGTACTTGGGGTAGGCGATCTCTTCGGGTTGAGCGATAACTTTGGCAACGGGAGCGGAGTGGTATGCTACGGCAGCTGGGGCAGCGTGGTAGGCGACCTGAGCGGGGGCGGCGTGGTAGGCGACCTGAGCAGGGGCGGCGTGGTAGGTCACGGCAGCTGGAGCAGCCTGGTAGGCCACGGCGGGAGCAGCATGGTAGGCGAGTTTAGCCACGGGGGCAGCGTGGAGCTGAGGCTGGTCGTGACGCACGATACTCTGGGATGACACCGCCGCAGCAGAGGAGTAGTGGGCAGGCTGGGCCAAGAGACCAGCCTGGGCCGCAGCCACGAAAGCGCACAGAGCTACGATCTGAAAAAGTTTGAAAACTCGTATTAGGGTAACCATTCATTTTGAGATACAGATATTTAATTTCAAGTATGACTCATTACAAAACTTACTTTGGAGAACATTTTGGTTTATTCACTGATGTGATCAAGTTGAATGATGCATGTAGTGTCAGAGGTCTACTTTTTATACTGATAAACGCTTGTATGATCAGCTGATTGTAGTAAGTAGTGGAAGTTGTCAGTCGAGTTCAGCGCGGCGACCTTGTCTTGCCTTGTAGTTAGGCGAATCAATCCATTCACTAAAGCTTTGCAAACTTGAATTACTATCTACTATAGGTAGTATGCTGATTACGATTTCGCTAATGTCTGGGTAGAATCTGAAAGGTGATTCAGTTTGAACTTTATGTGGTCTTTACAATATTTTAATTTTAATGAAGTATAATTAAGTACTTCACGCAACTATAATTATGCTCTTGAAACATTGACTCCTGAAAAGGAGCCATCGATTAGAATGCCAAACAAATAATGATGTCTAGTCATCATTTTAATGTATCGGTACCACCGCCGCCCGTCGCAAGGTGTACATACGAGTACGTATGCTTTTTCTGCTATTTTGAAGCTGATCAGAATACTATGATTAGGCATATAACATATAATACTAAAGGCCTGCCCTGGCTCCGGTTTTTAGAAAACTTTCTTTTAATTTGGTGCAGGCAGCCATTTGAAAGATCTGCGCGTACAAACAATACATACATACATACACATTCCGTGAATCGCGTTCATGTTAGACATATTCAATTCAGTCAGTAATAAAAGTAGCTTTCTTGGCTTTTCATGGCTACGTTTATGATCCTCTTTTGTAGTGTTATATTTTTTAAACATTGATTTTATTATTCATAAAGATATGGGGAAGAACTATGCTCAGCAGTGAGACATAAAAATATAAGCAAAAACGAAATCTTGATCGTCTAAAGAACTTCAGGAAATCATACTTGATTTGAAATTCATCTGTTCTCGCAAAGCTTCGTTTGATTCACACTAGGCATAATTTGTACGTAACGGTTCAGTGAATGTCTCGCATCGTGTCACTGTAAGTATTCGACCCAACATAAGGTCACTGTAAGCTTGTTCTACATTGCTACAAGTCATGTACCGCCTACGATCTGGGGACTAGTATATAATCTAGATTTGTCATTTGAAATCTATCATTCATTGTTTGATCATACAAGTGAAACAATCAATATAATCAAAATGTTCACTAAAGTAAGTTTATCAGAATTCTACCTTTCTGACTACCCGTGAAAGAAAGGAAGAAAATTAATGAGGTTAAATATGATTTTCAGATCGTAGCTCTGTGTGGTTTGGTGGCGGTGTGCCAGGCTGGTCTTCTGCCTGCCCCCGTGCAATACTCCTCCGCTGCAGCCGTCTCCTCCCAGAACATCGTGCGTCACGACCAACCCGCTCAATACGTGTCCTCGGCCTACCAAGCTGCCCCGGCTGCCTACGCTTACCAGGCTGCTCCTTCTGCCGTCTCCTACCAGGCAGCTCCTGCTGCCGTCTCTTACCAAGCTGCCCCTGCTCGTTACTCCTCGGCTGCTTCTGTTTCTTCCCAAAACATCGTGCGTCACGACCAGCCTGCCCAACGTGTAGCCGTCGCTGCACCCGCCGCCGTGGCCTACCACGCCGCTCCCGCCGCCGTGGCCTACCATGCTGCTCCTGCTCCTGTGGCCTACCACGCCGCCCCCGTCGTCGCTCAAGCTGCTGAGTTCAACGTAAGTTATTCAAGTCACCACACTATAGAATAAAATTGTTTTACTTTGCTCTAACACAAACTAATTTAATCAATTATTGTAAACAGGCTCACCCGCAATACGAGTACAACTACTCAGTAGCTGACAGCCACACCGGTGACAACAAGTCCCAGCAGGAGTCCCGCGACGGTGATGTCGTGAAGGGCTCGTACTCGTTCCACGAGGCCGACGGCTCCGTCAGGACCGTGGAGTACTCCGCCGACGACCACAGCGGCTTCAACGCGGTGGTGCACAACTCCGCCCCCACGGCTGCTCCCGCTCACTACTACCACCACTGAATCATCTCACTAGTCATGTATCGCGCTCACCAAAATAATGTGATTATTAATTATTTATTGCAATATACGAATAAGTTCGATTAAAATACATCACTTTAATTAAATTCCCTAAAGTTGGTAGTACATACCACTGTCAGTATAATCTGTGAGGCCTACTTCAAAGATACGTACATCTTACAGTTGTTTTTACCAAAGTAATAAAGCAGTAGGTATTTTTATGACACACGAAACAAATATTTGTATGACTTACAAATAGTTCTTCTCGTTTTCATGCTAGCTTTTCGTGTATGAGAGTTGAATAGTATGTAACGCACCTACAACACAAGAGAAATTCGTATTCTGGGACAACGTTTTGAACGAAACAAGACCACAATGTCTACGCTGCTTTTATCGTCTCACTTTCCTCATTACAGCAAAAGCCTGACCCCTACCCCCACCCTAAAGGCCCGTCCGAATTACTTCGAACACCAAATAGTGGGCAGTCCGGATGGTGGAGGCTTACTGTATTACTTCATAAAAGTCTTAACAGCTAAGCTGATGGTCAAAAAATGCAAAGAAAACTTACTTCTCATATCGGGTTTAGTTGAAAAAGTGTCCAACTGTAAGCAGTAAATAATAGTTCAAGATCCACCAGAAGAGCGACAGAGTATTTTTGGGGTGGTTTTTTGTATACCGTCATAACGATAAACAACCATACAGCCCACCTGATGACAAGCGGTCACGTAACCTATTGACGGTTGCAACACCAGAGAGTATCCACTGCGCTTCTGCAGACGGGCCCTCGAAAGAGAGTTCATTCCACAGCCTGATCGTTCTCGAGAGGAAACACCTCTGAAACGTAGATGTTCACCTCCATTTAGATATCAAGGTGTGAGGTTGAACTCCCCTACCATGGCGAGCGTCGCGATGACAAAAAAATGCTGTGGGCAACATGTCAAATAATTCCTCGGAACACAGCCCGTTATACAGGCGATAAAACACATACGGCATAGGGAATTTTAATCTCTCCGCAGACTTAACGGTTCTAAATGCGTTGTAGGCCTGCCAGAGTCGCGGGACTCACGAATTACCGTGACCTCGGAACGTGAAGGGCTATTGAGGTTTCACACCTACTGAAGCTAGTAGATTTTACCCCTAAGAAAGTTGAACTTGTGCGACATTTTTTTACGAAAACATATTATTTTATTGTGTTTTTAAAGAACTTGCATCAGTTTAGAAATATGTATGAAACTGCTCATTTATCTGTGCTTGATTTATTTAATAAAATAATTGAAAAATTAATAATTGAAAATTGTATTAGTTATTAATATTAAATCGCAGTTTGTGAAAAAAATAAAGTATGAATCTCGAAGATTGAAGTGTCTTAGTCATTAACAAGCTTGAATCGCTCGCTGCACTCAGAATTTTAATCCTAAATATCTGAATCATCAAGCAGCTTCCGTCATCAAAATACCTACTGCTTTATTTCTTTGGTAAAAACAACTGTTAGATGTACGTATCTTATAATACTTTTTTTTTTTTTTTTTTTTTTAGGGTGGCAAAATCATCCAATGAGTCCTCCCGCCCTGGGTGGGGCGGGAGGGACTGTCAGACTCTTACTGACTAAAATTCACCCGTGTTCCGTCGGATGCCCTTTACGTTCCGGGGCCACGGTATCCTGGATTAAGAAAAATCCGCGACCCCGGCAGGCATTTGGCCCCATAAGGGGCCCCGTCGGTGACGCGCCACCGACCCGGGCTTGGTCCTTGGTCGGACGGCGAGCATACCCATTACTCACCGTCCGCAAGCCCGCTCCGCCGCTGTGCCCTCTGCTGTTCAGAGGGACACGCGTTGGAGCGTCCACCCGACAGGCTATTTGCATACGGGCAAAGAAACCCCTTAGGCACACAGTGCCTAAGGAGAGTTTTTGCCCGCATCCCAGGGTGCACCGGCCCGAAAAACTGGTCTTCCCCCCGGACGTATCCGAGAGGGAACTCCAGTCCACGGGCGCACGTGGAGGTTTCCTGTCTTAGCACCCCCCTGTCTTAGCACCCCATCTTATAATACTTGGAGTTTGAAGTAGGCCTCACAGATTATACTGACAGTGGTATGTACTACCAATCTTAGGGAATTTAATTAAAGTGATGTATTTTAATTGAACTTATTCGTATATTGCAATAAATAATTAATAATCACATTGTTTTGGTGAGCGCGATACATGACTAGTGAGATGATTCAGTGGTGGTAGTAGTGAGCGGGCGCAGCCGTGGGGGCGGAG
Source organism: Agrotis exclamationis (assembly GCA_950005045.1). Classification (NCBI taxonomy): domain Eukaryota; kingdom Metazoa; phylum Arthropoda; class Insecta; order Lepidoptera; family Noctuidae; genus Agrotis; species Agrotis exclamationis. The sequence goes on along the minus strand of OX465420.1, from coordinate 9,206,185 downwards.
TTGTGCACCACCGCGTTGAAGCCGCTGTGGTCGTCGGCGGAGTACTCCACGGTCCTGACGGAGCCGTCGGCCTCGTGGAACGAGTACGAGCCCTTCACGACATCACCGTCGCGGGACTCCTGCTGGGACTTGTTGTCGCCGGTGTGGCTGTCAGCTACTGAGTAGTTGTACTCGTATTGCGGGTGAGCCTGTTTACAAAAAAATACTAAATTAGTTTGTGTTACACCAAAGTGAAATAATAAGGTTTCATAGTGTGGTGCTATTAAGACTTACGTTGAACTCAGCAGCTTGAGCGACAACGGGGGCAGCGTGGAAGGCCACAGGAGCAGGAGCGGCGTGGTAGGCGACGGCGGCGGCGGGAGCGGCGTGGTAGGCCACGGCAGCGGGAGCAGCGACGGCTACACGTTCGCGTTGGGCTGGCTGGTCGTGACGCACGATGTTTTGGGAAGAAACAGAAGCCGCCGAGGAGTAACGTGCAGGAGCAGCCTGGTAGGAGACGGTAGCAGGAGCTGCCTGGTAAGCGTAGGCGGCCGGGGCAGCTTGGTAACCGACTGAGGCGTATTGAGCAGGTTGGTCGTGACCCACGATGTTCTGGGAGGAGACAGCCGCAGCCGAGGAGTAACGAGCAGGAGCAGACTGGTAGGAGACGGCAGCAGGAGCAGCCTGGTAAGAGTAGGAGGCCGGGGCAGCTTGGTAGCCGACTGAGGCGTATTGAGCAGGCTGGTCGTGACGCACGATGTTCTGGGAGGAGACAGCCGTAGCAGAGGAGTAACGAGCAGGAGCAGATTGGTAGGAGACGGCAGCAGGAGCAGCCTGGTAAGAGTAGGAGGCCGGGGCAGCTTGGTAGCCGACTGAGGCGTATTGAGCAGGCTGGTCGTGACGCACGATGTTCTGGGAGGAGACAGCCTTAGCCGAGGAGTAACGAGCAGGAGCAGATTGGTAGGACACGGCAGCAGGAGCAGCCTGGTAAGAGTAGGAGGCCGGGGCAGCTTGGTAGCCGACTGAGGCGTATTGAGCAGGCTGGTCGTGACGCACGATGTTCTGGGAGGAGACGGAGGCAGCGGAAGAGTAGTGCACGGGGGAGGACAGCAGACCAGCTTGGCACGCTGCCACCAAACCAAACAGAGCTACTACCTGAAAAATTAGTTCACAAGTATTAATAAAACAATATTTTTCACCTTTCCAGATTATTTTTTTGGTTTTATAAAAACCATTGGCTTACTTTAGTGAACATGTTGGTTTCAGTAATGAGATCGATAACTGAATGATACGTTTTGCCTTCAATTATTAGTTTATATACCTAAGTTTTAGATGTCAGTGACACGAACGCATGTGCAAGAAGTTGTTGAACAAGCTCTGAACGAGTAACCTTACACTAGGTGACATAGACTTGCGAATAAAATCATTCAATTGTGACGAGTTGCCAGCACATCAGTAACGACATGCCTTTACTCATGCTTATATGCACAAAAAATGGTGAAATGTACAAATTATAGGAAAGCTACGTAATATTTCATGGAAATTTGTTTCAGAAAGTATCTTTCACATTGGATAAACCTAAATATAACTCGAAAAATCGTAACTTCTTTATAAAAAACTTTCTTAGCGTAGTGTCTAGAGCCGATTTACACCTTACTCATTTATTAGTAAGTAAGCAAGTTCAACTTGTGTACAAGTATACAAGTAGTAAGTTTACTAAATTAACTTTCAACTTACCTCCTTACTTAATTGCCGGGCAGTGTTCACACGTAGTTTTTAGTTACTTACTATATATGCAAATAAAAAAAATAATGGTTCTAATAAATAATTTAGGATTAGCTAACTGACGGGGCTATTAGATTTTTTCAGTCGTCTTGCCTATTGAAGATACAGAGTGTGGAAGCGCGGGTTATGCTAAATTTTTCTAATTGCTAATTGGCTGTGAACGAAAGACATGGAAATTACGTTCTGCCGGGAACACAAGACAGAATGCAGATCGAAATATAGGAAGGATTGCACAATACCTTAATTCTCCGGAGACCTCCTCGCGGCTGAGGGGCGGCTGTCGACTGCAGGCAACTTTGAGCGCTCTGACGTGAGGTGCGCGTTGTGAGTAACCGATTGGCCACGAGTTTCAACTGCGGCCGCTTTTTAAGCGGTCTCTCTCGTACTAAAGCGAGAAGATATGCGCGGGAATAGGACGGAGATAGGACCTTCCACAGCCAACTAACTTAGTCGTTCAATGACATGAAGTTATAGATAAAAGACCTAACCGTTCTTTCTGCGCAGCGTAACCATTCCCCCCGGGCTTGAAGGGATGCCTTCAAGAGTTGAAGGCGAAATTCGTGAAATTAAACTACAATTTAAACTATTATCTATACGTAAATATCAATGAAATCAAATAATTAATTACTAATGCTAACCTAACCTTGGATGACGAGAGCCGAATTTATTGGTTAGGCAATGGGCAAAGACGAACGACGGGACGCAAGTAGGATCCAGTCAATGTCTTAACTCGGGCGATGCGAGTGACTCCTGTGGAGTCAGGAAAAACTTCTTCCACGACACCCAAAGGCCAGTGAAGTGGGGGCGAATTATCTACTATGAGAATCACAACCGTACCGACAGTGACTGGATCGATCGGCGTGTTCCATTTACGACGCGATTGTAAAGTGTGAAGATATCCGCTTCTCCAGCGCTTCCAAAACGATTGTACTAATTGGTCTAACAATTTATGTCTCGAAACAATTGTTCTCTCGTCTATCTCCTCGGCAGGCAAGTATTTTAAAGGGGTGAGATTCAGAAAGTGCGCTGGAGTCAAAGCTAGTGGTTCTGAAGGATCACTAGAGAGTGTCCTACAAAGAGGTCTAGTATTCATTACTGATTCGACTTGAGTAAGAACGGTATTTAACTCTTCAAACGAAAGGATGGTATCACCTATTACACGGTATAAGTGAATCTTTAAACTTCTAATATTAGCCTCCCAATTACCGCCGAAATGACTAGCAGTCGGGGCATTAAGTGACCAATTTATGCGATTTTCAGCTAACATGTGACCAAATTCGGTGTTGTGATATTTCGAACAAAGGAAGTCGTGAAGTTCCGAAAGTTTACGCTTAGCGCCAATGTAATTTGTCCCGTTGTCCGAGTAAATCCTACTAACCGGGCCGCGCCTTGATAGGAATCGTTTGAAAGCACTCATAAAACTGACTGTACTAAGATCACCGGCTAGTTCGATATGTACCGCGCGTGTAGTCATGCAGACGAACAGACACACGTATGCCTTGGTAGAACGAATGCCTCGGCCGCGAGACATGGTAACCTTGAAGGGACCAGCGTAGTCCGTGCCCGTGTGAACGAACGGTTTAGTTGCTTGAACTACACGACAAGACCGATGATCTGCCATCTCAGGGAAACTTGGCTTGGGACGGAGACGAAAGCAGGGAAGACACTTATGAATCCTATTCCTAATTAAATTGCGTGCAGAAAGTATCCAATATCTTTGACGTAACAGTGACATCAGCAGGTCGGGACCCACGTGGCAATTCAATTTATGATGGTATTCGACAAGCAAATTCAGAATAGGATCTTTTCTTGGGAGTAGAATTGGATATTTCGCTTCATAACCCAAATCTGAATTTCTTAAACGGCCTCCGACTCTAATGAGTCCGTCTTTGAGGAAAGGTTTCAAGTGCCGAAGAGAATGACTACAATCCTTGCCTTCTCTGAGTCTGGCAATTTCCTTTGAGAAATAGAAGCGTTGAATTTCACGTAGAATGAGTAGTTCAGCGAAATCGTAATCCGATGCTGACATGCGGTTATTAACCGGTAACAACTTAGCAAAACGACAAACGTAAATTACCACTCTAAGTAATTTACTCCAAGACGAGATACGATCGACTAAACAAAGAATAGAAGATCTTTCGTTAGGTGCAGCGACTAACAACGAATTTTTCTTCTCTTCAGGTGCTTCAGACACTGAGGAGGGATTGAAAGGAGCGACAGGCCATTGTGAAATGTCCAAGTGAGCCCACGGGGGTCCCCTGAACCAAAGCGGATGGTCTATAATTTGTGAGGGTGTGAGTCCGCGTGAAAGACAATCTGCTGGATTGTCCGCACCGGACACGTGATATAAATTTTGCGGTGACAAATCGCTTTGTATTTTCGAAACTCTGTTGGCTACAAAGGTATTCCAACGATGGGGCGACGAATGTACCCAACAGAGCGCGACCGTCGAATCCGAAAATGCGAATATGTCACGGAAAACTATTCGGTTTTGACAAGCGACCACGACATTTCTTATTAGCTGGGATAACACAAGAATAGCACAGAGCTCAAGACGAGCGAGAGAAACTACATTTTTGGGAGAGACCTTAGACTTAGCTGTTATCAAATTGACTGTATTGCCATCGCTATTGTGGACGTGGAAATAAATCACTCCCCCGTATGCTTTCTCGCTAGCGTCCGCGAAAGCTAAGAGTGTGACCACACTATCAGCGACAATACCAACGTGGCGTGGGATTTTTATGTTGCAGAGCAAAGGAAGCTCTTCCTTAAAGCGAGTCCACAGCCTGACTATATCTTCAGGTGGTGTCTCATCCCAGTCGCAGTTGCATAGCCAAAGCTTCTTGATAAGAAGCTTGGCATGCAAGACTACAGGCGCGACAAATCCCATGACGTCCCATGTTTTAGCGATGCACGATAATATTGTACGCTTAGTACAAGTCTGAGTGGGAGTGTTTACTCTCATGGCGAAGTGATCTGACGTGGGCGACCAACACAAACCAAGTACTTTATGTTGGTCGGACCCGTCGAACTCCTTGTCAGCTGGCAGACGATGCGAAAGCGGGATAGAATTCAATACTACTTGCGAATTACTGGTCCACTTGACCAACTCGAATTGACCCGCCTTCATGAGACCAATCATCTCTGAAGCGGTAGAAATGCCCTGGGTTTCCGTGAGGACGGAATGGACAAAATCGTCCATGTACAATCCCGTGGCGACAATGGCTTTAGCCTGAGGGTACGAGTCACCCTCATCCTCCGCCAGCTGCTTAATAGTTCGCAGCGCGTGAAAGGGGCTAGATTTGAGTCCAAAAACGACACGATTGAACTCATAAACTTGCAAAGGTTCCTGCGGCGAAAACCGATACAAGATGCGTTGGAAACGCCGATCAGGTTCTCGGACTCCAATGCTGGGAAACATCTGACGAATGTCTGATGAAAGCGCGTTCGAAAACAAACGAAAATTAACTATAATGTTAAACAAATTCCCTTGTAGGTTCTGTCCACCATACAAGAGATCATTAAGCGAAACGCGGGTAGTAGTTTTACAACTACCATCGAGAACGACACGAAGTTTGGTTGTGACCTTATCATCTCGGATCACACCATGATGCGGAATGTAGTACGAAGGTTCCGAAGGATCAGGAATTGTAGGTGAAATATAGCCCTTCTCTAAATATTCTAGGATGACGTTGTCGTACGCGGCCTTTAAATTAGGAGAAGCTTGCATCTTCCTTTCCAAGCAGAGAAACCGGCGTTCACTTGCTTGACGTGAGTTGCCCAGGGATTCGACATCACCCTTGAAAGGCAAAGCGACTACGTATCGTCCGTCACTATTTCGAGTGGTAGTGCGGGCATAAAACTCCTCACATAATTTGTCATCTAGGCTGAGTACCGGGGGAACATTTACTTCTTCCAATTCCCAGAATTTTCGTATCGCTACGTCTAACGGCTCCGCGGTGCAACAATACGAAACGGTCGAATTGTCATCGATGAGAACCGGCGCCTTACCGACAATTACATAGCCGAGTACAGTTTGCAAGGCGATTGGAGACGCATGTGTAGGCTGACCTTGAACTCTGTTAGATAAGAGTAAGTGCGGGAAAGTCGAAGCACCGATCAATAATTGAATCGGATTTGAAGAAAAATATGTATCGTCTGCTAACTGTAAGTTTTTAAAATTATGCAAAAGCGAAACGTCAACCGTGGCAGTTGGCAAACGTTCAGTAATTTTATCTATTACGAATGACTCAATATTATAGTTTATATTACGATTGAAACGAGAATAAAATTTAATTTGTACGGAACCCTGTATTTGTTTACTAGCACCTCCTATGCCCCTGACGGTTGCACAGGCAGGTTTATTATTTATGTTCAAACCCAAAAGTTGACAACAATCCCGCGTGATAAAGTTACTTTGAGAAGCGCTGTCTAATATTGCGCGAACAATATGTTCTTTGCCAAAAGAATCTACTACAATAACTTGCGCGGTAGCAATCAATATGGTTGTTGGGCCCCGGTATAAAGAATTAATACGGGTTTCATCAGTCGCGCACAACGATATATCAGTCTGCTTCGTAAGTCTCTCAGCAGAGGGCGTGCGAGCGCCGGTCGACCTTGAACCGTGCGCGTCGCTCAATTTGTTGCCGAAGCACAACAAACTATGGTGTTTAGAGCTACATTTTTTACAAGTGGACTTTGACCCACAAGCGGACACACGATGTTTTGGACTTAAGCAATTAATGCATAAATTGTTTGATTTCACAAACTTAAATCGCTGATCGGGTTTATAACTATTAAATACTTTACATTTATATACGTGATCATGTTTCTCCTTACACAAAACACACGCGGTAGGTTCGTTATCAGCTATACAGGTGTAAGCATTAGTATGTTTGCGATTTGCAGGTGATTTATTGTTAGAGACCGTTGACGAAGTTCGTTCTAACACCTTTATATGCTCACGAACAAACTCAACTAATTCACTAAAAGATGGAATTTCGGAACTACTTGATTTTAATTGATGATTAGATTCGAATGCCCGTACAGTGTCTATATCGAGTTTTTTAAGAGCGATATGCAATAAAATAAAATCAGCGTGGTCATGGACCTTTATGTTTTTAAACCCGGCTACCGACGTTGCGAATTTATCGAGAAATGATTCTAAAGTAGCCGGCGAACCTGACGAAATAGATTTAAATTCAAATAATTGGTCTAGATATGAAGTTGCCGATTGCCGTTTATCTTCATACCTTTCACAAAGTGAATCGAATATAAGAGGGTAATTATCAGCTGACGGAGTAATTCCTGCACATATCGAACGAGCTTTGCCTGTTAATTTTCCAATTAAATAATATAATTTCTCGCATGCTGTTAGCGAACTATTATTATGCACGGCATTTCGAAAACTGGCGATGAACAGCGGCCAATTTTTAATATCCCCATTAAATTCGGGTATTTCAATCGGGGGCAAGCGAGGAGATTTCTTACATTCACTAGGTGCCTGAACCTGCAATTTCTTCTCTGCCCGCTTCACCCTACCCAGTAAGTCTTCGAATGAAGAAAGTGCCTGATAGTCGACGACATAATCAGGATTTAATTTAAGTTCATGAGCGATTATATCGTCCAGCGCACATTCAAAATCAGTACGCAACGAATCTATTGTTTCACAGTCACACAAGAACGATTCTTTATCGAATTCCTCCGAATCAATATTTTTCAATTTATCGCAAATACGTTGCATACGAGAAAATATTCGATCTCTTTTTCCTAACAATCGTTTAAGAGTAATATCTGTAGGCGCCATCTAGCAACCTTCTAATAACGATAATTAAATAAATATGTAACAAACGAAATACGTTGTGAAAGCGATGTGAGCGAATAATTTACCTAAGTGGGTATTTATTTTTACAATAATGCGTCGGTGATTGAGCGCGAAGCGGTAATTCAACGGTAATATTTTAAAATAATGCGGGATTAAGCGAAATAACCAGTTATAGCAACGATTTACTAGCTGGTGTTACGAATATACAACGGTTTTACCGAGAATTTAACGATATACCTACACCTGTCGGCGAGACAAGTGTTTGGTACAAAACTAATTAGAATACGAGTATTTTTACCGACTACGAATGGCGAATGGTTATCACTGATTTCAATAACTATCTAGGCTCGTTAGGACCAAATGGAAGCGCGGGTTATGCTAAATTTTTCTAATTGCTAATTGGCTGTGAACGAAAGACATGGAAATTACGTTCTGCCGGGAACACAAGACAGAATGCAGATCGAAATATAGGAAGGATTGCACAATACCTTAATTCTCCGGAGACCTCCTCGCGGCTGAGGGGCGGCTGTCGACTGCAGGCAACTTTGAGCGCTCTGACGTGAGGTGCGCGTTGTGAGTAACCGATTGGCCACGAGTTTCAACTGCGGCCGCTTTTTAAGCGGTCTCTCTCGTACTAAAGCGAGAAGATATGCGCGGGAATAGGACGGAGATAGGACCTTCCACAGCCAACTAACTTAGTCGTTCAATGACATGAAGTTATAGATAAAAGACCTAACCGTTCTTTCTGCGCAGCGTAACCAGAGTGGATTGTAGTCTCCACTCCACTCAGAGTGGGATGATTTTACACATTCTACTCCCTAAAAACAGGCTCAATGTAGTGCGGCTGTTATCAGCTGAAGGATAGATTTTGTGATACGAGTTGAATGGTATGCGGTTGCAGAAGCGCGCGTTTGCGGTGGTTTCTTGTAACCTGTAAGTCTAAAATTTATTAATAAAATTTATTAAATCGAATATTCTTATCTATTGGTTGATGATTCTGTTAAACCGTCTGAAAATGATACCTAATGATCGAAATCAGTATGAGTTTGCAAAAATATTGTTATTAAACTTACTATTTTCACTATTAACTATTATTAATTATTATTGTTTTATTTTTATCTTTAGATAAATCAAAAGTGCGTGGCTCACTTACCTACTTGAAAAAACTGCTTTGATTCTGACGCGGAAAAATAAAGTAAATCATTTGAAATCGCTATGATATTTACGATATTTTTACAAAACAGCATCGTTAATTGAGACATACTCGTACATCTTTGAAACTTTATAAGAAGAGGGATTTTTTTTCTGGATGTAAGAAAAGCGGGGCCGAGAAAATCCATAAAAACAAATTCTAAAAATATAATAATAATAATAATAATAATAATAGGGCGCTGGTGAGTGCCTTGAACTCGCTGCTTAAGAATCTTTTCGAGAGCAGCGAGGATCTTGTCGATACACATTCAATCCTGTTTTGCGGGGCTGTTGCGGCATGTCGATTAGCTAATGTCAAGTTTCCGGACAGTGACGGAGCTAATCGACCAAAACCAGCTGTACCAGCCTGGCAATGCAGGATTGAGCGTCGTATCGGCGAGGCCAGGGTGCTCATCGGCAAACTATATTGCTTCAGGGAGGGAAATACACGACCACGTGTGATGCGCTTTGTGAGACGGGCTTTCTCGGGGACTGGGATCGGTCCTCAAGAATACATGTCCCGTGTCACAGAGCGCATCGACTTCCTGAAGCAAAAAGTTTGTGCATGGGCAAGTCGTATTCGGCGGTATAAGCGACGGGTTGATCGGTACTTGCAGAATCGCATGTTCCGGAGCGATGAGAGGTGGGTATATAGAGCTTGGGAGCGACCTGAACAAAACATGGCTGACCTGTGCCGCCCAGATGACAGCGCCACGAGTACATTCTGGCGCAGCATCTGGTCGGTACCCGTCAGTCATACTGAGGCTGATTGGATGCGTGATGTCGAACGGGTGTGTGAGCCTATACCAGAAATGGAACCTATAACCATTACACCATCAGATATAGCACGAGCAGTCCGTTCGTTACCGAATTGGAAATCCCCGGGACCGGACGGACTGCACAACTTTTGGCTAAAATGGTTGAATAGTTCACACACTTGTCTGGCATCTCAATTCCAGTCAGCTTTAGAGTCTGGGTCGCTACCACAGTTTCTAACAACTGGTGTTACCCACCTGCTCCATAAATCAGGTAGTACCACGGAACCCAAGAACTATAGACCAATCACTTGTTTGTCGACGGTCTATAAACTTCTTACATCCATTTTGAGAGTGAAAATTAACACACATGTTGAAAGTAGCTCCATTATGTCTGCCTCTCAAAATGGATGTAGGAACGGGTCCCGTGGTACTAAGGAGCTGCTCCTCATTGACATGGCCATTAGTCAACAGGTTCGTCGATCTCGCAGGGATCTGTCCACATGCTGGATAGATTATAAGAAGGCCTACGACTCGGTGCCACATACATGGCTCATGAGGGTGCTGGAGTTGTACAAAATAGATGCAACTCTACGTGCCTTCCTTGAGTCGTGTATGGGGCAATGGAGAACGGTCCTTCGCTATCCAGGGTGTCGACAGATCCAGGCGAACGATGAACCTGTATGGATCAAGCGGGGAATATTCCAGGGCGACAGTTTGAGTCCACTTTGGTTCTGCTTAGCCCTGAATCCTCTAAGTACATTGCTGGAGGACTCAGGTCTAGGCTATCGGTTGAGGAGAGGTGGTCAGGTCATATCTCACCTTCTATACATGGATGATCTGAAACTCTTTGCCCCCAGCAAATTGCAACTGATGGAGCTACTGAAGGTAACTGAAACTTTTAGTAGTGCCATCAGGATGGAATTTGGTGTGGACAAATGTGCAGTCATGTATGTAAAGCGAGGGGAGATTATGGAATCTGAAGGGATTCAGCTTTCAGATTCCATACACCTTAGATCACTTTCCTCATCCGAGACCTACAAGTATTTAGGTATGTCGGAAGCGTTAGGCATTAATGTACCGGACGTGAAACAATCGTTGAAGGACCACTTCTTTGGACGCCTGCAAAAAGTTTTAAATAGCCTTCTTTCAGGCGGAAACAAGGTGCGCGCCTTCAACGGTTGGGTCATGCCGGTTTTAATGTACTCTTTCGGCATACTCAAATGGACTCAAACTGAACTCGACGCCTTGGATAGACGAGTCCGTACGCTGTTGACTGCAAACCGGATGCATCACCCACGATCATCGGTGATGAGGCTGTACATCCCGCGGAAATGCGGGGGTCGAGGCTTTTTAAATGCTAAGACCCTCCACAACCGCGAGGTGTGCAGTCTCAGAGAATATTTTTTGAAAATGGAAGTGGGTATGCACCGAGATGTGGTCACAGTGGACAAGGGACTCACCCCGTTGTCCATGGCTAAAGAGAACTGGCACATACCTGTGATACTCAGTACCAAAGACCGCAGGGAGGTATGGCAAAGCAAGGAGCTACACGGACGCTTCTACCGGGCCCTTCATGGGCCCGATGTAGATTTTCTAGCGTCCGTGTCCTGGCTACGTTTCGGTGACCTCTTCGGGGAAACTGAAGGTTTTGTCTGTGCGATTATGGACGAAGTTATCTTGACGAACAACTACCGGAGACATATTATAAAGGATGGGACGATTGACGTGTGTCGGGCATGCCATCGTCCTGGTGAATCCATTAGACATATTATCTCTGGTTGTTCTCGTCTTGCTAACGGCGAGTACTTGCACAGGCACAACCTAGTAGCCAGAATCATCCACCAGCAACTTGCATTGAAATACAAACTTGTGGAATCTGAGGTACCGTATTACAAGTATGTGCCCGACCCAGTTCTCGAGAAAGACCATGTCACGTTGTACTGGGATCTGCCTATCATTACTGATAGGACTATTGTCGCCAATAAGCCTGACATAGTAGTGATAGACAGATCAGCGCGCCGCGCAATGATAATCGATGTTACCATCCCACATGACGAGAACCTCGTGAAGGCTGAGAAAGATAAACAAATCAAATATCTCGACCTGGCGCGCGAGGTTGTCGACATGTGGAATGTGAACTCGGCTATCATTGTGCCGATTGTCGTTACTGCCAATGGCCTGATGGCAAAGAGCCTCGACGAACACCTTTCGAGGCTCTCCTTAGGGGGTTGGATCAAGGGCCTGATTCAGAAGGCAGTACTTCTTGATACGGCTCGTATTGTGAGGAGGTTCCTGTCTCTGGAGCCCTAACCACCGGTAGCTTGGACCCCGCTCCCACACCGGTGGAACACTGTTTTTTATATTTTTAAATGTTTTTTGTTTGTTTGTTTTTGTAAAGAATATTTAAAAATATGTGAAATATGTACAAAAGATGAATAAACGAATAATAATAATATTCCACAACTATCACACAACGCCATCTAGTCCCAAGCTAAGCAGAGCTTGTGTTATGGGTACTAGACAACTGATAAACATACTTATATATTTCAAAATACATACATATTATAAATAAAATACACCCAGACACAGAACAAATGATCGTGCTCATCACACAAACATTTGTCCTGGGTGGGAATCGAACCCACGACCTCCGGCATAGCAGTCAGGGTCACTAACCACTAGACCAACAGGCCAGTCAAGTCATATAAATGACTAATTCTGTGTTTGAGAATAGGTAGCGGGTAAAACAAATTGAATTATCTTATACAGTAGGATCAAAAAAGAAAAAAAAACTTTATTTATCCAAAATTTTAATTTGTGTAAGTAGGTATAAAAATATTTACTTATATTTTACCTAAAATGTAACGTTGCTGTGCCAACACAACTAGGTACTTGATTTCCAAAAAAGTTTGCCAATTAGTGAATGGGCAAAGTCTCGAAACTATGTGACCCAGAGTAAGGTCACCGTAAGCTCGTTCTACAACTTTGTAATAATAACCATCGACCAGTATAAAAACTAAACCTATTAGCTGAAATGTATCATTGTTAGATCACAAGTCAAACAATATGTTCTCCAAAGTAAGTCAGTCTAATTTGAATAAATTGAATATTTACAAAAAAAGAACAAAAATCATTTTATTGAAATGCACTACAAATGCATGTTTATATGAAACCTTTTTTCAGATCGTAGCTTTGTGTGGTTTGGTGGCGGTGTGCCAGGCTGGTCTTCTGCCCGCCCCCGTGCACTACTCCTCCGCTGCTGCCGTCTCCTCCCAGAATATCGTGCGTCACGACCAGCCTGCCCAATACGTGACCTCCGCCTACCACGCCGCCCCGGCTGCCTACTCCTACCAGGCTGCTCCCGTTGCCGTAGCCTACAAAGCTGCTCCCGCCCAGTACTCCTCTGCAGCTGCTGTTTCTTCACAAAACATCGTGCGTCACGACCAGCCAGCCCAACGTGTAGCCGTCGCTGCCCCCGTCGCCTACCACGCTGCCCCAGCTTCCTACTCATACCACGCCGCTCCCGCTGCAGTGGCCTACCACGCCGCTCCTGCCCCTGTTGCCTACCACGCCGCTCCCGTCGTCGCTCAGGCCGCTGAGTTCGACGTAAGTCATCGAGGCTTCACACTATAGAACAAAATTGTTTGACTTTGCTGTAATAAAAACTTATTTTGTCCACTTATGTTAACAGGCTCACCCCAAATACGAGTACAACTACTCAGTAGCTGACAGCCACACCGGCGACAACAAGTCCCAGCAGGAGTCCCGCGACGGTGATGTCGTGAAGGGCTCGTACTCGTTCCACGAGGCTGACGGCTCCGTCAGGACCGTGGAGTACTCCGCCGACGACCACAGCGGCTTCAACGCGGTGGTGCACAACTCCGCCCCCACTGCCGCCCCTGTCCTTGTGAAGGCCGCTCCCGCCTACGTCGCTGCGCCTCATTACTACCACCATTAAGCCAAAACATCTACCTATTTATTAAAGAAAACTGATCGAAATTATTGCATTTTATTTTGATTCCTTTTATTCACGAAAAAAATTATGAAAGTTATAAATAATAGATAAAAAAAATTGAGTTACATAAAAAACTGTGGATCTTTTTGAATTCTTTGATGTTTCAAATATTGCTTCTCCTTGATACTGTTCAAATAGATTATAACACTAACGGGGACCGGGGGCCTTAAGTGGTTACCGCGGCTCTAAAACGCAAAGGGCAATTGTGGGCATAAGATGGTATTTAGTCAGTCCGACCTGCAGCCCCATGCGGGGTGGAAAATTATCCAATGACCAAAACTGGCCATCCCAAATAGAGTGAAATGCTTATTTACGCTTAGACTGCTTTTAACTTTATGCAAAGCGCAACTATCGGACTTGCACTTTGTATAGAGCTAAAAGCTTTCCTGCGTGGAGTATTGCAGCCACCTGTGGCTCAGTTAAATATCAGTTGGCCGCGCTTGATTTAATGGAACGCAGAGCTAAGAGGCTCATTGGCGACGTAAAACTAGTGGATGCCAAACTTCACAGCTTGAATCATGGCCGCAAGCCTGCAGAAGACCAACAAGTAGGCAAACTTGTTGGCCTTCTATAGGCTGTACTTCGGAGAGTGTGCTCAAATACTCTATGACCTCGTTCCACCATCGGACATCTAGGGGTACTGCTAGTTATATTACCATTCTTATTTGACGTACCATTCTTATTGACGACACGGTTGGCGCCGTGGCCAAACGATCGACTGCTGCGCAGCGAGTCGCGGGTTCGATCCCCGCACGGAACAAATATTTGTCTAATCTGCAAGTTGTTGTTCCGGGTCTAGGTATTTGTGTATGTGAGTTTCTATGTTTGTCAACGCACCCACGAGACAGGAAGAAATTCCTAGTGTGGGGCAACGTTTTTTTTTTTAAATAAAAAAGTTGCCATTTCACTAGTTCACACTAAGCGCTTCCGAACATCCCTTATAATGGACACGGAAGAGACTGGAACTCATTATCAGCGTCTGTGTTCCCGAACGCATTTAATCCAAATATCTTCCGGCCTTTTTCTGCGTAAACTAAAATAAAACCGGCCAAGTGCGTGTTGGACTCGCCCATGAAGGGTTCCGTAGTAGCAAGCATAGATTAGGGATGTAATTATATTGAGATTAGTAAGTAATATACACAAACAATAAAAATAACTTTGTTTTTCATAGTGTTTGTATGAATGGCAAAGTTATATTTGCGGTTTTTAAAAATGTACTATATCTCAAAAACTGCTAACTGTATATCTTCCAAACCAATTTTCTTTGAAAGTTTTTGTTGAGGTCTACATTACATATTTTTTTTAGTTTCATCATTCTCTTATTTTAGAAGTTACAGGGGGGGGGGGGGGGGGACACATTTTACCACTTTGGAAGTGTCTCTCGCGCAAACTGTTCAGTTTAGAAAAAAAATGATATGAGTAACCTCAATATGATTTTTAAAGACCTATTCATAGATACCCCATACGTATGGGTTTGGTGAAAAAAAAGTTTTTGAGTTTCAATTCTAAGTATGGGGGGCACCCCCAAAATTTGTTTTGTTTTTCTTTTTGTGTGAAAATCCTAATGGGGTTCACTTGATACATCTACTTACCAAGTTTCAACAGGATAGCTCTTATACTTTCGACAAAAAGTGGCTGTGACATACGGACGGACAGACAGACAGACAGACAGACAGACAGCCAGACAGACAGACAGACATGACGAATCAATAAGGGTTCTGTTTTTGCCATTTGGCTAAGGAACCCTAAAAAGGAATTAATTGTCAATTTTTCTACAGAATTTTCATTTGTGAACCGATTCTATTGAAATAAAGTAAACAATATGTAGTTCTGAGGATATTACTGTGTAGCAGAGATGTGGAGAAGATAACATGATGGCGTCACCATCATCAGATCAACTCTAGATTCCTGTTATGTTGTGAAGTCAGTCCCAAGAGTTCCTCAACAGTTCACAACAGCTATATCGTATTTGGGCTCATTTCACTCAGCTTGATGAGAACTTTAGACCCAGCTGAGTTATCATTGCCATCGAGGGTCTGAGGATGGTGACTACTAGTCTTGATGAAAACTTTAGACCTAGCTGGGTTATTATTGTCATCGAGGGTCTGAGGATGGTGACAGAAAGCAAGAGATCCTCAACAGTTAACAGCAACTATATCGTATTTGGGCTCATTTAATTCATCATGAAAAGAACTTTAAACATTTAGATTTGACATGGTCGTTGACAGTCGGAGAGTGGAATTTTTAGTTGATGGTTACAGGTCCTCAACAGTTAATGCGTTAATTACTGTGACAGTTACGTTGACAATGACAAAAGTGTAGACGGGTTTTTTCATGTGTTAAACACTGTACTGCCGTGGTATAACTATAATGCCGTTAACTGCTAAAGTCACTTTTTTGGATTACACGAAAAAACCGCGGTAAAATTTTAAACTGATGTTATTTTTCGTTGACAACACCTAATAGAGATTTAAAGGTACTAAAACATAGATGAAATTGCATACTTTCGAAATACTTAACCTAACATATCGTAAATATAATTTAATTTCATGAAAAAGCGTTTTTTGTGTTTTAGTTCATCAGAGATGTAACCGAAATCATAATGGATCATCGACTAAAACGCCGCTACGTATAGCGTAACGGCGTTTTAGTGTATCTATTACATAGCAAATTATTGTCTTTTAAAATGCAAAAATTTCATCTCTTCAATGATTAACTAAAATGCCGTTATTGCACATAACGACAATTTAGCTTACGATTATGTATTTTAGAACTGATTCATGTTAAGCTTAAATGCGTTTAATGGTACTTTACTGCTTTTAAGTCTGGTAACCTTGAGATGCGTACTAATTAAAAGGATAAACTTGAATCATTGTTAAGCTAAAACGTGGTTAAACTAAAAACCTTACAGTTTAACGACATTATAGCGTATTATTATTATAAAAATAGTGAACTATTTTCTTGCACAAAATGAATTTAATTTATTGAAATTAAAGATATTTTTTAAATAATAGTCATAGTTTTATCAATCAATTAGTCTATAGTATAGAAAGAAATATTGACAGTATAGACTCTATACTGCCAATATTTCTTTTTGCTTTTCAAATAATATATAATTATTTGAAACATATAATTTTAGAAACTTATAACTTTCACTAAATAAAACTAGATTTTTAGGAACTTTCAGCTCTAAAGAATAACACTAAAATCACATCAGTTATTTATCAATATAATTATGTACCTACCTAGTAAAAAATAAGACAACATAAAACAAAATTTACGTAATTATAAACTTCAGTCTCTCAATATAACAAACAATCAAAACTAAGTCTAATCTTCTCCTTGAACTCAAAACTTTATATTTCTAGTATCATTTAAAAAACAATCTAACTGAAAAACAAAAACTAGTTTTCCTTATTTAAATTTTAGTTCTAACTTTTTACCTACATTTATTAAAGCCTTCTTAAAAACACAGTATTCAAAATCGTATTCCAGTTACATTACATAAAATAATTCAAAGTTATTATGACTATGTCTGAAATTATTAATTAGTTAAAATCAGTCTCGATAAACTGACACTACTCTATATTATTATTCAACTTGTTCTGGAAAGTTTTTCCAAAATAACAATTTGTGAGGGGGAATTATATTCGATAGATTTTTGAGGAAATCTGTTTTTCCCTTAGGTTCGATACCTTTCGGTTCAGTTCTAAATACAAACACCATTGAACGTGGGTTTTCTAAATATCTATCATTCATTAAACGAAGAGTTGGTATATCTTTTTTCTTCATAGAATATGATATAGAATATACCTAACGACGTGTCCCAAAGAAGGATTCAAACATCCATCCAAGAGCTTATTTAAAAAATAATTTCGATGATGATAATTACAAATTCTTCGTTTCATGAATGATAGATATTTAAAAAAACCCACGTATTTGAATTTAGAACTGAACCGAAAGGTGTCGATCCTAAGAGAAGAGCAGATATACTTGAAAACCTTTCGAACATACTCGTAATTCCCCCTCAAAAATTGTTATTTTGGAAAAACTTACCAAGAGAAAATGAACATTCCGGTACTAGTTCTGATTAGAATAATAATATAGAGTAGTGTCAGTTTATCGAGACTGATTTTAATTAATTAATAATTTCTGACATAGTCATAATAACCTTGATTTATTTTATGTAATAACAATGTAACTGTGATACGATTTTGAATACTGTGTTTTTAAGAATATATTTATAAATGTGATTATCAAGAAGGCTTTTAGGTAAAAAGTTAGAACTAAAAATTAAATAAGGAAAATTGTTTTTTGTTTTTCAGTTGATGATCGTTTTTTAAATGATACTAGAAATGTAAAGTTTTGAGTTCAAGAAGAAGATTAGACTTAGTTTTGACTGTTTGTTATCTCAGGTTTAATGAAAGACAGAAGTTTGAAAGTAAATTTTGTTTTATGTTAGGTATGTTTTGAAGTACAAGTAGTACATAATTGTATTGATAAATAACTGATGTGATTTTAGTGTTATTCTATAGATCCAAAAGTTCCTAAAAAATCTAGTTATAAGTAAAGTTTTGTGAAAGTTTTAAGCATAGGTCAGAATTAGGTAGGGTTATTCATGTAAGACTTACACTGATTTCATACAACGATAGAATGAAGTGGATATGCCCCAAATCACGGAATTAATTTTAAAGAGCAGAAAAATCCGGCGATTTATTAAATAAGAAGTTATTTACTGTTACACAATTAATTTGTCTAATTTATCTCTGATGTTTTTTTATTATTATTATTTATTTATATTATTGTTTTGCACTCGAGATTGTCTATTAGAAATCCTTAGAAGAGCCATATTATATCAACTTTTCGATGCAAGTACTAAAATAACTCTACCTAATTCCGACCTATGGTTATAAGTTTAACCATAATTATAATGATGGTTCGCCATTATCGCGTTCGTTGCGAAATTGGCGGAAACAAACCCGCAGCGACACACGTCCTCACCCACAAGCTCCTGGCGACTAGTTCCACCCCAGATCCCTCTGATTTCGGTACAGGATCGTTACGTAGCCGGTGTCTCCCTGCCCCGCGCGAGATCAGTTAACGGCTTTGTTGTGTATTAGTGTGAGATAACGTCGTTTCAGTCTAATAATGACGGACAATACATTTTTGTTTAGTTTTGAAAATGCCGCTTTGGGCTTGTAACATACGTTAAGTCAAAATATAAGTATGTCAAATATGAGGCAATAATGCCGTTAAACATCGTTAGTAAAGTTTAAGTCTAACATTTTTAACTAACGACGTTATAGTTTAAAAAAAGCGAACTCTTTTATTATTAAAAAGAATACCAATAAAACAGTTAAAGTACCTTAACCGCTTTGTAGTGCACAAAAGTCTGCTAACGGCAATCTAGACAAGTAACCATATGGATCTTTTGTGATAAAAATACGAGGTAATGAACCTTAGCGGCTTTGTAGACTCACAAAGTTACTTAACGTTATTTTTGCTTATTTCACACAAACACAGATCGATAGATCTTTTTTTTCTCATTAATATAGCATCAAAAGTTGAAAATCGACCAGATGTTGGTTAACGGAATTTTAGTTATACCACGGCAGTGTAATCCTGGTATACAACTGAAAAGCTAAAAATACATTTTTAACAAAAAAATCAAACCGACGAAAGATCGAACTGAAAAGCAAAATGTAAATTTTGAGGCGGCGCCAAAGAAACAATCAACGAAAAGCAACCTGGCTACAATATTATTCTTCGCTTTAAATAATAAATTTAGGTATATGTTTGTTTGGAGCCACCTCCAAATTTATTTTTTGCTTTTCAGTTCGATCTTTCGTCGTTTTCATTTTGGTATTATTGTATACTTAATTAAATTTTACTTTTTATTATTTCAGTTATTACCGGAAGTTTGGGGTTAAATCAAATGCAATATTTTTCTTTCGTCGGTTCTTTTTAATAAATAGACTGTAGCTTTGGCTTAATGGTGGTAATAATGAGGCGCAGAGACGTAGGCGGGAGCGGCCTTCACAAGGACAGGGGTGGCAGTGGGGGCGGAGTTGTGCACCACCGCGTTGAAGCCGCTGTGGTCGTCGGCGGAGTACTCCACGGTCCTGACGGAGCCGTCGGCCTCGTGGAACGAGTACGAGCCCTTCACGACATCACCGTCGCGGGACTCCTGCTGGGACTTGTTGTCGCCGGTGTGGCTGTCAGCTACTGAGTAGTTGTACTCGTATTTGGGGTGAGCCTGTTAACATAAGTGGACAAAATAAGTTTTTGTTACAGCAAAGTCAAACAATTTTGTTCTATAGTGTGAAGCCTCGATGACTTACGTCGAACTCAGCGGCCTGAGCGACAACGGGAGCGGCGTGGTAGGCAACAGGGGCAGGAGCGGCGTGGTAGGCCACTGCAGCGGGAGCAGCGTGGTATGAGTAGGAAGCTGGGGCAGCGTGGTAGGCGACGGGGGCAGCGACGGCTACACGTTGGGCTGCCTGGTCGTGACGTACGATGTTTTGGGAAGATACAGCAGCAGCAGAGGAGTACTGGGCGGGAGCAGCTTTGTAGGCTACGGCAACGGGAGCAGCCTGGTAGGAGTAGGCAGCCGGGGCGGCGTGGTAGGCGGAGGACACGTATTGGGCAGGCTGGTCGTGACGAACGATGTTCTGGGAAGAGACGGCGGCAGCGGAGGAGTAGTGCACGGGGGCGGGCAGGAGACCAGCCTGGCACACCGCCACCAAACCACACAGAGCTACGATCTACAAAAGAATTATAAATTTATAGATACGTGTTTGCAGTACATTTCTGTCAATGAGGGTCAATTTTAAGAAAACATTCATTTTTTATTTATTAATTAATTCACTTACTTTGGAGAACATATTGTTTGACTTATGATCGAACAATGAGTGATATATTTCTGCTAATAGATCTAGTTTATATACTGGTTGATGGTGGTACAAGTTCAAATTACAAGTTGTAGAACGAGCTTACGGTGACCTTACTCTGGGTCACATAATTTCGCGACTCAGGACATTCACTAATTGGCAATTTATTATTAGTAAGAGTTCAAGCTATTGTTTTATGTTAATAAAGTAATAGTCTATTAGACAATATTCTATTTGAATCGAACGTAAATAATAAGGTTTAAACAATAAGCATTATTTATGCTGTAATAACGACAGTTGTGTTTCTAGCATCTGTGCTATTATTTGTGACTTCAAACTCTGAAATTTAAAATATCATGTGATCAGGTCAAAGGCATAAATACGAGTATATAGACATAAACGCTTAAATTTTTAATATTTAGTAGTTCATTCATACACACCTAGGAGATATGTGTAGGCTGCGGAGGTCACATAATTTTTCAACTCAATCTATTCACTAAACGGTTTAAAAAGATTCGCAAGAGTACCTCGAGTTTCATTGTCTCGGCGTTTTTCTGGTGGTCCCCACTGTTGATTCTGGCTTTCAGGAGTTGCAGTGGTTACTTATAACTTAAAGTTTAAATACTGGTCTATCTTTGTGTGTCAGTAAAAAACCAAATTTGATTTCTTTGCGATTTGGGAAACTGAACAAATTTGATGTACCCGATTTACAGAGTACTTCATTGATGCGCGAACTATTTTCAGGTGTGTAAATTAAGATTTATTGCAAAGCTCAATGGAACACATTCAATACGTATGCCGTTGTATGAATTATATTCTACTACTGGCCCGTCCCAGCTTCGCACGGGTATATTAAGAACCGCTCGTCCGATTTTGTGCAAACTTCACATAAAGCATCTACTAAATAATTCGAACAAAGCCTAAACATTTGGTTTGGATAGGGGAGCCCGTTCTTGAGTTATAAAACTATTTTAACGAAAAGTGGCATTGATTTTTATATGTATATTAGAAGAAGATAGGGTAATGGAACTTATTCATAAATAAGCGTTAAATATGTAGTTTGACGATTTTTGATGTAACTTAGATCTTCAATATTCAATAGGTTCTTTTAAAAGTAAAAAAACCCTTTTAACGGGAGGATACGTGCCGCTGTGACTCTTAGGCCCTATCCACACCACGTTTTTTAAACGCGCCGTCGACGCGCGTTTTAGAAACGCGCGTTGACGGCGCGTTTTTATGAAATAGAGCAGTTTGTTGTCGTTTATATCGCGCCAAACGCGCGCACCGTCGCGTTTGTATCGATACAAACGCGCATCGACGGCGAGCTTTTATCAAACAGAGCAGTTTGTATCTCGCCGCGCGTTTGTAATTTATACAGGTGTGCAAAGGTAAACAGACTACGTTTGACTTGCGTACGTATCGCGCCTGTATCGCTACAAACGCGCGTCAACGGCGCGTTTAAAAAAAGTGGTGTGTATAGACTCTTATAGTGTAGACAGATTTTGTATGCTGTCAACCTATTTCCTACTTCATCTTATTACTAGCTGTTCCCCGCGGTTTCACCCTCGCTGCTTCTATTGGTCGTAATGCGATGCTATATAATTATATAGCCTTTAGCACTCTTCGATAAATAGACTATCCAAGACAAAAATAATTACCTATAGAATTCGAATCAGTAGTTCGTGAGATGCACGTTTAGCCAAACAAACTTTTCAGGTTTATCAATACTTATTGTTATGTAACAGAAGAGTTTGTTTGGTTGAACGCACTAATCTTAGGAACTGCTGTGTAAAGTGTTGGATAGTCTATTTATCATCGAAGGCTATAATATAACATCACACTTAGAGCAATAGGAGCAACGAAAAATGATACAAAATCGGGAAACAATATTCTTTATCATTTGTCACGGAGTTGTACCTCATGAAAATTTTTGAAAAATCTATCTTTTAAGTTTAACTCACCATAACTTTTTTTATGGAAATCAAACTATGAATCTTGTACTGTTGCTTCTAGAGTAGCTTACGTGGTAAAAAAAAAGATTCTTCAGCCAAGACTTATTATTCGCGGATGCCGAGGCTAATCTGTGGATATGTGGCCATCTATCATAGGGAGTTTGCTCCTTGGCTCAAAAAGCACATAAAGCAAGGGCTCTACGTGCTTTTTGACCTTTTTTTTATCGTGGTAAAATCATCAGTTGAGTCCTCCCACCAAGGGCAGAGCAGGACGGATTGCCAGACTCGTAATGACTAAAATCCACGGTGTCCTTCAGTAGCCCTTTACGTTCCGGAGTCACGGTAATTCGTTAGTCTCGCGACCACGTGCTTTCTGAGCTACGTTTAAAGATCTACAAATGACTCTTTTACAGTCCTTTTCGTTGGTCAAAAGCTTGAAAGTCTGACAACCAGTCTTACCAAGTTACTGAGTTGAGGAGGTCTGATGGTCAGTTACTCCATGTTAAATAGTGATATTCAACTGCATTCAGTTAGATTTTAAGACGACCCTAAAAAAGTTAGGAAAAAGTCTATACAAATGATGACTCAGTTTCCTTCACAATATGTCAAATACAGCTACATTGTACTCCATTTAAACGGTGTAGGAGACAATCTACGTCGTAATTTAATTGATCGGTCAAGCTCATAATTATTTCCACTACAGTTTTGCGCTTGCAATAGGTAATTGATGATTTTTGACATTTCTCATAATCTAGTGATAGATTTAGCATGTTGATGGCGAATTACATAATGACGGAGGCGGTTGAGCACTGTTAAACGTATTTGATATTTTGCAACTGCCAAAACTTGATCCAATTTAAACAAGCGCTATTGGTTAGTAAAGCTACCGGCATTACGACATGCACCACATGCCTAAACGATTATAGGAATGTGTCCTGATAGCATCAATTTAAATTGAGTAATGATCTTATAGTTTAGGTATTTGTTATCACTTGTAACATTCGGATTTCAATTCAAGACATAATGCATAATTAAAAAACTAGGCAGGTTTTAGTTAGGTGTTCTTGCAAAATAGTCATTCATGGCAAAATATAGAATTAAAATGATCAAATCAACAAAATAAATGAAGCTGTAAGACAGCAAGATATTTCTTATTGAGGGGTTTTAGTTAGTAGTTTCTCTTTACCATCATTCACTTTATGCTATTTTACTATTTGGATCGACCCAGCGGTCGATAATAAAAGTATTAGACAGTGTAAGTTTCGAATAATTTATTTGTCTTTAGCATCAAGTCAACAATAATATAAACTAAAACAATATTCCCACTTTAATGGTGGTAGTACTTGATGGCGGGTGCGGCCTTGACGAGCAGAGGGGCAGCCTTAACATGGACGGGGGCGGCAGTAGGAGCCGTGTTGTGCACCACCGCGTTGAAGCCGTTGTGGTCATCAGCGGTGTACTCCACGGTCCTGACGGAGCCGTCAGCCTCATGGAAAGAGTAAGATCCCTTCACAACATCACCGTCGCGGGACTCCTGCTGAGACTTGTTGTCGCCGGTGTGTAGGGACACGATATCGAATCCGATACTTTACTCATATCGCTACTTTTTGATTCGATACTAGTATTCCGATATTCGATACTTTCTTTCGATACTAGTACTAATATCAGTACTTAGCATCAAGTATCGATTCCATAAAAAAAAAATAATTAAAATAAACAACTAACTCATAAATACCAATTTAACGCATCAGCTTAACGCACTTAGATAGGTATTCTGAACCTCAGAATAATAACTAAAACAATAGAAACCTTAACTAAAATAGCAACAGACTGTCTCTGTGCATTGTGAAGGCGTAAGAAAGGGATGCATAATTATACATCTCAACATTCGTGATTCAGAACGTTGCCAATAGTTTTCTATATGCGTGTCTTGTAAAAGTGATGTTCAACACAAACACAAATTCACTAAACCGTCCACTACAAATTTCTAACATAGTCACTGTCCTGTGTTTGTGCAAGTCTAGATTTGCACAAGTATACTGGTACCGTGTACAAGACGTATACCATTTTCAGTTGGTCTAACTTTACGAAAAAGATCATCGCGCAGTACGTAGGTACTTTTAATTTAGTAGCATTATTACAACCAAGTAGAACCACTTGACATTTTAACTCGTGACTTATTCGAAAATAATAAGAAGAAACTGTGCGGTGTTTTTGTTTCACTCACTCTCGTGTTCAGTGTACTGTCAGATATGAGTAAAATAGCTGTACATAGCTTTTATTGTTGTACCTATAAAACCTTTTTTTGTACCTATGTAAATTTTTTGTTGTTTTATTTTAATAGAATCGGTTATTTTGAAAAGGGCTTAAGTCCACTTTTGTAAACTTTTCAGGAGACACAAAAAACAATCTCTTGCATTTTTTTTGTATGGAGTGTTAAAAACGTTATATGGCCTTTGATAGGCCCTATTAAAAGTTATTATTTTGTTATATTAGTAAGTCATATATAATACAGGAAGTGTAGATAAAGCTCATTTTTATACCTGGACTTATGCCCTTTTCAAAACATACAGGATTAAGTCAATGAAATTACCATGTTTAAATAATGTAAGTACAACATTTATTAAAGATTATGAATAATAATTAAGTACTACACACTATTTTAGCAATTATTCTTCTTCAATTGTTTCAGAAGTCTTGGTGGGCCAATTATTTGTTAATTCATTATAGAAACCTATAAAGTTTGAGGGAATGTGCCTCATGACTTTCTTTATGTCCTCAATTTTTTTTATTTATTTATTGGAACCTTATCCCTATAAGCTTTTTCAGTTGGCCATGATACATTCTCTCGCCCGGAGGCCAGTTTGAAGTCATATTTCACTAATCCATCAATATATTCACTGGTTTTCACAATACCTGGGTTTGAGCAATCATAATGAAATTCATGAAACAGTGACACATTAAATTCATTTTCTTGTATTTAGGAACTTTTTTTCTTAATGATAATTTCATTAGTTGAACAACAAGTTTGTTATGAAAAGGGCACAAGTCCAGTCCTTTTTCAAAATAAACAAATATTTACACAACCTGTCATTCAGCAATGAAACAACGGACTAGTGCCGTTTTCTGTGAAAACGTGCGGGGATCATAGACAAACACTTCCTCATAATTAACTCAATTTCAGCAAAAGGTGTGACTTATGCCCTTTTCAAAATAACCGATTCAATTATGGTCCGTTAATAAATCACAACAAGTCATATTCATGATCTGCGCATCACTGTTGTGGATCATGTGGCTGTGAATGAATTTAAAGTAGTAGAGAAACTATGGCGCGGGCATTCGTGCGGCGAGTAATGAGCGACTCGCTGTCCGACCATGGACCATGCCCGGGTCGACGGCGCGTTGTGTTCCACGCGCGCCTCAAAGAGCGTCAGCGTGATGACGGGGCCCCCCCTTTAGAGGGCCAAAGCCTGCCGGGGTCGCGGGACTTATCAAATTACCATGACCCTGGAACGTAAAGGGCTATTGAAGGACACCGTGGATTTTAGTCAGTACAAGTCTGGCAGTCCCTCCCGTCCTGCCCTGGGTGGGAGGACTCATTCGATGTCTACCATTACAAAGCTAAAAAAAAAGTAGTAGGGAAACTCCAAATTCATTCGATACTTACTCATATCGATACTTTCGTTTCGATGCTATTACTAATTTGATACTTTCGTTTCGATACTGATACTATATCGATATCGCTACTTATGGTTGCGATATCGTGTCCCTACCGGTGTGGCCGTCAGCAACCGAGTATGAGTACTCATACTTGGGGTAGGCGATCTCTTCTTGTTGGTGAGCGACAAGTTTGGCAACAGGGGCTGCGTGGTAGGCAACGGGAGCAGGAGCGGCATGGTAGGCCAACTGGGCGGGGGCAGCGTGGTAGTTCAACTGGGCTGGGGCAGCTTGGTAGACCAACTTGGCGGGGGCAGCGTGGTAAGCCAACTGAGCAGGGGCGGCGTGTTGGGCAGCCTGGTCGTGACGCACGATGTTCTGGGAGGAGACGGCGGCAGCGGAGGAGTAGTGAGCAGGTGCAGCTTGGTAGGCCACGGCTGGGGCAGCGTGGTAGGCAACAGGGGCGGCGACGGCGAGCTTAACCACGGGAGTAGCGTGGAGTTGGGCCTGGTCGTGACGCACGATGCTCTGGGAAGAGACTGCTTTGGCAGGAGAGTAGTGAGCGGGCGCAGCCAGGAGACCAGCCTGGGCCACAGCCACAAAGGCGCACAGGGCTACCAACTGAAAAATTATAAAATAAATATTATTAAAATGAAAATAGAATAATTATTAATTAATAACGTTTCTATTTTTACAATACTTACTTTGGAGAACATGTTGTTTTTTTGTGATCAAAAGGTGATATGATAATCCAAATGTCGAAGCTTAACTATTTATAATACAGAACGTTGCGTATTAACAAATTCTAGTGTAAGTAGTGGAAGTTGTCAAACAAGCTTCACGCGACCTTGCTGTAGGTTATGATATGGTAACACTAATCAATCCATTCACAGAAGGTACTCGTACATCGGCGATTGCAAGAAATTTCACAAGTCGTATGTCACCTAATTATGTCAGGTACTCGTAGGTACATTTTTAAAGGCCTATGAGCAGCAGATGGAGATTTTTTGCTAATGTTTAGTAGCTGTTTCTCTACCTTTTTAATAGTAGCATAACATAATAGTGGATATAAGCACAAAAGATCAAGAATGAGAAATTGCGCGTGAGCTATTCTAAGCCTTTATTGGTCATAGTTCTCTTCCCAAAATTAAAAGTGATAATAACAATGGAAAAAAATCTAACGATGCGAATTGGTCCTTTCGATGATTTTTTTTTGTCGTTAATGGAAAGATCATTTATTTTTTTCTTAAAAAACTGTTTTCAGTTTTTTTTGCTCTAATTAAGAGAAGAGGTATATTAAATTCAAAATCATTAGTTGAGAGCCAAAAACACGCCGAATTTCGTTCGAATTTTATCACTTTTAAATTGGTCATAATTAATTTAAAAAACAATTAAGATTTTTTCTCTTCCATAAATGTTCTTATTTGTGGTGGATTCGTTAATTATGTAATTTTTTTTTTTTTATTCAAAAACCTAATTGTGTCTGTTGTTTTGTATTGGTTGAGCGTTTCTGTTGTACGTTATTTGCTTATTTTATTATAGGTATCATACCCTAATAGATTTTATTATTAGATGTTTTACTTATGTTTTAATTTGGAAATAGATTGTTGAATTTTTTAATTTATAAGAATCTTATTTCTAAACTAAACATTATTTTTTTTGGGACATTCCCACCGCACTATTCCCAAACCACTGCAACTCTTGAAAGCGTTCTGGCTTTAAACAGTAACAGGCAATAACAGTTGCCAGAAAAGCGCTGAGACAGTGAAGCTTATGTTGCACTTATGTAATCCTAGTACATTTGCTGGTTAGTAAAATTCCTTCAGTTTCTAAGCTTGTAGTTGAGGAGCATCGGAACAAAGAACGATATATCCAAGTTACCGTATTTTACACAAATTAGAAAAAGTTTGTAACTTTTTTAATGTTACAGCTGTGGAAAAATAAATTATGTCAATATGCAGTTAAAAAGGACCCAGATTGATTTGTGAAACGAAACGGAAGGTAGATACATAATTTGGCGAGATATTGGGTGAACACGTTTGGATATATCGGTTCTTGACGCGATCATTTGGATATGTCGGTTTTTGAAATGATTAAAATAGATTTATCGGGTTTATACATGGTATAAAAGACAATGCCAGTTGCTCTTAGAGCTATGACCCACCAAATAAAAGTTGGTTTCCAACCATGCCAAATGTAGCATTCTATTTGTGCTTTATAAGTGATAACTAAAATCATGTTTAAATGTCTTTAAAAGATGCGGTTTCTGTTTAATTGGATAAAATATCACATATAGGTTAGATACCTATGTCGAGCACACGTTCACGTCACATCCCTATTTTCTAGCCACAAAGCACATACAACACAATACTAACACTCTTGACGGATTACAGATGTTGGTGGAAGCTGTAAGATAATTCAAACATATTTATAATTATAATAATTATAAGAACTGGCAACACCCAACGTCAACTGAATATCAAAAAATTTCCTCAACCCGTTTTATTTATTTTCATACCGTAATAGAACCGTTTTAATATTAAAGGAATACAAAGATATAACAAATAACCCAAATAATACTGAAAACCATAATAAAATCCAGCAATATGAAAAACTTAAAGAGAAAATGTTTATGACAGACATGACACATCATGTCACCAAACAAAATGAAAATATTTTATGAGAATTTGGATGGAGGAAAAACAAGGTTTGGTTGATGATTACTAGAGCCAGAAGACGTGCACGCCTACCACCCCCGGAGTCGTCGCTTAGTTCCGCCTCGCCGCCGCCGGACACCGGATCACCTGCGTCACCGGCAGCGGCAGTTGCGTCGAGCTCAAGCGACGAATATTTCTCCCCGCCGACGTCGCCAACACCTGTACGTCGGCAGGGGAGAGGCCGGCCACCGAAGAGCCTGGGACTTAGGGGCCAACCGGCCCCGAGCCGGGTCCCCGCTGCCGGTGGTTGTGTGCAGCGCATGCGATGGACTCAGTCCATAAACGAAAACGTCATGCGCGCATATTACGGGTCTACAGAGGGGGGAACTAACCTCACTGCGTACCGTGTTAGGATGCTGTCTCTGTTTCAGGTACTTGAACCATCCCTAAACGTCTCGGCCCAACGATTGTCGGATCAGGTGCGGGTCATCCAACGTAATCACATGTTGGATGACACCGCACTTGATAGGCTGCGCTCAGAGGTACTAAGCAACCGTACCATCTTATCTCCACCACCACCAACGGCGTCCGTGTCTGTAAACAGAGTTCCGCCGCGGTCTGTTATTTCTTCTGTTGTGGAGGAGGATGATGCGGTTGCCACGGTAAGTAGCCAGTGCAACGAACGAGTGAGGAGCGCACTGGAGGATGCGCTTCGTGAGTACCGCTCAACCCCCATTATGCTTAGACCCCGATTACCACGGTTACCCATGCACAAAAAAAATAGGGCGCTGGTGAGTGCCTTGAACTCGCTGCTTAAGAATCATTTCGAGAGCAGCGAGGATCTTGTCGATACACATTCAGTCCTGTTTTGCGGGGCTGTTGCAGCATGTCGATTAGCTAATGTCAAGTTTCCGGACAGTGACGGAGCTAATCGACCAAAACCAGCTGTACCGGCCTGGCAATGCAGGATTGAGCGTCGTATCGGCGAGGCCAGGGTACTTATCAGCAAACTATATTGCTTCAGGGAGGGAAATACACGACCACGTGTGATACGCTTTGTGAGACGGGCATTCTCGGGGACTGACATCGGTCCTCAAGATTACATGTCCCGTGTCACAGAGCGCATCGACTTCCTGAAGCAAAAAGTTTGTGCATGGGCGAGCCGTATTCGGCGGTATAAGCGACGGGTTGATCGGTACTCACAGAATCGCATGTTCCGGGTCGATGAGAGGTGGGTATACAGAGCTTGGGAGCGACCTGAACAAAGCGTGGCTGACCTGTGCCGTCCGGATGACAGCACCACGAGTACATTCTGGAGCAGCATTTGGTCGGTACCGGTCAGTCATGTTGAGGCTGACTGGATGAGTGATGTCGAGCGAGTATGTGAAACTATCCCAGAAATGGAAAAAGTTGTTATAACGCCACTAGATATAGCTAAAGCGGTCCGTCCGTTACCCAATTGGAAATCTCCGGGGCCGGACGGACTGCATAACTTTTGGCTTAAATGGCTTACTAGTTCACATACTTGCCTGGCATCTCAATTCCAGTCATCCTTAGAGTCTGGGTCGCTACCCCAGTTTCTAACAACTGGTGTTACCCACCTGCTCCATAAATCAGGTAGTACCACGGAACCCAAGAACTATAGACCGATCACTTGCTTATCGACGGTCTATAAACTTCTTACGTCCATTTTGAGAGTAAAAATTAATACACATATTGAAAGTAACTCCATTATGTCTGCCTCTCAAAATGGATGTAGGAACGGGTCCCGTGGTACTAAGGAGCTGCTCCTCATTGATATGGCCATTAGCCAACAGGTTCGTCGATCTCGCAGGGATCTGTCCACATGCTGGATAGATTATAAGAAGGCCTACGACTCGGTGCCACATACGTGGCTCATGAGGGTGCTGGAGTTGTACAAGATAGATGCAACTCTACGCGCCTTCCTTGAGTCATGTATGGGGCAATGGAGAACGGTCCTTCGCTATCCAGGGTGTCGACAGATCCAGGCGAACGATGAACCTGTATGGATCAAACGGGGAATATTCCAGGGCGACAGTTTGAGTCCACTTTGGTTCTGCTTAGCCCTGAATCCTCTAAGCACATTGCTGGAGGACTCAGGTCTGGGCTATCGGTTGAGGAGAGGCGGTCAGGTCATATCTCACCTTCTATATATGGATGATCTGAAACTCTTTGCCCCCAGCAAATTGCGACTAATGGAGCTACTGAAGGTAACTGAAACTTTTAGTAGTGCCATCAGGATGGAATTTGGTGTGGACAAATGTGCAGTCATGCATGTAAAGCGAGGGGAGATTATGGAATCTGAAGGGATTCATCTTTCAGATTCCATACACCTTAGATCACTTTCCTCATCCGAGACCTACAAGTATTTGGGTATGTCGGAAGCGTTAGGCATTAATGTACCGGACGTGAAACAATTGTTGAGGGAGCGCTTCTTTGGACGCTTGAAAAAGGTCTTAAATAGCCTTCTTTCAGGCGGAAACAAGGTGCGCGCCTTCAACGGTTGGGTCATGCCGGTCTTGATGTACTCTTTCGGCATACTTAAATGGACTCAAACTGAACTCGACGCCTTGGATAGACGAGTTCGTACGCTGTTGACCGCAAACCGGATGCATCACCCACGATCATCGGTGATGAGGCTGTACATCCCGCGGAAGTGCGGGGGTCGAGGCTTTTTAAATGCTAAGACCCTCCACAACCGCGAGGTGTGCAGTCTCAGAGAATATTTTTTGAAAATGGAAGTGGGTATGCACCGAGATGTGGTCACAGTGGACAAGGGACTCACCCCGCTGTCCATGGCTAAAGAGAACTGGCACAAACCTGTGATACTCAGTACCGAAGACCGCAGGGAGGTATGGCAAAGCAAGGAGCTACACGGACGCTTCTACCGGGCTCTTCATGGGCCCGATGTAGATTTTCTAGCGTCCGTGTCCTGGCTACGTTTCGGTGACCTCTTCGGGGAAACTGAAGGTTTTGTCTGTGCGATTATGGACGAAGTTATCTTGACGAACAACTACCGGAGACATATTATAAAGGATGGGACGATTGACGTGTGTCGGGCATGCCATCGTCCAGGTGAATCCATTAGACATATTATCTCTGGTTGTTCTCGTCTTGCTAACGGCGAGTACTTGCACAGGCACAACCTAGTAGCCAGAATCATCCACCAGCAACTTGAGTTGAAATACAAACTTGTGGATTCTGAGGTACCGTATTACAAGTATGTGCCCGACCCAGTTCTCGAGAAAGACCATGTCACGCTGTACTGGGATCTGCCTATCATTACTGACAGGACTATTGTCGCCAATAAGCCTGACATAGTAATGATAGACAGATCAGCGCGCCGCGCAATGATAATCGATGTTACCATCCCGCATGACGAGAACCTCGTGAAAGCTGAGAAAGATAAAAAAATCAAATATCTCGACCTGGCGCGCGAGGTTGTCGACATGTGGAATGTGAGCTCGGCTATCATTGTGCCGATTGTCGTTACTGCCAATGGCCTGATGGCAAAGAGCCTCGATGAACACCTTTCGAGGCTCTCCTTAGGTGGTTGGATCAAGGGCCTGATTCAGAAGGCAGTACTTCTTGATACGGCTCGTATTGTGAGGAGGTTCCTGTCTCTGGAGCCCTAACCACCGGTAGCCTGGACCCCGCTCCCACACCGGTGGAACACTATTTTTTATATTTTTAAATGTTTTTAAATTATTGTTTTTTTATATTTAATAATGTTTAAAAATTTAATTAATATGTAACTAGATGAATAAAGAGATAATAATAATAAAAAAGATCACATGTCCGCTTGGCATCCCAGTTCCAATTAGCCTTAGAGTCAGGGTCACTGCCCCAGTTCTTGACAACAGGAATGACCCACCTGCTCCATAAATCGGGTAGTACCGCGGAACCCAAAAATTATAGACCGATTACTTGTTTACCAACGGTCTATAAAGTTCTTACATCCATTTTGAGAGCTAAAATCAATCAACATATTGTGACTAATTCTATCATGTCTGCCTCTCAGAATGGATGTAGGAACGGGTCTCGCGGTACTAAGGAGCTCCTCCTCATTGATATGGCCATTAGCCAACAGGTTCGTCGCTCCCGAAAAGATCTGTCCGCATGTTGGATAGATTATAAGAAGGCCTATGATTCGGTGCCCCATACATGGCTCATGAGGGTGCTGGAGTTGTATAAAGTTGATATATCTCTACGTACCTTCTTGATGTCGTGTATGGGGAGCTGGAGAACAGTCCTTCGCTATCCAGGATGTCGACAGGTCCGAGGTAGCAGCGAACCGATAAGGATTGAGCGTGGCATATTCCAGGGTGATAGTTTGAGTCCCTTGTGGTTTTGTCTGGCCTTGAACCCGCTCAGCACATTGCTGGAGGGTTCGGGGCTAGGATATCGGTTGAAGAGAGGTGGTCAGGTCATATCTCACCTTCTTTACATGGATGATCTGAAACTCTTTGCCCCCAACAACTTGCAACTGATGAAGCTACTGAAGGTAACGGAAACTTTCAGTAACGCCATCAGGATGGAATTTGGTGTGGACAAATGTGCAGTCATGCATGTGAAGCGAGGAGAGATTATGGAATCAGAGGGAACTCAACTCTCGGATTCCATACACCTCAGATCCCTCTCTTCAACAGAGACCTACAAATATTTGGGTATGTCGGAAGCATTAGGCATCAATAATGCTGACATGAAACAATCGTTGAAGGAGCGCTTCTTTGGCCGCCTGAATAAAGTGCTAAACAGTCTTTTGTCAGGTGGCAATAAGGTGCGCGCTTTCAACGGTTGGGTCATGCCGGTGTTGATGTATTCTTTCGGCATACTCAAATGGACTCAGACAGAACTTGACGCCCTGGATAGGAGAGTCCGTTCACTGCTGACTGCAAATCGGATGCATCACCCACGGTCGTCGGTGATGAGGCTGTATATCCCGCGGAAGTGTGGGGGTCGTGGCTTCTTAAATGCTAAGAACCTGCACAACCGTGAGGTATGCAGTCTCAGGGAATATTTCCTAGAAACCGACGTGGGGATGCACCGAGATGTGGTCACAGTGGACAAGCGTCTTACTCCGCTCTCCTTGGCTAACGAGAACTGGCGCAAACCTAAAGTATTAGACACTAATGACCGAAAGGAGGTATGGCAGAGCAAGGAGCTTCACGGACGCTTTTACCGGGCATTACATGGTCCCGATGTAGACTTTTTAGCGTCCGTATCCTGGCTGCGCTTTGGTGACCTGTTTGGGGAAACCGAAGGTTTTGTCTGTGCAATTATGGACGAAGTTATGATGACGAATAACTACCGGAAATACATTGTGAAGGATGACACGGTTGACATATGTCGGGCATGCCACCGTCCGGGAGAATCGATCCGACACATTATTTCTGGGTGTTCTCGTCTGGCTAACGGAGAATATTTGCACAGACACAACCTCGTCGCCAGGATTATCCACCAGCAACTTGCTTTGAAGTACAATCTTGTGGAATCGGAAGTGCCATACTATAAGTATGCGCCCGACCCAGTTCTCGAAAATGGCAATATCTCGTTGTATTGGGATCGACCTATCATCACTGACAGGACTATTGTTGCCAATAAGCCTGACATTGTGGTGATAGATCGATCGGAGCGTCGCGCAATGATTGTTGATATAACGGTCCCGCATGATGAGAACCTCGTGAAGGCAGAAAAGGATAAACAATTCAAGTATCTTGATCTGGCCCGCGAGGTTGTTGACATGTGGGACGTGAATACAGCAGTCATTGTGCCGATAGTCGTGTCTGCCAATGGCTTAATTGCCAAGAGCCTCGAACAACATCTGAGGAGGCTCTCGCTTGGCAGCTGGATCAGGCGCCTGATTCAGAAGGCAGTACTTTTGGACACGGCGCGTATTGTTAGGAGGTTCCTCTCTCAAGAGCCCTGACCACCGGCGGCCCGGACCCTGTTCCCGGTGCTGGTGGACTGCTATTTTTTATATTTTTAAATGTTTTTTATTTCTTTTTTGTAAAAATATTTAAAAATGTAATTTATAAGTAAAAAAAATGAATAAAGAGATAATAATAATAATAATAATAATAATATTCCACAACTATCACACAACGCCATCTAGTCCCAAGCTAAGCAGAGCTTGTGTTATGGGTACTAGACAACTGATAAACATACTTATATATTTCTAAATACATACATATTATAGATAAATTACACCCAGACAGACACAGAACAAATGATCGTGCTCATCACACAAACATTTGTCCTGGGTGGGAATCGAACCCACGACCTCCGGCATAGCAGTCAGGGTCACTAACCACTAGACCAACAGGCCTGTTTATACAAACACAATAGCCCCTTAAAGATCAACATGACTTGTCTGTCTATTATGCCAGTTGTGACATTTTGGCACAAGGATATAATACACAAACAATATACGAACTGGACCGAGCACTCATGCCGTAAAACGTGCCGGCAGAGATAGCTCCAATGGAGGCTGTTGTCTCTTTCTAACAGGGTAACCAAAATACATACTATTACGATTTTTAAATATTTCTTTAAAAAAAACAGTTAAAAACATAAAAAAACAGCAGTCCGCAGGTGTGAGAACAGAGTCCAAAATACTGGTGGTTAGGGCTACAGAAACAGGAACCTCCTCACAATGCGGGCCGTATTTAGGAGCACTGACTTCTAAATCAGGCCCTTGATCCAACTACCTAGGGAGAGCCTCGAAAGGTGTTCGTCGAGGCCATTTGCCATCAGGCCATTGGCTGTAACGACAATCGGCACAATGATAGCCGAGCTCACATTCCCATTTCGACAACCGCGCGTGTTAAGTTGAGATATTTTATTTATTTATATTTCTCAGCTTTCACAAACGAGATGGTAACATCGATTATCATTACGCGGCGCGCCGATCTGTCTATCACAACAATATCAGGCTAATTGGCGACAATAGTCCTGTCTGTAATGATAAAGGCAGATCCCAATACAGCGTGACATGATCTTGTTCGAGAACTGGGTCGGGCACATACTTATTATGCGGTATCTCAGAATCCATAAGTACGTATTTCAAAGCAAGTTGCTGGTGGATAATTCTGGCTACTAGGTTATGCCTGTGTAACTACTCGCCGTTAGCAAGAAGAGGCCTTATCATGAATTTTCAGTTATTTTGACGTAAAGTAAACTGGAACTTTGACCGCACAAACGTCTCGATTCGTAAACAACTAAAAATAGAGGAAGCGCAACCACTCTCTTCAACCTGCCTGCAACGTGTCATGAAATACTTTGGTCACATTGCCCGAAGAGGTACCAACAACATGGAGCGGCTAATGGTGACCGCAAAGATAGGAGGCAAAATACCTAGCGGTCGAAGCCCAAAACGGTGGTCTGATCAAATCTCGGCAGACATGCCTGCATGCGACACATCAGCACTGCACTCCAACAGGCCACTGACCGCACTAGATGGAGAAAAATAGTTAATAAATTGAAACGAAGTTACGAATCTCAGCAGTAAGAGAACGATTGACAAGAGATATGGCACCTATTCTGACTCAATAAAAATAGAGGAGAGATGAAGTTGAAACGTATTATTTCCGCACGCAAAATACGCGCATATGACGTGGAGTTGCGGATACCAGCCCGTAATACAATACAATACAACGTATTATTTATATGAAGTTTCTAAAAACAACTAAAATAATGCCGCCATATCGCACCCATCACTATACGTCAGATTTCAGTAAAACTAGAGTGATTATGTAATTACTACTAAAACATCATAGTATTTTATAATTTTTCAAATTGTGCAACTGTCTGCCGACAAACTGTACTGCAGTTTGGCAGAGTTTAAAAGTTAATTTTTATGTATGTTTGCCCAAATAAATAAATAATAAAAAAAAGAATATTGAAAAATAAACCTGAAAGCAATTTTAAAGCCGAAAAAGTAAATATAGTTAGCAAGTAAGTGGTATATTTTACTGTTTCTATCCATACTACTTTCTGGCAATAGGAGGAAAGGGACAAGCGCCATCCAAGTTGATCTTCTCTTTCGTCACGCTAATTATAACAACCCAAAAAAATAAGCTAAGTAGTGGCGATTACGGTTCATTTTTGTGTAATAAGTAACTTGAAGTGCTCAGTCCAGATTTTATGATAAGGCTATGTTTTGATTAGGTATTTCCGCGTCAATGACGTTTCGTTATAACTAATCATTCACGCTCAAATGCGAAATATTTTTAAGAGAGTATATTCATAATGTGATTTATATTAAAAAGCATTATTTTCATTAAACACACTTAATGGAAATAATGTTTTATCAAAACTGAATATTACATATTTAAATCCGTAAAAAGGTGTCATTTTCTCAGCGTGTAGGTATGCTTATTGAGTAACGCACATGGCCGCGATGAAAACAGGAAATGATTTTTGGGTTTTCGAAATCCTTTTATCACTAACTTTTTAAACGCATCTTTTGCAGAATAACAATTTAGTAATCAGGCGTCTTATTTTCATTTCATGTTTTTCATTAATTTATGTTTCCTGTAAATTGGGCTGAAAGGTGGGGCAGGATCTGGCATTGTCATTTGAGAATTACAGTAAATTAGCCTTGTTTTATGTAAAGTAGGTACTTAAATAAAAACAGATAGGTAGATATTATAATTTTTACAAAATCGTAATTAACTAAAATTCTTAAACTATATTCGAGATTTCGTATTCTAGGCAATCACATTGTTCATCTTCACATGTATCACACGTAAAAAAACATCGGACAGAATCGAACATGAAAAATACTGACAGCGAGATGACAAGAGATATTGACAGGTAGCCAATCACGTCAGAGTAAGAGGGGTGTTTACGGAGAGTGTTAAGATACGTACAGGGAATCGATTTTTAAAAAGAATCGAAATAAAGATTAAGCGTAATTGAAAACATGTATTTCTCGGCATTTGAACCAACCACTATTAAATTATGTTAAACTTCTTAAGGAATTATCGGTTTTTGATACGACAACTAGAAACTGAACCTCCTTAGATATGTATGTGTCGGGTTTTGATTGGACCACTGTTTTGTGATATTTTTTTAAAGCTGGAAATGTCTGTTTTTGAATAGATTTCTTTCCTGAAGGGTATGTAATACAACATTTTGCAACGGAAAAAAAATATAAAAAAATAATGGCATAAATGCGACATATCGGTTTTTGTTCCGACGCTCCTCAGTTGGAATTCTGTGTGCACAGTGAGCAACCCATATTACCCATCAATGGCCTAGCTACCTAATATCAAATAAGAAATGGTGGAACTGTTCCCCACGCATCTATATACATATAATAAAACTGTAGAAAATAAGTTTTTGTACATTAAAAAAAAAAAAAAAAATATAGCCAGGGTGTTAAAGGACAACCAATAGAACCCATTTCCAGCGTTTTTAGAATTTTTGTCTGTTTGTCTGTTTGTATGTTTGGTTATTCGGGCATCACGTAAAATGTACGAAATCAATGTAGATAACTTTTATACACAAATATTTAGCGTAACTTGAAGTAACATTTAGTTTTTGTTTCATTGCAATCAGTTCAGTCTATCAAAAGATATTTGAATTTAAAGTGATTCAGAAGTAAAATATTACGGTCAGTTCACACCGAGACGCGCAGTTCAGTAGCGCGATCTAGCTTCGAATAGAAAAACTACATAATTATTCAAATAATTCATCAAAACCAACGATAACACGGTAGATGGCGTTAAAAAAAAACCAGGAGTAGAGGTGTTAAATTGAAGTAACATTATGTTTTTTATTTCATCGTAATCAGTTTACACCTTACAAACAAAAAATGTAAATTAATTAAAGCGATTTAAAGGAATCGTAGGATAGGATGGGATAGGATGGGATAGGATGGGATAGGATGGGATAGGATGGGATAGGATGGGATAGGATGGGATAGGATGGGATAGGATGGGATAGGATGGGATAGGATGGGATAGGATGGGATAGGATGGGATAGGATGGGATAGGATGGGATAGGATGGGATAGGATGGGATAGGATGGGATAGGATGGGATAGGATGGGATAGGATGGGATAGGATGGGATAGGATGGGATAGGATGGGATAGGATGGGATAGGATGGGATAGGATGGGATAGGATGGGATAGGATGGGATAGGATGGGATAGGATGGGATAGGATGGGATAGGATGGGATAGGATGGGATAGGATGGGATAGGATGGGATAGGATGGGATAGGATGGGATAGGATGGGATAGGATGGGATAGGATGGGATAGGATGGGATAGGATGGGATAGGATGGGATAGGATGGGATAGGATGGGATAGGATGGGATAGGATGGGATAGGATGGGATAGGATGGGATAGGATGGGATAGGATGGGATAGGATGGGATAGGATGGGATATGATGGGATAGGATGGGATAGGATGGGATAGGATGGGATAGGATGGGATAGGATGGGATAGGATGGGATAGGATGGGATAGGATGGGATAGGATGGGATAGGATGGGATAGGATGGGATAGGATGGGATAGGATGGGATAGGATGGGATAGGATGGGATAGGATGGGATAGGATGGGATAGGTTGGGATAGGATGGGATAGGATGGGATAGGATGGGATAGGATGGGATAGGATGGGATAGGATGGGATAGGATGGGATAGGATGGGATAGGATGGGATAGGATGGGATAGGATGGGATACGATGGGATACGATGGGATACGATGGGATACGATGGGATACGATGGGATACGATGGGATACGATGGGACACGATGAGATGCGATGGGATACGATGGGATACTATGGGATACGATGGGATACGATGGGATACGATGGGATACGATGGGACACGATGGGATACGATGGGATACGATGGATACGATGGGATACGATGGGATACGACGGGACATCCCATCCTATCCCATCCTATCCCATCCTATCCCATCCTATCCCATCCTATCCCATCCTATCCCATCCTATCCCATCCTATCCCATCCTATCCCATCCTATCCCATCATATCCCATCCTATCCCATCCTATCCCATCCTATCCCATCCTATCCCATCCTATCCCATCCTATCCCATCCTATCCCATCCTATCCCATCCTATCCCATCCTATCCCATCCTATCCCATCCTATCCCATCCTATCCCATCCTATCCCATCCTATCCCATCCTATCCCATCCTATCCCATCCTATCCCATCCTATCCCATCCTATCCCATCCTATCCCATCCTATCCCATCCTATCCCATCCTATCCCATCCTATCCCATCCTATCCCATCCTATCCCATCCTATCCCATCCTATCCCATCCTATCCCATCCTATCCCATCCTATCCCATCCTATCCCATCCTATCCCATCCTATCCCATCCTATCCCATCCTATCCCATCCTATCCCATCCTATCCCATCATTTTTTTATCGATTACAGGCTCACCCCAAATACGAGTACAACTACTCAGTAGCTGACAGCCACACCGGTGACAACAAGTCCCAGCAGGAGTCCCGCGACGGTGATGTCGTGAAGGGCTCGTACTCGTTCCACGAGGCCGACGGCTCCGTCAGGACCGTGGAGTACTCCGCCGACGACCACAGCGGCTTCAACGCGGTGGTGCACAACTCCGCCCCCACTGCCGCCCCTGTCCTTGTGAAGGCCGCTCCCGCCTACGTCGCTGCGCCTGCTCACTACTACCACCACTAAATCAACACTAGTCGTGTCCTGTTCCTGAAACCAATGTTTTCATTAACTGTTATTTATTGCAATATACGAATAAGTTCGATTAAAATTTGTTTATCATTTTTTGAAGTAGGTAGGTATTTCCCAAAATAAGTCTTCATGCATTTTGTTTCATGACAATACAGTAGGTAATAAGAAATTAAGAATCAAGATGAAAATTGTTGACCTTTGTTCCTGCATTCTTGCAGAAAACTGACTGCTTCTATGGATAGCAGCAATACATTATTCCCGCCAAGACGAGCCAAGCGAAGCGCAAGGGCACTTCCTTTTCTCGAAGTGTTTCGTCGTTTTTTTGAACCCTCATAGAGTTGGTTTCCGATGTACCAGATAGTTCATATTCTCAAGATATGATGTCAATAATAGACTTATTAAACCTACAAAGTTTCAATTGAATAGCTCTAATACTTTAGATTTTATTGATATCTAAAATACACGGATTTCGTCACTGACACACTGATGCTCATCAAAATGTTTGGCTACTTCCTGAAGTGTTAGAAAGCTGAAATTTGGTATGTAATCTCAGTTTAGTATACAACCAACAAAAAAAATCATAAACTTGTAACTTTCACCCCCCATCCCCTAAAATGGGGGGGTGAACGTTATAAAAAAAATTATAAAAACACTATCATGCCCCCAGATAAGCTTATAACTTTCGTCCCCATCCCCTAAAATTAGGGAGGGGTGGGGTGGAAGTTTGAATGAGATTTTCACCAATTTTATGAATTAGGACATGTAAGTTTACACGGTACTGTAGACAGTGTACTAGACAGTAACTAAAAACCTATTAATAAGTATTGTCAAACTTTCGTAAACGCCACTGGGAAGTTTTCTTCCCAAAAACATAATTTAAAAAAAAATTAAGTCTGCCTAGCAACTTACAAAAAGAACTGAAATCCCACCAAAAACATATCATGTAAAATGTTGCCAGACGACCACATAATGTTTAGCCTGTGAAAAAGATATCAGATCTCATGTTAAGCCAAACTTCTGAATCTACACGACCTAACTCTACCGACCCTAACTTCACAATTCTACATAACAGTAAAAATGTATGGCTTGGCTGTTTCGTTGCTTCAGAAACTAAATATTCGCATCACCGTCACGTAGCGAAACGGCGAAGAGACCTACGTTGGAGCGAGCTTACCCAGAAGAAACCTGTTCACTCTAACTTTGCAAAGATTCGGGTTGTATGCGTTCGGGAGCTAACCGGTCTTACCGGACACAGTATTTCACATGAAGCGACTGCCTCTCTACTCTCCAATATCCCTTGGTAAGACTGACTGTCAAACTTTTGTTCCTGTTGTGACTGATAAAAATCTATTAAGAGCTACTTGACTACCGAAACACGGAGTAAACTCACACATAATAGATGATCAGATCACCCAGGAAATCGGAGAATTCAGGATTCAGGAATCGACCTAGGCTTATCCTTGACGTCCGACCCGT
The DNA here is from genome assembly GCA_950005045.1 of Agrotis exclamationis. Taxonomy (NCBI): domain Eukaryota; kingdom Metazoa; phylum Arthropoda; class Insecta; order Lepidoptera; family Noctuidae; genus Agrotis; species Agrotis exclamationis. The sequence goes on along the minus strand of OX465420.1, from coordinate 9,164,269 downwards.
ACAACTCTAAAGCTCTTCCTTCTTAAAAGAGCATAAAATAAAATCTTACTCAGTAAGAGAAAGCGGGTTGGGAGCAATTCGTGTAGGTACACTTCCAAACTGGCCCCAGGGACCAGTAGCACATACCTTAATCGATATATCGAATACGATGGAATACGATGGAATACGATGGAATACGATGGAATACGATGGAATACGATGGAATACGATGGAATACGATGGAATACGATGGAATACGATGGAATACGATGGAATACGATGGAATACGATGGAATACGATGGAATACGATGGAATACGATGGAATACGATGGGATACGATGGAATACGATGGGATACGATGGGTCACGCATAGGTACGACCTGTTTCCATGAAAGAATGACTTTCACCCATGTCTGCTTACGTCCTGGGGCTGCCAGCGCCGGTAAAGGCAGGAACGGGCAGGCTCCGGAGTCCGCCCATACTACTCAGGTCCCAGAGGCGTTTAAACGTAGATTTTTCTCTTGCACGAGCATGCGGGCGGCGAGTATGCCTGGGTCGACGGCGCGTTGTGTTCAACACGCGCCTCAATGTGTCATCACAATGACGGGCCCCCCCTTAGAAGGCCAAAGCCTGCCGGGGTCGCGGAACTATCGAATTACCTTGACCCCGGAACGTAAAGGCCTATTATAGGATTTATAGGACACCGTAGATTTTAATCAGTTCAGTTCATGTTGCACTAAAAAATACATTGTTAAGTTCCGACATCCACGCGAACGAAGTCGCGGGCACAGCTAGTCATACATATTTTCGAAGTAGACGAGTTGATCCCCAATCAAGAAGATAAGGTATGTGCTACTGGTCCCTGGGGCCAGTTTGGAAGTGTACCTACACGAATTGCTCCCAACCCGCTTTCTCTTACTGAGTAAGATTTTATTTTATGCTCTTTTAAGAAGGAAGAGCTTTAGAGTTGTACGGGTCGGACGTCAAGGATAAGCCTAGGTCGATTCCTGAATCCTGAATTCTCCGATTTCCTGGGTGATCTGATCATCTATTATGTGTGAGTTTACTCCGTGTTTCGGTAGTCAAGTAGCTCTTAATAGATTTTTATCAGTCACAACAGGAACAAAAGTTTGACAGTCAGTCTTACCAAGGGATATTGGAGAGTAGAGAGGCAGTCGCTTCATGTGAAATACTGTGTCCGGTAAGACCGGTTAGCTCCCGAACGCATACAACCCGAATCTTTGCAAAGTTAGAGTGAACAGGTTTCTTCTGGGTAAGCTCGCTCCAACGTAGGTCTCTTCGCCGTTTCGCTACGTGACGGTGATGCGAATATTTAGTTTCTGAAGCAACGAAACAGCCAAGCCATACATTTTTACTGTTATGTAGAATTGTGAAGTTAGGGTCGGTAGAGTTAGGTCGTGTAGATTCAGAAGTTTGGCTTAACATGAGATCTGATATCTTTTTCACAGGCTAAACATTATGTGGTCGTCTGGCAACATTTTACATGATATGTTTTTGGTGGGATTTCAGTTCTTTTTGTAAGTTGCTAGGCAGACTTAATTTTTTTTTAAATTATGTTTTTGGGAAGAAAACTTCCCAGTGGCGTTTACGAAAGTTTGACAATACTTATTAATAGGTTTTTAGTTACTGTCTAGTACACTGTCTACAGTACCGTGTAAACTTACATGTCCTAATTCATAAAATTGGTGAAAATCTCATTCAAACTTCCACCCCACCCCTCCCTAATTTTAGGGGATGGGGACGAAAGTTATAAGCTTATCTGGGGGCATGATAGTGTTTTTATAATTTTTTTTATAACGTTCACCCCCCCATTTTAGGGGATGGGGGGTGAAAGTTACAAGTTTATGATTTTTTTTGTTGGTTGTATACTAAACTGAGATTACATACCAAATTTCAGCTTTCTAACACTTCAGGAAGTAGCCAAACATTTTGATGAGCATCAGTGTGTCAGTGACGAAATCCGTGTATTTTAGATATCAATAAAATCTAAAGTATTAGAGCTATTCAATTGAAACTTTGTAGGTTTAATAAGTCTATTATTGACATCATATCTTGAGAATATGAACTATCTGGTACATCGGAAACCAACTCTATGAGGGTTCAAAAAAACGACGAAACACTTCGAGAAAAGGAAGTGCCCTTGCGCTTCGCTTGGCTCGTCTTGGCGGGAATAATGTATTGCTGCTATCCATAGAAGCAGTCAGTTTTCTGCAAGAATGCAGGAACAAAGGTCAACAATTTTCATCTTGATTCTTAATTTCTTATTACCTACTGTATTGTCATGAAACAAAATGCATGAAGACTTATTTTGGGAAATACCTACCTACTTCAAAAAATGATAAACAAATTTTAATCGAACTTATTCGTATATTGCAATAAATAACAGTTAATGAAAACATTGGTTTCAGGAACAGGACACGACTAGTGTTGATTTAGTGGTGGTAGTAGTGAGCAGGCGCAGCGACGTAGGCGGGAGCGGCCTTCACAAGGACAGGGGCGGCAGTGGGGGCGGAGTTGTGCACCACCGCGTTGAAGCCGCTGTGGTCGTCGGCGGAGTACTCCACGGTCCTGACGGAGCCGTCGGCCTCGTGGAACGAGTACGAGCCCTTCACGACATCACCGTCGCGGGACTCCTGCTGGGACTTGTTGTCACCGGTGTGGCTGTCAGCTACTGAGTAGTTGTACTCGTATTTGGGGTGAGCCTGTAATCGATAAAAAAATGTTGAAACAATACAAAAAACACGTGTATTAGGTCGAGCGCTATACTAGAATGATAACTTACGTCGAATTCAGCGTCTTGGCTGGAGACGGGAGCGGCGTGGTAAGCGACGACAGGGGCGGATTTGTAGGCAACAACGGGAGCCGCTTTGTAGGCTACGACAGCTGGGGCAGCTTGGTAGACAGGAGCGGCGACGGCTACACGTTGGGCAGGCTGGTCGTGACGTACTATGTTTTGGGAAGAAACAGCAGCAGCAGAGGAGTACTGGGTGGGAGCAGCTTTGTAGGCTACGGCAACGGGAGCAGCCTGGTAGGAGTAGGCAGCCGGGGCGGCGTGGTAGGCGGAGGACACGTATTGAGCAGGCTGGTCGTGACGCACGATGTTCTGGGAGGAGACGGCGGCAGCGGAGGAGTAGTGTAAGGGGGCGGGCAGGAGACCAGCCTGGCACACCGCCACCAAACCACACAGAGCTACGATCTGAAAGATTTTCACGGTGATCAGTGTGGGAAAGTGAAATCAAAAATCAAAATCATCAAAAATCTAAAAAAATCTTTTTGATCAGTAAGGTATATATTTCAGTTCAGTTTATTAATTGATAAATGAATTAAACTGTGTACTTACTTTAGAGAACATTTTTGTTGATTTGTCTACTGTGTACAATCAGCGACTGATACCTAGAACAAAAGTTCTACATTTTTATACCACCTGGCTTTACTAGGCACAGTGCGATTGACACCAACTAAGTGACCTTGCCTCTGGTCATAATAAGTATGTATTTAGATAATTGTAACGTACTATACATTCACTGGAATTAAATTACTTTCACTTATACTTAGAGAGTTTTTCAATAATTTTACTTTGTCTTTAAAAATAAGTGAAAATGTGAACCTACCAACGCGCAACGCACAAAAATTTTAAAAAAGTAAGCCCTATGATACCAGTCTTGTTAAGAATTCTAATCTCGTCTGATTCTTAAATCAATCCACCAAATGATGCTAGATGTCATGAATAATTCCAAACATATCACAATCTTCTTCCCTCCGATTGTCAATTAAGTCTCATGAGTGAGATAGCGTATATCACTAATAGGTAGGAGACGACAGGGTATCCAAAAAACTATAAGCTTGACGAATCAATTCACATTTTATTACATAAAAAACAAAATTATTTACTAGTTAAAATTTATACAAATGATTACTTATTAAATAATTTTTTTTACTAATTAATTTTTTTATGATTATTATTTATTAATTTTGTAAAAAATATTTTCTAATTTTATTTTATCCAATTCTAGATATATAAAATCACCATTAAATTAGTACAACAACTCGTTAAAATGGCTTATAATTTATCTAAATACTAATTTTTAGTTTCGAATGAAAAAAAAAAATATTATAAAAGCAAATTAATAGATAAACATTTTAGTATCAAGAAGTCGTCTCTCATAGAATTAGTGACACATCAGAACATAATATTATTAAAACAACGTTTTGTTTTAAATATTAGAGGATATCGACAAGAACAGTTCACTCAGTTATGAATAATATTATCAATAGACAATTATTGTGTTTCCTTTTTACTACATATTTATAAGATTTTTTTATACATAATGTAATAACACTTGCTTCTGCCTGCGACTTAGTTCGCATGAAGTTTTGATTCCCAACCCATCGTGTGGCATCCCATCTCCACCCCGGGGTCATACTTGGTATCGTTTTATATATTTTTTTAGCGTGGTTAAATCATCAAATGAGTCTTCTCACCCAGGGCAGGGCAAGAGGGACTGTCAGACTCGTACTGACTAAAATCCACGGTGTCCTTCAATAACCCTTTGCGTTCCGGGGTCACGGTATTCGTTAGTCCTGCGACCCCAAAACTTGCAATTACAATTTTTTCGTTTTTAGGGCGTTGAGCGATTTTATATAAGTCGTCCATAACCTTCGTCAAGAATTAAGCTATCCAACAGACCTTTTTCTTTAAAATTGGATCATACGTTCCTGAGATTACATTCTCACTTACAAATAAAATGAATGAAAGGCAAGAAACATCGACTCACTCCTGAAAGAGTAATCAAGTTTCAATCTTAATACATCATTGCTTATTTTCTATTGTCTTGTCTGAATTAGGACACACTGTTTTATTTGCCGCACACAAAAGTATTGTTCTTGACGGTGTTTACATAATATCTGTAGATGATAATGGCCTTATAATTTGGAAGTTTTTGAAGGTGGTCGGGAAGCCTGACCACCAGTTTATCGAAGGGATATCTGAAGACTCGTTTTCATCATGGTAAACATTTGTTTAGCAACATGGTTGCATAAACATGTCGCCTAGTTGCTGTCAACATATTGCGGGAAACATTTGTGTGGACGTGTTTGCAACTGCTGGCGTCTGTGGACAACCCAAATTGATTGAACCAAAGATTCCAGCGGCATTATCACCGTTCATCAACAACGTTGATCAACTCTTGCTGATCAAATATTTACCATGAATACAAAGCTTAACGTGCTACCCAGCAACAGAGTCGTTAAGGTCATACATACAATTGTTTCATGTACAGTCAGCAAAAACAGGTATGCAAGCAGCAATATTTAAACGGTTTTTCCGTATCCTATATGCGTATGCAAAAAAATCATATACATACACATATATCTATTATATGCTGAATGAATTATTTTTTTGGCTTTACGCAACAGTATAAAGTGTTTGGGACGCAGATACATTCAAACTTATAGCTATTGAAAATTGCTGCCTGCATACCTACCTGTTTTGCGGACTGTACAATCGGTACTGACACTAGGTGCATCCGATTTGGCAGGAAGCCGACCCGATTGTTTACCAAATACTGATAAACAGACATAGGTAGTTGATACAAGACTTCATCCGTACCAATTTAATTACAAAGAATGTTGATTTTATTAACAAAGTAGGTAATCTTTGCAGACGCATAAAACATAATAATAAAATAAAGTATCATTATACGACTAGAAATTAATAATCAATAAAATAATTATCAACATCTTAAAAAAATAGATACGTGAAAATGGATTTTTTTCTTTCTTTTTGCGAAAAGGGAAAAATTAAACCAAGTAGCTAATATTTAGACGACGCGACGGCGTTATTGGTATAATATTTCACGTTTCTGCATTAGGTATTTATGTGCATTGGGCAAGCGGTGTGGTCTTATCATTTTGTTTTAAAATTTCATACACTACTGTAGCGTCGAGAATCATGAAAACGTCGCACAAAATGATAATGCCAGTCTTTTCAATGTTAGCTTTTACAAAGACGACCTCGTGAACCTCGCCTTTATATTTTTAAACATTTTTATTTTTTGTATGTTATTTTTGTTATGTAATCTAATTTCGCTTGTTATGAGATGGCATTATATTATTATAACAATGTTTATTTAATAAAATCTTTAAAAACAATGCAGGCACGTTGTCCAATAACACTATAATAATATTTTAATAGTATTGTACAAAACTGCAGAATTAGAGCTAAAAATAACAGAAGTGAATTTATAAATACTAAAAATCATTCGTAAATAGTTATGTTGGCAGCTAAATCATAATCATACGACCATCTTCAAAGGACATCAGACTAATATTAAAGACCTACATACAAATTCAATTTAAAAATAAAATTAAGTATACTTAGCGTTTCTTATCTTTAAATTAGATGAATGTAAACGATATTCTTTCCTGTGGTGTCTGACTGGGTAGGCCCTGGTGATCTGAGACTGGCTCATGAGTTTATAAGCTTGCGGTGCGTAGACTTGTCCATACTTGTTTCTCCTGCCGAAGTTATTAACAGGCAAGAGTGGTTGCTTCGGTGGCAACTGGCCTACACTGTACACCCTCGCTATATTCAGGTGTAGTCTATGATACTTGGCATACGGTAGGTAACGTTTATTTATTATGCTGAAATAAATTTGTTTTCTTTTTTCATAATTCGAGACAGTTACTTTCCTACTTACTCTAAAAGTAGAAACCATACACAGACAATTACTTTTTATATAATCTACATCTGTGCCATATATTTATTTGATAGAATCAAAAGAGTATTGAAGTAAGAAGAAGGCTGAATAAAGAAATAACTCTCAAATTATGATGACACTTGCTGTTCCCCGTGGTTTCATCCCCGCAGCTTGACCTCTTGTTTCCAGCTATAGTCCAGACTATGGTACGGAGTGAGAAGGCATGGGAAATAGTTAGGTATCTCCTGCGAAGGAGTAATGCGAGTGACGAAGGAGACAGAACGCGTGAGGGAAAGGCAATCCTCCTTCTAACGTCCTGGCAGTCGCAGGAGACGACTTGGGAGTTTGGGATTCCCTAGCAAAATTTCTGCCAGGCGGTGCAAGAACCGTCTGCCAGCGTCGTGGTATTGTCTTAAAAGGGTATCCTGGCACTGGAACGTAAAAGGCAACCGAAGGAACTGGATGGATTTTAGTCAGTCAGACCATGATAGTCCTTTCCGTTTCGCCAAGGATGGGAAGGCTTATTTGATTTTATTACCCAGAAAGAAATAGTGCAAAAAATATAACAAATAAGTGATGCTATCAACTCACGCAAATAAAGGAGGTACTTACGATTTGGAGTTTATGACAAAATGATCAACAGGGTTTAAAATGTACGGGTCCTTGAATTTTACAGGCTTTTTCTTCTCTTCCTCCACAGGAGCAATTTCAACCATGGACACTGGCGGCGCTACGGTTGTTGTTATTAATGATTCCATATTTAGGTTTATTCCTATTGGTTTCACGTAATCGACGTTCTGTAAACGGTAATTAGAGTTTTATAGTCTCATGTATAGTCAGCAAAAGAGGTGTTAAACGATTTTTCTGTAAACTATATGCATGCTTGTAGAATGAGAATGAAATGAAAATGAGCCATGTTGAGACAACACATCCCGTAATAAAAAAGTTCCTACTGCCCACCCTTTATTACGTGCCTATCATTTTGTGATGCGCCTGTCTGGGTTCAAACTCCCGTCCTAACTCGTCTTTGGGTCACCACTAGACTCATAATTAAACCTCCCTTCGTGCTTTTGAAGTGTCGGTAACGAACTTGTTTATATTATAAATTGAATACCTTCGATTTTCGCTCCTCATGGGTCGGCAGTGCTTCTGGGAATATTAATTTGTACACAGCATTGTGGCCCGGACTCCGATTGACTGGTGTTGTAGTTTCAACCTTATGTCCTTGATCATAACAATTCACACACGTAGCGTCCGTTCGAGGTTCTAAATGGGATTTGCCATATAATTGTTCTGTAGTTGCTTCCCGAAATATTTTAGTAGTTTCTGAAAGAGCACTAGGGTGTGCCTTTGTAGGCTTAGGTGTATTTTCCCACGTTTTTTTTTGTACTTTTGTGTACCTTGACAGGTTTTTCTTTTTTATTTTGACTGAATTCTTCATAAAGTGGTGCGTACTGCAATTCTTGAAATAAATTTGGGTGCGCTGATCTAACAGAGCGCAATAGTGAAGTAAAGGAATTCTCATTACTAAATCGATGAAGTTTAACAAGTTTATATATCATTGGAAATGTAAGGTGTCCGTTGAATAGTTTTTGTTCACTCCCAAGTACAGTTAGTAACATTCGACTATGTACTGCACATATCGTCATAAATGTTATCACCTGGAAATTCAAAAACTATTTAGCTTGAAGAATTACTTGACAAGATACTCTTGTCAAGTAATTCACAGTACAGTAAGTTGTAGCAATTAAATTCACTGCACATTTATTTTTAAAAATCACTAACCTTGAAAACCATCATGTTTTTAAGAAAAGAAAACTAACGTTACAATTATCACAACCAAAAAAACACTTTTGCGCACACATAAACACTTAGTCAATATTTAGTTATTGTTAAATAAAGTTGGGTTTTCAGGCACATTTTTTCCACATGATGAATGCGTATTGTCCCTTTTCACTTCGCGAGCTGTCTGAGCGTCGATTTGTTGACAGACACTATTGTCTGTATTTAGAACAATGTTTTCATTCACATGCAATGATATCAGTAGCTGAACTATGTAATACATGTACCTACGTCCATTGTTTTTGCTTTCTTAAAGGAAAATCATTACGTCACGCTTTACATATAGGTAAATAAAATAATTTCAATGACGGAATTTTTAAATAACAAGTGTTTCCATTTGGAAGTATGTAATGTAACAGTTCCGATACAAGCATTACATGAGTAAATAAGAGTGGTGAACTCATCAGTCACTTCTTTCAGTGGAAAATCGATTATTGGCTTTGTACCTAATTAATCTGCTACAGAAATGTCTCAATTTTTCTTTGCGACCTATAATGCCAGAATAATATCATCCCTACCCCATTTTCCAAGATAGCGGCGGGAATAAGGGTCGTGACCCTTATCTTTGATTCAACTTTTGGATTTAACTTTCTAGATTTCTAAAATATAAAATTACGTCCTCGTATAAAAGCAAACCCAAATGTAAAAACGAATGAACCGTGAAAAAAAAGATTGACTCATGAAGAGATAGATATTTTTGTTACCTATGACATAATATTTAGATTTTTAGAGACTAAAGATGCGTTATTGTTTAGTTAATTCAAAAGATACATTTCCCATCAAAACATTCGATACTAGCAAAAGGCATTCGTTGAAAAAAAAAACAAAAACGGTAGGCTTTATTGATGTAACATTATTGGAATATCATTTTCCCATGACAACGAGGCACCGCATCCTGCATGTGCTGCATGATGCTGAATTCAAGCCTGGAATTTTGTTTCGCGAAATTAATTTATAATTTTTTTTAATTTAGTTTATTTACCAACAAAAAATACAAATAAACATATCATTACAAAGGTTGCAAAAACTATACAATAATTTATATAACCCTGCCTCTTAAACTAGGATGAACGCCTGTATTTTAAGAGACAGTGCTCCACCGAGCAGTTCCTTATACATAGTTTGATACAATAATAGGTGGGATATTACATAGATTTGCGAAGTGTGGGTGTGAAAAGTACAGGTGTGGAGTGGATGTGATAAGAAGTGAGTATGTCGTGTATGTGTGAGTGTGTGTGTGTGTATGAGAGCGTGTGTGAGTATGTGTGTGTGTTTTTTTTATATGGTTTAAGTCTTTTTTGAGTACGGGTATATGGTAAGGGAAAATAGGCGTGTTTGTCATTTCATTGTAAGTTTATGTTAGACAGTAGGTACTTGTGTTATTAGGCGATGTATGTGAGTAAAGACTCTGTGTAGGCATAGTCCTTTTGTAATAGCCACTCTGTTACTGTGTTTTTAAGTTTGTGGACGTTTAAGTTTATAATATTTAGTTGTGAGTTTATTTTTTGGTATATGTGTGTACTTAGTGTGTAGAATTGATGTGTTGCGAAGGTGGTTTTGTGCTGGGTTCTTGGAAGAAGATTTACTCGCTTATTTGGATTTGGCGGAGGCAAACCGCCATGTATTCTAAGAAGCGATCTGAGCACAAAGAGTTGCCGTACCGTCAGAACATTACAGTTAGAATACAATTCTGTGGTCGGATATCTGTAAGGTTTTTTGGTCATGACTTTGAGAATGGCTCTCTGTGCTCTTTCCACTCTCAGAATACTTGTTTTGGCTGCGCCACCCCACGCAGTTATGCAGTATCCGAGAACTGACTGACACAAAGCATAATAAACCATCCTCAGTGTGTCAAGATTAGCCGAATCTCTAAGAGACTTAAAAATGTGGACACTCCTTGCCGAAATCCGTATTGGTTCTCCGCAATTATTTTATGTTTGTCCAGGAATCTCTTTAGAGATTTGTTTAAGATCTTTTCCAGAATTTTGGATAGGGCTGGCAAAACTGATATTGGCCTGTAATTATTGACACTGTCTCTGCTCCCTCCCTTATGAATAGGGTGTATTATTGCCTTTTTGAGAGCATCCGGAAATACACCTGTTTGGAGGCAACGGTTGCAGAGGTACGTTATAAGTGGGACCAGCACATGACGGCTCCTCTTAAGCAGAATAGATGATATTCCTGCGCATCCCACAGCACAATTATCACGCAACTGAAGTATGATAGACTCTACTTCTGCTTCATCAACCTCCAGTAAAACAAGAGAGTCGAGTGGGGAGATTTGAGAGTTTTTATGAACTAAAGTAGGACAACAAGTATTGATGTTGGTGGTGGTTGTACGTACCTGTGACTTGATTTTTGCAGCCAAATTTTTGCCTACATTACTAAAAAAAACATTCACATCATTTATCGATGATTTAGGGTTGTCTCGGTCTTTAATCAGCTCTGAGGCACTGACTTTTGTCTTGTGTGTGTTTGTGATGTTTTTTATCGTTTTCCACATGTTTTTGGGATTATTTTTGGCTTTTTCTAACTCACTTTTTTCATAAGCAACTTTTAATTTTCTGAGCAAGTTATTGCAAAAATTTCTATAACGTTTATATGTGGTCTTTAGAATTAGTATTACTTGGATCCTTTTTTGATTTCATGTGCATTTTGTCCCTATTTTTAATACATTTTAAAAGCCCAGGAGTCATCCATGGTTTTATTTTTCTTTTACGTCTAGGTATATTTACTAATTTTGTATGTTTTGAGATAACTGATTTAATAATATTAATAAATTTGGTCATACATTCGTTTGCATCTTCAATATGGTATATAGCTGTAAAGTCCGTATTTTCAAGCTCAAGTATAATGGATTCATAATCAAGACGGGTGGTAGATTGGCAGACTTTTGGGAGAGGAACAGTGTTAGCTATAGACAAGACGATAGGTTTGTGGTCAGTAATATGCGATTCCAAAACTAGTGTGGTTGCACGTAGGTTTGACTTGAGAAATAAGTGATCAATGCAGTGCTCCTGTCGGGTATGAAATAGATGTGTTGGCATGAGTCCATAAGAGGCATTTATCATCAGATATTCTAAGCTCCGTTCATTCCTATTACTTGGGCTTATATTGATGTTGAGATCGCCTACGAGAACAACACTAGTACAGGAGGATACTTTATCATATGTCTTAACAAGGCTTTGCGTGAATTTATCAAAACATTCTTTTGAATTAAGTGATGGAGAACGATAGACGGCTAGAATAGCCAACCTTTTTTCAAACTGACAAACAAGACAATTCCCACCCTCAAAAGTCGGCTCCCACACAGAACCCTGAAGACCTCGTTTCGTGTAAATTATTACACCATCATTTTGGTTATTATTTGTAGAGGTCGAATGAGACTCGAATTCGTCCAAAACAGGTAAATTATTGACTTTACTTAGCCAGCATTCTGTCAGAACAACAATGTCGAAATTGATTTTCGTCGTGTTTAACAGTACTTGGAGTTGATTAAAGTTTTTATTAATACTTCGTATATTAATATGTAATAAGTTCGTACTGCAATCAGATTTATTGATATACTTGAGACAATCTTCAGGTTCACAGCTATATGAATTACCTAGTTGAATATTATCAAGCTCATTCTTAATGATATTAATGGAGGCCATTGTGAATTATTGTAAGGTTGGGTTGTAACATTGATAGATTTATACCGGATCGATCAATTATCGTAAGGAGTAATATAATATAGAATGAATTTGTTCTGGTGTGTTGAAAAAATTCCTGTTACGGTCGGTCGCATAATTTAAGAGAGAAAAAGCAACTTACTAGGTACGTGTTGCTGACATCAGCGTTTAAGTACCGTGCTATACAAATAGGACGCGACCGACATTGATCAGCGTAAATACAGAAGTTCAAGCCTTAATATAATGGATCTGCAAAGTAACGCCTGATTCCACAACTTAGATATTATATTTAATTTATTAAAAACTTAAAAACATTGTTGCGAAAATGGATTAGCTTACATGATATAGTTACCATAAATATTAGAAGATAAGTTGTTGACACGGCTATAGTGTGGGTCGACAGCTCGAGGCAAAATGACGTGGTGTAAGACACAACCGTAAAGCGAAACTTAAATAAGGCTACAACAAAGACACAGCACTGCTTGTCTCTATTATGCGGATGACAGGTGCTCATCGCCTCTCAGCGCGGCACGCATTTGAATATCATCTCTCGATTTTTAAAACGCACGTACTTACCTAAAGCATGTGTATGAATGCGCCTAATGTGTACGCGCTGCAATCACTTTCACGTTGAATAAAGTAATCATAAAAAATGAGAGAATTTTTAAACATTCTTAAATCAGCAGTGAACTCCAAGCAGCATTTTTGAGTATTTCCTTCATATTTAAATATCAGATACAAACAAGCTGTTTTAAAAATTGCTTCAGCCTATTCCTTAACCCATACACGTTAGCCCATTCTCGTGAATGCATTGTAACATATTTTAAAAGAGTAGGCACCGTAATCAGTGACGCGAGATTTTCGATAATGTGAAGGCCCTGACCTTATAAGTGGGTCATAAAACCTTGAGTTATTAATATTACCTGCAACTGAGCAGACTTTTTATTTCATTAGCATCTCTAAATCGGGCACGCCGCAATCGCGGCGGTAAGACCCCTCTTTGAGGAGTGGCTGGAAAGGCGTCACGGCGTCCTGACCTATCGGATGACGCAGGTCCTCACCGGACACGGATGTTTCGGGAGGTACCTGTGTCGGATGGGGAAGGAAGAAACGCCGGGGTGTCACCATTGCGAAGATCGCCCGGAGGACACAGTAGAGCATACGGTGCAAGACTGCCCCGCTTGGGCAGAGCACCGCCGTGTCCTCACGGCAGCGATAGGCGGAGACCTCTCGCGCCCGGCATTGGTCGAGGCCATGCTGCGGGGCGAGACGGAGTGGGAAGCGGTCGCCTCCTTCTGCGAGGCAGTAATGCTCGTTAAGGAGGAGGCGGGCCGTGAGAGAGAGAGGACAGCGTCCTCCCTCCGCCCCACCCGCAATGGTAGACGCCCACGGCGTCGGACGTCGCAAGACGATCTCCGGCCACCGTAGGCGCGGGCATGCGGGCGGCGAGTAAAGGGCAACTCGCCGCCCGGACATGGACCATGCCCGGGTCGACGGCGCGTTGTGTTCCACGCGCGCCTCAAAGAGCGTCAGCACGATGACGGGGCCCCGCCCAAGAGGGCCAAAGCCTGCCGGGGTCGCGGGACTTATCTCATTACCGTGACCCCGGAACATAAAAGGCTATTGAAGGACACCGTGGATTTTAGTCAGTACAAGTCTGACAGTCCCTCCCGCCCTGCCCGGGGTGGGAGGACTCATTTGATGATTTTACCACGCTAAAAAAAAAAAAAAAAAAAAAAAGCATCTCTAAATACTAAAACAAGTTTCTTTAGGGATTATGATGTTATAGCCTGCCGGGGTCCCGGTACTAACGAGCTACCGCTACCCCGGAACATAAAAGGCTATTGAAGGACACCGTGGATTTTAGTCAGTACAAGTCTGACAGTCCCTCCCGCCCTGCCCGGGGTGGGAGGACTCATTTGATGATTTTACCACGCTAAAAAAAAAAAAAAAAAAAAAAGCATCTCTAAATACTAAAACAAGTTTCTTTAGGGATTATGATGTTATAGCCTGCCGGGGTCCCGGTACTAACGAGCTACCGCTACCCCGTAACGTAAAGGGCTATTGAAGGTCACCGTGGATTTTAGTCTCACAGTCCCTCCTGCCCTGCTGTGGGTAGCAGGACTCATTTAACAATTTTCATCATCATCATCATCATCTCAGCCATAGGACGTCCACTGCTGAACATAGGCCTCCCCTTTAGATCTCCACATATACCGGTTGGAAGCGACCTGCATCCAGCGTCTTCCGGCGACCTTTATAAGGTCGTCTGTCCACCTCGTTGGTGGACGTCCTACGCTGCGCTTGCTGGTCCGCGGTCTCCACTCTAGCACTTTTCGACCCCATCGGCCATCTGCTCTGCGAGCAATATGGCCTGCCCATTGCCACTTCAGCTTGCTAATCCGGTGGGCTATATCGGTGACTTTAGTTCGTCTACGGATCTCCTCATTTCGGATTCGATCACGTAGAGAAACACCGAGCATAGCCTCTCCATAGCTCGTTGAGCGACTTTGAGCTTTGAGATGAGGCCGATAGTGAAAGACCACGTTTCGGTGCCGTATGTCATCACTGGTAACACACATTGGTTGAAGACTTTCGTCTTGAGGCACTGAGGTATGTCGGCCGAAAAGACATTGCGTAGCTTCCCGAACGCTGCCCAACCGAGTTGGATTCGGCGGTTGACCTCTTTCTCGAAGTTGGACCTACCTAATTGGACTACTTGTCCTAAATAGATATATGAGTCAACAACTTCGAGTACCGAGTTTCCAACAGAGACTAGGGTGGGCACAACATTGGCATTTGACATAATTTTCGTCTTGTCCATGTTCATTTTCAAGCCCACCCGTTGTGAAACTCGGTCGAGGCCATCGAGCATCATGCTGAGTTCCTCCATCGACTTTGCCATGACTACGATGTCGTCGGCAAACCGAAGGTGAGTGATGTATTCGCCGTTGATGTTGATGCCAAGTCCTTGCCATTCCAGGAGTTTGAAGGCGTCTTCCATTGCGGCAGTAAACAGTTTCGGGGAGATAACGTCCCCCTGTCTTAAGCCTCTTCTCAATGGAATCGCCTTCGTGCTCTGCTCCTGTACTCGGACCGACATGGTGGCGTTATTATACAAACACTTCAACACCTCGATGTACCGATAGTCAATACGGCATCGCTGGAGTGACTCAAGTACCGCCCATGTTTCCACCGAATCGAAGGCTTTCTCATAGTCCACAAACGCTAAGCATAATGGCAAGTTATACTCTTCGGTCTTCTGTATAACTTGCCGCAGCGTATGGATGTGGTCTATGGTACTATAGCCTCTTCGGAAACCGGCTTGTTCGGGAGGCTGGAAGTCATCAAGTCTGTGTTCGAGACGGTTCGTGATAACCCTTGAAAACAGCTTATAAACATGACTCAGAAGCGTGATGGGTCTGTAGTTCTTCAATAGGCTGTTATCACCTTTTTTGAAGAACAAATATAACAATTTTACCATGCTAAAAAAAGCCTTCGCATACCTAATTGAAGAGGTCTGATAGAGCCAATGTCTGCAAAAGCGTTAGAAATGGTATACAGTAAGTTAATAGTAGGATTATATTTATGTTCTCACAATGACCTATTGTAAAAAAAAAAGTACTAACTGCACCAGCTTCACAATACAGAGTGTTTATTAAATTATAGAAAAGGGTTTATAAACTACTCCTGACTTCATCATGTTATGAAAGACTTTACTTTTTAAAGAAAAAGATTATGACAAAACACAGCGAAAGATCTGTATAGTTTTTCATAATACATTTTTTTTAAATCGTTGCTCCTCACTAGCAATTTCACCTGTATCGTAGGTACATTTACAAGCATAGAAATACACATACTGAAACACCCAGACCGGGAACAACTACTTGTAGGTCATAAAATATTTATTTTTATGACCTACAAGTAGTTGTTCCCAGTACAAATGAACCGTGCGGGGATCGAAAACGTCACAGCTGGGCAGCAGTCGATTTTTCAACCACAAGCGTCAACCGTGCCGACTTAATATATAGGTACAAAAACAGATTTAATGGCATCTTGTGCCAGTAAACCGAATGTGGTGGAAATATGGATTGACAACATCAAAATTAATATCATTAAAAAAAAAAAAAAAAAAAATTTGATGGTTTGTATGTTTGTTTGTGATAGCTAATTTCAAAGACTATTAAACCGATTCCTAAAATTCTATCAAACGTTTAATTAGTAAAATGATTAGAGTTCAAATCGCTACTCGTCCGAAGCCCCAAAAGTAAGTAATGAATTACATAAACCTGTGTGACATACTCATCTATGAATGTATAGGTAAACTACGAGAGAACTACATAATTATGTGAATGAATGAATCATCTTCATTGCATAATTTTAAGTTCGTAGACCGCATCTTGAGGTCACGATGAGATCCATGACATTAAACCGTGCATAAACATGCTACACGGAAGATTACGTTTATTAGCATTATTGAAAATTGTGTTGTATTTTTTTTTAAAGAAAATACGTTTCAAAGCTTACCTTTGAGTAAAAAGTCAAGGCTAATTTTTCCAGGACATGACACCCGGGTCGAATGACTTTAAAGTTATTCTGAAATTTTTTGTAATAAAACTCTGACATTGGATTTTTTATTTCGATAAAAGGTTTATTATTCATACATTTTGTTTTGCTTGAAATGATACTGACCCTTCGTTGTCACTAAATCATTATTCTTTCTGAAGTTAAATTAGTAACATCAGAAATGGTAACGAATGTTACACAAGTTTAAGTTTTTTCAAATATACGTAGGGTGTTCAACAAGTCTTGACGTGTCTGCAAACGCTAAGCGTACCGCGATAGTTTTTGTGTCCATTATTCAGTGTCGTCAATTACAAGAGTTAACACGTTTGTTTCAGCTTTCTACAATTAATATTTTAGTTAAAGGGAAAAATTGAAAAAGTTGAGATGACGTCGTTGAACAAACGGGACTATCGTGTTATTATCTACTATAACTTTAAACGCGGTTTATCTAAACAAGAATGTTTTGACGAGATGTGTTCTGTTCTTGGTCTGGAAGTCCCTTCTGTAAGGACTGTGGAACGATGGTATTTACAATTCAAACGTGGGGATTTTGAGCTAGACGACGACCCACGACCGGGAAGACCCGCGGAAATTCAAGTGCCGGAAAACATAACTCGTGTGGAAAAAGCCATTAAAGAAAATCGTCGAATTACGTATCGTCAGTTAGAAGAACTCTTATATATTCCTGTATCCTCTTTGCACAACATTGTGACGAATCATTTAAATGTAAAAAAAACTTTGTACATTGTGGGTACCCCACACTTTAAGTGAAGACCAAAAACAACAACGCGTACAATGGGCGCAATCTATGGTGAAAAAATTTGACAATGGCCGATCCAAGAGTGTCAGTTCAATTATCACGGGTGACGAAACCTGGATTTATTATTACGACGTGCCAACTAAATCACAAAGCAAAATATGGGTCTTCGAAGACGAAGAGCAACCAACACAAGTGCGGAAATCGAAATCGGTGAAAAAAATAATGATGACCGTTTTTTTTAGCAAACAAGGATTAGTAAAATCGGTGAGGCTTAGCGGACAGAAGACCGTTACAAGTGAATGGTATACTGAGATTTGTCTGCCTCAATTGTTCGAAGAACTGAGAAATCGACGACCGAATTCGGGACTCGGCTCGTGGTTCCTACATCACGACAATGCACCAGCCCATAGAGCTAGCGCTACTTCGCAATTTCTGAGAGTATCTGGTATCAAAGTACTGGAACACCCTGCCTACAGTCCTTATCTTGCACCCTGTGACTTCGGATTATTTCCGTTTGTAAAAAAACGGATGAAGGGGCGCAAGTTTTCTACGGACGAGCAGTTGGTTGGTGCGTTTGAGGAAGAATTAGAATTAATTAATAAGGAAAAGTGGGAGGGTTGGATAAATGAGTGGTTTGTGCGTATGAATAAATGTATTAATTGTAGTGGGTCTTATTTTGAAAAAATATAAATTTATAAATTACACGACAAAATTTATTGAACACCCTACGTAGATAGATAGAAAGCCTTCAAATAAATCTTTGAACCGGCTTCGTGACCCGTCGACCTTCTCTCACCCAAAATACAAACACAAAGTATATAAACTGATCCTAACGTTTGCAATGTATCAATTGTATCTCAATTAATCATTAACAACATGTTCTCCAATGTGAGTTTCAAACAGTAAAACACTTCAATATAAAAGATTTTATCTATTTTCTTGAGCACTTGACCTTTCAACAAAAATGTCATAGCCTTTAGTTTTTTTTACAGTTAGGTCTTTCAAGAGATAGGTGAACTATCGTGCATTATATTGGACCTGTGTTAACTATATTGTGTATTGTAGATTGTTGCCCTGAGTGCGGTGTTGGCGGTATCAGCAGCTGGTCTGCTTCCCGCGGCACACTACTCCTCAGCCGGCGCTGTCTCCTCCCAGAGCATCGTGCGCCACGACGAAGCCCAGCCCGCCGGTCACGTGGCCCACTACGCTGCTCCCGCTCAAGTCCACTACGCTAACCCCGCTTCCATTCACTACGCCGCCCCCGTCGCCAAGGTGATTGCCCCCGTCCAGAAGGTGCTCGTCTCTGCCCCAGCTGAGGAATACGTAAGTATATGAAGCACGTCATTACTAAGAAGACGCACCCCACCACACTTATTTATCTATATCCGAATTTAAACCATAACGTGTTTGTTAACAGGCCCACCCCAAATACAACTACTCTTATTCAGTAGCTGACAGCCACACCGGCGACAATAAGTCCCAGCAGGAGTCCCGCGACGGTGATGTCGTGAAGGGTTCTTACGCTTTCCATGAGGCTGACGGCTCCGTCAGGACTGTGGAGTACACCGCTGATGACCACAACGGGTTCAACGCGGTGGTACACAACTCAGCGCCCGCTCACTCCGTGCATGCTGTTGCTGCTCCCGTCCTGCTTGCTCACCACCACTGAGTGCAGCTCTAGTCTTAGCGAAATGATGACGTCGAAGTTATTTATTTAGAATTAAAAACAAAATTTGTACAAAAATGTTTTTTTTTTATTTAAGAATTATACATGCCAATCGAAATCAAGCTAGCACGTATTTGCTACACCAGTTGCAAATTAAAAAAAAAAAAAGAAATAAAAAAAGCTTGCAAATTAAAAGTTGATTTTCGTTTTCATGCCTGAGTTTTTCCCTGACTAAGGTAAATTATAATATTACTAATAGTTTATGAATTTTCGTAGGTTCATTATAATTTTATCTTCCACTGTAACGCCAAAATTACTGAAATACTACCGAGAAAAAAGGTTGACATTTTGTTTATTCAGGATCTTTTTTTGTGAAGGAAAATTACTTAACACTTGGTTAGGAAGCCAATGAAAAGGAAGAAAAAAAAAATTGAGTTTCAATTCTAAGTATGGGGTGCACCCCCAAAATTTGTTTTCTTTTTATTTTTGTGTGAAAATCCTAATGCGGTTCACATAATACATCTACCTACCAAGTTTCAACAGGATAGCTCTTATACTTTCGACAAAAAGTGGCTGTGACATACGGACGGACAGACAGACAGACAGACATGACGAATCTATAAGGGTTCCGTTTTTGCCATTTGGCTACGGAACCCTAAAAATAGGAATCAAAAGGGGTCCAAGGTTTTTGATTTCAAAATGTTTTTACAATTATTTGAAAACCAATTGTACATCACTGTAGAAAAACGTAAGTGACAGGTAAATCATAAATGGGTTATGCTACTACAAATATTTTCAAGTTGATAGATAAGTGTGAATGTCTGAAAGACTTTAGGAAGTTCTGTCTTTCTTACTTTATGATTTCTGACACAATTAAATTTTAGACAGAGTACAGATAGCGCGTCAAACGCTTAAGCCTTTTAAGCATGATACTTTTGTTTTCTCAATAGATATGTAACTTAGCCGTGTACCTACGGATTGACCCAACAGACGGGTGTACGGGTGCCTGTTCTTTCCGTACTTCAGCAGTTTTATGCGCAAGTCACGAATGTCGGACGGGTCTGTCAAGTAAATCATATAATATATAACTAAGTTAGCTAACTAGTATTACACGTTGACGAATAGCTTTAGTACAACATTGTCGTCATAATCTGCCTAGCCTTTTTCCCAAGTATGTTGGGGTAGGCTTCCAATTGAACCGAATGCAGCTGAATTCCATTTTTTTTATATGGAGCGACTGCCCATCTGGTCTCAACAACCCAGTAGCTGGTTAATGCGATACCCCTTAGAAAGACTGGTTGTCAGACTTTCCAGCCTCTGACTGTGATTTACGACTGTACAGTCACGAGCAATAGTATGTATACACTAAGCAATATTCAAAAGCGATGTTCTGCTACCATATTGATTAAACTTTTGTATTTTCATTAGACTTCAATTTTGGAAGCCATACTATTACGAAATAGGTCTTATTTCAAAATGGAAACCAGTATTTTACGAGTAAATTGCGTTTGAATTTTGTTAAGTGTATACATGTTATTGCTCGTGACTGTACGTCATACACAAATAACAGGCGGGACCAACGGCTTTACGTGCTTTCCGAGGAATGGAGGACACTTGCTATGATAAATGGTGGCCCTCCACACCCCAACTTTTATTTATTTATTTTTTATTTAAAGATAGGTTCGCGTTTGACCATTATCTCGCCTTAAAGTAAGCGAAGATGAGAAGCGAAGCGAAGCAAGCGCGGCCTAACAAAAGATCAACATGAGCGACTGTTATTATTTAGCCACAAGCTCCTTTAGTACAACATAAGCACTGAAATGCTGGAAGGTTTATTGAAACATAGGTGACTCCACCAATGAAGGATACAATGAAATTATTTCGAATTGGGTGGTGGCTGTAATGTACACTTTATTTTTGCACAAAAAGTAGATCAAGTTTCATTCAATTATACATATTTTATCGATTACTTGATATCCACATAAGAGTTCATCGATCTCATAAAGCACACGATACCAACGTAGTCGACAGACGGCATGTCGTAATACTACTAGACCATCCTTCACGTTTTTGGATCGCAAACTTATGAATGAGTGAATCATCTTCATTACATAATGCGAAGTTCGTAGACCGCATCTTGAGGTCACGGTGACCGATCGTTATCAAATATGTAACAGCATAGCCAAATATGGAAATAGTAAATAAAACCTGTTTTTTTTTTACATGTTTCATGGCAGAAAAGCTCATTTACTCAAAATGGTTCCAAGTTAAGTTGTTTTCCAATTAGGTAGCACTACCATCACCCAACATAGGTACCATGCTGGGTGACGAAACCTTCCGGATCGCTACATGCCTGCGTCTGGGCGCTCCTTGCGGGGCTCCACATCGTTGTCAGTGTGGCGAAGACGTCGACTGCCTCGGGCACCATGGCCTTTCCTGCAGCAAGAGTGCAGGTCGGCTAGCACGGCACGCTAGTATAAATGACATTATCCGTCGTGCTCTTGTCACCGCCGGGGTGCCAGCCGTTTTAGAACCCAGTGGCTTGGCACGCGACGATGGGAAGAGACCAGATGGGATGACTATAATGCCTTGGAAGTTGGGTAGACCTTTGGTGTGGGATGCAACATGTGACGACACCCTTGCGCCATCTCATCTTCCTGGTACTACATGCTGTGCTGGTGCGGCTGCTGCAAGTGCCGAAAACCTCAAACGGCGCAAATACAATGGCTTGACTTCTAGCTATGTGTTTGAGCCGTTTGGGGTTGAAACACTAGGGCCATGGGGTCCGAGTGCCCACCGAGTCTTCAAAGACATCGCCAAGCGTATAGTCGACGCCTCTCGTGACCAGAGGGCTGGCCTATTTCTCGGCCAAAGGATCAGCATTGCCATTCAACGTGGCAATGCTGCCAGCGTTCTGGGCACTTGCCCCATTGACAGCGATGTGGATGAATTTTTAATTTTAGTTTTAATTTAGTTATTAATGTAAATATTTTAGTTTTATTTTTTGTTATTAAAGATAGTAAAACTTTAATTAGGTAGATAATTCGCCAATTTAATTTCGGCCAAAATGGCGCAATTTGCACAAGCAATAACTGTCACACATAATACATCAACTAAAACAACTAGACTAAAATAAATTGTGCAACAAATTACTAAATGGTTTCCTACGGTTAATGTTTCTTATTAATAAAACATGTTTGGTAGGTCCGTACTGAGAAAGCTTCCAAATGATCTATGAAGTCACATCGTGACCCGTCGACCTTGTCGCGCCCAAAAAAAATGAGCGCAACATATATAAACCAATCTCAACACATGCTGTGCATCAGTTGTGTGTCAGATAACCATAACAACATGTTCTCCAAAGTGAGTTCAAAAAACATATTTGAATAAAGTGATTATTTTTAACGCCTGAAAGGTTTTGTGCTAACAATGTTTTGTGTTGTAGATCGTAGCTCTGAGTGCGGTGTTGGCGGTATCAGCAGCTGGTCTGCTGCCCGCGGCACACTACTCCTCGGCCGGTGCAGTTTCTTCCCAAAGCATCGTGCGTCACGACGAGGCCCAGCCCGCCGGTCATGTAGCCCACTATGCCGCCCCCGCCCACGTCCACTACGCCGCCCCCGCCCAGGCTCACTACGCCGCCCCCGCCCAGGTCCACTACGCCGCTCCCGCTCAAGTTCACTACTCCGCCCAAGCTCCCATCCACTACGCCGCTCCCGTCGCCAAAGTTGTAGCCCCCGCCCAGAAAGTGCTCGTCTCTGCCCAAGCTGAGGAATACGTAAGTAAAACTGGCCTAGATCTTATTTTCCCTACTTATTCTGCTTCGTAGATGAATCTAACGTACGACGTGTTTATTAACAGGCTCACCCCAAATACGACTTCTCTTACTCCGTGGCTGACGGCCACACCGGCGACAACAAGTCCCAGCAAGAGTCCCGCGACGGCGATGCTGTGCACGGCGAGTACTCTCTGGTTGAGGCTGACGGCTCCGTGCGCCGCGTGCAGTACACCGCTGATGACCACCACGGCTTCAACGCGGTGGTGTCCAACTCCGCACCCGCGCACCACGCCCCCGCGCACGCCGCTCATGCCCCCGTCCTGCTCGCTCACCATCATTAAGTGTGTCTCTAGTCTTAGTGAAATGAAACCCAAGAGTTCGCAGTGAACGCGACTCGTTGTAAATAGTGTTTAGTTATTTATAATAAAATAAGCAAGGTTTTGAAAACAAAATCTATCTATTTATTTCATCTTCGCTACCTGTGCCCCAGATTCATTCGTGTTGAAAATAAACAAATATGTGTTGATTGTAAAAAGTGCCTGTTGAAACTATATTGGTTGATAATGCCTGCGGGAAAGACTGCCCTTTCGAACGCAGTCACTGCGTCTTTGGGCCACAATGTCAATCTGGCTAATTATGAAGAAATTATTTTAGAGAATTATACAATTCAAGGCATAAAAGCATACCGCGGGACTGTCTCATCAGGCTATTCAAGGAACATCGTGTTTCATTTTAGTTAGTACGAGTCTGTCAGTCCCTAAAGTATAATTACCTAGTAATTATACAAATAAGATAAGTTAAACGGGTTTAAGAAAGGCAACCGGTTCTAATAATCATTAAGAACTACACAGAAAACTCAATCGATAAATGTTTCAGTCGAGTTTTAAAACTTGTGAAGTTAGCCCTTGTCTGCGCCATTCGCATTATTTTATTTACATTTTATTTTTAATTATTTATTGAATTCATAAACGCACATTTACCGCATTGCATTAAATTCTATACATATTACACATTCGAGAAAGGACCATCTCCCGCTCCCTTCAAACCTATTCCTTTCTCACTCCCACTCTCTTCCGTCCCGTTCATCCCAAACTACCCCCCGCCTCACGCACTCGTCATTCCGCTACTCTACCGGCGACACGTATCATCCGTGCGCCCGCGCTCGCAAACCCACTCTCGCTAAGATCTCTAAAACAATTAAGTAAGAAAAACTATATGGTGTTGTGTGGTGAACTTTTAAACTTTCTTGTGAAATTTGGTGGGATTAACGCGTGAACCAGCGTGGTTAAACAGGCAGCTATCGAAGAAACCTCAGCCAACAAATTCCTGTAAGTGTCCCTTCCAAGTTTTCTGGTCCTTCTCACCCAATAAAAAACGCATATCTACTACGCATCTACGCTACACTCATCACACACATCATATTTATCGCATTTATATATTTATTCGCATAAAAAGAATAAAAACGCTCAATTACGCATCCGCCATTACGCGTCTACGTGATACACGAGGCGCGCCCAAGAGGGCACATTTCCCGCTCAATCTCTCATCAACGCTAAGTTGTTTTTATAAAAACGCATCTTATTTCAATATAAACACCCTTTAACTAAAATATTATAACTATTTTTTATTCATCTCACGCATATTTTCGCATATTTCTCAAAACATAACGCATACGGGCAAGTCCATTTTGTTTACGCAAGTTCAAACTCGAATACGTATTTTTCAAACGCATAAAAATGACTTCCACGCGTGGTAAAGATAAGGAATCCTATGTTTCTGACGAGGAAGATAATAAAGTTCTTTTATTTGAGTCGAAAAAAGAAAATTTATTCCAAATGTTGCAATCCATTTACGATCTCGGCTTACAGGTTTCCGTAGATAATTCAGTAAAACCTCAATTTCTAGCTCGAATTAGCTTCCTTGAGCAAATTAGAACAAACTTTATGGAAACTCTTGACGCTTATAATCTAGCTTTATTAGAAAGTGGGTCAAGGACGAAACCGAACTATGCACCACTTTCCGCATTTGATGAAATCTATTGTCAAATTAAAGCAATAGAATCTAACATTCTTAAGTCTCAAAATACGAGTAATGATAACGCTAATAATAAATTCGAGTTTTTAAATCGTAAACTACCGCCTTTAAAACTTGTTTCATTTGATGGCACGCCCTCCAAATGGATAACTTTTCATGAAAACTTCAAAAGTCTTATTCATGATAATTCGCATCTAACCAACGACCATATAAAACTAGACGCCGCATGCACGATCTGACTAACGAAAATTATTCTGTCAAGTCGCTGAGGTACGACGTAAGCGAGGGAGACGGGGTACTGCGTTCTGATTGGCTAATACTGCGTTCTGATTGGCTAACTCAAGGTCAGTGCGACACGGGGACTCACAGGAGTGGTCGAGTCACGACGGTTATAAGATTTTTTTACCTAATGTGTTGACAGACATCGGTCGCCTGTGATTAGGAGTCTAGTTATATATGGTCGTTGCATCTAACTGACGCCGAAAAGGTTCAGTATTTAATAGGTTGTCTCTCGGGCAAAGCATTAACTGTTTGCTCAGGCATCATACCTACCGCTAATAATTACCTACTTATTTGGAATTCTTTATTAGAAAAATATCAAGACACGCGCATACAAGCTTCCATGTATTTACATCAAATGATTCAATTTAAACCTTATCAATCTATCGATACATTTCTTGAGCAATTTCATTCCGCTCAAGCCGCTTTACGTCGTTTGAACATAGACGATTTGTCAGATTTTATAATAACTGATATTGCACTCAGTAAGCTCGATAAAGAGGTCGTTAACCTTTTCGAACAATCGCATAGTCATATTGCAATACCTTCTTTCAATCATCTTTCGCAATTCTTAAAAGAACAAAGTAAAATAATAACGCTTCGTAACCACTCTAATCCCTCTAAAGTTCGTAATAATAATAGCGAAAATAATAAATCCTCATTTAAGTCAAAAAACAGCCAAGCCTTCGCGAGTACTAATCAGGACACGTCAGTGCGTTCCTGCAAGGTATGTGGCTCGTCCGATTCACATCCACTTTATAAATGTTCTCATTTTATGAATCAAAATGCTAAAGATAGATTAGATCTTGTAAACAAACATAAGTTTTGTCGTAATTGTTTAGGATTTCATGATATTAAAATGTGCAGGTCAACAAATACATGTTCGATTTGCCACCGTAAACATCATTCGCTAATACATCTAAACAACTTTAGCAATTCTAATCGAGTAGCCGAATATGGCCCTGCAATGAGCGCGCCGCCCGCGCCCCGCGAGCCGCCCGCGTCCCGCGCGCCAGCTCCCGCGCCCCCGTCTGTTGCTTCCGCGACACTCGATGCGCCGGCAGGTGATAACGCTGCGCGCGAAAATTCAAACGGTCCTTGTTTATCAGTGACTTCGGCTACCTCGTGCGTTGAAAATAATACAACTGTTTTGTTGCCTACCGCTTCCGTATACGCATAAAATAATAATAAACCTTATACTCTCCGCGTTTTTCTTGATACAGGCTCAATGAGTCATTTTGTTACAAAGGCTTGCTGTAAACGCTTAAACTTAGAAATTACTCCTGACAAATCTTCCATTTTCGGTATAGGTCACGCTAAAATACCCTCGTTTGGTACTACAACATTTAAAATATTTTCCCGCTTTGATCACCGCTGTTGTTATACAATTCACGCTCGGGTTTTAGATCGTATAACTGACGACTTGCCCAACGTATCAATAGATATCACAAATCTCGCTCCATTACGTAATTTACCCATGGCTGATGACGCGTTCCACGTTCCCGGTGAGATAGATTGCCTCCTCGGCAATGAACTTTTCCCGCTTTTGTTGGGAAGTGGAAAGGTAGCTTTACCTGGCTCCTCGGTGGTCGCTGTAGAAACCACCCTTGGCTACATAGCCATGGGTCGGGCTGATTGTCAATCTCGCATAGCTTCGCGCGCTCGCCCCACGCAATCAAACAAAAATAAAACCGAGAAGACTTTTCTGTGCGCTACTAGCACGCTTAGCTTAGATACGCTCACGCAACGCTTTTGGGAGCTGGAAAGCGTCCCTAATAAGATTCACATGAGTCCTGATGATCAGGCGTGTGAACAAATTTTTAATTCAACTTACTCTCGCGATGAAACAGGTAGATACACAGTGCAGCTACCATTTAAGGCTCCGTGTACAGACTTAGGAAATTCGCACTCAACGGCGATGCGCCGCCTCGTTCATTTAGAAAAAAAGTTAGATTCTGATCCCGACATCAGAACTAATTACAACGCTACGCTTCAAGATTATCTTGACAACGGTTATTTGGCAAAGGTCAAAGACCCCTCTCTCGATATCCCGCATTATTATATTCCGCATCGTGCTGTTTACCGTCCGGATAAACAGTCCAGTAAAACTCGCATCGTGCTTGACGCTAGCTGTAAAACTAGCTCAGGTAAATCGCTTAATGATCTCCTTTATGTAGGTCCGAATCTACAAAGTAATATTTTCGATTTATTAATCAATCTTCGCATGTTTTCCGTTGCTGTAGTTGCAGACATCGAAAAAATGTATTTTCAACTTAATCTTTCCGCTGATCATCACGCATTTCAACGCATTTTATACAGGTTCAATAAGGATTCTGAGATTTCAACTTTTGAATTTAACCGCGTTTCTTTCGGTATTTCAAGCTCGCCTTATTTAGCTATGAGAGTAGTTCGCCAACTCGCATCTGATAGTCGGGATAAATACCCGCTCGCGGCTTACGAGGCTGAAAACCATATGTATATGGATGACTATGTGTGTTCGCTAGATGGCGTTGAAATAGCTGAGCAGACATATCAAGAAATGGTCGCCATGTTCAGTTCAGGCGGTTTCAACCTTGTAAAGTGGATCTCTAATAGTTCCGAACTCTTAAATAAAATTCCTTCAACTCATTTAAATCCGCAAAATATTGAATTTGACGCTGACGCTAATAATAATACTAAAATTGTAGGTATGCAGTGGAATCCTGTAGAAGACTCTTTTCAATTTAAAATAAATGGTAATTCTCTTAAATGTACGAAACGTACCGTTTTATCCGCAACCGCACGATTGTTTGACCCCTTAGGTCTTATAGGTCCAGTTATCGCATTCATGAAAGTTTTAGTTCAGGAATGTTGGAAGCATGATCTTGATTGGGATGATCCTGTACCCGCTCACATTGAAAATAAATTTAATCAATTTCACAAAGAACTTTCCTATCTCGAACAAATAAAATTCCCACGACATGTAGGTATCACTTCTGGTTCTCATATCATTCTCCTCGGGTTCGCAGACGCCAGTGAGCGCTGTTATGGTGCCGCTGTTTACATAAGGGTTAGTTCTAACGATGAAGATTACGGATCAGTCCTCTTACTAACTTCTAAATCTCGCGTCGCTCCGCTTAAAAATACGCCCTTAGCTCGCCTCGAGCTATGTGCTGCTCTTCTCTTAGCAAACTTATTGAACTCAGTTATAGAAGTTTTAAGTAAACGCTGTAAAATTAATAATATTTTTGCTTTTTCTGATTCAACAGTCACGCTCACCTGGATCCACTCGCCCTCGCATAGATTTCATACCGTTGTCGCAAATCGCATTGTTGAAATTAATTCAAAATTACCTGCTAAACATTGGTTTCACATCGATGGAACTGAAAATCCCGCTGACGTAGTTTCTCGTCCCGTAACGCCTAAACAATTATTAGATTTAACTCTTTGGTTTAACGCTCCGCATTGGGTTTCATTCCCCTTAAATCAGTGGCCAATCAAGCCATTTAAGGTCAATATAAATAATAATTCGGAAGTAATGGAAACCAAAAATATCGCTCTCTCGAGTAAAATAACGCAAGAATGTCCTCAACCTATTCAATTTTTAATTGACCGCATTTCTAAATATTCTATTTTACTACGTAGTTTTGTCTTGATATTACGATTCTGCAAGCTACTAAACTCGCGTGGTTGTATCACCGTTTCGGATTTGGATGCCGCGGAAATATACCTTATACGTTACATACAAAGTAGATATTTCTCTGAAGAAATTATCGCTTTAAAAACTAATAAAAATTTAAATAAAAGTTTCGCTAAACTCAACCCCTTTCTAGATTCGAATAATATTCTCAGAGTAGGTGGAAGGTTAACTCATTCTCAACTTGATTATGGTCAAAAGCACCCCATTTTAATTCCAACTAAATCACGCTTTACTCAACTCTTAATAGACTTTTATCATGTAACTAATTTACATACGGGTCCCGCTCTTTTATTATCAATAATAAGACAGAAATTCTGGATTTTATCTGGTCGTAACATTATAAGACAACGTGTGCATAGTTGTAATAAATGTTTTAAACTTAAACCTCAAAATACTTACCCTCCTATGGGTGATCTACCTGACTTTCGCGTTTCACAAGCGAAAGCGTTTGTTAATACCGCTGTGGACTACTGTGGTCCTTTCTACATTACTCATATCCGAAAACGCGGAATTAAGAGCCACAAAGCTTACATTTGTGTGTTCGTCTGTCTAACAACTAAGGCAGTACACTTAGAGTTAGTCTCTGACCTAAGTTCTGATTTGTTTCTCGCCGCTTTTAAGCGTTTTATCTCTCGTAGAGGTCCTGTCTCTATGATTTATAGTGATGGAGGCACAAACTTTATTGGCGCAAAGCGCAAATTGAACGAAATTTACGCTTTAATTCAGTCCAAATCTCATATAAATTACATAGGGGAACAACTAGCTGAAAATCGTGTACGGTTTAAACATAGCCCGCCTTACGGTCCTCATTTTAATGGACTCAGCGAAGTTAATGTTCGTTGTGTCAAAACTCACCTTTTTAAAGTCATTGGTTCTCAAATATTAACATATGAGGAGTTTAGTACTGTACTTGTTCAAATTGAATGTCTTTTAAATAATCGACCTTTAAGTATTCTAAGCTCTGACCCGTCTGATATTAGTGCTTTAACGCCTAATCATTTTTTAAACGTAACTCCGCTTAAATTTTTACCTGCTGAAGATGTCACGGACATTTCAGACAATCGGTTATCGCGTTATCAACTTCTTAATAAAATAACTCATTCCTTCTGGCAACGTTGGAGTCAGGAGTACCTCACTTCCTTGCAACAGCGGGAGAAGTGGAACACACCGTCAAAGCCTATTGAAGTAGGTACGATTGTCGTTATCAAAGACAACAACGCTCACCCGCTTTGTTGGCCTTTAGGTGTCATAGATGCGACTTATCCTGGCAAAGATAATATAGTTAGGACTGTGAAGGTTAGAACGGCGTCCGGTTCCTACATACGCCCGGTAGTGCGGCTTTGTCCTCTACCTACGCAATAATTAAAAAAATTTCTTACCTCTATGTTTTAATTAAATTCATTTAATTATCTAATTTAAGTTCTCATAAAGTTTTAGTTTAGAGGAAAACCTCTAGGCCGGGGGAGTTGTCTGCGCCATTCGCATTATTTTATTTACATTTTATTTTTAATTATTTATTGAATTCATAAACGCACATTTACCGCATTGCATTAAATTCTATACATATTACACATTCGAGAAAGGACCATCTCCCGCTCCCTTCAAACCTATTCCTTTCTCACTCCCACTCTCTTCCGTCCCGTTCATCCCAAACTACCCCCCGCCTCACGCACTCGTCATTCCGCTACTCTACCGGCGACACGTATCATCCGTGCGCCCGCGCTCGCAAACCCACTCTCGCTAAGATCTCTAAAACAATTAAGTAAGAAAAACTATATGGTGTTGTGTGGTGAACTTTTAAACTTTCTTGTGAAATTTGGTGGGATTAACGCGTGAACCAGCGTGGTTAAACAGGCAGCTATCGAAGAAACCTCAGCCAACAAATTCCTGTAAGTGTCCCTTCCAGCCCTTACAAAAAAAAAAAAACAAAAAAGAAGGATAATTTGCTGTATTAACAATGTGCCAGGATATTGATCTCAATTAATGTTTGGCATCACTGTACGTACATGACAACGATGAACAAGAACCAGTGCTCATGGCAATAATAATATGTACTTTTCAATTACCACATTTCCATAAACTAGGTATTTCGAAGTAACTAGCCAGATCATCATATTTGGCAAGAAATACACAGACCGTGTTCTTGTGATCCGTGATTTGTCGACACGTTGTTGGTCCCTGCCTAATAAATGCAGGCGTTTAACATAATCATTGAATTCAATCAGAATAAGTTGTTGTTGCTTAATTTATCTTCAACACATTGGACGTCCACCATTCGTACCTATGCTTAATTTTTTTTTATCATTTTAGTAGTATTGGTCGCTGAACTGTCCAAATGGGAGACCGTGACCTTGGGATGTAAAGGGCTATTGAAAGAACACGATGGATTTTAGTCAGTATGAGTGTGATAGTCCCTTTACCTCCAATCAGCTGGAGGACTAATTTGATTGGCGTCACTCGGCTAGGTTTTTCATGGAAATAGTGCCTGCTTTTTAGGCGTTGCTACTTCCAGTGCGCTACAAATAGTTGGTATCTTCTGCTTGTCCCTTTCGAGTGCACTTGAAAAAAATGAGGGACCTGCAGAAGAGTTTCCTGTAATAAACGTTGCTTTGGGATAGAGCAATCTGACTTCGTTTAGCCTGTTCCGTATATGGCCGCATTCCGAAT
Source organism: Agrotis exclamationis (assembly GCA_950005045.1). NCBI lineage: Eukaryota > Metazoa > Arthropoda > Insecta > Lepidoptera > Noctuidae > Agrotis > Agrotis exclamationis. The sequence continues at coordinate 9,132,631 of OX465420.1, read as the reverse complement.
ATTGACGCGCAGACTACTATTTTCCCACAAGTTTTGGTCCTGAAAATCCAAGTCGGAAGATATAATAACCTCATAAACTCTAATTCGTTCGATCACTGTTGTGCACTCGGAAACGTTAAAATGTTGTGCATTAAACCTGAGCTCACGCCTTTTTTCCTGGGGGTGAGCAGAAACAATGGAACACCATCTACTACGACCCTTAGTTCCATACCCTTATCGCCTCATCCACGTTCACGTTCATATGTCTGGTCACATAAGCAAGCCCGTTACTATTAGGTACTACATACCTGACCTTTTTGTAGTACCTCACCTATAAGATATAGGTCATCATCATCATCGTCAGCCTATAAATGTTCCCACTGCTGGGACACAGGCCTCCTCTCTGTGAGAGGGAGTGGGCCGTAATCTACCACGCGGGCCCAGTGCGGATTGGTAGATGTAACATGTCTTCGAATTTTTGGTTCTAGGACATGCCGGTTTCCTCACGATGTTTTCCTTCACCGTTTTGAAAGCAGTGGTGTTGAAATAAATTACACAAACTAATGCGCCTGACGGGGTTTGAACCCACGACCTACAACTCGTAAGTCGAGGCCGATACCACTGGGCCACCACTGCTCACAAGATATAGGGTTTGTGCATTAATAAACAGAATTCAGAACAGAATTCATGAACAGAGATCATGACAGAACTCAATTATCAGATAAATCTCTATTTTGCCCTAGATTCCGGTATTTAGGCGCTAGATTCAGGTCACAACCTTTTGCTAAATGTTATCCACTATTTACTTAGTAATTTTTATCGTTAGTATTTAGGGGGACTTTTTCCTTTAAAAGGGATAAAGCAGATAATAAAAAAGATGTTGCTCTTTTCAATTTGCTTGTTTTATTACAAATAAATAATATCACTATTTACAACGAGTCGTGTTCGATACGAACTCTTGGGCTTTTTTTCACTAAGACTAGAGACACAATTAATGATGGTGAGCGAGCAGGACGGGGGCATGTGCGGCGTGCGCGGGGGCGTGGTGCGCGGGTGCGGAGTTGGACACCACCGCGTTGAAGCCGTTGTGGTCATCAGCGGTGTATTGCACGCGGCGCACGGAACCGTCAGCCTCAACCAGAGAGTATTCGCCGTGCACAGCGTCGCCGTCGCGGGACTCCTGCTGGGACTTGTTGTCGCCGGTCTGTCCGTCAGCCACGGAGTAAGAGAAGTCATATTTGGGGTGAGCCTGTGAAACAAATACGTTTAAGGTAAGTTCCATATTTCATATAGGTAGTAGATATGGGCGCCGCGCCGGCGCGGCGCCGCCGTGTACCCTCCGCACGCCGCCGCCGCCGCCGACATTCACCGCGCGGCGTGGTTGGCGTAAAGACGTGTATTTGTTTTCGTGATTGACTCATCCAAAATGACTGAATCCGTATTCCAACAATCATTGGTGAACAGTTTCGGGGATATAACATCCCCCGTCTCACCCCCCTGCACAGCAGGATATGTTTAGACGCTGGTTCTGTACTGGGACACTCATAGTCGCGGCGTCATTCAGTGAAATGTCTGTACACTTCGATATCATAATCCACAAATGCTAAGTACAGGGGCTGGTTGTGCTCTTCGGACTTCTGTATAACCTGCCTCACTGTGTGGATGTGGTCTATGGTGGTAAATCCTCCGCCGCGCCGCCGCGAGACGGTTTGTGATGACCCTCGTAAACAGTTTATAGACGTGGCTCAGGAGTGATATGGGTCGATAGTTTTTCAATAGGGTTTTGTCACCCTTCTTGAAAAATAGGATCACAATACTCCTGTTCCACATCTTTGGAGTTCTCCCGGTGTCTAAAACAGAGTTGAATAGGTTTTGGAGCTTCCGAAGTACGAGCTTTGCACCTGCTTTCAGAAGCTCCGAAGTGACTCCGTCTTCACCCGGGGCTTTTCCATGTTTACGCTGCCTGAGGGCCACCTCGACCTCATCTAGGCTGATTTGCGGCAGTTCATCGGTGTAATGGCGGTTCAGAGTGGCTCGGCTATACTCTAAAGAGGTGTCTTGTGGACCACGACTGTCGTACAACCGGCTTTGAGGTTATGGTTTGGCCATTAGGTGATCTAAGCTTCATCAGATGCGAGCCTTTTAGCTGTTGGGTGAACACTTTAGCACCCCGATTTTCTTCTATTGCCTTTTCGATTCTGCGTGTATTGGTGGTTCGGAGGTCACGTCGCCCTAACTTGCTTATTTTCTTATTGAGTCTTGTTTCTCTGACGGTGTAGCTTGCAGATCCCTTCTTCTGATGTCCAAATGTGTAAACCGGAGGGTCTCAGCCGAGAGATTAGACTTAGTACCTGTACTTTGCAGTTGGAAAATATTAATAATAAAAGAAATATACCAATGGCCTGATGGCAAAGAGCCTCGACGAACACCTTTCGAGGCTCTCCTTAGGGGGTTGGATCAACGGCCTGATTCAGAAGGCAGTACTTCTTGATACGGCTCGTATTATGAGGAGGTTCCTGTCTCTGGAGCCCTAACCACAGGTAGCTTGTACCCCGCTCCCATACCGGTGGAACACTATTTTTTATATTTTTAAATGTTTTTAATTTTTTTTTTGTATTTAATAATATTTTAAAATGTAAAATAATATGTAAAAAAGATGAATAAAGAAATATTAAATTTATTCATGATAATTATAAAATATGTAAGATTTATAATAATCTTCTACCTACTTATCGTGTCGATGACAATTTATATCGACTCGGCCCAAAATTGGGCCACAAGTTATTTATAATAATGACAGACTTGAATTAGTATCTATGCTTAGATTATCTGTCTTTTTTTTTTATAATAGCCTGTTCGGTCCCACTCCTGGGCAAAGGCCTCCCTCCACTCCTTCCATTTTCCGCGACACTGAGCGTCCTCCTTCCAGTTTGGACGGAACCTGTCTAGTTCGTCCCGCCATCTCATACGTGGCCAACCACGACCTCGTCTCACCGTCTCAGGGCACCAGTTTTCTGCTATTTTGGCCCACAGTTTGTCCGGCATGCGGCAGACATGTCCTGCCCAGTCCCATTTCAGTTGGGCAGCCTTCTGAGCCACGTCAGCTATATTTGTTTTGGAGCGCAGTATTGTGTTTCTTACACGGTCTGTTAATTTAACACCTAATATACTGCCCTCCATTGCTCGCTGGCAAGCCTTGAGTTTGGACTTCTGGATGTTAGTCAAAGACCAAGTCTGTGCACCGTAAGTTAAGACGGGGAGGATACACAAGTCCATGAGTCTGCGTTTTAGTGCCATAGGTAACTCACCCTTAAACAGTTCCTTCATGGATCAGTAGCTCTTCCAGGCGTTTTCGGTCCGTCTGGCGTCTTGCGACTTCTTTGTCTTGTCTCGCCTGGAAAGAGACTACTTGGCCCAAGTAGAGATATTCCTGGACATGTTGTATTGGCTCCCCATCTACTTTTATGGTTTTTGGTGTTTCATTACACATAACTTTGGTCTTCGACATATTCATCTTCAGTCCAACTTCAAGGCTTGCATCATAAGCAAAGAGCAAAGAGAACAATACCATCGGCGAAACGTAGATTTGACAGTCTCGTCTCACCGAGGACAATGCCCCTTTCCATCCAATTGGGTGCTAACTTTCTGAATATTTCTTCGAGGGTACTGGTAAACAGTTTAGGAGATAGCTGGTCGCCCTGTTTGACTGTCTATGTCGCTCTGTTTGACTGTCTATTGTGATCTGTGTCTATGTTGAAAAAAATTTTACGAGGCTAATAAAGTGTCCCTTTGGAAAACTGTTTTTATTTTGTACCTGATGACCTGATCTGGACAAGGTATTTACTGTACTGTATAGAACTGACATCTTCCTGTCGTCCGCCTGAAACGACATTAAGGAGCCGGCCGGCTTAAAGAAGATAGGGAGTAGATTGCAAGTTTTAGTTGTAGGTTGTAGAAAACCACGCCGCCGGCGCCACGCCGCCGCCGATTGAAATTGGTCAGCGCGCCGCCGCCGAGAATTTTTAAGGCGGCGCCCATGTCTAATAGGTAGTAATATAAATTATTTGTAAATATCTCGTCGTAGTAAGAGTTGGGCATGCGTTTTACTTACGTATTCTTCAGCATGAGCAGATACGAGCACTTTCTGGGCAGGGGCGATCACTTTGGCGACGGGAGCAGCGTAGTGGATGGGAGCAGGAGCGGCGTAGTGGACTTGAGCGGGTGCTGCGTAGTGGACGGGGGCGGGAGCGGCGTAGTGGACGGGAGCGGCCAGGTGAGCCACATGACCGGCGGGCTGGGCCTCATCGTGGCGCACGATGCTTTGGGAGGACACGGCTCCAGCCGAGGAGTAGTGCGCCGCGGGTATCAGACCAGCTGCTGACACCGCCAAGACTGCGCTGAGGGCTACGATCTACAACACAAATATAATTTTACTATTGAAATCACGTCACTTCTAACACACGCAAAACTTTTTCAGGAAAATATCTTTTCCAATATTTGTTTTTGATTAGAACACTTACTTTAGAGAACATATTGATGTGTTTGTGTGAGGTGCACAACTGATGTATTGTATGAGTTAAGAGCCGTTTATATAGTAGTTGAACATTGGGTGTGACAAGGTCGACAGGCCAAAGTTGTTCTAAAGTTTAAAGCTTCTCAGCGTTCAATGCGATATGACTAATTGTTAAGCACCTCAATTTGAGTGTAGGATTGTTATTTCAGCAGTTAGGGTTTGATTGCATTTTACTGTTATGGTATCGAGTTATTTGTCTGAATGTGTTTGTGCGAATTGTATTTTTAAATTGCTGGATTTGATAAGGTTTGTCCTAGAATTTGTAATCATTTAATAATTGGTTCAATTAAACGGTGGCGTTGCCAGTTTTTCTACGAAACGGTTGAATAATGCAATAAAACATTGTTGATTAATTGAGAATAAATAGGTTTTTATTTATTTAAGTTATGAGTATGTTTGCAACAAGTCCTTAACAACGAGCATAGGAATGTAAATAACATAATTTTCTACATTTTGCTTAGAAATTAATGATGATGTTGGTGTTCCTCGAAATGCTTGGTCGTTTGTTTGACGGCAGCAGAGAATCTGAAATAGATGAACAAAATCATACATAATGAGTGCGTAAATAAAAAAAAAATGGATTGAGAAAAACGGTAGTAAAAGTCTAATAAACTTAAAATCTTGTTTCAGGATGTTGATTCGTTTACATTTAATTTATTATCTCTAGTATTTAAGGGATAACCAATGTTTGAAGCGCCTTGTGTTGAACCAAACACATTAACTTCAGTGAGCAATACTATTCTTTGTTATCTACTAATTCACATTTGTTTTCAAAAAAGGGAAGATAATACTTGTCACCTTATATTATAGTTAAGGTTAATATTCGATTGGTAAAATTTGACAGCTTCGGGTAGGTTGACCTGCTGCCGTCTATACACTGAAATATCTTACCCGGCGAGCTTGTCAGCAGCATATTCAACGGTACGGACGGAACCATCAGCTTCGTGCAGGCTGTAGACTCCCTTCACCTTGTCTCCATCACGGTGTTCATGCTGGTACTTGTGGTCGCCGGTGTGAGGGTCCTTGACTTGGTACTCAAACTCGTACTTAGCGGGGCCCTGGGAAAATAGCAAGAACGTGTTCAGTTCAAGGAACTTTTTCGCATCTAAATATGCTCCACACTCGTATGTGATCACGGTACATCCCTTTTCTTAATGTGGAGTTCGACGCTTAGTAGCGGTGATGTTATAGAATGATAACTGGTTAAAGTGAATGAACATTGTGTGTACTCACAGAAGATCCGTCGTCGAAGTCCTTGGGAGGATGAGCGGGGACATCGTGACGTGAAATGTGCTGCGAAGAGATAGCGTGCTTATGCTCGTGGTAGTGAGATTCCTCTTGCTTGTGACCACTCTGCACGTAATGAGCTACTGGGACCACTTTCACGGGGGCAACGACTTTAGTGGCCACAGCTACTTCCTCTACTTTCTCAACCACAGGGATGATTCTAACGTAGTCATGTTTGTATTCAACTTTCTTAGGCTCAGCTTTTTGTTCCTTTTTAGGCTCAGGTTTGTACTCGATTTTGTGTTGAACGTGGTGCTCAATTTTGTGCTCAACGTGGTGTTCATGGTTAACATTGTGTTCCTTCTTAAGTTCAACTTTCTGTTCCTTTTTAGGCTCGATTTTATGTTCTTTCTTGTGTTCAACTTTGTGATCAGCTTTGTGTTCATGTCCATAATGTTCAGCATTGTGCTCTTCATGACCGTGATGTTCATCATATCCGTAATGTTGGTGTTCATGAATAAGTTCATGCTCGTGGTGGATTTCATGTCCTTTGTGCTCCTCGTGGCCTTTGTGATCATCATATCCATGGTAGTCTCCTAGCCCATGATGTTCTTCGTGTCCGTGGTGCTCATGGTGGTCGTCATGGTGGTTATCGAAGCGAACGATGCTTTGCGAAGAGTAAGCATGTTCCACAGCTTGGCAAGCGCCTAGAAAGGCGATGACAGCAACAACCTGTAAATGAAACAATAGAATTTGATTATTTTGAAGAAATCGTTAGTTTTATTATTTAAGGCAATGAACCTGTTTTAATATTTTTGTGTAGTTATATTTTTATCTTACTTTTATGAACATTTTGGTATACTTGTTCCAATTGTGTCTGAACTTCTGAAGTCCCTTGGTTGACTGATGTTGAAGTAAAATTGATTGTCCAATTTATACTTTTTAATGTGTAACCTGATCATATCAAAGGCTTTGATAAGCCGGTTTTCAGTAATTTGCTACAGAAAATGGCATTTTGGTGAATGGAGGACAGTGACTTTCGTCTTGCAGATATTTTTGGAAATCTGAGACTTAATTGTTACCGTAGGTCGTCGTCAGGGCGTGTTATTCAATAAATTATGTTCTTGGGTGACCGCGTAAGAAACTGGTTTTAATTTTCGGTCAGTGTGTACAATGTCAACGGCGATTATTCAATATACGTCAGGCGCTTTGAGTCACGATTATGAATATTAATGAACTTTAAATGCAATGCGGGCAAATTGATCCTTTATTATTATATAACGAGTGGTACACTGGTTAATATCATAAAAATTAAATAAAGAAGTAATTTCGACGAATCATGATTCACGAGTGCATAAGGCTACAAAAATCTCAAAAACCAGACTCGTAAAAGCTTGATAACTTAAGAAATACCTAATAATAATATTCCACAACTTTCACACAACGCCATTTAGTCCCAAGCTAAGCAGAGCTTGTATTATGGATACTAGACAACTGATAAACATACTTATATATTTCTAAATACATACATATTATAGATAAATAACACCCAGACACAGAACAAATGATCGTGCTCATCACACAAACATTTCGACGACCTCCGGCATAGCATTCAGGGTCACTAACCACTAGACCAACAGGCCTGTCAAAAAATAGTTTTCAACGGACCAATCGTTCAAATCAGCAAAGGTAATTCCTGGAACATAGGGAATGGAGGACAATACATGGAGTTCCTAGCAAGGCACAAGAGCAATATATGCTTTGTAGAATATGTACTGCAATTGTAATTCTAGTTTGTTATGGTCTAATGGCTGCAATCGCTTCTGCTGAACCCCCTGTTGGGAATTCGATTTCTGAGGTGGGATCAGAAGTTAGAGTTGTGAGTTAGAGAAATAAATTTTACGTCCGGTTAATGGCAATAAGCCCCCTTATTGAAATGTTGAGTAATGTACAGGCCAAACTTTTCTAGGAAAAATGTTTAAAGAACGCTTTGCTCTTTAAAAGCAATTAAGAAAAATTAAACTTCAGTGCTAGAAATTATCACAAAGATAATGATCATTATGAGTCCGAATGAGTGCTACCTTCCCTGGGTGGAACACAAGGGTGCTCCCACATTTATCGACGCGGCAAAAAGCTCGGCTCGGACGACGCGAGCCGATGCGAATGGTATTAGTAACACCCTTATTACGTTGACATAAAGGTTTTTTCGACCGGCTTAAGCCGATTCCGCGTCGTCAAATGTGGGAGCACCCTAAGGGACTGTTACAGACTCATAAGGACTAAAAACTACCCACTGCCTTCGGATATGAAAGCCTAGACGTACTGAGGTGATCCTGGTTTGATGTTTAACAAGGAGTAATGCAGAATGACTTAGATCTAGGTAAATTTCCATACATTTCTCCGCTTGTTACCAGGTAAGTACATAATTTTAATATTTGACCTACCACATGCAGCATGCACCTTGCTCGCATTTTTCTTGGAATCAAGTTCAAAACCTTGCGCAAATTGTATCAAGTTCCTTCATATAAGGTATAATCAGTTCTGAATTAAGCACACTTCTCGTAAGCTTTCAACATCAAGCACACAGTAACTTTAATTTTCCATTATGATTTTTAAGGTAGGAATAGTACTTAAAACTGGGATGGCGTTTATTATCTGCAACTTTTGATGCTGACTGTACCTCTTGTGTAGGACCTTAGTTGCCTACTAATACTTCGGTGCTAATGACGCTATTAATTGCAGGTCATCTGCCTAGCTGTTGCCCTCACTGTGGTCGCCGCGCGGCCTCAAGACGGTCACGATTACCACCACGGTCACGCTATCTCGTCACAGAGCATCGTACTGCACCAAACTCACGAGACAGATCACAAGCCCGTACACCACGAGGAGCACCACGATAACCACTACGAGGAGCATAACCAGGACCGACATGAGGACCACCACGAGGAGAAACATGAAGAACAAAACAACAAATACGAGGAGCAACATCACGAGGAACACCACCGTCACGCCTCCTCATCACAGACCATCAAACAGCACCACGGACACGCCACAGAGAAACACGTCGAGTATTATGTAAGATGAAGTTCCAATGAAGATGCTGGCTTAGGCTTATTTAAATAAGCAATGTTGCTTATTGTTAATGAATGTATTGCAGTCTCATCCCAAATACGAGTTCGCGTACAAAGTGGAGGACCCACACACCGGTGACAAGAAGTACCAACACGAGGCGCGCGACGGTGACGTCGTGAAGGGCGTGTACAGTCTACACGAGGCTGATGGAACCATCAGGATCGTCGAGTACTACGCTGACAAGAAGACCGGGTGAGTGGAAAATATTAAACGCAACGTAATTATTCTATTTCAAATTAAATAATAATTATAGTCACCATACACAAAAATATACAATTGGCTTTGATGTGTAGAGCCCATCTTTTTGTACGATACTCATAGACTATCATACTTTGTTGCTACCGCCAAAGTTTTTCGACTTACAAATTATTATCGGCCTATCACTGCCCAAATCTAGCTTACCGATAGCAAAGTCACCGATGGGTATTTATGTCACCAAGTTAGTGTAGGTCTGGATTTGGTTTAAAGAAAGAGCCCTTCACACACAGGCACATACTAGGTCAGTTTTTGTCTGTGACTTAAATAAAACTAAATCTCGATTCATCATCATCATCAGCCTATAATGTTCCCATTGCTGGGGCACAGGCCTCCTCTCTGTGAGAGGGAGTGGGTCATAATCCACCACGCAGGCCCAGTGCGGGTTGGTAAATCTTTATTACTACAATGGCAATATTACGCTAGCAGAAGAGCTGCTATGACATTTAGTGACAAAGACAAACTTAAAATTCTATCCCATCTGTGAACTTATCTAATTTATGCCACCAAACCTTGCTTAAAAATGTGTTTTTGAAACCAATATAATCTATTGAATAACACTATAAATGTCTTTATGCAGATTCCACGCCAATGTGAAACATGAGGGTCACGCCAAGCACGAGGTTCCTGAACATCATCATCATCATCAGTGATAACCTTCTGACTGACACCTCTTTGACTATTAATAGCTGAGGGTCTAAAACTTTAAGTAATATTCTTAATGATACACTTTTCAGTGTCATTTGGCTAATTCTCCTATTATTCATTCACGAAGTGAAAAATTATTAGGAATATTGCTAAGTGGCCGCTTTAGACCCGTTGTTTATTTGTTTACGATTCACGGATATTTGAATATTGATAAAACTATTTTCTTTTATGCTTAAGTAATGTGATACCTACGCTAAGGATATTGTTGTTGTGATATTGTTACTTCTTTAGTTAATAAATTGAAATTAATTTAATTTTCTTATATGATTCACCCAGATTTTTAACATCGGTTTTTTTTTTGCGAACGTGACAAATGGGTTCGTGCGTGTAACGCATGCATTTTTCATAAATGTCCAAGTTCCTACTTTCAGTTTAATAACAATAAATCTTGATTTTTACAATAGATAACTTAAACTGCCCTTTAATACTACCTTAAAAACGTAGAAAATTCTTGGGATTATCTGGGGCCACGGCCACCCTAACTTCACAAATTCTACATATCAGTAAAAATGTAAGGCTTGGCTGTTTCGCTTCAGAAACTAAATATTCGCATTACCGTCACGTAGCGAAACGGCGAAGCTATAGTACATTTTTACTAATATGTAGAATTTGTGAAGTTAGGGTCGGTAGAGTTAGGCCGTGTAGATTCAGAAGTTTGGCTTCACATGAGATCTGATATCTTTTTCACATGCTAAACACTATGTGGTCGTCTGGCAACATTTTACATGAAATGTTTTTGGTGGGATATTATAATAATAATATAATAATAATAATAATATTCCACAACTATCACACAACGCCATCTAGTCCCAAGCTAAGCAGAGCTTGTGTTATGGGTACTAGACAACTGATAAACATACTTATATATTTCTAAACAAATACATATTATACATAAATTACACCCAGACACAGAACAAATGATCGTGCTCATCACACAAACATTTGTCCTGGGTGGGAATCGAACCCACGACCTCCGGCATAGCAGTCAGGGTCACTAACCACTAGACCAACAGGCCAGCAAATATTATTAAAGATTTATAGAACTTTTTTACCCAAATGTGACAATTTGTCTTTGCTGAAGTTGTGTAATTGATTTCAGCAGTCTTTGTTTGTCCTTTATGTTCCAATGTTGTCTACAGATTACCAGCAATCATGTTGATTGGGTAGATATGCTGATTTGGCTCATATATTGTTAAAAATATTTCAAGTCAAAAATTGATGAATGTAAATGCTCAATAAGGGTAGTAAAATGAACGATGATTACGCGATTTCAGGCAGAAAAAAAAAAACAAAAATTAGCATAGCTACATACATCGTTTCGTCAACTTTAGAATTTGTGTTCATTTATTTCATTTTGACAAATTTTGGAGCAAGTACAGTTAGCAAGGAGATATAAATACTTAAACGAACGAGATGGCACTAGATGACTTGTATAATTCTGTCTCTATCCCACAGCCCAAAGACTCACGCTTTAAGACGTCATGGTAGGCCACCAGAATGCTTATTCTAATCTCACACAATACTGCTTAGTAATAAGTAAGATATATACATATATTTTTAACGTATCGTATGTACTTTTAATACTCAAGATTGGTACACATAATAAAAATAAATCTTCCTTTAAAAAAAAAAACTTACATCATGATAAATTATGATACGTTTATAAACACTAAAACTATCGAAACGCCACCTGCGTATGTATTTAAAATCTTTAATGTATTTAAAATATTTAATATAGATAAGAAACAGAGCTGTTATAAAATAAGGCACCTTGAATTTATGCAAGCCAAGTAGGTACATTTGTTGGGTATTCACCAAAAAGAACATCTTCTGCATGTTTCTGTTTCCCTAGTGTATTTTTATCCGAATTCTACATTGAGTTCTATCTTTCATCATCATCATCATCATCTCAGCCATAGGACGTCCACTGCTGAATATAGGCCTCCCCTTTAGATCTCCACATATACCGGTTGGAAGCGACCTGCATCAAGCACCAAAAACAAATTCATTATTACATATAGTATACATTGTGTCTGGACATGGACTAGCGCACTTTTTTCGAGTTTAATTTTTTTTTTAAGTTATGGAAATGTTAACATTGTTTAATGCATATAATGCAGACGGTAGACATCATTGTTGCCCTTCGAATAAGCCTATTTTTATTTCAGTACGACCAAAACTTCGAGAGATATGATTTTTTTTTAACACTCAAAGAGAAAAAATTAAAATGGCTGCCACAGAGCAGGAAAGTGAATTGGACTCAACTTTAGAGAGTGTTGTTAATTTAATGTAGTTGTTAATAAAGTAATTAGAATATCGCTTACATGTCCGGACACACTGCATATAACATAGTTCTTTTTGACGTTGGGAGCAGTCACCTGCGTATGCGTCAAAAATAGTTAAAATTAACAAATAACTCTCTCGAGTCTGCATGTCATGTATGAAGATCAAAATAGTGGTGAAAAAGCATTATTTTTTAATATTTTAATCGTCAGTCAGTCTCTTCTTCAGTTGTCGATTCGGAGAAGTGATGAAACGGAGTGTAGCCAAAGGTTCTTCATCGTATTACATCGCTAGATAGTGTTGTGGTTGTTGATCTACATTTGCTAGGGAAGCGGACAGTCGTTTCTACAAGACTGACTGACTAGTCGTCCTGTGGTAGTTCTTGTGGGCATTTGTCTATGAAACGGATTGTTTGAAGTGTCCTCGTCTCCATAATTTTACATGGACAGACGCTCTTGTGAAGACCACAGGATCGTGCTGAGTGCAAGCCGCTTCCATCCGGTCCTATTGGAAGACTATAGAGAAGGCCTATTTTCATCAATGGACGTCCTGCGGCTTTGATACTGATGATGAAACCAATAGATTGCAGTCAAAACAAACGATTTTAACGAAAATAGTTTGAATATGTGAGAAATTAAAGCCATAAAGTTGATTTCAGTAAAGTTATTTAATACAACATGGTGGTAGTAACAACTAACATTAAATAACAATCTTTGTAGGTATAGGTGTATCTTAGGTTAAAGAGAGTATCACAGAATCAATGTTGGTGGTGGTGTTCAGGAACAATGTGTATGGCGTGACCTTCGAACTTAACGTTTGCGTTAAATCTGTGAAAGAAAAATGCATTAAAAATTGATACTACAAAGAATTAAAAATAAATTAAGCGTAACACTGAACCGTTCATAGAGATTACTGTATAATACTGTAAAACCATGAAGGAACTCACCCGGTCTTCTTGTCAGCGTGGTACTCGACGATCCTGATGGTACCATCAGGCTGGTGCAGACTGTACACGCCCTTCACTACGTCACCGTCGCGCGCCTCATGCTGAGACTTCTTGTCTCCGGTGTGAGGGTCCACTACCTTGTATGCGAACTCGTATTTGGGATGAGACTATAACAGATGAAACAATTAGCAATTGAATATAATAGATTTGTTGCAGGGTAAAAACTATTAAAAACTTTCATACATAGTACTCGACGTGTTTCTCAGTGGCGTGTCCGTGGTGCTGTTTGATGCTCTGTGATGAGGAGGCGTGACCGTGGTGTTCCTCGTGATGTTGCTCCTCGTGTTTGTTGTGGTGCTCTTCATGTTTCTCCTCGTGGTGGTCCTCATGTTGGTCCTGATGGTGCTCCTCGTAGTGGTTATCATGGTGTTCCTCGTGGTGCACGGGCTTGTGTTCTGTCTCGTGACTTTGGTGCAGTACGATGCTCTGGGACGAGATAGCATGACCGTGACCGTGGTGGTAATCGTGACCATCTTGAGGCAGGGCGGCAGCCACAGCCAGAAGGGTAGCGACTAGAGCAACCTGAATGAAAGATGTCGTTATTATTTTAGTACTTTAATTGGTATTGTATTGTATTGTATAACGGGCTGGTAACCGCAAGTCCACGTCATATGCGCGTATTTTGCGTGCGGTACTGTAATTGGTAAGTAACACTTCACTGATTTCAACTTTGGTTGTTCACTTATACAGTTTTCTCACAGAGAGCGGTGGGAATATACCTACTTAATAGGCTGGTTATGCTTATGGTAGATATCCATTTTTACCGACTTCAAAAAAAAGGAGGTTATCAATTCGACCCGTATGTATGTAATATTATCAGAACTGTCCCGTTTTCATATATGTTAGTCTATATCAGCGTCTGAACAAATGTGCCAAATTTCATAAGTGTATGTATGTATGTTTTTATGTTTGTGCACGCATATCTCCGGAACTACAAGTTCGATTTAAGTAATTCTTTTTTTGTTGTACTAGGTATTGTTCAACTTAGGGTACACTACAAGTTTCATCAAAATCGGTTCAGTAGTTTTAGAGATATGGATTTTTTTATGATGTGACGGATTACAAGATTAGTGCATATGTAAAAAAATTTTGTATTTTACAAGAATTTGGGTTGACTATTTAATAAATAAACTAAAAAGGGTAAAACAAAAAACTTTTCAAAAAAGTAACCGACTTCAAAAACAACAATAAAACAAAAAAGGGTGAAATAACCTAATTAATAACTTCTTTCGGAAGTCGGTGGCTAAAAATCAATGAAATAAAAAATAAAGCCACCGACATCCGAAAGATTTTTGTTTTGTTGTTGTTTTTGAAGTCGGTTACTTTTTTTATTACAGTTATCTTAATAATCAAATAATTCTCTAGATATTCAATACCTTAAAGAACATGATAATGTTGGTAATTGTAGTTCTTTGGAAACTCGATTGTGACTGATATGTTACGTATGGAAGGTCTGTCCTTTTATATGAAACACATAAACGAACAGAATGTGATCCAATTTCTCGCAAACGCGTAAATTAAAACAAACCAAACTTGTTTTTTCTTGAGTTTGGTTGACAATGTGATATTCAAGCAACCTTGAGTAGTGTCCATGGTTTTCCTTTCTCCGAATATTTAAGAAAGTTGTTATTTTCACCAGAAATAAAGAACCAAAATTGAAATGTAAAGCCCTGTGGTTTGACAATTAGTGAAGATGTAGTAACTAATTACGAGTAGTTTTGTTTCTCACAACGCACCTTGTGATGGTTAATGGCGGTTGTTGACTTACCTTCCTATTGCAGTAATAGAATCAAGAAATCTGAGTCTTTCTCGCTGACATCAGTTCATTAGCAAGATTGTTAAACTAGTACTTGGAAGTATTTTCCTAGGGAAAAATGCACAAAAGAATATGAACAATTTTTGTTATTTTATTTTATTCAAGTTATTCCATTCTTAGATATTTAGATTTAAATCATAACAATATAATCAGTTCCTTTAACTGATAACAATTTAGACGTTTCAGTAATGATAATGATGAGGCACGATGTGGTGTGTGCTGTGCTTCACATCAGCGTGGAAGCTGAAAAGAAAATAAACGATTAGAATCTAAAACGTTAAAATAAATTATAGTCTCAATAAGATTGCTTGGAGCTCGTGGCTAAATAATTACAGCCGCACGGGCAAATATTCAAGGTAAAGGAAGAAATTAAATTAGTCTGTAGATGCGTGACTATCAATCATAGCGATATTCCTATGTGTCTCGGAAAGCACTTAAAGCCTTTGGTCTCGGATGTCTTCGTTTGTAGATCTTTGACAGTAATTACTATTAGACAGAACCTCGAAAGTCTAATAACTAGTCTTATCAAAGCATATCCTAAGCCAAACTTCTGAATCTACACGGCCTAACTCTACCGACTCTAACTTCACAAATTCTACATATCAGTAAAAATGTATGGCTTGGCTGTTTCGTTGCTTCATAAACTAAATATTCGCATCACCTTCACGACGGTAGCGAAACGGCGAAGCCATACATTTTTACTGGTATGTAGAATTTGTGAAGTTAGGGTCGGTAAAGTTAGGCCGTGTAGATTCAGAAGTTTAGCTTAACATGAGATCTGGGGCCTTACCACATGCTCTTAACGCGATTCAGTTTATGACCTAAACTGAACTGTTCTTCTAATTCGTACAATGACACCAGCCTAGTAGGCCATGCCATCTGACAGCGATTGTGCCAAACTGAGTCGCAAGTTTTGGTTTCATTCATTCAATTTTGTACTGGTTTGGTACAATGACGTCTTTTATAGCAGCTCAACTGAAACGCTCAAACTGGCAAAATAATCATATGACATTTGATAATTTGATTTCATATTTCGCGCGTAAGTTGAGGCAAATGCTTGACGCCATTTTGATAACGTCAGAATCAGTTTGCTGTGTTAATCGATTATCATTGACAGTCAGCTGTTAACAAGATGCAATGACGCAATATCATGGAGGCAACCGTTTTTTTTTTTGGAATGTTTTTGGCATGGCTTCGAGGCCTTGGCTACCGTTTCGTTTAGTAACAGGGCCAATCTCCAATATTTGAGACTTCCGTTTTGGATAATGACGCCCGATCTTTTATCTACTAGTGCAACCATCCACTGACTACTAATTACATCTAACTTAAATGAAATTAAAATAATTTATATTTTTGTTTTTTGTCAGTGGATGGTTGCACTAGTAGGTAAAAGATCGGGCGTCATTATCCAAAACGGAAGTCTCAAATATTGGAGATTGGCCCACAGCACAAATGGGGAAGGCCGGTCAAAGCTAATTGTAGATGGCGCCACCATAGGTAAGTCCTAATCCGACCAATGGGGTAGTATTTTGAAGCATACGGTGCAAGACTGCCCCGCTTGGGCAGAGCACCGACGTGTCCTCACGGCGGCGATAGGCGGAGACCTCTCGCGCCCGGCATTGGTCGCGGCCATGCTGCGGGGCGAGACGGAGTGGGAAGCGGTCGCCTCCTTCTGCGAAGCAGTCATGCTCGCGAAGGAGGAGGCGGGCCGCGTGAGAGAGAGGACAGTGTCCTCCCTCCGCCCCACCCGCAGTGGTGGACGCCCACGGCGACGGACGTCGCAAGACGATCTCCGGCCACCGTAGGCGCGGGCATGCGGGCGGCGAGTAAAGGGCAACTCGCTGCCCGACCATGGACCATGCCCGGGTCGACGGCGCGTTGTGTTCCACGCGCGCCTCAAAGAGCGTCAGCATGATGACGGGGCCCCCCTCTAGAGGGCCAAAGCCTACCGGGGTCGCGGGACTTATCTCATTACGTGACCCCGGAACATAAAGGGCTGTTGAAGGACACCGTGGATTTTAGTCAGTACAAGTCTGACAGTCCCTCCCGCCCTGCCCGGGGTGGCAGGACTCATTTGATGATTTTACCACGAAAAAAAAAAGCCCGCCATGAACTAATTAAAAATTATTATTTATTTTTTAATTTCTAGATTTAGTTTAATTATGTTATAAATAAATTATTTGTTTTTAACTGCGATAACTAAATATTAAAAATGATCAAAAAGCAAGACATTTCAGTTTGAGTTCATAAACTGCAACGCTGAAAGTCGTACCCTGACTTCCAATATTCTCAGCGATATTTCGATTGTTATAAGTGAATGAAAGATCGCAATTTGTAGCTGAAACGTTTTAAGTGAGAACGAGACAACGCTATTATTAAATAGCGTTGTCTCTTTTTCGCCAAAAACGTTACAAATGACTTTGACAGACTTTGTTTCTTTGGATAGCCTAGGCAGCGCCTAATGAATTCGGCATCATCGTTATTGAAGGGGTCCAACTGACCGCCAAACTGGAGCCTCTTACGTTCAAAAACTCAATAAAAATAAATCATTAGACTATTAGAGAAAACCAAATGCGGTTGAAAAAATGTATGTAGGATAGGTATTATAACTTTAATAGAAAGATTAAAGTACACTTAAGTTGGTTTTTGTAAAAAATCCTCTAAAAAACTTGATATTCATCAATAATTCACTAAACGTTTCATTTATGTTAAAGAAATAGTAACTTTTATTGGATTGCTTATTTTGACAGTTTGAGCGTTTCAGTTGAGCTGCTATACGACGTCAAGGTACCAAATCAGTACAAAATTGAATGAATGAAACCAAAACTTGCGACTCAGTTTGGCACAATCGTTGTCAGATGGCATGGTCAATTTGATATAACTAGCGTTGTCTCTTTTTCACCAAAAAAAACGTTTTTGGTGAAAAAGAGACAACGCTAGTCAGCTACAAATTGCGATCTTTCATTCACTTTTAACAATCCAAATATCGCTGAGCGTATTGGACATCAGGGTACGACTTTCAGCGATGCAGTTTATGAACTCAAACTGAAATGTCTTGCTTTTCAATCGTTTTTAATTAGTTCATGGTAGGCTTGCTGTACCCTGAGCACGAGTTTTCAGTATTTGAAACGTAAAGTAAACTGGAACTTTGACAATTTCAAATTGACAATTTTCAAGGAAAAAATTAGTTCCTTCTTCGCACACCAGAGGCGCTGTTCCATTTTTTCATACAAGAAGCGCTGTAAATACTGAAAAGACGCTGTAAAGTAAAAGAGTGAAAACTCGTGCTAAGGGTACGATTTCTTTTTCACAGGCTAAACATTATGTGGTCGTTTGGCAACATTTTACATGAAATGTTTTTGGTAGTTGTTTTTTTTTTTTTGAATATTTTGTTCCATACTATATAGGAATTATTCCTGTATTGTGGATGCGTTTACAAACATAGAACCTCACATACACGAACAACCAGACCAGGAACAACTCTAGCAGATCATACGAATATTTTGTTCCGTGCGGGGATCGTATCTGCAACACGCTGCTCAACAATAGATCACTCGGCCACTACGCCAACCGTACCGTCAACTCTGGTTTGCGGAGGTCAGATAGCCAGTCGCTCCATGTAAAATACTGATATTTAGCTGCATCCGGTTAGACTGGAAGCCGACCTCAACATAGGGGAAAAATGTGAACACTCACCCACTGTGATGGTCTGCGTGGTAGTGCACATCCCTGACAGAGCCATCAGGCTCATGCAGTGAGTAGTGTCCCTTGACGACGTCACCGTCGCGGTGCTCGTGCTGCGACTTGTGGTCGCCCGTGTGTCCGTCCTCCACCTTGTATTCAAACTCGTACTTAGGGTGAGTCTGAAAATGAACACAGCTTTTAAAAATAGCAATGCGTTTTTTGAGTGATACCTAATCAAAGTAACGTAGTAGTAGTAAGTAAGTAAGTAGAATAACGTAGTAGTCATGATGTCCATGTCCGTGGTGCACTATCTCGTGGTGTCCGTCGTGTCGGTGGATGTACTGGGACGAGTGTCCGTGAGCGGAGACCACCACTACGGCTACAACCATATTGCAGAGCAGCTGAAAGAGAAAATGAGAAATTGGATTGATTCAAACCTTTACCAAACCCCTGTTTGGTAAAGGTTTGAATCAATCCCTAAAAAGCTCCCTAGCTTGGCGCGGCGCGAACGTTAGCGTGGCGTGTGCTTGGCGTGCTTACCTACTTACTTTAAAAATAATACGTAAGACGCCACGTTAGTGCCGCGGCGCTTAGCAGAACGACCCACGCTAAGGATACGCACGTACTGTTTGCCAAAACCTTAACATTTTTCTTCCTTATCAAAATATTTCCTCGACAAAATAATCGAATCAGACTGATTTTTTTACTGCTATACCGCTTGTTGTACCGTCTCATTACATACATACCTTGAAGAACATATTGGTGCTATTGTTGAAACTATGTCCAAGAGTGAACTGATACATAACTTCTAAACCTCACTTCTTTTATATGACTTTAAAATAATACATTCAAGGTAGTATTGATTTCTCTCAATTAAGCCGCATACAGTAAGAGTGTTACGCTTTGACATTAGCTATTTCTTAAAAGCTATTATTAAACATAATTTAGTTTTTGTTTGCATGATGTTAGATCATTCGTCGTGCACCAATCTAGCAACTAAAGATAAGGGCGGTAGTAATTCCGCTTAGCAGATTATTAATATTTATTTGTGTTATATTATAAAACTGTAATCTGAAGACAATACAAGCGATAGTCACACATCTTTTATTTTTATTAATTTTCTTCTGTGTAAGCTTAGGCATTGTAGACTATGTCTCTGTCTCCTCTGACCCCGAGTAGATAATTAAGAGCAAGTTCCTATCTTTAAAAAAAACTACATTGTAGTGTAGATGTAGTTTTTATGCTGTTTTTGAAATGAAAACTTCTTAAGCGGCGTTGTACACTTTTTTGTAATGGGTAAAAATGTAAAACTCGCTTCAGGGTCACGTGACCCTGATCGAAAAAGCGTAAGACGTAATTTAAACAAGCGCCATCTATCGCTCTTTGCGTGAACCACGTAGAATGATTAAATTTGTAAGACGAAAAGGCAAACGATAGCTTGCATTTTAATCGTGCAATGCCATCTATCGAGCATATATGAAAACATTTCTGATTTGACCCCTGTACGACACAAACAAAATGTAACAAAATTCTTTAATTTCATATCTGTACCACTCCAGTTTTAAAACATAACAGAGTAATAAAAAAGTTTTCACTTCTACCGGCACTCCCGGAGTGCAATCCGTCGTTTTATTTAAAAAAAAAAAACGTTGCCCCACACTAGGAATTTCCTCTGTCCTAGTGTGGACTAGGAATTTCTTCCTTTATCGTGGGTGCGTTTACAAACATAGAAACTCACATACACAAACACCCAGGACCCGAAACAACGATTTGTAGATCATACAAATATTTGTTCCGTGCGGGAATCGAACACGCGGCACCCTGCACCAGTCAGCGAAGTTAAACGCAGGTTCCGTAGAACTTCATATTTTTGATGGACGCAGGGCGGTGGAAGTCCAGCGGGCTTTACTCAGGCATAAAATGTTTAGTATTACTACTAAATATAATAGCATAATGTACAAAATTCAAGTTTCTATAATAGTGTGAGTTCCTTTTAACCGACTTCTAAAAGAGGAGGTTACTGAATTCGACCGTATAGTATATGCTTTTTAGGGTTCCGTAGCCAAATGGCAAAAACGGAACTCTTATAGATTCGTCATGTCTGTCTGTCTGTCTGTCTGTCCGTCCGTATGTCACAGCCACTTTTTGTCGAAAGTATGAGAGCTATCCTGTTGAAACTTGGTAGGTAGATGTATTATGTGAACCGCATGAGGATTTTCACACAAAAATAAAAACAAAACAAATTTTGGGGGTGGCCCCATACTTAGAATTGAAACTCAAAATTTGTTTTTTCACCAAACCCATACGTGTGGGGTATCTATGGATAGGTCTTTAAAAATTATGTTGAGGTTACTAATATAATTTTTTTCTAAACAGAACAGTTTGCAAGAGAGACACTTCCAAAGTGGTAAAATGTGTGTCCCCCCTCCCTGTAACTTCTAAAATAAGAGAATGATAAAACTGAAAAAAATATATAATGTAGTGCTCAACAAAAACTACCAACGAAAATTGGTTTGGATGAGATAGATTTAGCAGTTTTTGAGATATAGTACATTTTCAAAAACCGCAAATATAACTTTGCCATTCATACAAACACTATGAAAAACAAAGTTATTTTTATTGTTTGTGTATATTACTTACTAATCTCAATATAATTATATCCCTAATCTACGCTTGCTACTACGGAACCCTTCATGGGCGAGTCTTCGCAGAACTTCGTCGTTTATTTTTTTTTTAATTTGATGATTCTTTTTTTGTTTGAAAGAATATATTTCAGAGGTGGTCCCATGATAAGAAAATCAAGGTTTGTTGATGGAAGACCAGAGAAATCGAGGGAAACTTTCAAAAATAGTAGGGGCGACTAGTGCGTTTGTAGGATTTTTCATTAAGAATTTTAAAGCACTACAATCTAATAAAGATCTGGAGTTGATCTGATGATGGAGCCGAGAGACAGTCGAGGGAACTCCTCAATGATTCACGGCACCTATCTTGTGTTTGAGCTTGATTAATTTGTATTGATAAGAACTTTACACCTAGATGGGTTGTAACTGTCATTAGGGGTCTGATGATGAAGACGAAGAATTTTACATGGAACGACTGCCTGTCGGACCTCCACAACCCAGTAACTGGCTAATACGATACCCCATGGTAAGACTGGTTGTCAGACTTTTAGTTTAGAGCTTCTGACTAATAGTAACGACTGTCAAAGATCTACAAATGACAGCCGGGACCAACGGCTTTACGTGCTTTCCGAGGCACGGAGGAAACTCGCTATGACACATGGTCACCCATCCACAGACCAACCTCGGCAAGCGCGGCTTAACCCGGAAGATCGGCCTGTGCGGCTGTATTTAGTTATGTATTTGACAAAAATTTGGGTTGAATATTTAAACTTAAAAGGGTAAAATAAAAAACTTTTTCAAAAAAAATTGTAACCGACTTCTAAAACGACCACGAAAAAGGATAAAATAACCTATGAAATTTTCTTTCGGAAGTCGAAAACATAATGAAATAAAAAAGCATAGCCACCGACTTCCGAAAGAGTATTAATGGTTCAGAAAACTTCACGCGGGAGTCCGACAGGCACTTGTCAAGTCTTTTTGATGGTATTTAATGTAATTTATTGCTACTATTAGAATATCTATGTCATTAAAGTACAATAATCTTTTTAATTTTATACTAATCACGAAATTAAAAAAATGCTATTTACGCACTATTACTTTAGGCTTTCACTAATTATTTTAGGTGAAATCTTTCATCGTTCGATAGTGAGGTATGAAACATGTGTGTTTCATATCTCACCACCGTACGATGAAAGATTCCACCTTCAGTTGCAGACTTTTCGGCTTCATGTTATTCAACCATCACTATACGAATCATGTAATTGGAAAGCTTGTCATTTTAAAAATCTGATTTTATCATGAGACCATTGAGACGCCAGTCAACACTCGAGTACCCAAAGGTGTCTTTTCCACAAGAGTTCGTAAGTATCATTGGGGCATATCAGCGGGACTAACGAATTACCGTGACCCCGGAACGTAAAGGGCTATTAAAGGTCACCGTGGATTTTGGTCAGTACGAGTCTGACAGTCCCCCTCCCGCTCTGCCCTGGGTTGGAGGACTCATTTGATGATTTTACCACGATAAAAAAAGTATCATATATTATTTGATATTTTATAGATAATTCCAAAGATTTGTTATTATCTAGAATACATGAATGAATTTCTGATTGATAGGCCTGCTACGTGGTTGGAACCTACCACAAACAGGGTTTGAGGGTTGGTACTTTGTCTTGTTTGTTTATAGGTTTATTATTTTAAATTCATCAACAGGTAAAAATCGGAATCCATAGAAAGATCCGCTACAAATTTGTTATTTCTTTTAATAGTTCAGCCCCAAGGATGGACCCCATAAAGAACAAGAATAGAGCAATTTAATGTTTTGTAAAGGTCATGAGGACCTGTAAGAGGTAACTATAATATATAATCAAATAAGTTTTCTAAAAATGTACTACAAAACTTTAAAAGGGCAGATAATAAATTTAGCAATATTTTATTACTTCACAGAGTTGAAGGTAGTGCATTATAACACATTATAACTTTCTGAAGCAGCTTTTAAAAATAATAGGTTTCACAAAACAGGTACAGCATGGGTACAGCTGCTTGCTATGATGAAATTTTACTGACCAATAAAGAGTTGAAGATGACATAAATGACAGAATGACATGAACATTTGAAAATTTAAAAATCAAAATTGATCCATGTAGAAAGAGCTGAAATCAACAGAGGAGGTAGCATACAGATTCAGTTATAGTTGTATGAAAGTTTTAGCTTGAAAGAAAACGACGAACAACTAAGAAAACTAGGTAAAACATAAAGTCCTCCTGGTGGTGGTACAGTTAGATTTAGTTTTAGCCCATTCATATTGTATGTGTTATAAAATGTAAGCAAAACTTGTTTTAAAATGTTTTATTTTCATAGAAAAAAGTTAACATGACATTTTAATAAGATATACTCTATAGAAAATAATAGAGTTTTGGTTTCCTAGCTAACAATGATAACAATTTTCACTAATGATGATGGTGAGGCACGATGTGGTGTGTGCTGTGCTTCACATCTGCGTGGAAGCTGGGGAGAAAAAAAAACTTAATGAGAAAAAAAAACGGACAAAAATGAAAATTAAAAACAAAATCAACAGATTAAGTCTGTGTATTATCTAGTTGAAAACGTTGCTACACTCACCCGCTGTGATGGTCTGCGTGGTAGTGCACATCCCTGACAGAGCCATCAGGCTCATGCAGTGAGTAGTGTCCCTTGACGACGTCACCGTCGCGGTGCTCGTGCTGCGACTTGTGGTCGCCCGTGTGTCCGTCCTCCACCTTGTACCCGAACTCATACTTAGGGTGAGTCTGAAAACGAAAATGTTCGATACGAGTAAGCTTTTATTTTAGCGTGGTAAAATCATCAAATGAGTCCTCCCACCCAGGGCAGAGCGGGAGGGACTGTCAGAATTGTACTGACTAAAATCCACGGTGTCCTTCAATAGCCCTTAACGTTCCGGGGTCACGTTAATTCGGGAGTCCCGCGACCCCGGCAGGCTTTGGCCCTCTAAAGGGGGCCCCGTTATAATGCGGACACTCTTTGAGGCGCGCGTGGAACATAACGCGCCGTCGCCGACCCGGGCATGGGCCATGGTCGGATAGCGAGTCGCGCATTACTCGCCGGTCGTATGCCCGATACGAATAAGCTTAGAAAATTAAATTCTTTTAACTTCTTAAAGTCAAATAGTGCTGTAGTAGCTGTACTGACGTAGTAGTCATGATGTCCATGTCCGTGGTGCACAATCTCGTGGTGCCCGTCGTGTCGGTGGATGTACTGAGACGAATGACCGTGAGCGGAGATCATCGCAACGGCTACAGACACCAAGCAAAGTTCCTAGAAACAAGGCAATTAAAAATGCTTTACGATCTTCAAGAAGATTAAAGATGATAACCACAGCTGAGAGAGACAGCTGTCTCTGCTCCCACGATGACAATATTGGATTGGCATAATGTAATCGCTCTCCAATGAGAGGGAGGTTTCACGCAAAGCTCGGCTCAGATGGCGTTACCAGCGCATAATGTCATCTACTGTATGATTAACTCGAACTCGAAGGACGGCTAAAACTCGCAGTGAAACTCCCTATTGGCCTCATGTAGATATTCCATAAGAATTTGTTAAATAGATCAATGAAGAAATCGGA
This sequence comes from Agrotis exclamationis, assembly GCA_950005045.1. NCBI lineage: Eukaryota > Metazoa > Arthropoda > Insecta > Lepidoptera > Noctuidae > Agrotis > Agrotis exclamationis. The sequence continues at coordinate 9,107,728 of OX465420.1, read as the reverse complement.
AGATATTCACATGATAATGTGTTTTTTATCCTCTTGACTTGAATATCTATACCAGAATAATTTACCTTGAAGAACATGTTGTCCTGTTGTTTAAGGCTCTGTGAATGTTATAAAACTAAGTCCAAGAGTGAACTGATACCCAACTTGTGAACCTCACGTCTTTTATATGACTTAAAATAATGCATTCAAGGTAGTATTGATTTCACTCATAATAGTTATGGCTGCTAAATTGTTACGAGTGTTGCGCTGTGACAATTAGACATTTCGCAAAGTTTAACTGAATTGGTAATTTGATTGGTCTCTGATACGTGGTGATTAGTGTTGAAGAACGCGTCATTTTGTTTCCGTCATCGTTCACTTCTTATTTGCGTCTATTTCAGGAGTCATAATGTGATTACGGTATCACAAAAATACTGCGAAAATTGCATTTTTGTGCATTAAAAAGTCGGAGATTACATTCTTTAAGCACTTTTTGACTCTTAAATTAGACGCGAGGGATTGGGAAAAAGTCGCGTTCTTCAACACTTAAGCTATTGTCAAACTGACAGACGAACCGAATGCGTGGCGTAGTGATTTGTTTGTAATGTATGGAATTGTTTGAAGCCTGTCACATAGACTATCGGATCGTTTTCGCTTTTTTATATGACAGGATTTGGTTCGGTTCGCTATCGCCTGTCTGTTTGACAAAAGCCTGAACGATTGGGACAATCTCAGAACATTAAGGGACAACTGTCCCAGTCGTTAATAGTTTTAATGCCGAGATATTAAAGAGCTGTAACAACTCATTTAGCTCATGTCAGTTTATTTTTAAGGGTGGCAACTCCTATTGACATGCAAACCAATGCAGCTCTGCTGCAATGACTACCAGCTATATCATTACTGTAAAGCACCCGTTATGAATGAAATGGGCCTATAATTATTTTGTTTTTGGATTTATTCTAGTATCATAACAATTACATTAACAATATTCAACGAGTCATTTATAACAAATAATATCACAGAATCAATGGTGGTGGTGGTGTTCAGGTACAATATGCTTGGCATGACCCTCGCGTCTCACGTTGGCGTTGAATCTGTAAATGGACAAAACTTAGTAAAAAGACTATAAATAAGGTAGTCATAGATTGAAGTTTACATCTTCTCTTCTGGGCAAAAGAATACCCCTGGATCACAAACACTCGCCGATAGAAAAAGAAAAAAGAAAGTTCAGCAGGTATGCTTACCCAGTCTTCTTATCAGCGTGGTACTCGACGATCCTGACTGTGCCATCTGCGTCATGTAGACTGTACACGCCTTTCACGACATCACCATCGCGGGATTCGTGCTGAGATTTCTTGTCTCCGGTGTGAGGGTCCTCCACTTTGTACGCGAACTCGTACTTAGGATGCGACTGTAATCAAGAAAAATTTAGTTAGTGAAATGTTTTCTATGGGGAGTAAGAGTTCTAAATTCTGATTTGAATGTTAACATACATAGTACTCGACGTGTTTCTCTGTTGCGTGTCCGTGGTGCTGCTTGATGCTCTGTGATGAGGAGGCGTGGCTGTGGTGGTGGTGGTAGTTGTCCTGTGCAGATACCGCTGCAACTACCACGGTGATGAGGAGAATCTATTCAAATTAAAACCAATATTAGAACTAGAATGTCTATAATTTTAAAGGACTGTACCTACCTGTACCAGTACGAAAGTAGTCAACTTACTTTAGTGAACATTTTGCGTTCTTGTTATTATGTTGCTTACTGTGTAAATACTAAATGTAAACTGATAATCTGTAAATGTAGAATCTGTGCTTTTATACCCTTACTTAAAACACTAAAAAACGTAAGTTATGTTGATAAGTTTGTTAACAATTAAATATAACCAGTTTTGGAACCAGATTGATTGTGATATAATTATTTTTATTCTTAATTATCAATCTTGACAAGGTGAGTGCTTTTACATTTCTTCACGTTGAAAAGTGGAACAACTCTTATTTTATGTTATTATGTCTAAATACCACAAATACATAAGTACCTATAATTACCTAGGTATTGGGCTTGAATCCTAAGGTACCTTAACAGGTTGCAAACTACGAATATATTAGGCACGTGTTTTATGATGATCAAAATAAAAATCATTTGAAATAGCCCGCTCTTTGAGTTTGACAGTGTTTGCAATATTGTATTCATTTAAAAAGTCAAATCTACTGTTTTTTTTAACCATATTCTCCCTCTGCTGGGTAAAGGTCTCTTTACAAACTGCTTTTCAAATCGTAGTTATATTTGGTGTTCCTATAAATCAAGTTCTAGCTGTAAGTTATGCACCTGAAGATTCTCTCGTAGCTGGCAGCCGCATTTTATCGTGCGTGTTTGACTTAACAACTTGTTGAATTTGTTTCTTCATATTCTTTTTGTCCCCATTCCCACAACCACTTAGTGTTTTTTTCAACAAACGTCGACCTATTACAACTACTATTATATAATATTTACTTCGTCTTGCGTCGCGTCGCGTCGTATTCGCGACAATTGCGACGCGACGCAACGCGACACGAAGTAAATATTATAACAGTAGTTGAAATAGCTTGAATCGCGTCGCGTCGCGTCGTATTCGTCGCTCATGCAGGACACCGCGTCACCCAGGACACCGCGTTGTCACCAATAAACGTCGCGCGTCGTGCGTTGAAACAAAGGCAAAGTTGGGCGTCCAGGCAAAATGCAGCGTTTGACGGGTAAATAAAACACCAATATTTATGTATAGTCGTGTTGTATTGTGTATGTTCATTTTTCACAATCAGAATATGCCTTCTTTTGGCGTCAACTGAATAACTTCGTGTCCACGTAAGCGCAATGTCGAGCAGATTATGCTTGACCAGAATAAAATTATAAATATTTTGCATATTGTTTAAAGCTGGTAGTTAGAAAATAAGTAAGTAAGTATAGTAGATAATATTACACAAGGTGCACCTCGCCAGTTCGGTTATACTTGAGAACTTGGCTTAACACGCTACCGCTTGTCTAGATACACTCATGCACACAACCAATATGAATAACAGCTAGAAAACAGTATTTATTTATTTATTTATTTATTTAAACTTTTACGTACAATTGTGGTACATAAGGCGGACTTAATGCCACAAGGCATTATCTACCAGCCAACCTTTGGGTCAAAAGGAGAAGCAGTTGGAATAGGTACAACAGTAGGTACAATAAAAAACAACTAAAACTACTACATCTAACTATGGCTATTTATAAATAATATATACGAATACATATGAAAATATATACGAATATTATACATAGCTTTAAATGCATATAACAAATATTAGATAAATAAATTATAACAATATACTCAGATATAAATACAATATAATATATAATATGACGACGACCATTATCACTAAATGGAAACCTAAGGAACGAGTGTTTTTAAAAAGTATTCCCGAACTTGGCGTTTAAAAGAAAATTTACTCTTAGCTTTTTTAATGTCAAGAGGAAGCGCATTCCAAAGTTTAATTGCCGTAACCACGAAGGAATTGGAAATAAAACCTGTACGGTGAGAAGGTATCTGAAGGAGCAAATTTTCAGCAGCACGAAGGTTACGATTGTGCGAGCTACCCAGGATCTGAAAAGAACTTTTTAAATAATTAGGAGCGCAAGGATCGTTAATAATAGAGAAAAGCAAGCAGAGTGATCTGAGGGATCTTCTCTGGCGGATAGGCAGCCATTTAAGCTGAGAACGATAACTGGATATGTGATCATATTTTCGAAGTCCAAATATAAAACGTATACAATTATTCAGAAGTCGATCCAATTTGTTTAGAAGGTTTTGGGAAACGTCAGAGTAACAAACATCCGCATAATCAATAATAGGGAGCACAAGAGCCTGGACAAGCAGTAACTTAGTAGAAGACGGAAGAAAGTGCTTAAATCTATAGAGAGATCGCAGTGAGGCAGAAACGTTCCGACTTACCAAATTGACTTGCTTTTCCCAGCTAAGTCGATCGTCGATATGCAAACAAACAGTAGGTACTGGGCTCAGGATCAGTTTCGTATAAGCACTTGTGCAGTCGGCAGTTCAGCAGTAAAGTGGTCAATTTTACGAGTGACTCCTAATGCTATTACGCGATGAGATCACTAGCACAAAACTATTCAACTCAAAAGTTATATTTCAAAAAAATATTGTAGTTATCCTCATGGGTGATCTTACAAGTTCTTTGTTTCTTCCAAGTCCAAGATAATGCCAATGTTCGGCAAAACTCAAGTTAGCAGGAAAGTAATTAAGTAGGTAACTTTATTTAAACTAAGCGTAGTTACTAGCTTTGATTAATTTGATTTGCACTTGACTGGTTTATATCATCAAAATGTGACAATTCTAACGATTCAAGAACGTAAACAGGGTGTATGATGCTCTCAACACCTGCAAAAAAAATATAGTATCTTTTAGAACATACACAGTACTCAACAAAAACTTTTAATGTATCAAGGTTGGATCGAGGTGCATTACTTGTATGAAGGTGTCCAAAGACATCGGGATGACGTAAGCGATGCGAGGGGCCAGTGGCTGATCACTACACTGCATCATCACGAGGAGTTGTCTTCGGAATCGTGGTGACAGGCTCAACCAGTCACAGCCATAAATTGACTGATTCACCAGTTCGCGCTGAAAATAAACTCACCTACGCTACACAATGCCCTGTTCTAGGTAAACTATACTCAGATACTACGCTTTGTTAAGTTCTCAGAAGTCACTATTGCTCTTAAGCAGCCAATTTATACAAGATTGAAATGGTATCTACTGTATGCGCTGTAATCTACAAAAGGTACCTCAAACTTAAGTTGTGTCCCGAAATAGCAGTAAATAAACAGCTGAGCTAGCATACAACCCAAATACACGGCCATAGACGCGAACTCCGCTGAAGCTATGCTTAGCTAGAAGAACAAATAAAAGTTTTTTTAGTATTTCTCAATGTAAGTAGATAAATTGATCATATAAAGGTGCTGATAGACTTGAACATTTACTCGTAACAGAACATCAAGCATTCACTGATTTTAATTTTGTCGAACTGAACCACGAAGCGTAGAGCCAAACATCGCTACGCATTTTAGGATCTTTCTGGCGAACGCTCTAGTCGATAGACAATTTTTTTTCTTCATGAAGATGACAGACTTGACAGTAGGCTCGACGCTCTAAAATTCGCAAGAATGTTTTTCAAAAGCGATCTGCTCAAGTTTATCAGCGCCTTAAAATAGGATCACGTATTTACCCCCACAATTTTGTACATCGTCATGCATATGACCCAGGCACTCACAAAGAATTGGAACACCATTGCTTCCCCAAATATTGACTCCACTTCTTTTGCAAACCTGGTAGGTAACACGGAATAAGTTATTGAGATACTTATTATAGCGGCCATACACCATACTGCCTATCGTACAATCGGAATGACGATCGATTTGATCAAATTGGCAGTTCGTCCATATACACCATACACCATACTGCCTATCGTCCAATCGGCATGACGATCGATTTGATCAAACTTCAAATCGGCAGCAGTGATGCCAGCTTAGCAACTTTATAGCTAGATCTAGCTATTATTCGGTGACCGACAGCTACAATTTTATAAAAGTTGTGGCTTAACTTTTTAGCTACTGTTTTACCGACTTGTTTTTTTACCGGTCTATCCCACTGGTGGGAATCAGTTGGTAATACAAGTGAAGGTCGGAAAACATTTGCTTATCGTTAAGCAAATGTTTTCCGACCTTCAAGCGATTTTTGACCTTATTGACATTTATGCAAACACCGGATTTTAATGAAGGAGCAATGTTAGCTAACAAGAATGTGAGAAAAAACAAACTAAATTTTAAATGTCAATAAGGTCGAAAATCGCTTGAACCAGTTTTTTCCACTCCACTCCACTGTAAAAAGTGTCGTGACAATTTTTTCCGCCTAGCCCCCTTTCGCAACGCGCCATAAGGAACTTCGTTCCAAAAAAATAAACGTTTCGAATTGAGAACCTCCTCCTTTTTTTACGTCGGTTAAAAAGTAGCTACCGAATATTAGCTAGATCTAGCTATAAAGTTGCTAATAGCGGCCATACACCATACTGCCTATCGTACAATCGGCATGACGATCGATTTGATCAAATTGGCAGTTCGTCCATATACACCATACACCATACTGCCTATCGTCCAATCGGCATGACGATCGATTTGATCAAACTTCAAATCGGCAGCAGTGATGCCAGCTTAGCAACTTTATAGCTAGATCTAGCTATTATTCGGTGACCGACAGCTACAATTTTATAAAAGTTGTGGCTTAACTTTTTAGCTACTGTTTTACCGACTTGTTTTTTTACCGGTCTATCCCACTGGTGGGAATCAGTTGGTAATACAAGTGAAGGTCGGAAAACATTTGCTTATCGTTAAGCAAATGTTTTCCGACCTTCAAGCGATTTTCGACCTTATTGACATTTATGCAAACACCGGATTTTAATGAAGGAGCAATGTTAGCTAACGAGAATGTGAGAAAAAACAAACTAAATTTTAAATGTCAATAAGGTCGAAAATCGCTTGAACCAGTTTTTTCCACTCCACTCCACTGTAAAAAGTGTCGTGACAATTTTTTCCGCCTAGCCCCCTTTCGCAACGCGCCATAAGGAACTTCGTTCCAAAAAAATAAACGTTTCGAATTGAGAACCTCCTCCTTTTTTTTACGTCGGTTAAAAAGTAGCTACCGAATATTAGCTAGATCTAGCTATAAAGTTGCTAAGTTGGTATCACTGCTGCCGATTTGAAGTTTGATCATTCCGATTTGATCAAATCGGCATGATCATGCCAATTTGATGGATTCCACGCCCACACACGGTCAAATCTAACTGATCAAATCGGCAGCGTCATGCCGATTGTACGATAGGCAGTATGGTGTATGGCCGCTATTAGTCGATTTATCGTCGTAAGTGTAAGAACAAATTTATAAATTATGCGGAAGTTTAAAATTTCACTGGTAACCTTTCCGGCGTTAATGCACTGGCCGCTATGTGACTTAATTAAGCCGGCACAACTTATCTCTTTTGAAAAGCTAATATTTACAGTATCGTGGCGTCTATAGTTTTGAAAAATTAGTATTTTCAGTATTGTGGCGTCTACTGTGATGTGAAACAAATGCAATTTACCGTAGGATTTGTACATAATGCAACACGCATTTCTTGAGTTCCTCCTGTATCTCTGTTTTTTCTTTGTCTTCGTCTTTGTAAAAAGAATATTGAATAGGTCTTTTACATAATGTGTCTATTTTTTCAGTGTCGCTTACAACCACCAATTGTTCCAGATTTGAGCGAAGAATCTGTATTTGTATACTAGCTTGCGCGTAGAACGCTACGATCGTGCAGTCCATTGATACATTGCCATAAGCTTGGAAAGTTATAAGAAAAATCATGTATGCCAATGCCAGCGAGAATCTAAAAAGTAAAATACCTAAATTTATTATTTCACGACGATAACATTTTGGAAATTTTATCTACTATATAAAAATAAGTCGGGTTTTTCTTCCTGACGCTATAACTCCAGAACGCACGAACCGATTTCCACGGTTTTGCATTCGTTGGAAAGGTCTCGGGCTCCGTGAGGTTTATAGAAAAGAAAATTCAGGAAAAAAAATTTTCTTCTTCTTTTAATCACCAAACGAAATGTTACATAAAACGAAGCCATTTGGTGGCGAAACGGAGTTCGCCGGGTTTGCTAGTTTTGCTATAAAAGTAGGATATGGCTTCTTAATAAAAATTAAAAAAAAAATGCATTTATTTCGACTTTTAGGGACTATCTACTATACAATTTAAAAAATGAGGTACACGATCTAAAAAAAATTGGTAGTAGGTACTTAATTTAAAAAAAATATCCCACTTACGCTAGCGTGCTCGAAGTATCGAAAGGAAAGTATCCAGTAAACTGAACTTCAGTGCCAAGAAGTCTATTAACGATTGGGAACATAGCCCATAAGGTTCCACAAGTGAATATAGAAATGTGGTACAAAGTGAGTAGTCGAGACGCCACCAAGGCGTTCCATTTCAGCACTTCAACGTGGTAAGCCTTGCTGGCTGCAAAATTAGGTCCTGTGGAAGATGTTAAAGTCTGAGGAGCAGCTATGTCTTGGGATTCGCTCCTTCCCCTCAGTAATTTAGTTCATCATCAGCCTAGCCTTTTCCCAACTATTTTGGAGTCGGCTGTTAGTCGAACCAGATGCAGCTGAATATCAGTATTTTATATGGAGCGACTGCCTATCGGGCGTCCACAACCCCGTAACTGGGTAATACGATAGCCCATGGTAAGACTGTCAGACTTAGAGCTTCTGAGTAACGACTGTTAAAGATCTACAAATTACAGCCAGGATCAACGGCTTTACGTGCTTTCCGAGGCACGCAGGAGACACGTACCTAATTAATTATTGCTGAATATCTCGTCAGGGTCATCATTGGGGCAATTTATGGCATAGTTCTTTTTTTTATACCATCATGAAGAGATGGATTCAGGAACTAAGAAAATGCTTTCCCTATTTGGAAGCCACCTTCTTCTTTATTAATACATATTATTAAAGAACCTCCTCATGCCTAAAAAGTTAGTAGTATTAAAGAAAATTACGGTGCTTAAATTATAAGTCAAACCGTTAATGATGTCGATTAACTTCTCAATACGGTGGCTCCTGTGCCTCAATTCACGTAACAGAAGAAGTGACGTTGCAGTGCAGTTGCAGTTAAGTTTCGATCAAAACAACGCTTTTCGTATTCTCTACCGCTGTCAGACACGCTCGCGTCAAGTTCGCGTCACGCGAGCGCGTTATCGGTATTCTACTGTTGCGCGTCTTTGGTGCGTGTTTTGGATCGCAACATGATTGGTATTCTACTATTCGTTTGACGTCTCAAAATGACAGCATACAAGTTTCAATTCGATCAACGTTTTAATGTTATATTCATTGAAATGTAACCGATTCCATTCGATTACTTAGTGGGCAATCATTTTTAGTGTTCCGTAGCCAAATGGCAAAAACGGAACCCTTATAGATTCGTCATGTCTGTCTGTCTGTCTGTCCGTCCGTATGTCACAGCCACTTTTTGTCGAAAGTATAAGAGCTATCCTGTTGAAACTTGGTAGGTAGATGTATTATGTGAACCGCATTAGGATTTTCACACAAAAATAAAATCAAAACAAATTTTGGGGGTGCCCCCCATACTTAGAATTGAAACTCAAAAATTTTTTTTTCACCAAACCCATACGTGTGGGGTATCTATGGATAGGTCTTTAAAAATGATATTAAGGTTACTAATATCATTTTTTTCTAAACTGAACAGTTTGCACGAGAGACACTTCCAAAGTGGTAAAATGTGTCCCCCCCCCCTGTAACTTCTAAAATAAGAGAACGAAAAAACTAAAAAAAATATATGTAATGTAGACTTCAACAAAACTTTCAACGAAAATTGGTTTGAATGAGATACAGTTAGTACTTTTTGAGATATAGTACATTTTCAAAAACCGCAAATATAACTTTGCCATTCATACAAACACTATGAAAAACAAAGTTATTTTTATTGTTTGTGTATATTACTTACTAATCTCAATATAATGATATCCCTAATCTATGCTTGCTACTACGGAACCCTTCATGGGCGAGTCCAACTCGCACTTGGCCGGTTTTTTTTATCTCCTATGGCCACACCATGAGAAAGTTTGGTACAGTTTGGTTGTCGTACAGTTCACGCGCAGCTTACGCGCAGTTCAAAGATTACAAGAATACCGTTTATCACTCGAACTTGAACTTAACTGCAACTGCACTACTACTTCATCGGTGCGTCATAAAATTACGTGAATTAGCCTTCTGATATTGAAGGCGGCTTGTTTCCCCAGCGAGTTCAGAGTGGTGAGCAATATGAACAGCGTGTCCACTATCAGATCAGTGCTGTGCCGGACCTGATACACGAGGGAAGAACATAATAATAATACACTAGACTATATAAATGGGCTGTTAGAGAACGCTTCCTTCCTTATCACACAAAAACTAACATAAACCTTATTACGTATGCCAAGGGGTAGAAAAAGTATTTCGGCTTAAAATCACACCAGGAATAGTCATTTTATAACGACCATTATTAACCCTTGGGTGGTCCTTGGAGTAGTCCATTTGCTACGTAGGATCAGCACTAGCCTATCGTCAAATAAAATTTAACACAATCTGTGAAAGGATTATGAGCAGGCCGTTTGTTGCAGATGTTGCATTGAATTACCCCGTCTACATTTTTTCATTTAGATAATTTTGAGATTGATGAAATTTTAATGGTGCTGGTCTTTTATCTACCTCATAAAGATATCCGATGACCCTTAAAAAGCCGAAGTAATCCCACTATTAAAACTTGATCCTTTTACCTGAATTACTCTTATAACGTGTTGTAAATTGTACGTCAAAACAAAAGTCCAAGACAAGACACGATATACGTTATGTAAAAATTGTTTCGTAGAAGACAAAGGCTTCAAAACAATTTTGAAGTAGCCGACCCTGGCCAGTGCATCGAAGTGAGGTCGGAATCCTTGTGGAGTACGATACTGTGTCCGCCATTTTGCAAAAAATGTAAAAGACTTGATGTTATGATCAATTGAAGTGTTGACTACTTGGGGCTGTTCTCTGAATAAGTAGTAATAGGTACTTAGATTTCTGTTAATTGTGTATTGGGGTGTCAATTTGAAATAGTGTTGTTACCTATTATTAACTCCGAAGCTACAGAGTGTTTCAATTTTCGAAGGCGTGCAGTAATCTTATAGTGCCTCGCCTACCTTTTTTAATTTTGGTACTGTTATGGTTATTCATACCTATCAATGCCTCATTCAGGTATAAATATTCGTGTGCAAGAACACTTTATGAAAGTACTGCAATTCGTTTTGGCTAAGAATTACAGAGCGTGTAGCCACACCGACCGTAGCCACAGTTTAATATTATTAACATTGTTATCATTGTTAAATTGTGTCATAAAATTGCGTGAACTACCGTCTTGTTATCCACAATACTAAATTTAATCAAGGTAGTGTACCACGAAGACCGAACCCACGAAACACAACCTGAGAAACGAACGCCCGAACTAAAAAAAAATAAGACGTTGATGTCGGGCCATTCTACCTCAACCCATACCCCGATATGTCCAATTTTTAAAATCAATTTTTAACTTCATCACAAAAATAGCGTTGAATGCAGTTTTACCACTGTCTCTCCAAAATAACAAAAGACTTAATTCAAATTCTACGCGTATGAAGTCGAAGGCAAAAGCTACTATAAATTAAAATTTACTTTTGTATCATCCTGTTGCTCCAAACCGTGAGGGTGTTAATTTTGCGACATTTCCTATCAAGTTAATTATGTAGAAAATGTCAAGTGACCAATTAAGCACTTTGGCTAATAAGCACTGTATACAAACTGATTTGACGAAAATTGAACCTTAATTTAATATTAACAAGGTAATTTATATAAATATTACTTATGTCTCGTTTGCTTGTAGGAATGAATACATAGCATGGTTGTCGCAGTAGCTGGGCGATTACCTGCTACGTTGCGTGTCGCGGGTTCGACTACCACCCAAAACAAATATTTGAACGATCTATAAAGTATGTAGTTGTTATAGAGTTTAACCGTCTTACCACAAGAAAGATAAACATCTGTTGAAAAGCTTGTCTAAATAAACTGTCAACGTCAAAACGACATTTCATGTTGATACAAGAGTCGTTTTGCAATTACACTCTTTTTAGTCAAGTGTTCAACAGATGTTTATCTTTTGGTGGTAAAGCGGTAAATGTTTGTAAAGCCACTACATTTGATAATTTAACTTTATTACTAGGTGCCAAAGCTGTAATTCGGTTAAACTTAAAACTATTGTCGCAGTTCCTAAAAACAAATAGTAGCTTACGAGTAGATAAATATTCACTTGGTGCAGAATTTATTTATGAGTTTGTACGTGACTCTAGTAGTCTAGTTATTGTTCATCGAAGATTTTTCTGTCTGTGTACTAAGTAGTTTTATTTTATAATCGAATAATTAAAGTCGGAAGTTTATCTTCATAAAAGTAGGGCAGTGAAATAATTGTACAATTATCGATTTCAACTTTATTAAAACCTAAACATAAGTAACAAAAAACAACAGTCTTCAGTCTAACGATTGAATTAATAGTGGTGATGATAATGATGGAGATGAGGTTTGCTGTGCTTCACATCTGCGTGGAAACTGTGGACAGAAAATATATTATTAGAAAGAAAAAACTTTTTGAAAAAAAAAAGGGAACCGACTTCAAAACAAAACACAAAAAAGTGTAAAATAACTTTTCTTACGGAAGTCGGTGGCTTTGTTTTTTTTTTATTTATTTCATTGACTATGGCCACCGACTTCCGAAAGAAAAGTTATTTTACACTTTTTTGTGTTTGGCTTTGAAGTCGGTTCCCTTTTTTTTTCAAAAAGTTTTTTATTTTCCCCTTTTTAGTTTAGATATTCAACAAAAATCTTCATACTCGTATAATCGGCGTCTTTGAAAATCTACAATCCTAGTAAGCAACAAAAACGGATCTATGCGGGCAACTTCACGAGATATCCATTATTTTTATATACTAAAACCTTCCTCAGAATGTAACAAACACTTTTCTGAAAACCGCATCAAAATCGGTTCAGTCGAATGCGAGATAATCGCGGACAAACATGCAATCCTCTCTAAATATCTACAACCCAAGTAAGCAAAAACGGATCCACGCGGGCAACGTCACGGGATATCCATTAGTATTATATACTAAAACCTTCTCCAGAATGTAATGAACACTTTTCTGAAAACCGCATCAAAATCGGTTCAGCCAAACGCGAGATAATCGCGGACAAACATACATACATACATACATACAGGTTGAACTGAGAACCTACTTTTTTTTTGAAGTCGGTTAAAAATG